>JAJGOT010000130.1:200000-800000 GCA_022457155.1 Cladopsammia gracilis | reverse complement strand
GATCTGACGCTAAACCAGCACAAGCCCAAGCCCACCCTGTGTGGGGTGGGCTTGGGCTTTTGAACCGCCAACAGCAGCGATGCGTTGCGTGGATTGGTAGATTCGAATGGACTCGCATTCTTCAGATTCCTTTGGTCATGAATCTGGCACCGATCATATTGAGAAAGCAGTTTTTGGACTTCAGGATCGCTTTTCTCGAAAAATTCTGGAAGGATGAAGCTCAAGCTCGGCACAAGTACGATGAAATTTGTGCTCAATCGAATGCCAGCGTTTACGAGGTGAGAAATGTGCTGGTTTAGCATCAGATCATGCTTGAAGTGGACAAGGTCGCGGTCACTGGCTGGCTTGCTGCCTATCTTGTCTCTCTTTCTCTTCTTGCTCTTGGGGTTCGATAAATTATCTCGCGAAATGACACCTTAAACGGCTCAGAACTGGCAAAAAATAACACACAAGACTCATTTAACATTTCATCTAAACTTTTATTGAACATATAGGATAAACTTAGTATTCAGAGCAAATCGCAGCCAAGTTATTTATGTTAACCCATATTTCTTTTGTAACCGCCATTGAACGATGTCACGCAACACATACAAACATCGGGTGGTCCGCCTGTGCTCAATGAATTCAAGCTGCGTTATGCAGTTCCTTATGCCAGTACACATGTCTTGCGATGCAAGAGGAACAGATTCATCACTGACCTTATACAGGAGAAAGCATGGTAATATTTCTTTGATTTAACAATGATTCAATTAAAAATCGATAAAACGTAAAGTCAACTTTATTGTTTTGAGCTTAAATCCTTTGGTCGCCAAATGGCGACCTTCGCTGATAATTCAGTCACCAATTTTTTTTCACTCGCCATGGCAACCAAAATGGTCGCAGCTTGGAGCGCTGATATATTATGCTGCAGAGCCAAACACCACCACTTTGTTTTTGCATTGCTTTGCTTTGTGATTGGCTAAAAAAGTATGCGCCATTTTTGCGACCAATCAGAAGTAAAACCAAAACCAATATTGTGACTTGTCCACATGTATTTTCCTGCTGTTGTCGCTATATAGCTACATGCATTTACTTTGTGTTCTGATTAGTTCATTGGATTGTCTGTGTCTGTTGTGATTGGCCAGAGTAATTACTTTGGTTTTGGTTTTATGACACTCTATTGAAAACCCCTCTATCACAAGTGTTTTCTTACCTAGCCAGTTTTGATTAAAAGCTAAGGAAACAAAAACTTGTGGGATGGTCAAGAAGTCAACCAAGGACAACATTTCTATCCACAACATCAGCTTGTCATTTGCTGCAAGAAACTAATAATATTACAATACACTAGATTAATACCCCCAGTAAACCTCCACAAACCATCAGTGATGAATTGTATATAAAATAACTATCAATAATGGACAACTAATTAATAATGTCAGACAGTTCAATTCATCATCAGGGTAGTCCCGCACTTGTTCAAACAATGTCTGTGATTCGCTAAGAAAACAATAGATTTGTCCCGCTGGGATAGGGATTAGGGACAGGGGCATTGTTCAAGTGATATACCAATTGCATCATTCGCCAATCACAGACATCGTTTGGACAGTTACGACCCTGCTCCATCATCAAGAGACCTTCAGATCTTTTTACCAATGCAACAGCCATATTGATTTTGTCCCCATGGCATCTCATAATGATCTATAAAACTAATTATTAATATTAATGGATGCAATATTGGTAAAAAGGTATGTTGAAAATCACTTCAAAATTCCAAACCTAGCAAATACAGACAGTTCTTAGTGTCCATAGTGTTACATGTGTAAGTAAATTTTCTGTAACTTACTATAACTCTCTAAAAGGATGAGACCTTCGTTTAAAGGCAGACAGCTACAACTGGTTTCAAGGTTGTCCAGCTTTTTATAGACTGAGAGAGTTCACTGTTATTAGTAATGTTTTATCATTACCAAACCTTGTGGCACTCTGAACATACCGGTAAAACTACTTGACTTTTCACTGACTTAGACAAGAATTCAGAGTTTCCTTGACTTGATGCAAACTTTCCCATGGTTTCATCCTGGCCTTTACCTGGCCATGCCTTTCCCTGATATTACAATGTGTTTTAAAAGTATAAAACTGCATGGAGATACTACTTACCCGAAGAGAAAAGTAAAATAGGAAAAAGATGTTAAAAGCAACATCGAATATCCATAATTTTTGATCTACCAAGTCCAAGCAGTGTTCAACAGGACTGAAAAGAAATAATAAGGTCACATGTAAAAAAAAGTGACACAACCAGAGATCACATTGAAACATAGTTGTATATGTACATGCATGTACAATACATTTTGTAATATATACATGTAAGTATATATGTTGCAGATGAAATCTGGTCTCAGGTTAGATCAGCATCCAATCTAGGTTAAATATGTACCTAGTATTCAATCTGGGTAAGCTTACCCTAACCTCGGCACTAGACATGTACTGGGTATCACTAGCTGCAGACAAAGTTTCAAGAAACTTTATAAGACAGTTTTCAAGTAAATCAAAAATCATGATGTTTTTTAGGGCATGATATGCAAAACAGTAATAAAGCAAATAATTTGCATAAAGCATTTAAAATAAAAAAATGGTAGTTGTCATTTACTTTGCAATCATTATTTTAATGGATGGTTGTTTTAAAATAATATGTAAGGCCATTTTGGAAATATTTTGCTTAATGTAATGACATAACATATTGAATCTATACCAACCATGAAGAAACCTGACTCAGTAGTTTGCAGTTAACGTTAGGTTAATGTCATACTAAAATGTGTCTTGGATTGTGAAGTATTTATTTAGTCTGTGTTTAGAGTTTCGTGACATTCTGAACAACCATTCCTCTTAGCACTATGCTAATACCATAGCAGTGTTCTCAGTTGAACCCGTAACCCATAACACCTGTGAGGGGTGTCACTACTAAGTGTTACAGCTGTGAATCAAGGTGTTTCAATACAAAGTTTAGTAAGACCTTTTGGCCATGTGCCACATTGTTACAGCTGTTAAAAGAAATGGAACAGTTGATTAAAAAGTGATTGAGAACCCTGCATATAGGGGTATATTTAACAGATACACAGCATACTTACTAGCTTGCTTCCACAGCATACAAAATAACATACATGATGCTTAAAAGAAAATGTGACACCACCTAAGAACAAAATTAAAAGTAAAATAAATAGACCTCTTTGCTAAAGATCCTTGAAAATGTCCTTACAAACATTAAAGGACTTAAAAAGTAATTAAGGGAACAACAGGACTATCAAGAAAACAAAGTAGACTTCGGGGTCAAAATTTGCAGATTGGTACTGCTTAGGGTACTTAAATCTAAAATGACCACAGAATTATCAATGTACCTTTTAGGGTATAAAGTTGAATAAAACTGTATGTGTTGTTTTAGAATTGGTACCTCTTGGGGTAAAAATTCATTTGAGTCACACCCATCAAACAAGATTCTGGTGCCTTTTAGGATGTTTTTAAAAAAATTTCCAACGAGCACCCCCCCGATTATTTCATCAAAGGATTTACTTATGATGAGACTAGCACTGTTAGAGAGATACCATGATATTCAAATGAGAATTGCCATGTTGAAGGGGCAGTACTTAGCTGTTACAAGGTCTTCTCTGATTTGCTGAGAAAACAATAGAACAAACAACACAACAATGGACCCTAGTCCTGAAAACAACAGAGCTGCCTGATATACAGGTCCAATGAAATTAGAGGTTGTTAAGAGCTGTGTGGTATCTGATGTTGAAAAGACCGACTAAAGAAGACTGCTTGAAAAGGAGAAATCTAGACTGTGATCTGGATTCGATTCGAGACAGGATAATAAGTTTTAAGATGGACCCGAGTGCATGGGAGATTATAGGCACATTTGGCATGCTCTCAAGATATCAAGGTAGAAAATGTCAGTTAAGGTAGAGTAATGTAATACTAGGGCAGAAAATTTCATCAAGGCAGAGTAATGTGATATCAGGGCAGAAAACTAAAATCTATCTCCTATAAAACTAATGGGACTGAACAAAAAAAAATTGTTGACATAATTTTTTTTTGGCTAAATTGCAGAATACCCCGCAATTTATTAGCATCTTATTGAATAACAATAGTGCCTATTTTTCCTGGGATAGGTCTAGGGAAAGGGTTAGGAGTCAGTTGTTAGCAGTTGCGGAGTATTCTGCAATTGCTCCTTTTTTTAATTGTGCAGTGTTGACCTGAACTTTTTGCCGTGATACTTGTGGCCACCGTAAGTTGGTGGTCAGAAACAAAAGAAATCGTTTGCATAAAAGAGAGAGTTTTATTCGCAAAGGATTGAAATTTCATTGATTTGACTCCCAACATGGCGGATGTGCAAACCACCAAGACTACTAAAATAAAGCCAACCACCTACGTAAACATCAACAAGGAAAGCTTACTAGCTCATCTCCAACTGAATCCTTCACTCGCATAAGACGTGCATCGCCACATTGGAAAGCAAGCACTTTGGGCTTTTGTTGTGCATGTTTTTGCTCTGAGCTTGCGTTCACAGCTCCGTTCAGCTTGGTCCAGGAGAGATGGTCACGATTTCTCCAGTTTTGAATGGAGTACGGGGATTATTGAAATCACTACATTGAAAAAGAAAACAAAGGCCACCAAGGGGACATAGAACCATCTTCCACATACGCGACAAAAGGTAAAAAATAGCACAAAATAGTCAGAACTGCGATGAGAGGCGGCTGTATTCGAGCGAGTTCGCAAATCTCCACGAAAAAAGTCCCATTAGTCCGAAAGGTCACACAAGGTCGGTAAATTGAAACCAATCAAAACGCCGTAAAATATCACGTGGTTATATAACCCATGAAGCAAGGCGCCCGGGAAATTCAAAATGGTGCCGAAGAGCGTCGAAAGGTTAGGAACGTACAAGCGATGGATTACTATAAAAATTAGGCACGAAGAGGAAAGATGTGACAGATGAGTAAGTGAGATTTTAATTTGCGTTGATTGAAGCTATAAAAAGTGCTAAGTAATTCATAAATTTTCCATGTATAGATATGGAAATACCTCAATAAATTGTTGTTGTTGTTGTTGTCGTTGGGATATGGATAATTGTTGGATTGGGTAACTTATTAATAAAGCCTGGGATGGAAATTTCAGAAAATTTGAACAACCCAAATCTGAAAAGTTCAAATGGATGGGGGTTTGCTGGGTGAAAAGGATGACAAAATGAGGGCCATTCCATTTTTTTTCCACACCCCCCTATAGATGAGGTCAGCCCAAATTAAACCCCTAAGAAAAAAAGATCAAAGTGCCGACACGTTCCCCCCCTTCAGAAATAACCCAATTTTCTTTTCCCCACAGAAAAAAGGCCATTTTTCTTCAACACCCCTCAGAAATATTCAAAAGATCAAAGGCGCCGACTCGGCCACCCCCCTCAGAAATGACTTTCGAAGCCCCCTCAGAAAATCTCATCTATGGGGGGGGGGGGGGGGGGGGGGTGTGGATATAAAATGGAATGGCCCTGATTATTTTATTTTTCTACCATTGAAAATACAGCTGTACTCATGAATGTGTACTACGATTATGGGAAGGTCTGTGAACCAAGAGACAAATATTCTGTTTAAATGTTATCGTTGTTTTCTGCGGTCGCGGCTAAAAGGGATGCAATTGGTATAATCTAGTGGAGAGCTATCCAGCTCAAACTCACTTGATGATTAGCTCAGAATACCACAGGTAAACCAAGCACAATGTGCGAGTAGAGAAACTGGGTACCACAATGCAGGTCATTAGTGTTGGGACACTTACCAAAAAACTAGTCAAATAATCCCCCCCTCCACCGCCCTTGCAATGTTGAGATTTAATGATCGAACGGACATTTACGCAGAAAAAATATTCACCTACTTTGGTCAACATTGGTTTGGGGGGGGGGGGGGGGAAGGGGGGGGGGGGGGTATGCTCAAATTGCAGCCCCAAAGATAACTGTAGTAGTATTACATTATTTGTTAAGTTTTCACGGGTGTCCCAGCTACTTTTGATCTCCATTGTAGAATTGAATTTTAGAGCTTTGTTTATAAGCTTTGCAATATTTACGAAAATTTCTGCACGAAATTAATAACCTTTCTGTTAAAAAGTACAAGTAAAGTTAAAAATAAAGTGTTAACATGTAATCTCAGTGTCTTTGTTTGTTCCTTGTGTCCCTCTGTGGCCCGCGGGGGGGGGGGGGGGGGGGGTACTCGGGTATGTTTTGGGTGGGTATGTGCTGCTTGGGTCTCCAATTGGACCCCGTTTTAGAAAGAATTTGCACTCAAAATAACATAACATAACATAAAATGATACTCTGTTGTAGAAATAGGTCAATTTTTAATACCCCGTTCCAGAAAAAATAGCTGCTGATAATTTGAAGCTTCCGTGCATTCAAAATATTATACCCTGTTCTACGAAACGTCTCGAAAATGGATACCCCATTCTATATCAGGAGTCCCAAAATCACAACCCTGTTGGGCAGCACATACCTGTATAGGTATTTTGGGGGAGTACCCCCCGGGCCTGTGGCCTATTTTTGAGTATTTTCTTCCATGCGCTCTCTCATATATAAATATAAACACATGTTTATTTTTTTATATGATAGAGTGCATGGAAGAAAATACTCAAAAACAGCCAAAAAAATTAATCCTTAAATAATCCTTAAATCCTGGACACATGAAGCAACATTGTGCACCTCTAAATATACTTCAACATTCTACTTTGGATTATTGTTGCATGTTATTTTGCACACAACAATTTCAGGGGTGTCAAATGTTGCATGCAGTATGGCATACAATTTTCAATTTTGCATGGAATGTTGCATCATGGGAACGAGTTAGAATAATAATAAAAAAAAATATCTGTTACAGGTCAAATTTGATTTCAGGTTAATAATTATTTTTCATTTTCAGCCAATATATGATGATAAATATCTGATATTTTGAGCCGGAGTCAGTCATTCTCTAGCTTGCTCTGCAACACAATATATAACACTTATCATATGACCTGTACGGCCCTGCGAACCGTTTCTTTGCAAAACCATTGATGAGTCCCGTATGAGGGCCGTATTTGCACGAGTGGGGCTGGAAAAAGGCGTGCGACCCCACTACAAAAGCGGATGGCCTCGCGCGTTAAGATTCAAGTAATTTTGTCTCCAAACTGGTCATATGATAAAATACTCATTGACTAAGTTAGGTCGGGCCAGATGGGGAAATATTTGGCTCTCGGTCATGGCGCACGGACCTTGTTGCACTAGGTCTGTACCCCATGACCTTGAGCCAAATATTTTCCCATTTTGCCCTCCCACTTAGTCAATAAGTACATATTACATATTATCACTGCATGACATAAAATACTGTATTTCCTCAAATAACAGTGGAGGAGCAGGGTAATAAATGCATGATAACAATGATTGTTATAATTTGCTACAAAAAGTAGGGGCTCACAGCTTATTAAAAATTGCTGGAAGCAGTAATTCAATTGGATATATCCTTAAAATAATATTATTGTTCAGTGCCAAAATTATACTCGGGCATAGCCAGCATTTTCAAGAGGGGGGTTTAAAAGCTTGCAAAAGTGCCTAAGGTGCGATTTTACTAGCGCCGCAGGTGTAAGCTCTTAGGGTATACAGGGCATTACCCCTTGGGACATTTTTAAAAATTAGGTTGTCTGAGACTGTATCTCATGTATTTTGAAGGCAGTTTGACATGAAATAAGGTGGTTTTCTCAGGCAAATTGTTCAATTAATTCTTAAGTGTGTTGGCTGTTTTTAGCCTGTGACATCCTCCTCCTCCTCTCAGAAGAAAGGAAGGGAGGAGGCAGATGTTACAGGCTAGCTGTTTTTTACTTGTTTATGTATATTTATATATATTTCATTCAGGAATTTTTTAGATATGTAGTTTTCTAGCTTATACATGTATACATCAATATATATATAATTATATATTTGACTTCTTTGTAAATTGGTCTGAAAAGCCCCTTGGGGAGAATAATTAACTTTATTATTATTACTATAAAATCAGGCAGTCAAAGCAAATGTAAAAACATGCTTTTTATTTTTTTAAGAAGCAAAGATCTGATCTGACTTAACATCAATATTACACTCTAAGTTTACTGATAAAGGGTAGAAGGAGAGTTAACAATGGAGAGTGGGGAATTATTTGAGGGAGGTGTGATCAATCAAGTGCTTATAAGAATGTAGTCTATAGGTAACATCATGGATTCATTTTTGTTAATATGAAGTTGATAAACATAGCCCTCTGTTGGGCTAAAAATAATTCTAAGGTCCATAATACATGAAGCACTGCAAGGAAGAGTAATAAAATTGTAAACCATAGTCAGGGTTAATTATTTTGAATAAATATAAGAACATTCTCTGGCTAAAATGTTTTAAAAAGCAGAGCTTTCGACAGCCTGTAATGCAGTCTTCAAAGGGCGAAAGGAAATGGTAAAAAACATGCATGAATTGGAATCCTGGCACACAGCAGCAACTAATGAGGATGACAATTAAACTCTTGTCCATTTCCAAGACAATACAGCATTCTTTCAAACAAACATTTCTTTCTACAACTTATACATTTTTAATTCTTGCATTTGTTAATTCATACCAGAAACCCATAAGTGGGTTGAAACGTGCATTACTGAGTCTCTTGTACGCTTCAAAACAACCTTCCGCTTATTCAATTTGCTAAGAAGTTGTTACAGCCATAATTATTTGGGAAAATCAAGATAAAAATATTAACCAATCAATTTGCGATAACAACTTGCTTCCAATCTCGAGGGACCAAGGGGTTTCCAAATATGGTACTAAGCAAAAAATGAATATTTGGAAGCTGTGAATGCGCGTTACATGTTTCAACCCACTAAGGGTTCATGCACATTTTTTACCACTCTCTTTCACCCTTTGAAGACTGTAGTACCGGCAGTTGAAAGCTGGTTTTTTAAAACATTTTAGCCAGGGAACATTCTTATATTTATTTACATATTAGGAATACTACGCTTCCCGATTGAGCACCCAAGTTTTACCGTTGAAACCCCCATGTTATCATTGGTAACAGCGCTTGTTTCCATTGGAAACATCTCGCAGTATTGAATTTATTTTTTCCATGTTAGTCGCCGCTTTGTCTTTCGCGCGCTTAATGCATATGACGTCAATACCGCAAGATGTTTCCAATGGAAACAAGCGCTGTTACCAATGACAACATGGGGGTTTCAACGGTAAAACTTGGGCACGAAACTTGCCTTGTGCCACGCTCAATCGGGAAGCGTAGTAATGTTTTTTTCAGGATATCCAAAGAATGACAAACTGCAGCTGGGTTTTTGTAACTGACTTGGAGGTGCAGCTTAGATACCTGATCAAACACTCTTTTGAGTGTTTGATATTGCTTCTTTTTTTAGTGTTTTTACAGAGCTTATGAAAACATGAGTACCATAGTAGTTTGGGTGAACATGAAGCTTGTGGAAACACAAGCTGTAAAAGTCAGTATATCCACTGCATTTGTCCTGCCATCTCCGCCCTTGTGAATTTGACTTGAAGTCAGAATTTGTTTTGAGAAGAAAATTACAAGACTTAGTGGCATTACTATAATTGGTTCATCGATATGACCTGAGCAGATGTGCTGCAAATTTGATCAGAGCCCATCCCCCAACCCTGGCAAGTTAACATTCACAGTTGCATAACAATTGTTTCTATAGTTAATATGCACCTAGTTTTAAACATTTTGTGGTTTGTCTTTACTAAAACAACATATTTTTAGAAGGTAAGCATGGCATCCTGGCATGATATGAAAGTCAAAAAGAAAATAATATTCTTGGTGATTCCTCTTTCAGTTCACTGCATTTAATTATAGCTAGGCAGCTAAGACATACCATCATGTTAAGTTTCACTTCTGGTTTACCCAAATCAATAGAACAAATACTAGGAAAAACTTGGTGTGTTTCAGTGAAATATTATAGAAAAATTAAGCCTGTAAAAACAGCACCTGTGCTCAAGGTTTGTTTTCCTATGACATCACTTACATTTCTATGACAACAAAAGGAAGGAATAGAAAACACTGAGTGTTCAAAATTTGCCAAAGAAAGAAAAAATGGTTGCCAAGGAAACCTTTGTGTGATTTTTGTGAAAGGTGAATATGAAAAAATGAAGATCACTTTTGTTATGTTATTTATGTGTTTCTTACAGCTATGAAACAGCTATAATTAGTGTATTTTGCATTCATTTTCTTTCCAAACTAGCCAGATGATTACAATCATTATTGGCACTTGGCTACCTAATAGAAAGCTGCAGATCAAGAGAGAGAGACGAAAAAAAACTAACATCAAACTTATCTTGCAACAATTGGTTGGAGAAAAATAGCAGGCGTTCTTCATAATAAAAAAAACTAGATACGTACGAAATGTATTCCCTTGACCAAAGACACTATCCTTCCCTTGATCTTAGTATTCTTATGTTAGAGCCAGTGCGCAGTCAAGTGTGTCTTGGGATTCATATAGGTCATCAGGAACATGTTTGTTTACATGTGAATGTCTGAAACACGCGTGCTTTTAGGTTCGATATTTTAAGTATCATAGAACAGTCACGCGTCTCGCAACTGAAAACATACAAAGATGTATATGGTGATTTTCAGTTATTTTTTCCGCCTATCTAAAAAACGAAAATTTTCACACATCGGAAATGTTTATATTTTATATACGGTTTATTATACCGTATGCGTTGAATGCACGCCCCATTGCACATTGACCAGGGCCATTGAACGTGTGAATTCCCGAAAGTATTCACTCGATCGTATTGTATTGAACAAAATCTCAATTTGTTAAATCACTGATGACAGCGCATCGCTAAATTGTGGTGTAAAGAACCGAAGAGTTCATATCGAAGACAGTGTGTTGACTCTTCATATAAAAGTGTGTAAATTTCACATGTCAATTTCACCACATACAAATACGCTGAAATGCGCCAGTCATATTAAAATGGTTGCATGATTATTCCTGCTTGTGACATTGTAACAGCACAAATACAGTTTCAATTAAAAAAAAATAGACTTACTTGCTTCCTGTTAACAAAACGGGCTTACGCTACTTTGTATTTCCTGTCTTGTTTCAATACAATTACTTACCAGACAACGGCCTTTAAATGTCTGTGCAGTTATCAAGGTGGCCGCTTGTTCCTTAAGCCAAACATAGATCCCCCTCTTCGAAACATCCCGCCGAGGCAAGCCATTAATCTTCTTATTTCCATCTTTTTTAGTCGGGTTAAGTTTGGTCCGTTTTGAGTCACATATCCTTCTAATTAACCTTGAAATCAAGATGACCACTAGTCCGCCAAAAAATATTGACACGCTCGTTGCAATGAAATAATACCATTTTCTATCTTCAGCCGCTACCAAGCAGAATGTATCGCATTTAACGGACAATTCTGCGCGAGTGCACGTTTTAGTACTCATCTTCGTGTTTCGAAATATGCCATTTAAGTTTCTGTTTCGCCATCTGCATATGGCGATTACCAGTCTTGCGCTCTTCTTTACACAACGCAGCCACAGACAGCTACAAATGTCAGCCGTCAGGCATGAGGCTTTCATTCAGGATTCAAAACAATAAAAAACGTAGTGAGAATATTGAAAAGAGATCGGTATAAATGAAACAAGAACGCATTTAAAATGACCCGTTGAATTAAGCGCAACCTAATGAATAATCTGACATTTTCTTAGCTTATTTTTTAGCAGACAATATTATAGTTTGGATGATTTTTAAGGAAAAGAAATAAAAAATACAAATGCTGACACTGATTACAATGTAAATTCTTATTATTCAGGAACAGATGGATAAACCATTCAACACGCTGCTTAGCAACTCAGTTTCGTTCAATAAAAGTTTGCACCCTTTCTGATAACGATTTGCACCCATGCAAAGAAAAAGAAAAATTCACAAACGTCAATTTATTTGTGTCTTCATTCATTTTTGTCTTAGTTTTCGCCAAGAATCGAAATAAATAGTAAAAAACAGACGGAAAAGCTAACACCACAGAAGTACAAGTTTACCACCTTTAATACAACGTTAAAAAATAGCGGTCAGAATAAACTACTGCTTTTTTTTCGGTTTTTATTTTTAGGGGAAGGAAAACTGTTTGTCGTGTTACTTAGGCGAAAATTCCTAAATTTATCTTGATATGTAAAGAAACGACCAAAGTTATTTCAGTTCATGAAAAATTAACACTGGCCGTGCAAAACAACATTGTCTGCATATTTTCACAGGCGGATAACACTCCGCAGGATTTGCTAATGCTGAAATTAAAATAAAGAGGAACAATGCCACGAACTGCTATTTAAGGAATTCGCTACACCTGTCTACACTGCCCAGACAAACAGAAATTAATTAGGTAACCGCTATTGAGACAAATTTAAATTCATATTCTAATGATATCGTCAGATCTTCAGACAAACTGTTTTTGCAAAATATTATCAAGTGAGGTGCGATTTCCACCCGCTTTCATGCAGAAACGCGGCGTTCATGTTGTTTCGAAAATTCAACTGAAAACATTTCGTTCATGACAGGTGTAATTGTCGTTTACGCAAGAGTATAGACCACTACTTCCCGATTTCCTTCTGAAACAAACAGAGAGCCATTATTACATCTTAAATTATTAAATCTGCCTGGTGTAGTATTGAGTTCTCCTGTTGTTCCAGGAGGTAGCGTTCCTTTTTTTTCCTAAAGAGATGGGAAAGAACTTTATAACTCTCTCGCACATACTCATTTGACCCCTTCCTGGAAGGATAATTATAAAGGAAAGAATAGTTGGAACCAGTTTGAGCTACTCCTAACTTCGAGTTATTTTATAAAGGTCATCATGTCACATCATGCTCGATTTGGACAAATACTTAAATCACAATCGACGTGCGCCGATGACGCTGGAATTGATTTTTGTGTGCAGTAGTCATTCATCTCCTGGGGGGGGGGGGGGGGGGCTCCTATAGAAAGGTCGGAAATTTTGAATTAAACCAGTAAGGAGACCATTCTGGGCGTGGTTCAATCTTTATTTGACCCGTCAAAGATATCATTCTCAAACTACAGCTGTATGAGACAGACCTGAACAAGAGTTATAGTGACTTCAATGACGAAGTAGACTTTATCGTCTACACAGTGGGATAATAGGGCTAGATAGATTCTGCTCAAAAATATCCACAAAGGTTGCTTAAAATCGAGAAAGTTGCTTAAAAAAATCTGAAACGTTGCTTGCTGACATAATCACTCTAATTATGTACTGTAACCCCTTCCTTGTTTATTAATTTCTAAATCGTAAAGTGACCTCATGATCAATGAATTACAAAACACGGCCTTATAAACAAGAGGCATGCTGCTAACATAGCAAATTATACATCAACATGTTGTGGTTAAATTTGAGTATTTGACCCTCCTTCAAATTCATCCGTTATATTATTTCAATGTATGCAAATTAATGGTGATATGAAGTTTTGATAAGTAGCTGATCTAAACACAGGATACCCATTCTGGAAATGGAGTCGCATCCATATTTGGAATCTATCAACACACGATACCCAACCGATCAAAAAAGCAGAGATTTTCTAGTGAAATTCCAAGAAAACTTGTTAAAATATCAATAACTTATGAATTTGATGAAAAGATAGTGAAAATATGCCAAAAATATGCGAATTTTTAGAAAAGATGCTGGGAAGTTGCTCAGAATTGAAAAAGTTGCTCAAATTCGTAAAAGTTGCCCAGAATTCCGAGCAGAATCTGCCCAGGCCCAGGCCTACAGTGGGACGGTTTCTTTTTTTATTTTTTCGCGTGTCACCTTAAACGATACCTTGTAAATTTTTATTCCCGTATTTACTGTAAACAAACCTGTATTCACCCGAGGGTGTCCGCTTAATACAGGTTTCACTGTATCGGCATTCCTTCCTGAACACTCTAAGTGATACCACATTTCGTACGATGAGTATCCCCGTACCTTTTATATAGAGACTCCCCTCCCCCACATCATCTGAATCAGAAAGGACAAATCAATGTTATGTTGCAATCATATCTGGACTTGTCATGCAGATTGAGCTAAACGTGAACGTTCTGATCCAGGGATTAACCGGCTTGGGGATTGTTGTACACGGGTAACCATCCTGTGGTCAAACTAGCCTTACTGAAGGCAAAATTTAGGGCTCTTTATAATTTACAAAACAGATGAAAATAAAAAATATAGTAAAATCGCTGCCATGTTGCTTATTTTGGCGAGTTAAGGTGTTTTGGAAAAAATGGCAAGCCTTACAAATGCACAGCACACACTTCCCTCTTTACCTTGGGGTTATATGACATGGTCTACAAAAGCTCAATTATTGAGCTTTTCCGGGATATCTTGGAAATTTTTATAAGACCAAAATTATATCAACGACAATGTCCAGGTAATCCAATACAAAGCAGAAGCTCAACTGCTGGTTGCCCAATTTCAAAGTCTGTTCACATTCGGGGCCCAGAACCTTGTTTTTATCAGCCATAGCATCCATTGTACATATTTTTTAAGAGCAGGAAATTGTGAGCAAACTGAAAACTACAGGGCTTCAAGTAACACATATTTGACACTTGGAATTATTGGGTTAAAATTTGAACAGACCATTTTTCAGTTGTGCTTAGTACCCTGGCCTTTGCATGGAATTGAGGATGGAGTTGACTTTGTTTTCCTACAAAACTTTCTGTTTTTCATATGTAAATCATGTTAGTTAGCATAAGAACTTCAGCCTCATTTCGACAAATAAGCTTCCTTTGGTTTTGGGTCATGTAGCAGCTCTCATAAGGTCTCACACCATTGGTTCGGAGAACAATAGAACAAACAACCCAACAATGGGCTTTAGACCTAAAAACAATAGCAGCTGTGTTTTACAAGGCCAATGAAAATAGAGGTCTCGGAGAGCTGCTACACTACTGTTGGTTTCTATTCGCTTAACACCTTCCTACACACTTAAAAATGGCATCTGAACATCCATGCCAATGAACTTCCCACAATCCCTTTGATGCTTCCAAAAGCACTTAAGACTGCCTCAGCACTGCCAAAAATCACGCAGACTGGTGCCTGATGACAAGGTCTCAACCTTGTACCCAAGCCCTGTTCAGATTTGTGCATGCCAGGTGCTTGGGCACTGCACCAAATGTGAATGACATGTTAATCTGCACTGAAAAGACTCCCCACATTATCAATTACCATCACAAAAGCAAAACTCTTGAAATAAAAGATCTTTATTCTAAAATGGGTCCTGACTGGAAATATTTAAACAATTTGCCATACTGATTCTCAAGAAAGCAGTCCAACTTTTTACATACGGTTTCTACAGTAACAGAACAAACATTTTAGCAGTGATATCAGAAAATCTTCAAAGAAATCATTACTCTGTATTGCCAGCTAACATAGAAGTTGGCCACATGTTAAAAAGTGAACAGTGATGATTTATTCAAACACGATTACATGATAATAATTGTACAATAATGTATAAATACAGAGAAACGTAACATCTTTTACTTGTGGCAAAAAGTTGTGACATAAGAGAGCTCTTACTTCTCAATGAGTGTGTAAGCGGAAATGTTTTGGAAGTCCCAATGAAACTGTACAGAGAATATAAAGTAAAAAGAAACTTAGTAAAATTTAAGCTTATGTTGGCTTATTGGCTCCTTTCTTGCCAATTAAACTCTTGTGGATGTGAGGGATGACACCTGTTGAAAAAGGAAGAGAAAGAATGAAACATTATTTTTTATTTTATTAGACTTCGCCATCAAATAAATAACAAACAAAATGATAAACAAAGAAAACAACTACTGGGTTATGCCAGGGTTACCACAACAGCTGCCACCAATTACTGTGGGCTCAAGATTAACAAAATTCTAAACACTCGAATAAAATGATAATATAGTAACTAATAACAACACGAAATAGGCTCAGAAAGGTTGCGTGGCGTATTACATTTTAAACAGACATTAGCCTTCGGAGCAAAGTTCAGTGGCCTAGGTGAATTAATTAGTAACATTGAAGATAATCTATAAGCTCTCTTTTGTTTTGAAAAACTAGGTCCAGGACAGTTGTTCAGAATCATGGGCCCCCAACATTTTGCAGAAACTATTGTTTGTAAATGCTCTCGGAAGGACTGAATATTCCCAAGAGCATTTCAAAACAATATTTATGCAAAATTTTGGGGGCAAACAAAGTGTATTATGGGCAATTTGAAAATAGAGAATTGCAAATTAACACAAGTTTTTGAAACAGCAAAACCAGTGAAACAGGCAATAAAGTTGTCATTTCTAGAGTGAAAAAATAGATAAATGAAATTTTATAAACTACTGTATTTTCCGGTGTATAAGTCGAACCAGTGTATAAGTCAACCCCACTTTTTGAGCCCAAAAATTATGATTTTCTTGATTTGGCATCAAGTATGAGGAGAAAAATTCTTTTCAATTTTCTAGGAAAACAAGTCTTGTCTCTCTTGCAGAGCATCTTCCGAGACCCAAAGTCAAAGTAAACTGAATGAACCACATTGATCGACTAACACGCGAACGAATGCACTTCTTAAGTAAATTGACAAATATGAATCCAAATTCTCGAGATACCTGCTCTAAAATTTCTTTTGTTATGTTTGTGGGTCATTTTGAGCATTTTACAGTGTAGAAGTGCCCTGAAATGAACGCATGAAGCCATAGAACGAGTCTGTGAACAGGCTGCCATCTTGGATGCTTAGTAACCCAGCTAAGCTCTGACAACACCGGAAACCAGTAGCCAGAAGCACGTGCTTAGCAAGTGTTCGGTTACCAAGTAAGTAAGTAATGATGTGCGATTTGTTTTCTTCAGAAGTAGTAGTAGTTGTCATGCATTCCAAGCACAAAATAACCTCAAACTTGCATGTATTGAGCGGGAAAATTGAACATTTCTAATGACAAATCCCTTATGTGAAGAATTCACACTCTTAAAGGTAAGAACGTGTATTTTGCTCGGAAAGTGAAACCAAGATCAATCGTTGCTCCTTTTCTGAATAAATGTCACTACCATATTAATCTCAGCGTGTCATTGTTATGCTAATTTCCTTATGAACCAACGGCTCTTGAGTTTTGGCCTGTGTATAAGACGAGGTTGATTTTTGGGGCAAATTTTCTGGGTTTCAGGGGTCGACTTATACACTGGAAAATACGGCACTGAATAGAATTCAGTGAAATGTCTGTAATTATTATGTGCCATAGAGCAGCTTTCAATCGGGTGTCGTAAAACGAAAACCAAAGTAATTACTCTGACCAATCACAGCAGTCGTAAACAATCCAATGAACCAATCAGAGCTCGAAGGAATTACATTTCGGCAGCGCCAAGCGCGGGAAAATGTGTGTGAACAAGTCACGATTGGTTTTACTTTTGATTGGTCGAGAAAGTGGCACGAGATTTTTTAGCCAATCACAAAGTGTAGCAATGCAAAACTAAAGCAATAGACAATATTTGTATTCATGGTATTGAACTGATACTACCGTGCAGTCGGGGCTCATGCGGGGGAATCTTTTCACATGCAAATATTTTTAATGAAATTACCCCGCATTAGCCTCGACTGTAAGCTAGTTCCAGTTCAATACCGAGAATACGAAATATTGTCTATTGTGTAATTACTTTCGATACTCGATTGAAAATTGCTCTAACTCAACAAGTAATAAAAGTTAGGGTTAATAAGAACCGATTATGCATGCAGTGACACTGTTTCAAACTAACTCTGACAAAGGCAATAGAGTTTGCCAAAACTTAAGTTTCTTAAAAGGTTTTTGTAAGATCATTTTAACATTTTTAGATCCGTTTCAAAACGTTTGGAAGTTAACATAATAAAAGTTGATGTCATGTTCTGTTGCCTGAACAGAAAACTGCAAAAGTTAGCTTCTAGCAGAAATTTCAGTCATCTTGAACTGCAAAAAATTGTTTCCACAAAACACAAAAATCGTCAATCCGCAAAATAAACTCTGCAAAAATTTCATGCTACACGGTATTATCATTGCCCAAAATGTGACTGAATGACGAATTCATCTACTGAAGTTACTCAGTGTAGTTTCTAAAAAGTTCTCTTAAGACAGTGATAACGAAAACCTACATCAACCTTACTAAAGGATTATGTCTGGGTTACCACTCTCCTGATTTCATATCATATCCTCAGACTTTACCCTGATGGCTGTGGTTCTGTTGTTGGCAGTACTGTTTCAAATACAGTGTAATTTCCTTTTTTAAGCACCCAAAATGTTAAAGAATTGTGGTGATCGATGAGAAGGAGCTTACGAGGTTCAAAAATAAAAGAAAGAAGCTTGGCTTCATGGTTGTGGTCAGCCCCTTTTGAGAAAATGTATTCTGATCACTATTTTTCAAACTAAATTATTCTGAATTTTAAACACTTAAAAGAATATTCATTTTTGCACAAAGGGATCCAAAATCAGAACTGAACAGTGCAAGATTTTACACAACAGTACCCCCAACACAGAATTCGAAGGTTCCAGAACAGCACCAAACTACAAATTCAACTTACCACCGCCAGCGATCGTTGCTTTGATTAGCGAGTCGAGTTCTTCGTCACCTCGAATGGCAAGTTGAAGATGGCGTGGGGTAATACGCTTCACTTTCAAATCTTTAGAAGCATTTCCAGCCAACTCTAGAACCTACAGAAAATACAATTGTTTTAGCCCGTTTGAGCAAACATGAAGTAATGTGTAAGTTAATCCATCCAGAATTTCAAAATGAGTTGGCAAAACACCCAGTTCTCTTGAATTCGCCGATTAAAGCAGACACTATAAGCAAATTCTAACATAGCAAGAAAAGATTCGTGGAAACGCCATTGGTTTGGCAACAAGGTTGCTCTTCACACAAAAGGACGGCACATGAAAAGGACGCCATTTGTAGATTTTCAAATATGGCGGGAACTGTCGTTAGTAGCATAACAACCATTTGTTCAGCAAATTTCCTAACTTTTGATCAAATTTTAACGATTCGATTGCAACCACAAAGCTAGAAATAAGGTTTCTGTAACGGCCATTGAAATGAAGGAGAGGAATTGGCGCAAAACGTGATACAACAGTTGCATATTTTGAATTCACAAACACTCAACCGCCCAAATAAATTAACGAAGACCAGACAATTTTTCGCTTTACAAAGGTTTCAAACATTGAAATTTGTTAAAAACAACACGGATCTGCGGTACC
This sequence comes from Cladopsammia gracilis, assembly GCA_022457155.1. Classification (NCBI taxonomy): domain Eukaryota; kingdom Metazoa; phylum Cnidaria; class Anthozoa; order Scleractinia; family Dendrophylliidae; genus Cladopsammia; species Cladopsammia gracilis. Next base: position 780,797 of record JAJGOT010000130.1, on the reverse strand, counting down.
CACCTCAGCCGTTAAATACTCGAGGATGGCTGCGCTGTAAACAGCCGCTGTAGCTCCAACACGACCATGGCTAGTTGTTCGGTTCTTCAAATGTCTGTGAATACGACCTACTGGGAACTGTGAAACAAAGCATAGCATCAAAGATGTAGCCATATACACAGAAAAAAACAGCTTCTTGCAAAATATTCTGCAAATTGTAGCTTTATAACGCCAACTCACCTGAAGCCCTGCTCTTGCTGAGCGAGAAACGGCCTTAGCCTTTGCCTTGGAATCTTTACCAGCTTTTCCGCCTGCCTACAACATCAAACAGCCGAAGTTAGCATGAAAAATATCGATTATAAGCAACGCTATCAGTTCAATTATATGCTCATTCAATTAATAAGGGGTGACTGCAACTTCTTCAACAAAAAATATGACAAAATCGGCAAGCAAAAAGCGGATGGAAGCGGATTCAAAATCCATTCAACCTACCATTTCGACTCTTTGCAAATTTGTGTGACGCGCCAGCAAACCGATAAGTGATGAGCGCCAAAATTTAGCAGCTCAATTTGAAACTGAACTAGCCAATCAGAGACCAGCTTTTGAACAGGAGCCAATCACTATCTGCTATCTTCCCGCTCGACTGAAAATTCCCAAATATGGCCAACAAATGAATAAAATTAAAAATCTAACGAAACAATGACATTTATCATCTCTTGATCATATCATTATAAAGTCGGAAAATTAAAATTCAATACATGTTGTCTTTGTTGTAATTGTTGGTAGAAATCAAAATTATAGAAATAAAAACCATTCTTTCACTCGCAACAAATTGGTCTTTCAGGTTTTTTTTTTTTTTCGGAGGAATGCGGGAAAAAAAAGAAAAGGACAGGAAAATAAAAAGCACCTCTCTCGTTTATTAAAAATTTCAAAGGAATAGTGACCATTGGTAATTTCAATGCGCACGAGTTCTGCTAGGGTATGCCACGGGGAACCCATTAAACAAGGAGAGCTGTTGTTGTTGATCCATTAGTGCTGAAGGAAAAGCGTAGTTCCGATTATGACTTGTGGCGTGCGTTTCTCAAAACTCCAGAAGACTTTTCGAGCCTGCCGAAGTTATTTTATGTGCAAGCTTTTTACCAACGAAGATTCAATTTCCATTCGTTTTGAAAGCCAAGCAAAAAAATCTTAAGTCGACGAGTCACTTAGCAGCAGCCTGCTGCTTCATTTCCTTGAGACGTCTGCACACAGGCTACTTTACACTGGTTTTCGAGCCAAAAACTTCACCGCCACTTGAAAGAGACGGATTTCAAAAATCGCTTTCGGGACCTTGAGAAACTCCCGCCTGGTAACAAGCCCGTCTTCGCTTGCCTTCAAGTGGTCTGTTACAGGACTGGGTATCCTGTGGCCTTTTCCATGAGCAGCTGAGTGGAAATCAAACCACAAAGAAGGAAATTTACAACTGGCAAGGCATATCATTTATTATTCTTCCTTTTGCCCTTAAATATATTTAGCACTCCGACTGTTATGAACTTCTTCGTTTGTAGGCTGTAACTGAGGAACTCTTTTCTCCGTCTTTTTCGGCGAGAGAAAACGCCGCTCCTATGTGGCCGCGATATTGCGGCATGATCATGACGACCGCAAATGTGGCGGAGAGTTCGACGCTTGAAAAGAAGTCATTAAGGTGGCCCGCGGCTATTTAATGGCGCGGAGGCTCCCTTTTATAAATCGAATTTTCGGCATGTAAGCGTTTACCGATTTTTGTAAGTTTTGGTAGGACGATAAAGGAGTCTTCAAACTATACAGGACTTTAAATTTCAGTGCATATAAGATAAGCAATTAAAAGTTATAAGCGTTTTTAGAAAACCTCCTTTTTTAAGAAAACGCGAATATTTTCATAAAACGACAACAGATTTTTTTCTAATTAAGCTTAATAAGTCGAAGACTTCAAGCTCTACTGTGAGTAATTTTCCACAAAATCGGCTGGACAGAAATTACTGCACAGTCGAATGCTGAATTTAAGCTTCCAAATATTATGCTTGCGTATTTGCCTCAGCTGTTACAAGAACGCTAAAATAAGGCTACAATCGCACCCTATAACTTGAGAGCTTGATGCAGCCGAAAACTTTGCTGAATAACCGGAAAAGATCGGAAGCTCCCAGCAAAAACTAAAAGCAAAGAAAGAACAAAATGTTTATAGTGCGTAATTTATGAATTTCAAGAAATTCAATTTGTTCGACTCGTGAAAAAACTACCGATTTGTTTTCTGGTATTTTTAAGTATGATAACATTCAGTATGATGTACAAACGGCTTTACCTAGTTTCATGTGTATGGTCTCGACGAAACTCGGCGAATTTGGGTCGTCAAGTTTGGTGACTACACCTCTTCCATTTTCTAAATGCTTTGAAAACCCCTCGTGTTTCGTAAATTATTGAAAGTTGCCGCATTCTGAAATTATTTGCCACTTGGGAATCACCGATCAGCGTTAATACAATAGGCCACTCGGGTAAATTAAGGAATGGGTCTCGTTCGATTTAAAGGGGGGGAGTGGGGGGGTGGGTGGTTTATTCTAAAACATATTTGACTTATTGACTTTAAACTTTCTACAAGGCTTTTAATTGTTGAAAAACAAATTTTCGTTTACATGAATGAACTTTCTACGTCACGTGACTTGTCACGCCCAATTTTTAGTAATTTTTTCGATCCAAATTTACGAGATTTTGAGAAAATATTTTTCTACTTAATTTGTTTTCTATCAATGACCATTAGCACAGGGTTTATGGAACTAATCGGGGTTTTCCAAAGTTATTTGTTTTCTGTAAACTATAACGTTTTAATTTTACAGAGGGACTGGGACTAGAGGAAAACTGAATAATTATGCAGCAATAACAGTTTTCGAAATTCCCCGTTTAATTTGACGTATCACTTTGTAAATTGAAGAGGAAGGAAGGAAGAACGGGAGCTTTTAATCGAATTTTCATGCCGTAATCTGAAAATTCCCAATTTTGCATAATTTAGGGCGTGGCTGGTCATGTGACCCCAACAGACACAGGGTATCATCCAAAAATGGTTTTATTTATTTATTACGATTTGATGGCAAATAATATAAATATACAACAATAAGTTAAGTTTTGTTAATAATATAAATATACAACAATAAGTTAAGTTTTGTTTCTTAGTGCATGATTATAAGATCAAATATTAGGGGTCGCTGCATAAAGCTAGAAAAAAATTGTGAAAACCCAATATGACACGAGGAGCCATGCCTTAATTCACGCGAGCATTTGCACGATTGTAGTCAAATCGTGCAAATGGCCTATTATATTAATGATGATCGGTGATTCCCAAGTGGCAAATTATCCCAGAATGCGGCAACTTTGAATAATTTACGAAACACGAGGGGTTTTCAAAGCATTTAGAAAATGGAAGAGGTGTAGTACCAAACTTGACGACCCAAATTCGCCGAGTTTTGTCGAGACTATACACATGAAACTAGGTAAAGCCGTTTGTACAAAATACTGAATGTTATCATACTTAAAAATACCAGAAAACAAATCGGTAGTTTTTTCACGAGTCGAACAAACTTGAATTTCTTGAAATTCATAAATTACGCACTATAAACATTTTGTTCTTTCTTTGCTTTTAGTTTTTGCTGGGAGCTTCCGATCGTTTCCGGTTATTCAGCAAAGTTTTCGGTTGCATCAAGCTCTCAAGTTATAGGGTGCGATTGTAGCCTTATTTTAGCGTTCTTGTAAAAAAAAGTGCAGTAATTTCTGTCCAGCCGATTTTGTGGAAAATTATTCACAGAAAAGCTTGAAGTCTTGGAAAGTATTGAGTTCAATTAGAAAAAAAATTGTCGTCGTTTTATGAAAATATTCGCGTTTTCTAAAAAAACGGGGTTTTCTAAAAACGCTCATAACTTTTAATCGCTTATCTTATATGCACTAAAATTTAAAGTCCTGTATAATATTTGAAGACTCCTTTATCGCCCTACCAAAACCCACAAAAATCGGTTAATACTTACATGCCGAAAATTCGATTTATAAAAAGGGAGCCTCCGCGCCATTAAATAGCCGCGAGCCACCTTAAATACTATAAAAGCATGCCGCTAGCAAGCCCCGTTACTCACAAGCAGTCATGCAACAATGAACTGTTTTTGGATTGCAATCCGTTCTCTTATAATCAGCCGACATTACTGCATTTTCGCGGGATTTTGCGAATTCGTGAAAATCTTGCAAATCGACTGGTAAAATTTAAACGGATGAAAGTTTTTGCGATGTCCGATGAGTTACTCATAAAATCTGAGAAAAGAACAAACAATAGAACACAAACAACTTGCGCGAATGCGCAATGAATAAAACTCGCGCGAACATAAGGGCCGATTCACACTGTGACATAAGCATAAGCATAAGCCAACATACGCAGACTCAGTAACACGTTGATCATTAGTGCCTATTGTTCTGTTTTGCTCGAACAATTGGAACTAATGAATAACACGTTACTGAGTCTGCTTATGTTGGCTTATGCTTATGCTTATGTCACAGTGTGAATCGGCCCTAAAAGGCATCAGCCGGTTATACATGTGTGCCACGAATTATACGGTTATACGTATATGTGTGCCACGAATGTCGTGGCGCACATTTTTAAATCACACTGAAGAAGGGCTCATCCCGAAATGTTTGTGTTATAAATGACATTGACACTTTTTAAAAGATTTAAACCTTTTTACTTTAGGATTTAACCAGAGTGTCACGCATCACTGAAAAACATTTTTGTTTTCTCCGTTTTGCAGCCGGTTATACAGTCAGCTGGTGCGTGGCTGACCAGTTGACGCTATAGCGTGGCTCACGATCCGGATTGCAAATCAAGCGCCCTTTCCTTAGCACTAGGCCACTCTGTTAGTAATTGAACAGCGGGCACGTACACGCTGATAATTGACTGTGCATCCATTTATTTAATATCATCATTTCTTATCTTACAAATGGTCCAAACGGGCAAGGAGTGTTTGCAGAAGAAAAAAGGAAACACTCCTTTCATCGCGCATCTTCGCGAGCAGCTAGAGATAGCAAGTATCTTCTGAATTTGCCAACAACCGAACAAGGCATCCAAGCAAATTCCTCCCTAAATGGGACTAAATGATTGCAGAGGTGGAAGCCATCTTGCTTTTGCGCTCATCCATTGAAAGTTGGTGTGGAGGCAACTACCGCCACTAACCAAAAGACGTATCATTCAATAGTAAAAATACGAAATTTTGTCATAAAATCTGTAATCTAGAAAATGTTACAGCCTCTTCTTTTCAGTCTTTTAAAGCTTACTATTTTTTGCAATTTTATGAAAAAGAAGACATCAGATCATTTTCTTTTTGTCTTTTCCTCTCAAAGGCCTTTTTATCGGGGCAAAAGGTACATTGAGAAACTAACTGTTAACAGCTGACTAAGGTATATCCTCTCAAACAGTTGAATTGGAGCAAAAAACAATGGCAATTTTATTTTCAAGATCACTTCCGGTAAGGTTCCGGGATGTGTCGCAGGAAATTTAGAAAAGTCGAGTTAACATAAATGGTTCCATTTGTACAGATACCAATGTTGGGCAAAAATTACCTAACTTGACGTATATAGAGATTCAAGATATGAAAGGTGTCTGACAAAATTCCTTGAAACTCGACACAAAAACAGTGGCAGATCTAAGGGACCGCCCCCCTTTTCTTGCAAAAAAATATGGCCAGCTTAATTTTTTTCAGTCTTCAATAGGAGACTGTAGTTTATCCCATATTTTAACTCCGCATTGTGAAATGCCCTATTGTGCACTTTCAGCCTCAGTATCTTCAAAATGGCTGACCATATCCACACAAATGGACATGGTGTATGTTGGTTGGGCCACCAGAATTGGTATTTTCAGGAGCCCAAACGTCCCTCTGAAATTTCAACAATATCGCCGCCAGAGGGAGTTTACTCGCTAAACGTGGAATCGGCCACAGTTTTCACACTCACTCCATTTTTGATATGTGCTGAAACAGAATAAAGGCGAAACGAAAATATACTCCCAGTTAGCAAGCGACCACCTGAGAGTAATGAACTTTTCATTGGCTTTTCCGGTGGTTACCCCGTGAGTATGACACTACCGGAGATTGGCTTTTATGGTAAAACAAAAGCACCCAAGTTCCCGGGGTATGGGGCATAAAATTCTTGATGAATCCCTATCCCCAGGAGCCAAGAAGCTAGAGTTTTGTAGTCACGGTGTCCATTTTTTTTTTCGCTTCTAGCACTTTACACGGCATCGTTGGTACCAATTGTAACAACATGACCCTTCCCTCCTTCCTTCATATCAGGAAACAATGTCCTGTAAATTGAAAGGTAGATGATCAAACAAGTCAAACAAGAAAGCAGAATGCCGGGGGGGGGGGGGGGGGACTCCCATATAAAAATGACGGGGGTGCTCGTCGTACCTTTTAGGGGTCAAAGTTTGGAGATTGGTACCGCTAAGGGTACTAAAATCTAAAATGACCACCATTAGAATTATCACGGTACCTTTTAGGGTATTGAGCCGAAAAAAATATGACAGAATATGACGTGTTGTTTTAGAATTGGTACCTCTTAGGGGTAAAAATTCATTTGAGCCACGCCCATCAAACGAGATTCTGGTGCCTTTTAGGATGTTTTTCGAAAATTTTCGACGAGCACCCCGGTCATTTTTATATGGGAGTCCCCTCCCCCCGGGGGGCAGAATGTGGCAGGAAATTGCTCATACAAGTCACCAACACTCCAACAGGAAACCCTGACTACACTGTGAGACTTTCTATTATTCTGTGGTCTTTTAGAATACTTTTGGTTTTATTTTCTATTCATTCTAAAAGCTGGCCAAGAAGTTACACAAATAAGTTATATACAAATATTGTATTGTAAAAAGAAGAGCCTAATGCACTTGTCATCAGCTTCCCCGAGGGGAAGGTCCCTAGGCCATATGTGGGAGAATTGGGGACTATATGGGGACTGTGCAACAAATTCGAACCCTTGTGGTGGGGGAAATGTGGGGGCTTCAATTTATAACGACCCAACTCGCGGGAAAAATGTGGGGACTTTGCTTCCGGTAAAGTGGGAGGAGATTGGGAACATGTTGAGTTTTTAATTGATCGTTTGTAAAGTAAAATGCATTGTGTTTAGAAGCAACACTGAAATGAGCTAATTTACAGGGGACGGCGGAGCCGGGGGGAGCTTTAGCCCCCCAAAATTGAAGCATAAAAAAAAACAAAAAAAAAAACCAAGCATCCCCAATTGACAATATGCTCCGCTGTCCTTGTGTTATGATGGTATTTTCTTTATTATCAGAGCCAGTTGCTGATACATTTTCAGTTATCATGGATCAGATTAAATTTAGAACAGCTTGCGGAGGATTCAGGACAGAAAACTAACAGTTGAATTTTTCTCTGGATTGTTTATTGTTTTGAGCCTTAATAGCACGACTGTTCAAAGAACTCAAATGAAGTGCATCTTCAAGTCTTGTTGGGTGTTTGCTTTCCCGAAATATTGGGGACTTTGCTAGAAAAAAATCGTCCTCAGGTGAAGAAATCAGTACAAGAACTTTGAAATACACAATCAGCAAAGTCCTCGCATCAGCCTGGGATCCTTCCCCTCAGGGAAGCTGATGACAAGTGCATAAAGCAACACAAACACAAAAAATTTACACTTGTTTTGTTTGTTTTTTATCTCACTTTTAGTGTCAAAAATGACGAATTTACTCAATCTAGAAGACCAACAAACCTTAAACCTTGAATCTTTAAGATTAATAATTAAGTAATACATAAATTTGACAATATTAAACATATAACAGTGAAACCTTTATAAGGACCCTCACTAGTGTCTGCTTGATACAGGCTGTCTATTTGATACAGGTTCTCATATATCATGCAACAATGTTGTTATACACCTTATTCCAAAATGGCAGCCAATTTATTATTCTTTTATATGCATGTTAATTAGCCCTCTTGGCCTCATTTTTGCTTGAAAATTCCTTTGTATTTTCCACATGCTGACGTGGCCAAGAGGGCTAATTTACATGAATATAAAAGAATAATAAAATGGCCGCCATTTTGGAATAAGGTGTATTGACCCTTTTATATATATATCCACATTTTTTATACTCACATTTCATTACATTTCAATCCATAAATCTTTTGCAACTTCCCTCATCAGGTTGAATTACTAACTGCTTTTAGAAGTAGACAGTAATCCCATAAAGTAATAAAAATGAATTTTAAAAACATTTGAAGTGAAGTTTCATGTAACAAAATAACTTAATTTTGGTGACTGACTGTTCACTTAATAGAGGGGTCCACTGATTACAGGCTCATTTTACAGTAAATATGGGAAGAAAATTTAGGGACACAAGCTGGTGTCCAGTTCCACTGTACATAATGCATTATAATTAAAAAGCAATCAATAATAATTATTATTATTATTATTATCAGAATATCCTTCCCAGAATCCTCTGCACCTGAAAATTTTCAATGCTACATAGCTCTCTCAATTTTGAGTCCTTGAGGATACTACACCATATGGTATTTTCACCCACCATGAAATATCTCCCATTTAAGTATGATAGCAATAGTGACGTCATAAGTTATGTGACTATGCCCCAAAACAACATTTTGGCTCACTGTGCAACAAGGTCTTAATCAATTCTAAAAAAATCAATGCGACTAGAAGGACGTTGCTATGGGTGATATGGTCGTGGCAAGTTTAATTTTTTCCTTTCAAAGTTAAGGGGGGCTATACACCAATGAAATTTAGGGGACTGGGGCAAATTTGGTTATTTTAAGCACAAAACAACCACAATTTGCATGTTAATAGAGGTCACGAAAACATCCATGAAAGCATTGCTTCCATGATGTCATAAGTCACATGATCAGAATTGGTGGAAAATAGACCAATTCCGATATATTAAAATTCATACTTGGCTCCGAGGCTTGGGGGAATAAAACAAAAGAAATAAATTATTCATCCCTGAACCTCGATGTGATTTCTTTTGTTTTATTCCCCTAAGCCTCGGAGCCAAGTATGAATTTTAATATATTGGAATTGGTCTATTAAAACTCATCATTGTTGAGATTAATACATATACTTTTGCATATGCTATTTCTTGAAAACGACGAAAAAAAAAAAATCCTGAACAATGTTTTGCAACTAATTTGTAGTATACATGCCTAAAATGGACAAAGCTGAGTGAGAAAAATAAAAAAAGGACCTAAAATTCGACATAGGGTGGTTATGCTCTCAGCACTTCAATTACTGTTGTGTAGTTCCAGAAAAAATCAATACCCACCCCATGGAAGGTTATTGGAAATTCCTAGGGGGTGGGGGGTCTTAAAAGCCAACATTTTAGAAGCAATGTATGAAGCTCAGGTCTCGAAATAGAAAAAAATTATAGCCTGCCATTTTTTTTATTTTTGGCAGGCCAAACAAATTTGGACCTGCCATTTAATTTTTTGGCCTGCCACATATCGAAATAAATGAAGTAGACCCCCATCAGAGACGTAGAACACGGGAAAATCGTCTAAAGTTTGGGAGATCCCTTTTATTTGTTTACATCAAACCTTTAGCAAGGGTGAAGACAGTAAAGTATTGTTTTATTGTTTTTAACTTTCATACTTTCGAACTTCTGACTTTCATGTAGTCTGTGAACAGGCCTCCTTGTGGGGTATGATGAAAGGTACCCCTTGTGTAGATAGCGCCACGAAGATAACACTCGCGAGGAAAAGTCAGCGAGTGAAGCGAGCCGCGGAAAAACTCCCCATTCGCTGTTTTTTCTTCGACCTATATCCCACTGGAGAGCCTAACTTTCACAGGCTAACTTTCATGCCGATGTGCAAGGATGTTGAAATTTCCTTACGGAGGTTTTTGGTCGCTGAAAATTTATTATGTGACATCGCTATTTATAATCGACACTCGATCAAATTGAAACACACAGTAAATAAAGCAATGTTTAGTTCTTTTTGAATGTTGTACACAGTTCCCGGACAGTTCCGTTGTTTTCAATTGCATTACAGCTAGACTCCAAAGTTAGAAAGTTTTTTTGAAGCGAAAAAACAGATTTTATTCCAGACAGCAAACTAACAAAGTCGGAAACCACCAAACCGTGAATACCGTATTTAATTTGCGCACTTGCAAATGTCAGATTACATACAATGCGCGTGAAAGTAAAGTGAACGGGTGTGTGATGTCAAGGAAGGCAAAAAAATCGTCAAACGAAAATTGGCGCATCCGAAGTTTCATTATAAAAGCTTTTATTTCTGTTTTTGTTTTGAAATCGGCTGATTTTTTCCCGCTTTTCTCCCGCTTTTCCTGGCGATTTTTAGACTGCGAAAACCTCGCAGTACCGGCGATATCGCCGGTCACCGGCGCTTTATGACAACCCTATACTTTAACCTTTATTATTTTTCTTCGGGAACGATTGATTTGTGATCAGAAATAGTAGATAAAGGAGCATGGTAAGAGGAGAAGAAAATGTTATAAAACCAGTCCAGTAAGTTTCGCCTGCCATTTTAATATCCATCTGGCAGTTCATCATTATTTTCGCCTGCCAAACCTGAAATTTGACCTGCCATTTGGCCATTGGCAGGCCGCTATTTCGAGCCCTGGAAGCTAAAGTGGAATTTCCTGGGGGGGATGGGGGATGCTAAACAAAAAACCTACCGTGGGGACAGTATGGATATTTTCTGGAACTACACATTATTATTACATTTACATTTACATTCATTAAGTCGGCAAAATCCATGGGATATCACGCCAACTATAAATAAAATATAAGAAAAATCGAATTAAATAAAAATAACTAAAAATCTGATATATCTAAAAATCTAAATAGTCAAATTAAGGTAGGCGAGTTTTAAAAGCGTCAATAGATTTACTTAAAATTTTTTAAGAATTATTAGAATTATTATTAGAATTATTCTTATTATATTGTATTCTATAATAATAAATTATAAATAAATTGTATTGATATATTTCATACCATCCAGGGAGGAGTAGTAGTCCTCCTAGCTGCTTCATGCTACAGAAACCAAATTAAGCACAGGTGGTGTGGGCTTTTTTTTGGCTTGTGTGCGACTTTTTTCAAAAGACCACATCCAATAAAAATTAGATTTGAGAACTTTTGTGGGCACTACTTACTTACTTACTTAGGCCGGAATCATCCAGAGCTGTCCTAATAAAATTTTTCTACATGACCTGATCAATCATTACATCTCTTATCTCTTTGGTATTGTCCAATCCAGTGTCAGCCTTGGTGTCAATGTATGTAGTTCTTGGTCTACCTTGATTTGGGTGACCATGTTGGGGTTCGCAAAACAGCACTTCCATCATTATTTCCTCCTTTATGTTGCTTGTCCCAGTTTGTTCCTCTGGTCATAATAAACAAGTGATTTGAATACAATTATTAACAGCTTCCAGGTACCCAATCATTACTGAATTGGTTTCACCTTTAGAGCTGGGATAACAATCTTTTCTTTTGTGGTAACCGCAAGAGCTATCTTGTTGTGGAAATATGCAGCCTCATTTATAAAAACTGGCCACACTACATGCTCACCCTTAAACGGTATGGTTTCGCCAGAAAATGACAAGAAAAGAGGGTCTCTTGGATGAAGTGGTTTCCAGTTTTTTTCATTCAATTCTGGGGAAATCATGGCAGAAATATCATCTTTTTCATCTGTAGGATAGGGCATGACACCTTGAATTTTGAACACTTCAATTTCCTTCTCTTTAAATTCTTTCCCATGATTGAATTCCTCCACAGAATCAAGCACTCTAAGGACGATTTCCTTTGCCAAGTTATACATGGTTGCATCTAATGTCCCATGAGGAAGGGGGCCCATTTCTAAACCAAACCCCTCCTTGGCTATATCTGACACACCTCCTGAGGGGAATTCCGAGGTCGTGCCTCCAGTATTTCCTCTGTCTTGCTCACTGTCGTCAAAATTAACCTTCTCAAAAATGCCTTTCAGCTGCAAAACACGAATATATGGAAACAGTGTCTGCATGTGAGCTGCTAAGTGCAAAGAGAAGAGACTATTGTCGCGTAGAATGACACATGTCCCCATATTTGCGGTCGTGTTATGTAAATCGAGCCAGAAATCTAACCTTTTTCCACCGTCCTTGTCTTCAAATTGTGAATACAGTTCTCGAGCCCTCTGCACTTCGTAAGGAGAACCACGTTTTTCAACATCAGATGCAAATAGGTTTTCTTGTGTAAATTGTCGGTTGAGGTCCACATCAATGTAGCGTACACATTTTTCAGTTGCACGCAAGTTGCTTATCACGACATGAGTTTGGAATGAGGACCTCTTAATCTCACTGGCATCGCTTTTTAACCAGTTCTTTACCAGGTATACTCCGTGGAGCTCATTTCCGTGTGTTCCCCCGCCAATGCATACAGTAGTTATAGGATCGTGAAAATGGACTTCTGCCATGATGATTTGATGGGATTCGGGTCGGGAGGCAACAGTTTTTGCCTGTCCCCGTTGCCTTCGCTAAAAGTCGCACTGTCCGCCCGCTGACCGCCCGCTAGCATGTCTGTGACAGTGACAGCCTGGGTATGATTATTATAATTTCGTGCCCAGTTCTCTGTGTCAAGTGAGAACAAGATGACGGCGTTGTGAATTGATGTTTAGTTCTTCATCATTTTGAGGACATTGTCCAAGTCTTTTGTGAAAGGATTCGCTTGAAAGACAGAGTTGAAGGGAAGCAAAAGGTATGATCTCTTGTTATTCGATTATACAGCCACACACTCTTATAATATAGTCTATTGTGAAGATCTGTACACGACCTCAAATGATCCCCGACCCCCAAAATATTATGATCCCAGATGATCCCCAAATCGACCTGAACACAACCCGAAATGATCCCCAAATGTTTTCACACTGTCCCCGAAATGACATGGGAAATTCTGCCACTTTCAACCAAAGTCTTTCAAGCTCAAGCTTTTCACGCGCACATTCAGCAGACTCAACACATTAATAAGGGGCTATTCACATGATATCGGAATGACTTTCATTCCGGAATGAGTTTCGTTCCAAAATAAAGTACGTACTGTATTCACATGACAAAGTCGACTGGCTCAGCCTTAAGCGTTCTCGCTTGTGTGGTTTTCGTGCCAGATCAGAAAACAAAGATGGTGCAAGTTTCGCGCAACGATACGCATGCGCCACTCGCCCCAGACTACACGGTTTGCGGTTTTCATCTTACATGATACCAGAATGAAATGTCACACCTGAACGAGAATTTCATTCGGATTGAAAACCGGAGTGAACTCATTCCGGAATGACCTGTACGGGAACAAAATTTTGTCTCGGTATCATGTAAACAGATACAGAGAAATATATGATAGCTGTCAACAAACCTTACATTGCTGTCAACAAAAAGGGAATGCAATGTCATGCTCATTCCCAATCACTCCCCTTTCTCTCACAAGGTCTGAATCGAATTGGCAGAAGTAGCCTGTGAGCAGGCTCACTTGTTTGGGGTATCGTGCAAATATCTTGGCGGCGAAGCCGCCAAAGCGAGCTGGCGAAGCCGGCAAGAAGAATGGGGCGCACGAGTATCTTGGTGGCGAAAGCGAGCCGGCAAAGCCGGCAAGAAGAATCGCTGGCTTCGCTGGCTTGCTTTGGCGGCTTCGCCGCCAAGATACTCACGCAATACCTCAAACAAGTGAGCCTGCTCACAGGCTATGGCGGAAGCGGATACATGCAATGTTGATGACTTTGATCTGAAGATGTGTTAAAGAAGAGCTAAATTCTGGAACAAGAAAAACCATGCAGGGGCTGGTTACACGCACAATGGAGTTAACTAATTTGATCTTCTGCATGGTCTGTTACTGAGTAACTCACTCATAGTACAGAAGGTGCTATGCAGAGTAGTCAGCTGTTAAAATAATAATTGCAAAGTAAAGGTCAGTCATTATTTTAATGGCTGACTGTTTTAAATATTTTGCTGTCAGCCACGGGGCATTAGCATGGCATTTTGTGAAAAAATTGGCAAATGCCGAAATATGGCTGGGACAAAAAAACTGGGAAAATGACCCAGTGGTACAGTTAAAAAGAAGGAAAATTGTTCAAATCTAAACTTTTCCAAAAGTTATTTGAAGGCAAGCTAAGGCCATACAGAAGTGTTTTCCCTTAGTATTCATCTAGAGTGACTGATTAGAGCAAGTTCACAACAAATTTCTCATCAGAAATAGAACCAGGATTCTTTGAGGTTGAAAAGTATGTCAAATTTCCCTGGGTACACTGAGCAAAGGCTGTTACCCAACCCCTGGGATTCAAACATGAGCAAATGCCAGAATAATGCCTGATGGGTAGGGTGGGGGGGGAATGGGATGGGAGGGATGGGAGAGGAATGGACACTGCTGGAAATAATGACTGATGCATCATGGTGTAATTAAAGCACGAACCCTGATGTGAACCACACAGTCCACACTGCTGTCATCTTGAAACTTGTTCTAAACAATTAGTTCATTAGAATTTCAATATTTTTGCTCCTATCAAGGCATTCTCCTTCACAGTTGTCACTAGTTTGCCGTGCTGGAAAGAATAGAAATTTATAGTGAAGAGCTAGAAGAAGACAAGGGTTGATTTTGTATTGAAAATGAGTGCTTACCTCGCCAGGAGCTGGGGGGGGGGGGGGGGGGGGGTGGTGACTCCCATATATAAATGACAGGGGTGCTGGTTGTACCTTTAAGGGGTCAAATTTTGTAGATTGGTACTGCTTAGGGTGCTAAAAATCTTAAACGACCACCGTCAAAATTATTGAGGTACCTTTTAGGGTATTGAGGCGAAAAAATATGTAGGAACTACAGTCGGACCTCTATTAAGCTGCCACCCTAGGGACTTTGAAAACTGGCCGCTTAATAGAGGTTGGCCGTTTAATAGAGGTACAATATAAATTGGATAGAAGTGGCAGTCAACATAATTTTATTTCCTCTATATAGCAAAAGGCTTATTGAAAAGTGAACATATGTGAAGAAAAATGCAAAAATCATTGAAACAAAAAATCAAGTGCCTTGTATTTGCGCATTTCAAGTCCGTGCAAAGTTCTAGCTCTAACACAGAGAGCATGTAGTCGATAAGTACAGTATTTTTTGGTGTTGAGTAGGTACAGAAAAATATGCAAATCTATGTAACAAAACATCAAGTTTCATAGGCCTTTTTTGCACCAACAGTCTGTAAAAATTTTAGCTCAAAATATTTTACGGACGATTTATTTAAAATAATCCGTCACTGCTGTTTGCCGTTGTGGAGCTCGGAGTTGTAACGAGAAGATCAAGTCATTTGCCTTTCCGATAGATAGGGCAAGGTCCTGGCAACCGTGAAACTGGGCAAGTGGAGATAAAATTGCAGTTTTTATTGTTATTAGCTATCACCTTCATATTATCTGTCACCATTTCGCTTGAAAAGGTGATTTGCTGGCCGCTTAATAGAGGTAAAAATACAATAAATACTAAACTTGCAACAGCAAAAAGGTGGCCGCGGCCGCTAAATAGAGGTGGCTGTTGAATAGAGGTATCAAATACAGCACTTTACTGACAAATAATTCGGGACTTTGGAAAGTGGCCGCTTAATGGAGGGTGGCCGCTTAATAGAGGTTCGACTGTATTGGTCAGTTCATGAATTGTTTTAGAATCAATGTTACCTCGTAGGGGTAAACATCCATTTGAGCCACGTCCATCAAAAGACATTTACACTGGTAGCTTTAAGGGTGGTTTTCAAAAATTTTCGATGAACAGACCCATCATTTTAATATAGGATTCCCCCAGGTTCAAAGCCCCATATGTGTCTGAACACCCCCTCCCCACTGCAGGCTAAACATTGATATGTGCATTGCATAATGATTTTGGATTTTAAAAATATTAATAACATAAAATAAAAAGTACTGTAAGGTTACCTGCAGAGAGCATGTTTCATCAAGATATACAACATCAAGATGGAAGTTGAAAACAAAGTGTAGTAGTAAGAGTTTTTATGCAAAATTCAAGTTGTTGGAAATCCTGCATTATGCAGCCTTTTGAGTCCATTTACCAGAACTGTTACTACTTCAAATTGCAGGTAATGTTATGGCTACATCTGAAGATGATTTCTTGGCCATGTGTCTAGTAGATGACAGTTGCAATACAGGTGGGCAACAACAACAACAACAACATTTATTTAAACACGATAAGGTAGGGCGACAGTTGGCAGATTGCAGTTCCATCAGTTTTGATATGTGGAATGGTTGTACAGTGAAAAACTTTAGAGCCAAGCTGGGAAAAAACAAAACATTCAAACCTCTTTGTATTTATGTGCTTAAACATGTGACAGAGTACCTGAGTAGGATCAATGTTCAGTATCTAGTTTGTGGTGGCACAGCTCTTTCAGTTTACAGAGAAGGTGGTAAGATGATACCACATGATTATGATGTTGATATTGCCATTTTTGAGACAGACTTTTCAAATGTTGTAAAGAATCTGTCTTTCTTAACTTCAATGCAAGATGGTAACATAGCCATAAGTGACAAATGCCCTGTGAATGGAACAAGTTGGTTTAATGAAAATGGCAATGAAATACCCTTTAATGGATGTGGTGGAAAACGGCTAAAATTTTTTGCCACTAAAAAACTATGGGATGAATTTGGTATAAGACATGACCTGTGGTTTGATCCAAGCCTGGCTCATTTAGATGTTTTTACATTTGGCAAACATCCTGACCATTCTGATTGCTTCTGCTATAACTGGAATATTCCAGGAAGCTATGATTTTAGGAGAAAGAAGTTCCCAAAGACGTGTGTATTACCCGTCAGGAACTACATTTTTGAAGGTCTTAGTGTTCAAGGACCTGGTGATCTGAAAACTTTCCTTGAAGTAGAGTATGGATATCTTGGCCGTGATGCAATGTTTGACTTTGCTTCACAACTTTATGTGAAAATCCCTGAATCAGTTTATGAAGAGTTGCCAAAAGATGTTAAGAAAACCATGGCACAAGATCTCAAATGACTTCTGGAATAAACAGATCCCATGAATTTTAATCTTTAAGTTCTTGACTTATGCCAATGAGTGCATAGCTGCAGTGATTGTTGAATGTTATGTACTAATGCCAGTGCATCAGGTTGTAGTTCTCAGTCTATTACAGACTCTACATGGTGGAGTCTGGTCTGGCTTTAAGTTTTCCTTCCCAAGATAATAATATTGTTTCCCTAATTAGCAGCCCTCTTTTGGGGCAAGGAAAACCCTTGACCGATATTCAAAGAAGTATAGTACTAGAATTCTTTCTTTGCCATGATTCATACATGTAGTAACAGGAATTAAAAGGATGGGCAAAAGTTAAAAAAGATGAAGATGCCATAATTATTTTTAGCAAAATAAACAATTATTTTTATCTTTTGCATGAAGGAGTTTTGCATTAAAACAAACCTGATTCTTTAGAGGAAAAGACATAAAATTTAATATTTATTTCATTTATTTGTTCAAATTATAAACTTTAAAAACATTACATTAGAGTGATTTTACTGTACCCATGAAATAAAATATGGTAATGAGTAATAAAATATTAATACTTCCTTTTTTGTTTGTCTTCAAAACCTGGATTAACTATCATTGCACTTTATTTCACATGTTAAATAAAGTCACTATAACAACAGGTAATGCTGTTAAACTCTCCATTTTCAAGTATTTCAATACACTGTCTGTTTTGGCAGTGTGGTATGTAGGTTTACCCGATATATGGGTTTATGCCACTATCAAGGGTATCAGGTTTCAAGCACTTTAGTCTGAGTTAGGGCTACACAAATCAGAGAGTCGATCTTGCTAAGTTGGTCTAGAATAGGGTCTCATTTACCAGGAAACTGATCAGTGGTCTGAAGAGGCTGGGTTAGAGAAGGGATTTTTCATGACTAGTCAAGAATAGGGGGGGACAGGGGGGCGTGAGCCCAGGATAACAGGAGGCGGGAGGGACACGGGAGACGGGAGAAGAAAGGGAAGGAAGCGGGATCTCTATGAGGGTGGGAAGCTGGAGAGAAATTCAAAAACATCAAGCGTTCGTTATTTATTTCTGCTTATCATCCAGTCAAAAACACTAACCTGTCAAGGACCCTCCTGAGAACTACCTTCAGGTGATTGGAGGCCTCCTCTTGAAATATTATTATTATTATTATTATTATGATATGTAAACGGGGAGGATTTGTCATCCAACGCCATAATGAACTGAGGGATGTGGAGGCGCAACTGCTTAGCATGGTGTGTAAAGGCGTTGAAGTTGAACCAGTGTTCTAAAACATCACAGGAGAAGAGTTGAATTGGGGAGCCAACACCGCCCCGGAGGCACGGCTGGATATAGTTGCTAGGGGATTCTGGGAGAGGCAGAGGTCCGCTTTTTTTGACGTGAGAGTATGTCACCCTAATGCGGACTCCTATAGAGACAAGGATCCAGACCAGATATTCAGGCAACACGAAACTGAGAAGAAGCGCCAGTACACAAGCCGAGTGTTAGAAGTTGAGCAAGCTACATTCACGCCATTAGTTTTCAGCATGACAGGTGGAATGGCAGTGGAATGTAAACGATATCGTAGTAGGCTTGCTGAGCTAGTTGCTATAAAGAAAGGTGAAAGCTATGCGACTACCATGTCATGGCTCAGGGCGAGAGTGTCCTTTGCACTGCTGAGATCAGCATTACTTTGCCTAAGAGGTTCGCGAGTTTCTAGGAGAGTCAATTTAGAATTGTTTGACATAGACTTTGATATCGAAAAAGGACACGCAAATATTCATTAATAAGGCATTGAGAACACTATTTTTATTTTTCTTTCTTTTTTTGTAATTTTCTTTTGTAATTTTTGGTGATTTTTTTTAGTAAGATGGGGTTTTGTTGCATTCATAAAGTCAACATAACCAGACATAAGTTATGTTAGGGCTCCCAGGACCTAGGTTGCCAACGATTTACAGTGTTGCAGTTGCAGTCGATCAGCCAGATGAGATGTAATATAGGCAATTTTTAAGATTAAAATTATGATTATTATTATTATTTTTTATGAAAATGATCAGTTTTATTTATACATATTATTATTATTATTATTATTATTATTATTATTATTATTATTATTATTATTGACTTCCATTTAACACAACTCTCTGATTTTCCTGCTCTGTTTTTAAACAGGGCAGGAAAATCAGCATTTCTTCAATTTTGGTGTATTTGCTTGTCCTGTTCAATACATTAGGCTATGTAAAGATACCATGTTAACAAATAATAAATTCCCAATAATAAAGGCTACTTTTAGGCTCCCGATTTGACGTTAATAAAACTTCAACTTGATGCAAAAATTCAACTTATGCATAAAATTCTTATATCTCAAGCTAGATAGCTTATTCACCTGCACCTCCGGGCCACTCGGTGAATAATAGGGCCCCCAGTCACGTGGCACTCGATTGCATCAGACAAAGCTATTGTAGTGTTATTGAAGTGCAGTGACTAAGTGCACGGAGGCATGGAGAAGGCGGTGTCTCTATTTTTATCCAATCACAACGTGAGTTCTAACGTTAGCCAATCACAAATAACCTTACTTAGTAGAATAGTTTACTTCATACAGTGTTTTCACTTCGTTATTTCCCTCGCCACACAGGGGAAACATCTCAAATGTTTTGGCAAAAATTATCGAGTGTTGCTCAAATAGGAGCGCGTTCGCTATCTAAAATTGTCCAAAGTAAAACTGGGCTTCAATATGCCACAATTGTGAGCAGATATCCGCGTTGTTTCACCAGTGAATCTGCCACAAACAGTACGACAAAACTTTATAGACTGTGGAGCGATTGTGGCGGCGACGATATTGCATCGAATCCTTTCGACGATTTAGGCGCTTGGCACGACGCAGAAGCGAAATCGTTTCTTCACAATGTTTCAGTGGATACTGTTGGCAAAAGCACGTACATAGGATACAGAGAAGCGAATGAGGATAGCTTTAAACTGGTAGAACTTGGACCAGACTTATACTACTTTGCTGTATTCGACGGTCATGGCGGCTCAGTCGCTGTGGATTTCGTAAGCGAGCACCTTCATGGTTGTGTCAAACACTTTTACAGCCACGATAAAGACATGGAAAGGGTACTTGTGAACGCTTTTATCAAATGCAACAAGGATTTGGAAAAGTATTGTCAATGGCTAACAGGAAGAGGTAAGATTTTAAGCGAAACAATATATGTGCAAAACTTGAATGTTTATGATAATATGACCACATGTACATGTAGTTCGACTCCATATCAATATACAAAAGAGACGAACTGTAAGCTTAAAACTGTATGCTCGAGACATTTTATCCACGGTCGATTGTTTCACTGATTGTCTGCAACTATTAATACTTCTAAGTTATTTCCTGTAATCTGTTCGTTTAACAACAATGTTCAGTCTGCTCGTTGACCTGACTGAACTTTGTTTATCACTTTTACCGGAAAAAGTCTCATTTCCGATACTTTCGCCTTTGCACGTGCGTTCCAGAATGTTTTGAACTAGTCATTAACATGTTGAAATTATTGCATTCTTGGTCATTTGCTATGATTTACCATTCAATAACCATCCGCTATCTCAAACACAGCAAAAGCGGGGTTAATCTAAGGGACAAAACGTGGGGTACCCCATGGCCTAGGCTATGGGGTAGGCCATGGCCTACCTGTGGTTAATTTCATAAAAAAAATTCCTAAATAATTCCTCTTTCTCCTCTTGAATACCATAAAATCTCTGTGTTGAGTTCCTGAGCCTTGTACCACAGGAAACCGGTGAATTCGCCCACAAGCAAACTCGCTCACAACAAACTCGCCCACACAGAAGACTACTCGCCCACACGATATTAGTTAACTTGCCCACATCGAGAAAATTTGTCTTACACAAAATCAATTCGAAGGAGTTCATTCACGTTGTAATGTTAACACGTAAACAGCGCGTAGACTAAGTTTTAGTTTGTCACGTCCAGTTCGCAAACGTTTATAGTTACGCGCATGCTAACGTCCAGTTCGCAAATGTCTTACGATTAACATGTTTATTAATAAAATCTACAAATCTTCAACTTCTGCGTTAAGATTGTTGTTCATTCACATAACATAACATAACATAATGTATATAGTAACTCTTTTTAGCTTTTTCAAATTGATAAATAGTTTTTCTAATGTATCGCGGAACAACATGATGTATAAAACAACTTTTTCTTTTAGCTTTTTCAAATCATAAATGCTAAATTAGTTTTTCAAATGTATCGCGTATTAGCATAAAAGTGTATAGTTTTTAGCTTAGTAAGACAATGTAGGCTAAGGAAAAGACACAGTATAAATAAAGAAACAGCGAATTGGAAAATTGTCTGTTTACTGATTGCTAGTGTTTTCTTCTCAAGTGTTATCAAATCGTCGCAATTAGTCGCGTCTACATCAGCTTCCGAGCCGTCAAATGAGATTTAACAAGTGTAGTGTACAGCGGATAAAGGCGGAAAACGTCCGGGAAATTGAAAGAGCAAGCGTGCTGTATTGTCACTAGGGACTTTAAGCAAATCACTACGGAAGACGCTACCGTGACAAAAGATACTGGAGAGAGTATTTAGGTTTCTGAGAACGGAATGGCATTTTTCAAAAGAACGTGGACTTTATTGCTGGAATTTCAGCGATAAAATGTTAGAGCTTGCGAATTTCGCTTCGCTATGCCGGCCGCTTCAATTTCAATCGCCAAAAACTTTAAACACTGAGAAATCCGTAAGAAAAGGATAAGAAGCGAAATACTGTGACTTCGTGTCGTACGGCGAACAAAGTACAAATTAAGTTTTTATATAAGCCTTTATGTCGGTGAATCACTATTCACTGGTAGCTTTTTTGTGTGGGCGAGTTAACTGTTATCGTGTGGGCGAATCATCTTCTGTGTGGGCGAGTTTGTTGTGGGCGAGTTTGCTTGTGGGCGAATTGACCGCAATTCGTACCACTTCATACAACTTAAAGACCGAGAGTTTGCAGCGTTTGAGACTAACTTTTCAGCTTACTAGCCTATTGGCTAATGACAGTTTTGATTTCACTAGCCAAAATAAATTTCCACTGTCCAGACTTGTACGGGGGTTATTTCAGACACTTGTCACTCTTGTTTCCACATCCAACAATTAAACAAAATGACCAATTCACACGCTAGTTTCAAATCATTGAAGATCAGGGATAAAGATTTCGCTTTTGCGACTAAAACTTGTCTATTAGTCGTGATTTTGTGACCTTTTTACGGCCTAGCTAACAGTCTTGTGTCTTACTTGTAACTGGTAGTTGTAATTTTACCCAAAAAATCCCGGAAAATCAACTGTACCATTTGCTTTTCTAACCCAAAATACTGTTTTTTTTGGCTAAATGGTAAAGCACCTGGGATCAAGACAATTTGTCTCACAGAAACCATTTAACTCAAAACAAAATTTTGTGCAGATAAATTGCAGCATGCAATCAAGGAACCTACAAACTGGTGGCAACAAATTGTATCATCGTAAAAAGGGTTGTTGTTGTTCATCGTGGTGAACACACTAGTAAAGAAGTATTTTTCGTTTGTCTCACGATGGAGTCACTTCCGATGTGGATCGCGACGTTTAGACTGCATACTGCTAGTCTTCTTCAGGCGATGGGGTCGACTGGTTACGCGTCTAAGAAGACTAGCAGTATGCAGTCGAAACGTCGCGATCCACATCGGAAGTGACTACATCGTAAGACAAACAAAAAATACTTCTTTACTAAATTGTATCATGTAAACAGACATGCTATAAGAACGATTCATTGATGTGCCAGCCTGATATCTGACAATGAAAATGATTCAATTTTATAAGAAATATTGTCAAAGTAGAACCAATTTTTATAAGTCTGGTTGATTTCCTACTCTGTGATAATGTTTTCAAGTTTTGAAAAAATAAGCTGGCAAATCAAAGTGATAAAAACCAATTTGGCCCTAAGAATCGAAAGAAAGAGTGTTTGGGGATTGAAACTAGTACAGCTGACAAAACCCAAGAGCAATGTGAATTAGCAACCTTTCGATTTTAATTCACAATGTTAAGGGAAACGTAAGTTATTATTTCAAAAGCCCTTGCACTGCCTGCTCTCTGGAAGGTAAACACAGGGAAAACCCATCAGACGGTAATTCAAGGATCATGTGAACGCACATACAATAGTCGCCATATGTTATTTGGGAAATAAAATATTTGCCCATGGAGAGAATAAAGTTTGAGGAAACTTGGCTGTGAAAGAGTTAAACAAGGAGCCCGTTGGGCTTCGAAACTGGCTCGCTTGGTCTCATTTTCCACCCGGTTTTCATTTTAGAGTTTTATATTAGCAATCCACAATATACAATCTAGAGTCTATTAATATGCACAGTCCAGTCCACATTTACATTCCACAGTCCGCTTTACATTCCACACTGAGGCTACAATTTCAGGTCTATATCTTTGTCTCTGAACTTTGTATTGTTTTTTTTTTTCGCTTTAAAATCCTTGAAACCACCTACTACAAGGAATCAGGATTGTTTAAACACAGGCATTCTGGAGAATCAGTGATAGGATTTCGAATAAATAAACAATATCAACATGATAGATCAAATAATCATCAACAGCCGACCATAGCGTGACAGAAATACGAGATGTGTGGAATTTGAATGTGACTCCATGACGTAATGCTTGAGAATTGTTTACTCAGCAGTGACTTGCAGGCACGTGTTTGTTCAATGATTTATTCGATCTAAACTCAACTGTTTGACAAAAATTGATTTGGTTAGAAAAGTTCAACCCGCTTTCCTTTTACCAGAAATAGAACACATCCTGAAATCACAGCGATTTAATGTTTAACAATTCCGCCGAAATTAGAACGGTAAATATTTCAATTGTAAATTGTCGTTTCGATGACATCACTGATTTCTGAAAACCGGAAGTAAACTAGGTACGGTGTTGGCCACAGCAAAATTGATTCCCGGGGCAGGTGACCCGACAGGGAAAAAAAAAAGGGTATTTTAAGAACTGACTCGTCGAAGCGACGAGCCAGTTAAAAAAAGAGGGTATTTTAAGAACTGACTCGTCGAAGTGACGAGCCAGTTAAAAAAAGAGGGTATTTTAAGAACTGACTCGTCGAAGCGACGAGCCAGTTAAAAAAACAGAGGGTATTTTAAGAACTGACTCGTCGAAGCGACGAGCCAGTTAACAAGATGAACTCAATGTAATAAAAATGTAGCAGTTGCTTTTCAAATAATTATTAACTTAGGAAACTTATGAGGCAGTGTACTTTTGATGTTTTTCTAAGGTCACAAAGAGAATGTACTGCACTGTGGTACTACAGCCACGGTTGCACTCCTACAAGATGGTACAGATCTCACTGTGGCAAGTGTTGGCGACAGTGGTGCATTAATTTGCAGACTGGGTGATGCTGTCTCATTAACAAATGCTCATCATCCCTTAAGAGAGGAAGAACAGCAAAGAATAAAATCATTAAATGGTTGGATTGACTGGGGATTTGAGGCAATGGTTAATGGAAGACTTGCAATGACTCGTTCTATTGGAGACTTCCATCTGAAACCTTATGGTGTCATAGCAACTCCTGAAATAAAGCACCTTAAACTTAACCATCAAACTGATGCTTTTATTGTGTTACACACTGATGGAGTGTCACATGTCATGTCTGACAAGGAAATAACCGATCTTGTAAGGACCTGTTCTGATGCTGAGTATGCAGCTAATGTACTGACATCATGTGCACTGCAGTGTGGTTCAGAGGATAACATCACAGCCATAGTTATTCCCTTGAGATTGTGGGGAAAATACCGTACACAACAGGTGTCAAAGGAACTCAGTTTGTTAAAAAATATGAGAATTAAATACAACTAATTTATTGTTAGTACATTTAAAATACTTTGTTGGTAGGATAGAAAGGGCAGTATATCCCTGAAAGGGATACCATCAGGTCGATTGGGATGGGGGTAACAAATTGACAGAATCCTTTGTAGCCTGGCACTTTGGTCCTAATAAGTCACCAAATATTGTACATATGGTTCCTATTATTATGGAATAATTGTGCATGAATGCATCCAAACTTCAGTGGCTGTATATATGACATAATCATATCAATAACAAAATTCTATATTATGATTGGTCCTCTGTGTGCATACATGTATTTCTTACAAAATTGCCGTGCAGTCACATGGGTGTGGGGTTGATGGAATTGAGCCATAAAACTTGTATCTTATATTAAAGATGGAAACTCTCTCTAGTAATACATTCAGAAGCTCAGTTCAACTCCTATTTGTAATAATGTAAGCAACTGACTGTAAATAATCCTAACCTGGTTTAGAAAAGTTCCAAAAGTTATAAATAATACAACGATTATGACCGGGGGGAGTACTCAACAAAGTTTTCTACAGGACCGGGGATGCTCCACCCCGAGGTCCAAATCCTTATCCTTTCATATACTGTTTTTGATATATACCATTTTTTCATATACCCCTCATTGAAAATGTTACCCCTTTCTTATAGCCTTTATGTGTAGGTGCATCTGTTATATTTTGAAAGGCCCTTTTTATAATACTAAATGGCAGTTTTCCCTCCCTTTTTATACTTCAACTCGTGTTTTCCCTACCATTTCCTATACTTCGCGAAATCCCTGCCCTTTCATATACTTTGTGAAATCCCCACCCTTTGATGTACCTCCAGCCTAAAAAAGGCATCCCTTTCTGGTGGAGCATCCTGTATAGTATCCCCCCCTCTGGGATTATGAACTGATTTTTCCTTCAGTTAGTTTTTAAAGATACAGTATTTAACATAAAATATGTGCATTGTTGTAAATACTACTAAACAGTATTCCATTACAGTGACCTTCACTGCTATCAGGATGCATTACAATGAAGTGTTGGGTTTAACAAGGTTTTGAATAGACAAAAGTTTGTGTGGGAATGCAATGGTTTTGCTTTTTAGGGTAGAAATATAATTGTTTTTTCATTAAAGTCATTGTTTGTTATTTGCCTACCAAAAAATGATCACCTTTAGCTGAGGTGCAAACAACAAAAACAACAATGCGACTTATGAAAAAAAAAACACTGCTGGCTTGGTTAAAGGCTCTAACGTTAGAGTTTGACTTTGACAGTGCAACATGGTCATATTGTTTATCAAATCTGCAGTTAAGGATATTGTCCACAGAATCCCAAGGTGAGACTATAAAATAGTATTTGCTTTGGGATACTGGAATCATACCTGTTACAAAATATGAACTGGTATTTTGATAATTTAATAAAAATGTACGACCCACTATACTGTGCTATTTAGAGCTGGGTTAAATTTAAAAGTGTGTTATTTATATTTTTATACAAATGTTAAATATACTAACAGGTTGCCTGTTGAATATTGTTAAGTTATTAATTTAATAAATACTGGTAGATTGTTTGTCTTGATATGCCTATCATTCAATGAAACAATGTGCAGTCAATGGGGGTAAGAGGTGTGTTGATCGAGTACCTTAAATGGTTAACCCTTTAAATCCCAATATCAAAATACAAATTCTCCTTTCTTGTCCCTGTATGTTTCTCATAGAAGTGGAGGGGCGACATTGTTAAAATATCAAGAGAATTTATCTTGGGTGATCATGTCCTGAAATCTCATCACCTGAATTATTTGACATTAATATGGCAAGGAGAACTTAGGTGACGATCAATATTTAACAACCTGCAGTAATCAGAGATTATGGGGACGCGTTCGAGGGCATTTCCGGCGGAAATGAGCCCCTGAAAAGCAATAGGGGCGGCCATTTGGAAGACCGGACACCAAAAAATCTCAAATTCTTCTGCATGTAAGGCACAGGGAAACCAACAAGAAATTAGGATTGCGTTCTTCGAACGTGATTAGATTATGCAATGAGCTCGAGATTTCTCTATCGCGTGATAGTTGATTCGGGCTTCCCCCTCATCAACTATCACGTGATAGAAATCAAGACCGAATAACCTAATTGTTCAGTATAAATCTACTAGACGTCCAAAACTTAAAAACTAATACTCTTTTTTTTTTTTTTTTTTTTTGGGGGGGGGGGGGGGGTACTCCCATATGTGAGCTATATAGGTATGTGCCGCTGTGAAGGGTATGGTTTTCAGGCAGTTTAGTCTGGGATAGGGTATAGTAATCAGAGATTTTTGGTCTAGAATGGGTATCATTTTCCGCGAAACTGATCATTTGCGTGAAGAATTTAGTGTAGACAAGGTTAAAAATCGGTACGGCAGGCAGTACGGCATTTTTACTGACCCCTGTTAACTAATAACTGTTATAGTGAACGAGTTTCTGGAAAATAGCGAGTCTGTAATTTGTTTAGGATAGGGTAGGGTTTTTCAGTGTTCAGTCCAGAATAGGGTTGCAAAATGCAGCTAAAATGGTCTAGTATGGGTTAAGGGTCTCAGCGGCACCCTCCCACCCAAAAATTTGCAGAGTACCCCCCCCCCCCCACCGCCCCCTCCCCCCGGGCTCTACTCACTTTCTACAACAGAATAGATAGCGAGTAGCGTAGCCAATAAGAGAACAGCGTTCATGATAGAAAGCCAGTAGATTTATACTAATGGGGCTTCATAAACTCCATAAGGCGGACACCCCTGTAAGCTGGACACCACTCAACTTGTTTGAGGCTCTTAAGATCAGTGTAAGATAACAAGAACGATCCTGTTTCAGTTCTGAGGTTACAGATTTCTGGTATCAGGTTACATTAAAGGTCCACCTTCACCCAAAAGACGTTGCGGTCGTTTGTTGTGGGACAACCTAATTCACACACCAACTTGTGCGACGACCTTATTCACACACCGACTTGATGGACAACCTTATTCACGCACCAACTTGTGGGACAACCTTCACACATCATCTTGTGCGACAACCTAATTCACACACCAACTTGTGCGACAACCCAATTTTTTTACACAGCAACTTGTGGGACAACCTTCACACGCCCCTGGGACATCATCCACACACCCACATGTAAACAAATCAGCTGTTCATTGGGCATACGAAATCTTCACTGTCACAAAAGCTAGCCTTTTTCGCTCTATCCCACACTAAAGAATGGGGCTTAGATGCTCGCGTGCCGTCACATGGGACATCTCGGGACTATTTAAGGGTTTGGCCGGAGATATTATCATTCTATTTCGGTCAGTCTTCTCGAGCGTTTCCTTTTTTTCGTTTAAAACACGTTGGGTATCATAAAAAGTATCAAACAATGTTATCAATTTCTGTACCTTTTCCTCGAGGTCCAGTGCCACCGCACTCTTTTTTTGGCCAAATCTAACGGGTGGTTTTCAGTGGTTTTTAGGATGCGTGGTACAATTTTCTGGGAACTTTTGAAATATAGTCGAAGTGAAATGTAATTTACAAGGGCCAGGAGAATAAATAGAATATGTTATTATGAGTGACTGACTCATCCCAAATAAGTATTTCACATTAAATGTCTTGTGTTATTGGTCGACCAACGTGTAGCGTGGCCCAGATGACAGGCCGCATGCCTAACAAATTTGACTTTGTAGAGCACCGGTTGTCAACATGTCGGGCAAAACTAAAATGCCCTTTGTGGAAGTTAAATATGACAAAGGCTGTCGTCTTTTTAAAAGAAAGGGAGGAAAAAAAAGAATGTGCACAAGTCGTAGGGTTAGCACGGCACAGCAGCATATTGCACCTGTCCGCCCTAATTACCACGTTCTGTACGAACTCTCATTCCTGCGGCCAAAGATTTTCCAGTCACAATCTTATTCGCTTCCACTAAATAGTATCAATGAGTATAATTTCAGAATGCTTGAGCAATTGCCAGTCTTACTCATCAGAGTCCATGTCACTCTTTGATCACACTATGTAAACGCCAAAAAATACAACTATGAATATAGGGAACCAAACTAAACTGCAAATTGAATTAAAATTTTGGAAGTAAACTTACCTGCTGTCTTTTCAGTTGAATGTGTTGTGGAACAAAATTGTATGGATTTGGTTTTGTGCTGCATCGTCAGGGACACCCAACAATAAAAGTTAACTGTAAGGGACAGGAAATAGTAAAGTTAATGCGACATGAAATGAGCACTTGGAATAGTGTGGACCGCACTCACTAATTTCAACTTCTGGTGCGCGGCGTGTTGACGCGCCTTAAAGTGTCACGTTGTGAACGCGACGGCCTTCTAAACCTTTTGCGCGCTGGCCCCTCTTGTCGAAGCCCCGCGCCATCATGAATGCTAAAATAAATCGAATGCCTTTCAACGTTAACACAAATTAAACAATATTCGGTGAACAATTGAGCCATTGTGTATAATTTCCAACCTATTACGTTATAATCCCTGAGGCATAGGTAGATATTAATCGGGTCTGGATAGAAGCAGACAGCTTTATATTTAGTTTTGATAGAAAAAATGGCGACATGTCATTTAACAAAATCGAACCTGTTGCCGTTTTATTCTCCATATATTAGTTCAATATGTTACGGTAGCCACACTAGATTGAACTTTTTTTTTTTAGGCAGGATCGGGCTCATTCAGCCACGTGGTTGGTTATTGGTATTCATAGGGGCCCTGCTGACATGAAAATTAGTCTTAAGAAAAAATAACAGTAGTAAAAAAAGTAAAGTCGCGCACCCGAGCCAGAAGGCTCATAACGGCCGGAGCTTAAACCCGGTTTCTATAGCATGAAGCGACTAGAAATATTGCTACTCCCCCCTGGATAGGATGCTAGTCCATCGCAGGGTTACCCCCAGCATTTTGTCGCCGGTACCCATTTATACACCCGGGTGGAGAGAGACAGTGTGGAGTAAAGTTTCTTGTCTAAGGAAACAACACGACGGCAGAGACCAGGCTTCGAACCACCGACCTTCAGGTTGAAAGTCCGCCGCGCTAACCACTACACCACCGTGCCGCCCATAAAAATTAGTCTTAAGAAAAAATAACAGTAGTACTTTCAATCAATTCATTATTTAGCCAATAAATAATTTTCCCATTGCCTTTTTAGCCATTTATGAATGAATACAAAGCAAACAAAACAAAAACACATTGAAGGGAGGAGAACAAGAAAAAGTCATTGGTGGCCTCGCTGCAATTTTTTGCTATCCACGTTCTTTGTGTTTTAAAGGGACCTTAAGCAACGAGAACGCTTACGTTCCGGACACGTTTACAAGGACTTCTAGTTTTATATATTAGGAAACAATCAAAGTATAGAGCAAGGCTGGTACTACGTAGAACATTTAACGCGATAACGACATAATAGAGCCCAAACTGAAAGCCAAAATGCAACCGTGGACAGCTGTTTCGATCTGGTTGGGTCTCGTCAGCACGGTGTAGCAGCAAAAAGATAGAAAAACTAGCACGATTTTTGATTGTATCTCTATTTTTGGCTGACTAGATGTGTTACAAATCCTACGTACACCGACAGCTCCGGGCCGGCAGCAGGGACGTAGCTAGCTTTTATATCGCGGGGGGGGGGGGGGGGGGGGGGGGGGGCAACGCAGTGTTTTTACAGCTAGATGAAAGTGTAAAGCTGGGAATTCTCTAATTATTTTGGGATTTTCGGTGGGGCAGTTGCCCCCCTGCCCCCCCCCCCCCCCCCCCCCTACTAGCTACGGCCCTGGGCAGCATTTTCGTTCGCGGCCCTTTGCTTCTTGACTTATTTATTTTTTACATGGTATTGGCCATGTTCTCGCTGAGGGATGGTTCTGTCTATCCTCAATTTCTTTATCGCGACAACGACATGATATTTCAAATTCTTTGCCTGGTACCCGTGGTCACGCGCCGCTGTGACCACAGGCAGACCACCCTCTGTTTGCGTTGTGAAATTGCTGTTTGGAATCGGTTGAAATTTTAGTGGGGATATTAAAGTCGCCTTTTACCTTTATGTTGAAATAAGGTTTCAAGGAAATGTTGATTGAGTCACGGGCGGTGTTTTTTGCCACTCCGAGCCGTAGAAACGCTTCTCTGGCGAGTTTATTGTTACCGGTTTACTGTTACTTCACAGGCTTCCCAAGCTACATACGTGGTGTATGCGACAGCTTGGGTATACAAAGAAATGTATGGGAAAATCACGGATTCTCTAAAATTGGGTAAATAACTATATATTTTGAAATAAAGTTTATCTACCTCAAATGTAAGGGGATTCAACGACTTCGAATAACTTCGCTAAATGGCGTCGGAATGGCTTCAAATTCGGTACAAGACACAAGTAAACGACACATTTGAGGTAGATAAACTTTATTTCAAAATATATAGTTATTTACCCAATTTTAGAGAATCCGTGATTTTCCCATACATTTCTCTGTATACACAAGCTGTCGCATACACCACGTACGTAGCTTGGGACGCCTGTGGTTACTTCGGCCTTCGGCCGGTAACAGTAAACTCGCCAGAGAAGCGTTTCTACGGCTCGGAGTGGCAAAAAAAAAACACCGCCCGTCACTCAATCAACATTTCCTTGAAACCTTATTTCAACATATAGGTAAAAGGCGACTTTAACATCTCCGCTAAAATTTCAACCGATTCCAAACTGCAATTACACAACACAGACAGAGGGTGGCGTTCGCGCTAGTTTTTCTATCTTTTTTTATCAGCGCCGATCAGCGCCCTGATCCTCCCATCAGGCGACTAACAGAGAAGCGACTGGGTACGAGTCTGGGGCTGAGTGGCCTCGCCGACTCTGGTTCGAGAGTGTGCGGGTCGACGGCTCCGTGGGCTCTGGCAATGAGAAGGTAACTCTGGCAGCACTCTGGCAGGAAATTCAGGTTTCATTCTTGAGAGGTCAGTGAATTTTCATTCTAGTGGGAAGGCGCTTGTTGTGGAGGAGTTCAGGATTGTTGAAGAGCAAATCCACAATAACAAATGAACGTTTTCAAGCGTGATTTACTCTCAGTTAGAAAGGTTTTACACCCGTGAAACACTATCTAACAATTTAGTGGAGAGTAACTAATGTGCGAGCCTGCGAGCCGGAGCCATTTTTTGCGAGCCTCGAGCCTCTTCTTGCGAGCCACTGTTTTTTTGCCATATGTGACCTCTCACGCGAAAACGATACTAACGGCTATCCGTTTAAGCCGTTCAAGCCGTTCGTTTGCCGTTTATTGGCGAGCGAAACTACAAGGATACGTAACAGAGAGTTCTTGGAAGCGCATGGTCTGTATTCAGGTTTCAAATTACCCTTTTGACATATGCAAATTTGGTACCTACAACTAAGTATACACTGACAAACTTAAAAGCGCTAAATTTGTTTTTCTGGCATATAACTTTCCCTGCAGTCTTTGAATTAGATTATTATGTTTAGTTTCATTCAAGATTTATTTTAACAATTAGTAAACATAGTTCAGAAAGAATTTTACACATGAATTTTGCGTGACTGTAATCACTATATATGCACTTGGGACTCGAGGCCGCTTGTTTACATAAAAGAAAGCATGTTCATCATTCTCTGGCCTTCAAGTAAAAGCGGCAAACAGATGGTTTCATCGTCCTTTCAATGTAATAAGGTACTCAGTAAAGGTAAACAATTAGCGTACCATTTACTTAATTTAGCTTAGTTTAGTTCACAGCCAGTCGTTCGAAACTTTTCTTCAGCCGTTAAGTCATTCACAGCCAGCCGTTCCAAATAATTATTTTGCCGCTCAGGCATTCACAGTCAGCTGTTCGAAATTTTTCTTCTGCCGTTCAGCCGTTCAACTTTATCCGTTCAATTTTTTTCTTCAGCCGTTCATGATAACCGTTTTAAAAACCTGGTTTTCATATGTCGGTAAAATACCAGACGATCGGGGATTTCACCGTTTCCTAACCATCACAGATTATATTTGGCCGACATATGAAAACACTCAGACATCTATGGTGGCCATCTGGGATGGTCGGGGACAAATTTTCCCAACTATTTTCCCGACGCGTCCCAGATTTCTGCGATGATCGGCGATTTTCCTGACATATCGGCAAAACCTGGGACGATCGCAAACAGCATAATCCCCAATCGTCTGGGATTTTCCCGACATATGTAAACAACGGCTCGGTCACCCGTTTTTCATCCGTTCAGTAGCCGTGCGTTTTGCCGTTCTAACGGGATATCCGTTATATAAGTATCGTTTTCGCGTTAGATTGAGCCATATCTTTCCATTTTCTTTCATTTTACATTTTTAAAAAGAAAAATTCGTGGCTCGCAAGAAGAGGCTCGAGGCTCGCAAAAAATGGCTCGGGCTCGCAGGCTCGCACATTAGCCACCCCCAATTTAGTGTGTGATATCCAAATTAAACAAAAAGAAACAATGGAATTATAGTCTAATAGTGCGTACTATTCTACCAACTATTTCACGGATTAATTAAGTAAAATCACTCTAAGGCGACTGCATTACCATATAAAAGTGACAATTATAAAGCCATACACCAGACATCTCAAATATTTCAGTCCAATAGACTCCAATGATTACGTCAGTCATCTCAAATATTTCAGTCCAGTAGACTCCAATGATTACGTCAGTGATGTAATTTGTGTTTAATGAATGCTGTTTTTATAAGTAACACAGCAATAACTACAAGACGAGCTGGTACTTCCCAGAAGTACACTGATATGGGCACCATACTCATCCCCTTTGATGTCCGTATTAAAGATCCAACTTGAGTATGCATCTTCTTGTACATAAACTAGTAGTTCCGTATTGGAAGTGTAGTGCTGCCACATTGCGAGATGTGTCGTGCTGGCTAAGAATCTTGAAAACGTCGGGCTGACATAAATCAAATTTATGCTATCACTGTGGAACTGGACAAAATCCTTCAGTTCTGCTGTGCTGGGTGCTCCGTAAGGTCTCAGATTTTTCTGGTCTTACTTCGCGTACTGCACAGATGACGTAAAACAATAATTTTGATGAAGCATTGTTTCCTTTTGTTTTACGTCATTTATGCCCTCACATGAAGTAAGAGCCGATTTTTCCCACATGTAAATAATCCATTTATCTTGATTTTGTGTCAGTTATTATCCTGATTCTGGAACCTCAGTATATGCGTTAATCAGTTGAGCATGGACAAAGGTTCTTCTCCGACCTGGGTGGGGGGGGGGGTACTCTGGAAATTTTTGATTGGGGGTGTGCTGCTGGGACTCTGAGACCCTTAACCTATACTAGACCCATTTTAGCTGCATTTTGCAATCCTATTCTAGACTAAACACTGAAACACCTTACCTTATCCTTGACCTATTCCAGACTCTATTCCAGAAACTAGTTCACTATCACAGTTTTTAGTTAACAGGGGTCAGTAAAATGCCGTACTGCCCACTGTACCGATTTTTAAATGCCATTTGCCAGTAAACCTTGTCTAGACTAAATCCTTCATGCAACAGTGCAACTGATCAGTTTCATGGAAAATGATACCCTATTCTAGACCTAAAATCTCTATTACTATACCCTATCCCAGACTAAACTTCATGAAAACCATACCCTTCACAGTGGCACATACACATGTAGCTCATATATGGGAGTACCCCCCCCCCCCCCCCCGCCAGGTTCTCCGGTACAACCTATGTGCTGATTGCTGTGGAATCAACCCAAAAGTTAACAGTTTTTCCTCACTTCTATGAAAGTAGTGTGCTTTCAATGCTATTCCTGCTTTTAATAACACATGCAAGGGATCTCAAGGTCACACACGTAAACAGCTTCAGCTACTGTAGTTTTCATTTGTTTTGAATCAAGTCCAGCAATTTTCATTGCTCTTCGTCAAGCGACCAAAAAAAACTATAAAAACATTGGGTTTGTCTGACTGCAGCAATAACAAATTAGGCTAGATTGCCAGATTGTTTTCAACCGCATAAATCAAAACTGCTACCATGTCCGGCAGTCAACAAACTGAAAAACTGAAATACATCCTCGACGAAACAAAAACATAAATTTGAAAGTATCTGACCTCAACGAAACAAACCAGAATGGAAAGAAGTGAGGAAAATCTGATAACTTCTTGCTTTATTCCACAGAGATCCAGCAACTATGTTGGCCTGGAGAAGAACCTTTGTCCATGTTAAACTGATTTTCAGCATACTTCTAGTCATTACCAAGTTGAATGGCTAGCATAAACCGCTCGAAAACCAGTGGAAAGCATCATCAAAACATAAACAGCGAAAGTCATGCACAGATGCATGCACAAGTTGGCTTGGCTTCACTTTGTTTTGATTGGATGCCGAGGCCTTCCCGAGACTGCCGGCGGTTTGATAGTAGATCTTCCGCTCTTGATTGGTTCTCAAACAATTAATTGTTACTTTAGGAAAACTGAAACAGACAGACAGAAAAATTCTTGATTCTATATGATTAGTAAACAGCCTGCCGCCAGCAATAACTTGCAAAATCCTGCCAAGACTGTTTGCAAGTGCGATAAGAAGTGAAACATAAAAACCCGATGTCATACTCGGTTGCTAGAGTCATCTTCACAATTTGATGAAAAGCAGCAAAATATTTCTGTAAGCATTACTTAATCCACCCCCTAACTGCAACGACTGCAAGCATGGGTCTAAAGGTGGAGTACTGATAGCAGCTCACAGTAACATCACCCACAAGATAGATAGATAGATAGTTTATTTAAAATCGCATCGCAGCCTGTGGGCTGAATTACATAATTATTTACATGCTAATAATTTTGTACATAACAATAAAAATTCAAGGTAATAATAAATGTAAAACAATAATTATTACAAAAAATAATCTACTAGTAAATGCTATAAAAGGGTGATGTCTTGTTTGGTGCCTTTTTATTGCCCACCAAGCTCTTCTGTTGAAGCTATGGAACAACTTTCTTTGTGACTTTCTCTACATAGAAGTCACAAAGTGAGGGAAACAAAATGTACTATTTGAAGAGATTTTATAACAAGGAAATATTGCATGTAAGCTCATCAACTGTCTGCTGCGGATTATATACTACTAATAACTCATCGCTAATCAATTTGTTTGGCCATCTGTTTCAGTAGTTTTTATTTTAGTGTCAGTTTTCTTTTCAGTTCTTTGGTAGAGTTTTGATGCTTTATTTCATTTTCTTTTATATTGACAGACACAAGAAATGGCACTGAGAGAGTTTCTTGAACATGTTGAACTGGTTTACTGTGACCTTCACTTTGACCCTGTAACCATCAACCACATCTATAGAGCAACAAATCAGATTGTTCAACATGTGATGGATGACATAGGCAGAATAAAACCACACCTGAATATTAAGGAAGTCCTAAGTGTTGGCAGTTTTGTGGAGGAAACTAAGATTTGTTCTCCAAATGAGTTTGACTTCATGGTGTGCTTTGATTTTCTTTCTAGGAAGGAAAATGTGCAGATAGAGGGAATTGAAGGTTGCCAACCGGGCTACATGGTGGCATTCCTTAATATATGTAGTCATGACGATACCATGGTGAACATTATTAGAAAGCTGTATGGGGATATCTGCTGCATTCATCATGAGGGGTTGCATGTAGAGTTTGTAACGGCTCTCTGTGAGGTTATTAAATCCCTGGCAATGAAGAAAATTGTGACTCCACAGGGAATCTTGGTAATAAAAGATTCAGAGTTTCTATCTTTAAGATTGGAGTGGCACAAGTTCAAGGATGAGTATGAAGGACCTGACATTTATAGCGGACTTTGTGAAAGAGATCTCCCATTGCAGACATCCTATTCACTGGACATTGATGTTGATATTATGCCAGCAGTTTCTGTTGAGGACTTTTCTCTTTTAAGTGACATCCATGGGTTCCCTAAGCACATAATTGGAATGATAGAAAACCACAAGTTTCATCTTGTGTGCAAAGTATCGGGGC
This sequence comes from Cladopsammia gracilis, assembly GCA_022457155.1. NCBI lineage: Eukaryota > Metazoa > Cnidaria > Anthozoa > Scleractinia > Dendrophylliidae > Cladopsammia > Cladopsammia gracilis. The sequence continues at coordinate 744,057 of JAJGOT010000130.1, read as the reverse complement.
AATCACCTAATGCCCCTTATCTTCGCATTTCTCATGCTCCTACGGAGGTTTTTCTGATGCGACATCTACACCCGATCCATAAACAATGCTACAAGGTACTAAAATATCTTTTAACACATGGCACTGATATCAACAAACCATTGAAATCCATTAACTTGTCTTCTTATGTGTTTAAAAATGCAGTACTTTACCATGAATATGACAAGCTGTGCTCAGGAACTCCAGATACTGTAACATGTTGCATTGAGATTATACATTACATCAGAGCCAGTTTAAGGAAGGGTGTGTTTCCTTCATTCCTGATGAGAACGACAAATGTTTGGGGCCAGTGCTATAAATTCCCTGTGTCATATGACTGGAGGCCAACAGATCTGGATGAAGAAATTTGTAGATTTGACTGCTTTTGTGTTCTGTGGTTTCAAGTTTGGAGGCAATTTCTTGGAAAAACACTGACAATATTTAAAAACATTGAAATGCATTTGCAAACAACAGGACCGGAATCTGAAAGTAGCAGCATTTTTTCAGACAGTTCAAGCTCCATAAGTCAGTCTCAGGCATTACTGGAATATGTTCCAAATAAGTATGATTCATTTCTAGCTGAGTTTGCAGTTTTAAGGAAGGATGCATTAATTATTACAACCAAGTATCCTAATAGTGGGACCAATGCAGAGATAATTAATACAGTTGGCAAACCTCCTTCAGAAAGAGTATGGGAGTTGGTTCTTCCTAAATTTCCAGAATATCTCAGTAGAATTGAAAGTATGTGTAACAGAAAAGTAAGCATCTTAAAAGAGAATTTTGAAGAACTTGAAACACTGGACAGTTGCACTTGAAATGTTAACCAACCATTTCTGAATGATTATATTTAACCCCCAAAACTGAGTGCCAAGTGATTTTAATGTTCAGTATGTCCATGCTAAACATTACATTTTTTTTATTTCTGAAATTTTTCAAAACCTCATAAAAACCATCCAAATTGACTCAAAATTAATCAAAACCAATAAATAAATGCTAAATGACATAACAATGTAAAAGTTTTCTTCATTCAAAGGTAAAAATATGCAAAATACAAAAAAACATGGCTGTCAAAATCTTGTTGCTATGGAAACATGAAGTCACGTGATCAACAAAATGTCATATCAAATTGTTGCCAGATAAATTTTAGGAAAAGTCACAAAGTTTGATGGTGTTTGAATACATATTAAGGAAGTTATGAATGTTGAAAGTAAGCGCGTTAGCTTTGTGCCCCCCCCCCCCCCCCCCCCAGGCAAAATAGGGTTAAAGAATGTAAAGTTGTTTTAAAGAAAGATGAAAGTCTGCAAAATACATTTCCAAATTATTGGGTTGGTCGGGTTATTAGAAGCCGACCAAACATTTTATTGATAGGCTCCAGTACCATTTGACGATTGTGTGATGGTCTGTATAATGGTTATGCCAGTTATCAAATGAGCATTACATAACTCTCAAAATCACTCACATGTTGTTTTCTGTCATTTTTTTGTCTTTATTTTGACGGTTTGAGGCTCGCTATAGCCTGTACTTTATCAAAATATTAATACTACTAATATTAATAAATAATAAAAAATCCTTTATTTCTTAATACTACTATTACTAATAATAATAATAGTAAATTGTGAATAAAGTTTATATAATAATAGCAATAATAATAATAATAATAGAGCAGTTTTCAATTGAGTGTCAAAAGTAATTACACAATTGCTTTGGTTTTTCATTGCTACGCTTTGTGATTGGCTAAAAAATCTCGCGCCACTTTCTCGACCAATCAAGTAAAACTAAAACCAATCGTGACTTGCTCGCACGCGGTTTCCCGCGCTTGGCGCCGCCGACATGTAATTGCTTTGAGCTCTGATTGGTTCATTGGATTGTTTACGACTGCTGTGATTGATCAGAGTAATTACGTTAACTGCTCTAGTAAGGAGTGAGGTCGAATGAGTGGAGTTCAATTTAAGGGGTAATCGCAAACTTGGCCAAGTGTGTAACACAAGGAAATTACACATATGATTATTCTTGAATTGTACGACATGAAGTTCAATTACTTAATAATCGCATCAATAACAAAATTCAAGATAAAAACAAATCTATGTGATATTTTCTATCAGTTTGAGACCAATAGAGAAACAGCAAAAAATAAGGCATTTAAGCGCAGCTGATTGATGCGCATGCGACTTGGGTGTCCAATAGGACATTTGCACGATGGCGTCATTTGACTACAACTACCAGAATTCATTTCGTTTTTCCTTTCTTATTTAAATTTTGTAATCCCAGTGCGGTTTAAATAACAATAGCCCTAATTTGCACTACAAAACAAAAAACTGAAGGATTCTGGTAGTTGTAGTCATATGACGTCATCGTGCAAATGGCCTATTACAGCTCCTTTTTCTGTTTTGCTCCTTTTTCTTTTGTCTTTGTAGAGCCAATTGCCAGTAGAGATATCTACATTACTGTCCACAATTTTTGTCCTTATTTGGGGCAGACCATTTTACTTTCGAGGGGGAGTTGCAAATTACCAAAAAGTAAAATACCTGCGAAGCGTTTGCAGAAGAAAAAGATATCGTGCACAGAAAAGCGAATTAAAACTTGCAAACTAGTGTCGGAAAATAAAGCGGTTATCGGTTCCTGAGGCCATTTAAAAATCGTAGAGTTTGACTGTGCTATTCCTATTTTTTTTCAAGCCAGATGGCTCCTGATTTAGTTGGATCAATCTTTAAGCCGCTGCATTCTTTGAATTGGTTTAATAATCCTAGGAGCTCCTTCCAAGCGAAAAACCATCTTCAACGAACGTTGTTGTATCATCCGCATATTGAGTGAGTTTTATTTCCCTCCTTTTTCGCTGACCTGATCGTACACGATAAAATCTCAACAGTATTACAAACAACATGCTAGAGAGCGGACATCTCTTTCTAACCCCGCGCCGGACGTAAGCTAAAGAAGGTGATGATCAACGGTGTCAAAGGCTTTAGACAAGTCTATAAAAATACCAACTGTATATTCCTTATTTTCAATAGCGGAAGAGATTTTGTCATACAAACAAGCTAGAGCATAAGCAGTGGAGTGATGTTTACGAAAACCATACTAATTATCAGAGAGAATCTTAAAATCATTGAGAAACCTTAGGAGACGATTGTACATTACTCTCTCTAGAATTTTAGAGAATGCAGGGCTATATTAGGTAGATATTAATCAGGTCTGGATAGAAGCAGACGGCTCGATATTTAATTTTGATAGAAAAATGGCGACATGTCAGTTAACAAATTCAAACGTGTTATGCCGTTTCTTTCTCCATATATTTTCAATAAGTTAAGGTAGCCGCACAGTAGATTGAACATTTTTCAGGCAGGGTGTGGCCCATTCAGCCATTTGTTCAAAATTTTGCTGCCCGCATCGTCAGCAATTCAAGGAAATACGATCATATTTTCCCCTATCCTTAAAGATTTAAAATGGCTACCTGTAAGACAGCAGCTGTATTATCGCCACGCAGTAATGGCCTTTAAATGCATGACTGGGTGTGCACCAGCCTCTTTATTTTCTAAATATATTTCAAGAGTTACCACCACCAAGCGTACAACGAGGAACTGCCAGATGCTAAATATTCCTTTGTATCGAACCGCTACAGGCCAAAGAATTTTCTATTTCAGGACAGTTAAACTTTGGAACTCATTGGACTCTGCTCTTAAGTTGAAACCGACACTAAAGGACTTCAAACGTTGCTTGAAGAGGAGCCTAATTTCAATTTTCTTAGAGACTTAATTGCCCTTTTCTCTTGTTATTTTTTATTTTATTAATTTAATTTATATATTAATGATTAATTAATTATCAATTAGTTACCTATTTACTTATTAATTAGCTACTTAATTTACTCTTTATTCTCAGTGAAAAGCCCTTTTGGGACGAATAAAGTATATATGTATGTATGTATGTTTGCAATTGGTATTCAGAGTGGCCGCTTTTGACATAAAAATTAGTCTTAAGAAAAACAAAGCAAACATCAACAACAACACACTAAAAAAAGTAAGAGAACAAGACTGAAAAGTATTAGTGGCCTCGCAGCAAGTTTTTGCTATCCACGTTCTTTGTGTTTTAAACTATAGAAGCAAGGACCGATACAACGTAGATACAAATTTAAAAGGTGTACTATATTTCGGCTGGCCAAACCAGCCTTCTTCAGGTACAATGTGTTTTAATAGGGACCTTAAGCAAAGGGAACGCTTAAATACGTCACAGACATGTTTGCAACGACTTCTAGTTTTATATATTAGGGACCTTAAGAACGTTCGCACGCAATTCATTTCACAGCGCCATGCTAAAAGTCTTGCACGAGCGCGCGCCTGCATGAGAGAAGATATCTAAACACATCTGAGTAAAGGACTTGTAGCCTTGCAACAACAACAACAACAACAACTTTATTACAATTATTATTACAATTACAATTAATAAATTATTATTATAATAAATAAATAAAGTAAACTGAAAAAGGAAATTTTTCACGCAACCCGCGGTTAGCTTAGGCTAATCGAGGCGGGAGGTGAAGAGGACAAGAAATTTTACAAAGAGAACAAAAATTAGATATTTTGTTCTGCGTAATTATTTGCTAAAATAGTCGAATCTATTAAATACTTTACATTTATTTTGAAGAGCTTAGGTGTTGTATTTGAATTAAGGTATCGACTTTAACAGTCGGCCCTATCCAAAAGAGTATCGAATAAAAATCCACGAATTTTTCTCTTAAAGACAAATTTAGAAGTATCTCTCCAGTCGGAAGGAATTTGGTTCCATACTTTTGCTCCAGTTATTGAAAATGAGTGCTTATAAACTTCCACCTTTGCCACTTTCTGATAATAATTGCCCTTCGTTGCATGCCTTGTATTGTGTCTGTGAATAATTTTCACCTTGCGTTAACTTTGCTCTGATTAAACTCGCTTGGATGGTCGATGACCCCTATTATTTTTTGGTAAGATAATTTCTTTTCCAGATTGTGAAAAAGTGAACACAAAATCAGTGTAGGAAGTCATCGCTTTTAGAATATTTCGATTGTTCTACTCGCGGCCATGCGACTGTAATTCGGCTTTTCTATTCATGGCGAGGAACAAATTAAGCAAAAGAACGACTTCAGGTTGCTGTTCGTGACCTTCTCACTGTTTGCGCGAAAATCTTCTAACATTGATATTTTATAAAACTTTTGCTACAGCTACTGAGGTAATAAGTTACTCGTGTCAGAAATGCAAAAATGGGGGTCGAAAAAAATCGGTCGTCCTTACTCGATATTGCCCCTGTGCAATGCCTTTGTTTGATTTTAAGACCTCAAGTCTGTGATGTCCGCCCACATCCTCGACCCCAGAGCTGTTACAGACCGAGATCAAGAAGGGTCCGCTATGCAACAAGGGCCCCTCGGTCTGCCCCCCAAAGTGACGAAGAGTTTCTTTGAATACGCGCGCATTCAGGGCAGCGGATTATGACGTAACCATAGTAACCAAGAAATTGGGTGACAAGCAGTTTCGGACATTATATTGATAACATTTCTTGATAATTTCTTGCTTCTAACACAACAAATGGACTCCGAATATCTCAAGAAACACGTAGGAGACGCTCTTGCTTCAGGTTTGGCAGAAATAGCGGAGAAAAGACCTGTTGATCCGATCGAATATCTCGCTCATTGGCTGAGGAAGTATGTCGGGAATGAAGAATTTGCGAAGAAGGTAAGCTTAAGCTTATAGCTTATTTGATCTGCTTGAATTTTGTATGCTTTTCAATGGGATTTTATACTCTGTTATAAGCTAAGTGGTTTTATTCTACCGATATCTAAATGTTATTCTACCTAAAAACAACATGGTGAATTAAATTTTATAATAAAGAGGTGCTTTATCTGTTTGGTACCTTCTGTTTAGGGTAAGGTTGTCATATTATTAAGGTTGTCATATTATTAGATAGGGAATACTGTAGTTGTAAGCTAGAGTCCCGAGTTCCACTATACAGAAGGGGTATCGAATGGTCCCTTAAAATTTTCAAATGCTCGAAAAATGTCGTCTTTGCTCGATTTGCTCGCAAAATTTAGACCAGTGCTTGCTTACTCGTGCTCGCAAAATTTTCGCAATTGCTCGCATGCTCGGATTCTCGTTAAAATTTGCTGATTGCTCTAAATTTCATAAATCGTGCTTTGTAGGTTTCTTGGTGGAGAAATAAATGTTCTGTCAAATGCCATCAAATATACTATTCAATCGGAAGACTTACAGAGAGCAATACATGTACATGTAGATCACAGAGCGTCTAAATTCTGATTTGAATAACGTGGGAGAGGTGGCATGCATGGAAATCCAGGCGAGAGGGGGGTCTAGTTAAGGCCAGGAAATCCGGGCAGAGGGAGGGGTAAAAAAAAATCCTGCCATCTGTCAGGGGTGGGGGGAGGGGTGGATTAATTCTGGAATAACCCAATAAAAACAGCAAAATTTGAACACTTTTAAGGGCCGGGAGAAACTTAACTACGAGGTGGTTGCTATGGAAGAGTACCAAACGTCGTATAATGGGTTTCTTTACTTCCTCGGCTATGATGTTTGGTCACATTTATTCTGTCACAGTGCGGACACTCGAACCGGGCCACCTGGAAGAAAATTCGCCAATCAGAACGTGTTTTGAGAACAAAGGATGCTAAAGTTTTTGTTAAACAGACCAATACTGTTGCAGCATTTAGACAATACATCTGAAAATAAATTTGAAACTACTTGAACTTGCGGACCTCTCAGAAAACTGTCTGATTTTTCGATCCAAAATATTTGCATAGACGAGGATGACATGGAATCTGTAGTATAGGGAAGTTACAACTACACAATTTCAAGTTAAAGAAAAAAAAAACAATTTTATTAACCTCTTCTTTACATGTATAGTGCCAGAAATCTGTAGAACTTTGGCCGTGGAGTGTTCAGAGGATCCAAACTAGCAGCCGTAACACAACTGTTTCAACTGAATATAAACACGAATAAATATGAATTATATTTCCAACCTTCTGTTACGCGTAACAGGTGACACTGGGTTTGCATAGTTTTTCCATTTCTAGAAATTCAATTACATCTACCACAATCTTGTTCGTGGCGGCGCTACTATCATTCTTGGGATGGAAGAGTTATTGAGATCATAATCCACCAAAACGTTTCGCACGAAGTGCCGACTAGTTTTTACTTCAGTAGCGATCAGTTGCGGACTCAGTCCAATGTGGTGTAAATCTAACACACGTTCTCGCAAAAGTTGGGAGTGTCGGCGACCATTGTCGTAAATACAACCTTTTCGGTTCACTCTAAGTTGAATATTTTGCAAAAGAGCCATTATATTGAAACAGTATGCAAACTAAAAAAAAAACGGTGAGTAACATCAAACGTCTATGCCAATATTTTGGATCGAAAAATCAGACAGTTTTCTGAGAGGTCCGCAAGTTCAAGTAGTTTCAAATTTATTTTCAGATGTATTGTCTAAATGCTGCAATGGTATTGGTCTGTTTACCAAAAACGTTAGCGTCCTTTGTTCTCAAAACACGTTCTGATTGGCGAATTTTCTTCCAAGTGGCCCGGTTCGAGTGTCCGCACTGTAATGGTTCCATCAAATTTATGAGTCACAACCATATTTGGTAAGTCACATGATCAGAACATAAAAATTATACAGCCAATTTCAGCTTCTTCCAGTGACTTAGCTTAATCTCTCTTTCTTTGTTGAGTTTTTTTAGGTACTTGTACCTCACCCCAAGCATTACCATTTTTAGCGTATTTCTTATCCATACTAGTGAAGCTTGTCTGGTTTTCTTCATTGTTTTCTTTGTGTTGTTAAATATTTCATCTGGCCAATAAAATTCACTTTTGCTTTCAGTAGTAGCTTTCATCTGGGTCCATATTTAACAAGAGAATTCAATACTAGGGGACATTAAGCTTAAAACAACAGAGTCACAATCATGATTTCCATCAGACTACAACACAACCTAGGCATAGTCGTAGAGTGAGTGGGCAAGATTGTAAATGTTTGCCCGCTCCCGGAACCAATCATACATCGGTATTGCAGAATTCCACCTGCTCATTTACCTCATGTACTGACAAAAAATAATAGACAATATGTCATGATTTTTGCATAGACATGCATGCACACAACAAATACAGTAACCTTTTAGTTACTACAGTGTACATGTAAATGATATTTGACTGCAGTTTAAATAGAAAGTAATTTAATTAAGATAGCCCGGTACAAGATATGTGTAGTCAAACACTTTGGGCTTATTGCTGTATTGCATAAATAGTGAACTCTCTCTAAGGCAGACAACCTATGGACCAGTTCTAACTAGCTGTCGAGCTTAGAGGAGGTGTCAATCTTTTAGAGAGTTGCAGGCATGATGTAACCTTAAACACTAGCAGTCTCTGATGTCAGAACTGAAACAAGTTCATTTACATTACCTGAGAACCTGGGCGGTTGACTAGAAGGGGTATAGAATGGTAAATTCGAGACTTTGCAAGACTGTGAGACCCTTGTTTAAAAATTCAAGACCGAGACTTTAGCGTTTCTATCAAATTTGAGCCCGAGATTTTACCACTAAAAAATCCGAGCCCGAGACTCCAATTGCTAAAAAATGTCGGGCCGATAATACTAAAACAGCTTAAAACGTGACTGAAATCTCCAACAGAAGCTGAAATTTACGAGAAAAATTACGAGACTCCAAGATCCAAATTATCAAAAATTTGAGACTTCGAGACTTCGAAAATTATAGCGAGCCTGAGATTCCGAGATTCCAATTTCAAATGGCGAGAATTCGAGACTCAGTGAATATTTTCCGAGACGCATCATTTCCGATAGACCATTCTATACCCCTACTAGAGCAACATCAGTAAAGCAAAGTGTGATCAATTTTGATGTTACTTCCTTTACTATGGGTTTATGAATTGCATGCTTTATTCTGTTCATAAAGATATTTTTGCCAATAAACAGTGCCTGTTCTTGAATGAATGCCTTCAGTTCTCCTTTAAAATGTTTTTTTGTTATACATCCAACTCCATTGTTTATTCGAAATGAAAAACTAGGTAAATTAAAGCTTTGTCGAAACTTCTCTGTAGAAACTTGAAGAACAAGAAGCTCTTGAAAAAGAGAAACAAGAAGCAGCAGAAGAACAAATCAGAGAACAGCTGCGGAGAGAGGAGGCTGAGAAGATTGCGCGCGAGGAAGCTTACGAGAAGGCAGCCAGTGAAGAGGTTGTCATCGATCAGACACCCAGGCCAATACCACCTGAAGTTACTGGCACTTTAGCACCTGTTGCTGAGGGAGATGAAGGTGAGTAAACAGTGTTACATCTATTTTAATACCCAACCTACGGTTGTATCCATGTACATTGTGTATCCTTAGAGAGTGGAAATTTGACAATGTTTTCAGTTTTTGAACAATGAGTAGCACCAGAGGGAAATAAAACTGACTTTAAGGCTTTGATTTCATCCATAACTGATACGTTAGTACCAGGGACAGCATAATGAACAGTGGAACAGGAAAATACTGGTCATAAGCTCAACATTTGATTATATAGTCACACTTAAATATTCATCCACATAATCTAGAGCTTATAAGCAGTAAAAAGTGCTCTTTGTAAACCAAAGAAGGACATTACCATCTTCCCAGCGTGCTCTGCTAGCAAACAGTATTATCAAATGATGAAAACCTGTGAGCAGCTTATTTTACACGTAGCTAGGTCATTGAGGTTGGAGGTCAGCTGCATGGTCATAGCAGAAAACTTTCAGAAGAAATCTTTGATTATTCTATTCACCTTTGCCAAATATCTTAGTTTGCTTTAGGGCCTTTTAACTTCACAGATGGGCCAACCCCCCATTCATTCTTCGTTCCATTGGAAGTTGTTCTCCTGAATTTAACCCAAAGCATGCTGGGAAGATGGTAATATATCCTCCTTTATGTAGGTCAGAAAAAGATAGGATGCAACATATTTTACAAAGCTATACTTTTACTCTGGGCACAGTCCTATGACAGTATACCTGCCAACTTTTTCGGAGTGATAAGCGTGATAATTTTTTCGTGGGATTGCCAGGATTTCCAAAAGGGACCTAACCAAATCCGAAGAGAACCCCATCTATTTGGAAGATGTCCGAAGTTGTCCGAAGATGTTCCAAAGAATTTGGAAGTTTCCATGGACCTCAGACCTCTGTAATTGTAATGTTCAGAATGATAAAATCCAACAAAAAAAGTGCCATATTTTCATGAACATAACTATGTTTTTAATTGGATCATGCAATCAGTTAAGGCTGATAGCTCAAATCTGTAAGTGTGAGTGGGCGTGAGATTGGAATTTTGGAGTCGCAAGCGTAAGACTCACACCTAAGGCGTGAGACTTGGCAGGTCTATCCTACAGCCATCTGAAACTTCTGTTTAAAGTCTAAACCAGAAACTAACTTACCGGTAATGCTTACAGGAAGGGTGTTTTATTTCCTTTGCAATCAACATACAATCAAATATTAACCACTAATTTTGTATTTAGGTTGATGTTAAAATAATTAACTGACCAAGATGATTTTACGGGCACTCAAAAAAATAACTTGTCAAACTCCAGCAAGTTCAAATACTAGTTCAGGCTATTTGCCTTTGCAAGACATAAATTTAATGCAGTTTAACTTAATATTAACAATTAAAGAATCTAAATTATTTCAAATAATTGCATGCACACCTACTGTTTGTTAGTGCATCATGCTGTGGATATAAAAAGAAGGCAACACACTAAAATATCAAAGATAACAATAATTTTTTTTCAAATTATTAAATTATTAAAAATAAATAGATTATCATTTATTAACTAATTAATGTACTAAAATAAAATAACAAAAATCATTATTTAAAATTAATTTTAAAATAATAACATTTAAAGTTCTGTGAATATATTAAATTTTTTGTCAGAATTTTAGTTAAATATCAGACACCAGTAACTTGCTTCGAAGAACGCAATTCTAATTTTGTGTTGGTTGACCTGTGCCTTGCATGCAGTAAAATTTGAGATTTTTTGGTGTCCGGTCTTCCAAATGGCTGCCCCTATTGCTTTTTTCAGGGGCTCATTTCTGCCGGAAATTCATTCGAGCACGTCTCCATAATCTCCGATTACTGCTAGAAATTACTTAAATGTGTGCAGCTATAGAGAAGCATTATGTACTGTTTAAAAAATGAGGACAACTGTGTTTTATCAAGGCAAAGCTGAGAGTTTTACTACTACTTAACTTTGGGCACACCTGCACCATTTCAATGAATTTTCTCCACTCCCATTTGTCAGACATGATTACTGGGAGTTCCTTTCATGCCAGTCCAGTGTTCCTTTCTTATTGGTCTATGAAAGTTATTGCTGGGCGCCCCCTCGATTGCGAGCCATGTGTTGGATCCCAGAGAAGTAGCTGAGAAGTAGTCTACGAGTCTGGAGAGTTTTTTTAGATGGGAGGTAGATTTCCATAGAGCTCCTTGTTGTTATAAACAGCTTTTATCCAATGCTGTTTGTAGGAGTCTTGTTTCTCCAGTAAGGGGCAGATCCAGGATTTTTCTTAGGAGGGGGTGCACCTTAAGGAATGGATAAACCACGTAGTTTTTTTTTTCTTTTCTTTGCAGAATACTAGTTATATTAGAAAGATGCTGGTCATCTCGGGGGGGGGGGGGGGGGTGCGCACCCCCTGCACTCCCCCCAGATATGCCCCTGCCAGTGCTGTTATTAGTGTCCAAACTCTCCGACCCATACAGTACATCGAACACACGAATAACATCACAAATACATCGTTTGTACCTTTTTGGTCACGCTCAAAATGTTGCAAATTACAGGCGCCGGCAAAAGTTTTCAAACCACTAAAAATAGCGGACCTTTCTTTGCCCAAATGAGGAAAACTACTGAAAATGAAATAAAGGTGATATAAAGTTGTTCCCAGACTAAAATGGTCAAAACTGAGAAAAAAAAACAGAGAAAAACTAATTGGACCTATTGATGTTTAAATCCAAACAAATTCAAACAATTATGTGTTTAATCACACAAAGTCTTTCTTCGCTGTACAAAAAAGTCCACGCGACCCAACAACTACATGACTGACAATTTGTCATCATTTTTTGGATAAAGTGTGTACGTGCTGACAAACAAGTTCAAATAGCATGCGCACGGGAAACTTGAAAAGGCAAGAAAGATTAAAATGGCATTCATGAACATAAACAACATAAACCCTAGAACAAAACAGTAGTGAAATTTCACTTCATGTGCACTTTATATACACGGCAAATATTTTGTATGCTCTCTTAATTTGGTCCCTGTGATCAGACTATTGACTGACACAGTGACATGTCTGTTGTAATGTTACTAAGATGTCTGTTTCATTTATAACACAGCTGCACAAGGACAGGCAGACCTTGTCTAACCAGATGCATGCTTCATGTAAACTCCACCAAGATGTCACTATCTTGATTTAAAATCTTTGAACATTGATAGAAAAAAAATAGTCCATTTTTGTTGTAAGCTATTAAATCAAAGTAACATCAAGCACCTTGAAATTATAAGACTGCAAAGATGTCATTGTTAAGAAATTTATGAATGATGTATTCAAAAAAATGTAATGTTTATTATAAAAGTTTGCACACAATTTGCTGAAAAATTAATTTAAATATTTCCATATAACAATTATCAGATTATGGTAACAGATTTATATTATTTATTTGATGAAAGATATAATATTGTTCTAGATTTGCATTAAATTATTAAAAGATTGCATTCAAATTAAATTTACCTGTATATTTCACAGCTATGACAGTGATTGTATTGTGATTGCAAAGTATAAATTTATGATTGTTACATAGTTCAATGATTTATTGCATCAATTTGTCAACTGTTTGATGCCTTCAATAAAAAAAAAAAATGATTTCAACTGGTTTATTCTATTCACTTGAATCTACATGTATTGTACATCTCCTTCCTAAAAAAACATACTGGTAACCTTCCCCCAATATTGTTGTTTTGTCTTATACTCTTTGATTTCTTTGGCCTCAGAATGTCCTGTATGTGGCGAGGGTATTAAAGTACTAAAGGTGACAGTGGCTACAGTGATATTCGGAAAAGTGTCATGAAGACCTGGGGGGAGGGGGAGGGTACTCCCATATGTGAGCTATATAGGTATGTGCTGCTGTGAAGGGTATGGTTTTCAGGCAGTTTAGTCTGGGATAGGATATAGTAATCAGAGATTTTTGGTCTAGAATAGGGTATCATTTTCTGAAAAACTGATCAGTTGCATGAAGAATTTAGTCTAGACAAGGTTTACTGGCAAATGGCATTTAAAAATCGGTACGGCGGGCAGTATGGCATTTTGACTGACCACTGGTAACTAATAACAAAGAAAGCGTTCAAAAATTTGGTCTAGGGTAGGGTAGGGTTTTTCTGTGTTCAGTCTAGAATAGGGTTGCAAAATTCAGCTAAAAATATAATGGTCTAGTATAGGTTAAGGGTCTCAGAGTCCCAGCGGCACACCCCACCCCCCCCCCAAGCATTTGCAGAGTACCCCCCCCCCCCCCGGGCATGAAGATTACAAACATTGTAATTGACAAAGATGGGGGGGGGGGGTGGGTATCATTTATATTGAGTTATCACCCCCCCCCCCCCCCGTGCTTCACACTGGATTACTATAGTTATGTTGATCTGCAGTATACTTCAAGAAATAAAACCTATTTTTAACATAGCATATATACTAATTTTGTGAGGAAACAACTAACAACCATTGCTCATACACCTTATACACACACAAACATATCCCCATTGCTGTATGGTTTTTAAGCTGTTTTGATCTGAACTCGGGTATATTGATTTAATTTTGAACATTATCCGCTTTGAAAATGGGTATGTTTTGCTGTGTAGTCTGAAATATGGCTTTCTGCCATCTTGGCTTCAAAACTGGCAATAATTAGATTTGAAACCATAGGGAAAATCACATACAAAGTCGAGCCTTGCTTTACCGACACCCCCTTTAGGACACCCCCATTCTTACAAGCAGTAAACAGTGAGCACCACATAGCTATAAAGCGTAGCGAATGGAAGCCTTAGAAAATTACAGCCTTGACTGAGACAAACTTCAACACTCTACAAGTTGAATAGCTTATTAATATATTCTCAATCACGACGAATAGCCCGTAGAATTTCTCTTAATTTGAAGGCGGTTATGATAACTGAGGGGTTTATGGTAACTGAGGGGTTTATGGTAATTAGGGATTTATGATAACTGAGGGGTTTATGGTAAGGGTTTTATGATAACTGAGGGGTTTATGGTGAGGGCTTTATGATAACTGAGGGGTTTATGGTAAGGGCTTTATGATAACTGAGGGGTTTATGGTGAGGGCTTTATGATAACTGAGGGGTTTATGGTAAGGGCTTTATGATAACTGAGGGGTTTATGGTAAGGGCTTTATGATAACTGAGGGGTTTATGGTAAGGGTTTTATGATAACTGAGGGGTTTATGGTGAGGGCTTTATGATAACTGAGGGGTTTATGGTGAGGGCTTTATGATAACTGAGGGGTTTATGGTGAGGGCTTTATGATAACTGAGGGGTTTATGGTGAGGGCTTTATGATAACTGAGGGGTTTATGGTAATGGTTTTATGATAACTGAGGGGTTTATGGTAAGGGATTTATGATAACTGAGGGGTTTATGGTAAGGGTTTTATGATAACTGAGGGGTTTATGGTAAGGGATTTATGATAACTGAGGGGTTTATGGTGAGGGCTTTATGATAACTGAGGGGTTTATGGTGAGGGCTTTATGATAACTGAGGGGTTTATGGTAATGGTTTTATGATAATTGAGGGGTTTATGGTAAGGGTTTATGATAACTGAGGGGTTTATGGTGAGGGCTTTATGATAACTGAGGGGTTTATGGTAATGGTTTTATGATAACTGAGGGGTTTATGGTAAGGGATTTATGATAACTGAGGGGTTTATGGTAATGGTTTTATGATAACTGAGGGGTTTATGGTAAGGGTTTTATGATAACTGGGGGGTTTATGGTAAGGGTTGTATGATAACTGAGGGGTTTATGGTAAGGGTTTTTGTGATAACCCAGGGGTTTATGGTACAGGCTTTATGATAACTGAGGGGGTTATGGTGAGGGCTTTATGATAACTGAGGGGTTTATGGTGAGGGCTTTATGAAAACTGAGGGGTTTATGGTAACTGAGGGGTTTATGATAACTGAGGGGTTTATGGTGAGGGCTTTATGATATCCGAGGGGTTTATGGTGAGGGCTTATGAAAACTGAGGAGTTTGGTGAGGGCTTTATGAAAACTGAGGGGTTTATGGTAACTGAGGGGGTTATGATAACTGAGAGGTTTATGGTTACTGAGGGGTTTCTTCAAAGTTTCCGACGATCACCCTCGTTAATTTTACATGATAGTCCCCCCCCCCCCCCCCCCCCCCCGACCACCATCAAAACTTTTGAAGAGGACCTCCAGGTTCTGCTGCAAAGTGGCGCGTACTAATAGTTTTAATCTATATTTTTTGTCTATTCTTGTAATCAAACAGATCTAGACAGCAAAGCAGAAGAAGCGGAGAAGGTCGGTGAGGAAGGAGCAACATCTGGTAAGGCTGAAGGTGATACAAAGAAAGACAGCGAAGAAGCAACACCTGGAGCTGAAAGAGAGAGGACAGCTGAAGAAGGGGCGACGGCTGAAGATGGAACGAAAGCTGAAGATGGAGGGACGGCTGAAGATGGAGGGACAGCTGAAGACGTGAAGACAACTGAAAATGGAGGGACAGCTGCAGAAAGAACAGCAACTACAGAAGGAGCTATAGAAGCGACGGCTGAAGATGGAGGGACAATTACTGAGGCTGAGGCACCAGTCAGTGACGTAGAGAAGGTCAGTGACGAGGACAAACCAGCTGAAGAAACTGTCAGTGAAGAGAAACCTGCAGAGGATGATGGTCAGGAGAAAGAAGGGGAATCAGGAGAGGCCACAGCAGCTAAGGCAGAAGATGAACCAATTGGAGATCAGACAACAGAGGAACAACAGCAAGCAAATGGTGAGATGATTTGTTAGATTCATTCATTTACAACATTCAGAATGGACAGCCAGTCAGAGTCCAAGTTTGTCTTAAACAAGGCCGCTATCCCCCTATACCATGCAACCCTAAAAAACTAGCTCAGCAAAGATTCTGTTACTGACACAGACTATCATGATTATGCAGGGGCGCAGCCAGGACTTTTTCAGAGGTACGCACAATCAATTTTCAAACACTCCCCCTACCCCCTCCCCCACCCTCAAGTCCCAAATCCTTCTTGTTTTTCGACACGTGCGTACAGGTAGTATGACAAGTTCAGACTCTACACTTCTAAGGTTAAGCATAGTGATACGAACTGAAGTATACAAACGTTCACAGATGTTCCGCCATAATTGTAAATTAAAGGTCTATCCTGCGTGTCAGGATAGATTCAAGATTTGAGAGCAATGCGTTAGGACAGAGCGTACGAAGGGAGGGAGCAGAATATTATCTCCCCCTCAATCTCCCTTCTCCCTCCCCCCTCCCCCTCCCCCCCTCAATCTCCCTTCTCCCTCCCCTTTCCAGCGCCTGCCACGCACACACATTTACAGATATAAATTGTATAAAAGTATCATCAAATCAGTATTAAAATATAATTTTGTTTGTTATCTTTTTATCTTCAGAAGCAGCACCTGAAGAAGCCAAAGAAGAGAGCGAAACAACAGGAGAAGAACAAGAACCGTCTGATCAACCTGCTGCCCCGCAAGAATAACACTGATAACAGTTTTACGGCTTTTTAAGTATCTTTACGGTGGCATCGTCACGGCCTGTTTTGATATAGCATACTTATTCCTACGTTTCACTAGTCCAGTCATATAACCGTGCACCGTGTCATGTCAATGCGGTTTTTCTGTGTAGGGCAGTACAGCATGGCATAAATTGGATTCGAAGGTCACACAACATGGCACCACGTATTATAAAAGCACAGGGTCACGCAATGTTTCTAAGCTAGTACATTGTGTTTTTGTGTAAAGTGAAGCTCGTTATTCAGCAACACTACAACCGGTTTGCCAGAAATGAATTGTTTATAAGGGACATTTTATGTATAAAAAAGGTTTGTGAAAAAACTATTTCTCAATATTTACCTCCTGTAAATATTTCATAACGAAACGAAGGTTACACTTTATTTACCATCATAGGATCTTTACAAGGTTTGTAAATTTTACTACTTTTATAGAAAAAAGAAATGTTCGATTGTGTGCAGTGAGCTCCATCGTTACAGGAGAACGCCTCCATGAAGAACTGAAAATTGGTCATAATTATGTATTAGTCACTGTCAAGTATATTTTAGAAGGCATGTTTAAAGATAAATTTAGAAGAATGGTAGGATGCAATTGTTTCAAATTAGGATAAACGAAGTTCATAACAGTCTAGTAGAATAATTTAGATTTAGTTGTTGTTAGTAATTGAAGTAAGAACGTTTAAGTTTGCTTTTTAATTTATGTAAACACGTTGTTGTTGTTGTTGTTGTTGTTGTTGTTGTTGTTGTTGTTTTTGTCTAAAATGTTAGGACTTTTAAATTCCAAATCGTTGGTTAACGTTTTGTTATAAATCAGTGTCTGCTTGTGTTCACGTCATGTTCAACGAGTACTACTGTTAATGGAACTCTCACTAAGTAATAGACAATAAATAACATTTTGTAACAATTAAGTGCTTCTTTCAGTGGGATCCAAGCCAGACTTGAGAAGGCGAGCTTTACTTTTTCAAGTTTGTCCGTAAACTGAAAAATAACCCGCTTTTTCTCTCCTTTTACTGTCACGCCTGCCCCTTTGCTCATCCCCGCTCTTCCCCCATCCATTTTTTTAAAAGGAATATGAATTCAGGTATAGTTAACAACTCTTCACCGAAGTGGAGGTGGGTAGTGGTGGATATTTACCGAGCCGCGAAAGTCCAAAAGCAATTAATCTCCCCATCCCGGGCTTAAAATTAGCGAACAAAGTTGACAAATACGCCCCCCCCCCCCCCCCGGGATGGCCGCTGATAAGTTCATTAGCCAACACACAAGCTGCTTGGACAAAATTTCCCAGATTCCCTTACAGCTAGCCTGTGGACACTCCGACAGGCCTTCCGGTTCCCCTCAGTTCTCTTAGCTCTCCGCTTCTCTGTTCGCTTCATCCCCATCCGTGAGGCCTGTTCATAGTCTACTTACAGCAGTCAAAACCTACGACCTTCTAAAAGCAAGTTGAAGACAGCATTCAACTGGTATGCGGAAGGTCATGACAAGTAAATTGCACTGTCTGTTTATGAACAGTTTGCAATTATCCTTTTTCAACCCTGGCAAATATAAAATGCACAAACGAAGAGAACATGGCTTGGTTCTCTTAGGTTTCTAATTGCGTGCCAATTTCTGTTTTTAAAGGAACCAGATACTATCTCGGATTTTTCATTTGTGGGAGAGGTTAAACCTCGAATAATTGGCCGGTCTTGAAATTAGTTTTCTGAAAATAAAAGGATCGACATTATCTTACTTCCAGTACCATGACTCGTTTTACGAACGACGAGATAGCTGCATAGGGGAGCCCGGATTCCGCGTTCAATCAATCAATCAATCAATCAATCAATCAATCAATCAATCAATCAATCAATCAATCAATCAATCAATCAAATCACTAATTATGTATCAATGTATTTAGCACAAAAGTGTCAATTAATCCAATGAGACACCGTAAACCGAATAAAGTATAATATTATATATATTGAACTAGAAGGCGATTCCTGTCTGAACACAAACTCGAACAAACACTTCAAAACAAGAAGACCAACCCCTAAGAGAGATCCAGTGACAGCGTTTCAATTCACCACAGTTTTACTTTATGTACAGATAGTATCAGATTCGGCTTCTTCGACGGCCTACGGCACTAAATCTACAAGGGCCAACGGACAATGCAAAGCGGTTGGATCTTGGTGGATCTAGTCAGCAAGTTTTTAATAAACAGGCAATCAAGGCTCACTGTATATTCTGTCCAACATTTCGTCAGGCACGGCCTGACTTTTTCAGGAAATAAGGGACCGTTCATTAATTATGGGTCAGGGGGGCTGGAGGAAAATTAGGGGGGGCCTCGAAAAATAATTGCAACAAGAAGGGGGGGCTCCCAAAGATGTTTCGTCTGATGGGGGGGGGGGGGGGGTTGAAAAAAAATAAACTTGTTTTTAAATCATCTTTTATTTCATCAGATTATTCGTATTGAAAATAAACATTTTAGAATACCTTGTACTCATACTTACGTCATTAAAAATGCGAACTATGAAATCAGACTTTATATGACAGGTGGCACAAGATAGTGATCTGTCAATGTAACCGACAATTGCTCAGATGATTTTGCGAATAAGAAATACAAGCCTCTATTTTTTCATGAATGATCTCTTGGTTGCCTTTATAAACAGGGCAATTCTTAACATGTGTTATGTTTGTAATGGGGCTAAATGTAATTTAGGCGAGGTTAAACTCGAGACAATGCTGGCCATCGGTCTCTCCTATCGGCGCGGGGTGGCCCCGCGGCTCTTTGCTGGTTTCGTCATAGTTTCACAGCTCTCTCGCGAAGGTCAAGCATTCCGCTCACGTTGCCATGCTGCTGTAAACGTGCTCGTTTGCTTTTCGCTCCCGGCCCTTCCCTCCCTTTAGGTAAGTATTGGTAAGTGCGATTTACTCGCTTTCCACTGATTCCTATCAGTGTGACGGTGCCTTTGGTGGTGGCCGCTCACATGGTTGTCATGAGCGTGCGGGTGGTCCCCCAGCCACCAAGCCTTCAGGCACCATCCCCCACACTCATCTATTGTTGATGAGTTTAATTGGGAAATTATGCTAAACCTTTTATTAAAAAAACTTGGATGCAGATATCTTGAACATGAGAAGAAATGTGTTTGTTAGAAACTGAACTATAAGGTGTTGTACAGTATTGCTTGTCCTAAGAAGAATAGCATATGACATCGCATGAACTGCATTGGTGTAGCACAACACCTAATATACCAAGTAGTTAGTACAAGCTGTTAACTACCCATGGCATTTAGTCTTACATTAGGGCTTAGGACAAGATTACTTTCAGTCTTTGCAATCACTTTCACTACCTCCTGAGTCACTGCAAGTGCTACCAAATTATCTTCATAACTCTCCTTACTACTGTCACGGGGAACAGCAACATCCTTAAGGCTATTACTTTCTCCAACAACCTTTTCATCCTCTGATTTTTTTGTTTGGAAAATTTCAAATAGGGATTTTTGCCCCTTGAGGAACTTTTTTTTTTTAGCTTTTTTCGTATTTTGCAGAGGCCTTTGTTTGTGCCTTTCTTACTTCCAGTACTGATAGAATGCTAAGAATGCACTCTCTTGCATCTTCATGGAAATAGTTGAATTCTCTAATAAGTACTTTAGGGGTTCAAGAATGATTGTTTTCTGGGAGTCAGGGCCTTTGTACTTAATGCCGTAAGTTCTGCCTTTATTACTTTAGGTCAGTTGGATTGGGAACCGAAAACCTATCTTCAGCTTCACTCCCAGTTAACAAACTTGCTAATGTTTGACTATTTCTCACCAGAGTTTCTTGTTTTCTCTTCTTGGATTAACGCTTATTTTCCTTCATTCTCCTCTTTCTGTCTTTTTTTCTGCATTCTCAGATCCTGCAGGATAGTAACAACAACAACAACAAACAAAACTTTATTAGGCATATAAACTTAAATACAGTTACCCTGCAAATTGGCAAAAACGCTATTCGAGGCAGGGAAAAGTAATGTAATTGAAAATAATAAAGGTTGGACAATATAACAATACAGAAGCTGATCTGTAGAGTTACAGATTTTTTTAAAGCTTTGATAAAATCATGATATTGGTGGCAGACACGGGAAATAAATGAAATGTGCAAATTATACCAATTTCATTTGTTTAATATCACAAAGTATTTGGGGAACATCAATATAGTCATCTGTTTTCTGAAGAATCTCCAAAAGAATTTGTTTGATTTTCGATTTGAATTGAGATTTCCTCAACGATTTAAGGGATTTAGGTAGTCCGTTCCATATCATAGTACCACTTTATTAGTTGGTTGTGGACATGGCTTCTCTGTTTTGTCAATATCCTTTAGTATCCGAAGTTGCTTCTCATAAAAGGAAAGTTCATTGCTCTTGTGCGCTGGAATCAGCTGGTGATCTGTGTGATACAGCTTTGAAGATCTCTCTCTTAATTCTGACATCTTCTCCTTAATGTCTTTCACAAATTTCCACAAATATGCCTTTGTGTTTTCTGGTGAACTGTACATGGAATTCTTAAAAGGTGGATGCAAGGAGAACAAAAGCTAACAACGGAGATCAATGCAGCTGGTGTAACGATACTGGATGGAAACGTCCAACAACGGCCAGGGTTCCTGAACCAATGCCCGACAGGGAGAATCCAAGTCATTACAAAGATACATCTCCAACAAGAGAGACACTGGGGAACCACGACCTGTTGACGAATTTGCTCCTCGTGCAAACTTAAAAAAGCGGTTTATGGCGAATACAATCTCAGTCAACGACAAGAAAGAAATAGAAGAGTTTTTCGATACAGTATGCTGTTGAAGAAGAACACATGTTACAGTCTATTCAAAGGGGACAGACCTCAAATAAATGTGGCTACTAAATATATCTGATTTTCGTAACTGTTTATCAGTAGGATGCCCAAAATGTGTTCAACACATGTTGTTCATCCGTAGGGTGTCCAAAATACGTTCAACACATGGAAGAGCAGAAAGCATGTGCACCGATTCGAGCAAGAGAGAAACAACAAAAAAGAATGCAAAAAAGCAAAAATCGTTCGTCGATTATGACTAGAAGGAACTACAAAAGAGTGGTAAACTGCACTCCCTGACGAAACCGGAACTGCAGCACTATCTAAAGCACTACAAACTTTCCTGTAATGGAAGAAAAGATGACTGGGTGCAGAGGATCTCAAGCCTTTTTCTGTTAAGCGGAGTTGTTGACCAAGTGGGCATAGTAACATCGTCTGCAATATCAGGCTCCAGTACAAACTATGGCAAGAATGTGACTGGTAATTATCATGTTGATAACTGACTCAAGTGAAGACAGTGACAGTGACGAAGGACGTGTTAGCAGTTCTGAAGATGAGGTCCTAGCTGCTGGAACTGTGAGTGAAGGAGATGAAGCGGAGGAGGAATTTATAATGATCCCAGAAACAGTCACAATGCGGTCTGGTAGAGTGGCTGGTAGGTCAACTGTTATTCATCAGT
This sequence comes from Cladopsammia gracilis, assembly GCA_022457155.1. Lineage (NCBI taxonomy): Eukaryota > Metazoa > Cnidaria > Anthozoa > Scleractinia > Dendrophylliidae > Cladopsammia > Cladopsammia gracilis. The sequence goes on along the minus strand of JAJGOT010000130.1, from coordinate 721,781 downwards.
AATAAAAGGTACCTTCGGTTTTATTCCTGGTTACGATTGTCAGAAAGTTAAATGGAAGGGAGGGGGGGGGGGGGGGGCGGCTCTGAAATATATCTGAAGAAAATTGGGGGGGGTCTTGAAAAAATAATTACAGTGCATAGGGGGACAGGGAAATATTTTTTGATATTGCTTAATTTTCCTCCAGCCCACCCCTAGCTATAATTAATGAACGGTCCCTTAAAAATGACTACAAGAAAAACGTTACAAATCAAATCGCCAAGAAACAAAAGAATATAAGATTACAATGGAAAGATGTTACATTTCAAAAAAATAAGATGAAACGTTGCAATTCAAATAGTAGAGAAACAAGATAAAACAAGGGAGAAGAAGATATGTAAAATACATAAATGCGAAGTTTACATTTCTTCAAGCTTGTTGATAACTTTGCGTTCAAGGATTTGACCCCTTTCGATAAGGTACTCTTCTTGAGCTTTGCGTATATAGTATCACGAGATGAATGTATGAGTTCAAATGGAATAACTTCTATGTCGGTAGATAAATGATCGTCGGAGGGTGAAAATGGTCTGCCATGGAGCTCAACTCCCCAAATTTAAGTCCCTGTTACAGTCGGTGCGACCGTCAGTGATGTAGTTGCAAGTAACCGCACAATTGTTACCGCAGCTGAAGGATCCCTTGGGAAGGTTGGTTTGTGTAGCAGTGCGTGATTTGGATCTGACTAATATGTCGCTAAGGTTGTCAGTGCGTTGAAAGACAACAAGAGGTGTAGATTTGAAAAACAAACATTGTGCAACGTTAAGAAGAAGAGTAAATGTTGAAATTTTTGTGAATGACAGATGATATAGAACGAAGGGCAGGATTGTAAGCGATAACAAGATGAACACGACTGGGTTAGTAAGATTTAGTTTCACGGGGTTTTTGTGTCTCAGTGGTTGCCGAGAAAAGAGAGATTGTATCCACGATGTAACGTATGAGTTCATTGGTATGTAATGTGAAGGTCTCGTCGGAAGACCATATACCTCGTAATCTGAGTACGAAGCTAAATGGAATGGTTCGTTTGGTGTGCGAGGGGTGACATGAAGAGTGTAAGAGGTACTAATGTTTGTCCGTAGGCTTGTAGATCTGTTTCAATTTTGCCACCGGGGATTCCGCTAGGTTCCACCGGGTTCTCAAAGAGACCACTGCAAATGCAATGTCATGCTCTGCAAAGTCTTTCAATCTCGCAACAATTTCAAAAAATCGCAACTCAAAAATTTCGAAGAAAATCGTCCTCGCACCCATGTTACACGGCATCAACTTTTAGCGCGACATTGTTGCGCTAAAAATCGTCGTTGCGAATCGTCCCGTGTAACATCGCCTTAACATCGTGTAACATCACCAGCGTCATTCGCGCGCACATAAGAGCGCGCACACTCAAACCAAAGAAAATTGACTATAAAGCGTTGCTCGCCTGAGAAATATGTAATAAGTATCTCCTAAACCCATGGAGATTTTTCCTTATTCTGCATACCCCAATTTTCTGAAGTGTTTTTGTTTTTTGATAAACAATCAACTGCACATCGTCTTGGTTTTCGTTTTCGAGCTCTTCACGCTTTGCTCTTCTACTTCTTTCAGAAAAAAGAAAACAACCAAAAGATGCTACTTCTTACACGCACTCACCCGAACAGTTAGAGATTGGAACTCCTTGCAAAATATTCTTATTGAACAAACTTCTGTCGACAACTTCAACTTTATTGTATTTGTACCTGCACTTGTAATTGCCCTTTTTTAAATTAGCACTTTACACCTGGACTGCACATTTACGTATATCACACCACTTGTCCAATGGGAAAACAGAAGCAGACCAAAAGGCACGTGCAGCGGCGCAGAAAATTGATAGTGATCGTCAGCTAATGTTCGAAGTAATACGCTTTCTCGTCAGGAGTGAACCCCAATTTTCTGAAGTGTTTTTTTTTAACTCAAGTGCGCATGAGCCAGCATTTACACCTGCACTTGTAATTGCACTTTTTTAAATTAGCACTTTACATCTGCACTGCATATTCGCGTGTATCACACCATTGAGGATTATGATATATAAATAAATAAATGACATATTATGCACACGCTTACCAATTGCGTGTATACAGAATCCAAGGTTTATGTCTTAGAGAAACAAACTACCCCATCGCTGCAGACAAAAAAACGAGCGACTTGTAACAAGCTTAGCTCCCATTCAATGAGAAAAGAGAACACAACCGTACATTGATACTAGATATGTATAAACCTTATTCATTACTTTATAAAATTTTCTAACAGACCATGCAGGCAGAGGGAATGAGCAAATATAAAACACCTCAACTGGAGTTCTATGGTCCCTATTCTACCTAACTGAAGACTAGAGGCAGCAGTTAGACTAATACAGGCTCCATGGGTCTTTCAACAGTGATGTTTATGACACAATGATATGTGCTTTATTAAATGTCAGCGATACAAAGTGTGTTGTGATCACTGCTGCCTCTGGTACAGTTGAGGAGAGGCACGATAACTCCTGCCTCCGGTACAGTCAAGGTGAGGCACAATCACTGCTGCCTACGGTAGAGTTAAAGAGACGCACAATCACTGCTGCCTCCGGTACACAAAGGGATGCACAGTCACTGTTTCCTCCGGTACACAGAGATGCACAATCGCTGCTTCCTCCGGTACCGTTAAAGAGACGCACAATCATTGCTGCCTCCGATACAGTTAAAGAGACGCACAATCACTGCTGCCTCCGTTACAGTTAAAAAAACGCACAATCATTGCTGCTTCCGGTACAGTTAATGAGACGCACAGTCATTGCTGCCTCCGGTACAGTTAATGAGACGCACAGTCATTGCTGCCCACAATCATTGCTGCCTCCGGTACAGTTAAAGAGACACACAATCATTGCTGCCTCCGGTACAGTTAAAGGGACGCACAATCATATGCTGCCTCCGGTACAGTTAAAGAGACGCACAATCACTGCTGCCTCCAGTACAGTTAAAGGGACGCACAATCATTACTGCCTCCGGTACAGTTAATGAGACGCACAGTCATTGCTGCCCACAACCATTGCTGCCTCCGGTACAGTTAATGAGACGCTCAATCATTGCTGCCTCCGGTACAGTTAAAGAGACGCTCAATCATTGCTGCCTCCGGTACAGTTAAAGAGACGCACAATCATTGCTGCCTCCGGTACAGTTAAAGAGACGCACAATCATTGCTGCCTCCAGTACAGTTAAAGAGACGTACAATCATTGCTGCCTCCAGTACAGTTAAAGAGACGCACAATCATTGCTGCCTCCAGTACAGTTAAAGGGACGCACAATCACTGCTGCCTCCAGTACAGTTAAAGAGACGTGCAATCATTGCTGCCTCCAGTACACGTAAAGAGACGCACAATCATTGCTGCCTCCAGTACAGTTAAAGAGACGCACAATCATTGCTGCCTCCAGTACACGTAAAGAGACGCACAATCATTGCTGCCTCCAGTACAGTTAAAGAGACGTACAATCATTGCTGCCTCCAGTACAGTTAAAGAGACGCACAATCATTGCTGCCTCCAGTACACGTAAAGAGACGTACAATCATTGCTGCCTCCAGTACAGTTAAAGGGATGCACAATCATTGCTGCCTCCAGTACAGTTAAAGGGATGCACAATCATTGCTGCCTCCAGTACAGTTAAAGGGATGCACAATCATTGCTGCCTCCAGTACAGTTAAAGGGATGCACAATCATTGCTGCCTCCAGTACAGTTAAAGAGACGCACAATCATTGCTGCCTCCAGTACAGTTAAAGGGACGCACAATCATTGCTGCCTCCAGTACAGTTAAAGGGACGCACAATCATTGCTGCCTCCAGTACAGTTAAAGGGATGCACAATCATTGCTGAGGCAGTACAGTTAAAGGGACGCACAATCATTGCTGCCTCCAGTACAGTTAAAGGGACGCACAATCAATTAGTGTCGTTAAGTTGTCGTAAGCATTCGTTGATGTACCAGTCACGGTACATGATCACCGTCCCGGATCCTTTATCAGCGGCTCTAATGATATTGTCAATACGTCTGCTTAGTTGTTTGCAAGTGTGTCGTTCGTGTGCTGTAAGGTTGTCAGGTACGGGTCTCGGTGAAATGTTGCCGATAATGTCTTTCTCGACTTCATGTAAGAAAGCGTCTAAAGCTGGGTCTCTGAGGGGGGATTGGGGGGGGGGGGGGGGGGGGGGTTGGGTGGGGAGATGTCCAAGTGCTTTTGATGTGGAAAAGGGTTGGATCAGTCTGAGAGGGAAAATCGTGAAAATTGTGCTCTAACGGGAATAGCTTGAGTAAACCTTGCAGCAAAGGGGTGCCTACAACTGAATTCAACTCTCCTCATGGCAAATCAGCTCAACTCATGACAATTTGACTCTATTCATGGCAACCCGACTCAACTCATGGGAACTCGACTCTCTTTAATTTTCACTACATTGCTCTTTTTATCAGCTACGTTACAGGAAGTTGTCTCCCTAGATTAAACGGCTCTTATACCTGAGTACATAGCTCTATGTGTGAATTTATTTGAAACGACAGAACACGAATAAAAATATGGGAGACGATTTGATCCACGTGGCTTTAGTAATAATTAGTAATTAATTCAGGAGGTGACTAAAATAACAGAAGAAAGGCAGGTAGGGGTCTTTTCCGCGCAAACTAAGAGCAAAAGGAGGAAGGTATGAGTGCCACATATCATTATTGGTTCTGCGTGAATAAAATTGAACTAAATTATAATTTAAGCAATATCTGCATCGTAACAAAATATTCCAATAAACGCATGCGTCGGGAGAAGTCGTCTATGTCGGCTCTAAAGGCCCGTTTACACATGCGATTTTTGATGCGATTTTTGATGCGCTCTAAAATGCAACTTTTATCGCAAGTGTAAACTAGCGGCGATTTCCTGTGCGATTCGGGGTGCGATATTTGCTTCGATTTGCTGTGATTTCCCAAAAATCGCCGCCAAGTTGCATCAGGTTTCGAACATGTATGAAACCTCTGCGACATCGCACGACAAATCGCTCCCAAATCACACTGAAATCGCCGCTAGTTTACACACGCGATTTGAAGATGCAACTTGCGCGCGACAAAAATTGCACCGAAAAGTGCGCGACAAAAATTGCAAAAAAATCGCCTGTGTAACCGGGCCTTAACCTCGGTGCAGTCTATTTGTCGTGGCGTAGCCGACAGAATGTGAGCCCTCCAGCAAGCAGTCGAGTCTCTGTTCTAATACCAGAATGCGGAGATGTAAAGTTGTGTCATATCTTCTATTGTTAATAATAATATATAATCTATAAAACCTAAAAAAAATCCTACAAGAAGAAAACTATAGACTATAGACTATAACGCTACTATAATGCTGTATACCCGGGGGGGGGGGGGTACTCCCTATAATGGGCTATACGGGGATGCTCCGCCCGAAAGGGGTACCTTTTTGAGACTGGAGGTATATGAAAGGGTCGTGATTTCACGAGTTGAAGTATATGAAAGGGTAGGGATTTCACGAAGAATAGGAAAGGGTACCGAAAACACGCCGTTGAGGCGTAAAAAAGGTAGGGAAAACTGCCATTTAAGTCTTATAAAAAAAGGCCTTTCAAAATATATCAAACATACGCACGTAAAGGCTATATGAAAGAGGTACCATTTTCATTGAAAGGTATATGAAAGGGGTACCATTTTCAATGAAAGGTATATGAAAGGGGTACCTTTTCTGTCAAAGACGGTATATGAAAGGGTAAAGGTTTGAAACTCGGGGCGGAGCATCCCCGTACGAAACTTTGTTGAGTACCCCCCCCCGGGGGGGGAAGGATACAACGATACTGTATAATACTATGTAAGAATAATAAAATTGAAATCACAAATTGAAAAGATAGGTTTTAAGTTGTGACTTAAAAGTGTTAGCAGATTTACAGTTGCGAAGGTGTAAAGGAAGCGAGTTCCATAACATGGCGGAGGCAACAGAAAAAGATCTATCCCCATATGATTTAGTTAAACATTTGGCAAGCGACAAGTAATTACAGCGAGAAGACCTTAATGATCCAGTTGGCTGATATCGAGATTATAATTATAATTAGCATAAGCTTAATTAGCATTAGCGTAAGCTGGTGCATGAACAATATTATCAGTTTATTTTTATAGTAGATATAAGGGGTGGACCATTAGAAATCCTGGGAGGGGGGTCAAAAATTTTTCAGTGTATGAATTTTTTTTTCGGCCTGAGTTTCCTGCAGGATTTTTTTTTTGGGAGGTGCAAGCCTGCAGGTTTTTTTTTTTTCTGAGATCTTCTTCATAAATGCGTGCAAGCTCCAATTATTTTTTATACTAATGGCCCAATGCATTTTTGGTATTAAACGCTGGAGAGTAGATTTAAGTCAGACTGGGGAGAAAATGGGGAGAAATAAGAATTGAGATGGAGTGGTCGAGCGCCGAAGGCGCGAGCCGTTAGGGGGGTCTGGGGGCATGCCCCACCAGAAAATTTTGAAAACTTGATGCTCTGAAACTCCATTTCTAGTGCTCTGAGACAACAATTTCTGTCAATAATGTTTGGCAAATTGATGTGGCTTCTCGTCGCTTTGCGTCTCTTCGTGTGTGGCTCCACATACAAGTACTCGGTTTCATTTTATATTTCTTGCTGTTTCTTTAGTTTATCTGGATCAGAGTTAAGTATACGCAATTTCGTCTTTTTGTATGGTAAGTATTATGAGAATTTGACGAAAATGACAGAATTTCATTTTCAAGCAAAATCAGGGTTTTGATCTCGACGATCGACGTGGTTTTGTCACGCTTTCGTGGGAATCATTCGTTTACCCCAAGGCTCAATTTCCAGACGTTTTGCTCCCGCGTTAAACGACTGAAAATCGAGTCTACCCTCCCGGTAGTAGGCCGGGAGTGATAGTTCCACATGACCAGCTGACCGGGACTTCAAGCCGGAAGTAGTAGGCCTGGTAACAAATCACAGTGAATAAACATGGCGGGTGCTGGTGGGAAGCTTGTGAGTTGAGAAGTCAGTTGAGGCCTTTGTAATTCACCACGATGGACGTCAGTGAAGCTTCTGTAATGCTTAATGACTCCCAGGTAATAGAACAATGTCTCTTGTTCGTGTTTTGCTTGGTTGTAAAGCTTTAATCCGAACGGCTAATGCATGATGCAACTTGCATTTGTACCACAAGCACGCAGCGTCATGAAGCTATCATATGATTTGTACAAAGGAATATTTACGTTGATTTTATACTGCAAACCTTTTCCTTTACTCTACATGACTATGACAGCCAGTCTCTTCAAAATCTGTAAAATCATTTTAAAATGATCTGTGTAATAATATATTGGTATTTCGCACTTACTGTATCGTTCTTTTAAGCTCATAGATTTTTGGAATTTTTAATAACTTGGTAATGAATCTGTTCCCATATTCTGGGTTAAAAGTGCTTGTATTTTACGTGGAATTCGTGCTTGATCATAAGCATCTTAATAATAAAGATTTTGCAAGAAAACAACTTAAGTAAAATTTCTGTTCAATACAAGCATAAATAAAAATTGTTATAGAGCGGTTTTAAAATGAATTTAAAAAGTAATGTTGTGGTTGCTTAGGTTTTACATTGCTATGCTTTGTACTTGACTATACATTCTTGTTCCATATTGTGATGCGCTTGCATGCATTTTCCCTTGCTTGGCGATGGCTGCATGTATTTGCTTTGATTTCTGATTGGTTCATTGGATTGTCTGTGTCTGTTGTGATTGGCCAGAGCGATTCGTTTGGTTTTGGTTTTACAGCATTCACTTGTTTGAAGAAGGTTGGGGAAAATAATGGAGAGTGCAAGGTATGGTTGGATTCACCAAGGGGAGTCACTGTTGTTCCAAAACACAGCTTGGCTGAACTCTTGCATTGTGTTCTCCATCTTGTAATATATAACACATGGCTCCTACATGTATGTCAATTGTGGAGGCCCGGTTGTGCAATGGTCAGCCTGTTGAACTTTAGATCCGATGGTCTCGTCCATTGTGTTAAGAAACGTTACTAAACTTCATCTCGGGAAACATCAAGATTCTTGGGAAACAAAACTCACTGTTTCCCGAGGAATCAGTCATTTAGTGATTTGTTATATAGCTTTCTTTGTTGAAAAAACACAGTTTTAAAAACCGTGCCAAGCACTCGAGGTACAACATCAATTACATCATAATCATGCCACCTTTTGTCACAGTCTGATCACAGCGCTAGTGGGCAACAGTGCACTGCCACCCTCTGACGTCAAAATTGTTGCCTGTTTTTGCAAATGTTGCCTGTTCACATTTGGTGGGAAACAGTTCGTTTGTTAGATGTCATGTGACCATGAATCAACCAATAAATGCATGCGTTGTATTGAGAGAAACTCCAGCTATATATATAACAATCCATGTTGTTTCCCTCCACCCAGGTGTATGATTGGGTACTGGAGACAAAAGGCTAGAGGTAACCTTGTAATGGACTAGCATCCCATCTAGGGGCGAGTAGTGATACTCCTAGTTGCAAACATGCTACAGAAACCGTATTAAGCTTCAGCTGAGTGGGCTCCCGGTGGCATATCTACGACTTTACATACCTTTACCTGTGTCAGTCTCAAACTTTATGCATGGCTATAGTTATTTGCTATCATATTGAAGGTGTCCTGCATACCTTTGTCTTTGATCACTGCTCTGAGCTTGTCTGTAAGCCTAAAGGTGTATTACATGTAGTTTGATTTTTCTTCATTGTCGCTACCCAGTTTTGATGTCTGTCGCTAGAGGCTGGACATTGCATGCTGGACTTGAGACATTGCAGACTGGACATTTTGTTCTGGACAATGCAGCAGAAAACATTGCATGTTTTGCGCTGCAGTATTTAATTTTGTAGGCCTGGTGCTGGAAGTCAATTTTGTTTGTCAAATGTTCTATTTTTGCACTTAACTGATAATGATTGATAATTGTGTATGGGAATAATTTTGCATAATTATGTCAAGCTTTTAGTCAGATACCGCGCAGCTCTTAACAACCTCTAATTTCATTTGACCTGGGTATCATGTAGCTCTATTGTTTTCAGGGCTAGGGTCCATTGCTGTGTTGTTTGTTCTATTGTTTTCTCAGCAAATCAGAGAAGACCTTGTAAGAGCTGTGTACTGCCCCCTTTTAGCCAGAAATTTAAAAGTGGGTGTTCTGAAGACATTTTTAAAGGATTAGGTGCAATTTTCATGAATTTCTTCAAAAAGTGGGCGTCCACAGGACGCCTGGACACCCTGCTGGCTAAAAGCTTGAATTATGTTACATCAAACCATTTAACACTTTGATTTTAAAATTTGACAGCTTAATATTTGTTGGCTACCAATGTGATGCGAAATCAAACCGCAAGAAAAATAAGCAGTCATGGAGCTATCTTTCGGATTGTTATTTGCCAAATGATTGTATTCTAGTGATTTGTGATTGCTCTTTTGTGTTAGAGAAGAGGAAATTGTATAAACAGCCTGACTGAAAAGAGTTTCAAAACTGTAGATTTGGAGTTAATTGCTTTCACTGCTGTGTACAGTTGAACAGCCTTTCAGCTTAGACAATTTATATTGGAGACAAACATAAAATCAGGGTTCAGTTTTTGATCATCTGCAAGCATTATATTTTAGGGGTAGTGAATGGTAATGTTGAGATGGCGAGATCAGCATTTTTCCCTGGGTCAGAACTTGTCTTTCCAAAATGCGAGACCAAGACCGAGACTCCTTTCATTTAATGTTTACAATGAGAATACTGGACTCTGTTAAGTCCTAACAGTTACATTTACATGGCTACTGTGAAAAGCAGGTCTTTCACTATAATTTTTCTATAGGGAGCATGTTTCTGTCATCTGCTGGTACTATCAACAGCTTTGAAAAACTGGACTGGATGGTTGACTTTGCGAATGATGTCGCTGATCCAGGGATTGCTGAAGAGAAATTAGATTGGCCTAGCTCTTTTCTTGGAGTAACAGTAACTTGTTGTATTTTCGCTGATATCATCTAGCTGATGTGGAGTTTGAAAATATTCCAATGCAACTTGAGCAAAATCGCTCTGTATTGAGGTGCCTTTGTTTTCTTTAAATGAGCATGATCCATTGACTCCATCGATACCATTTCTTTTTGAATGTTTAATATCATACTCCTGCATCCGTCAACAACATTTATCCGAATTTACAACAATATTGATTCTACTCAATACACACGAAAACAAAATCATAAAATTACAAACCGGCGGAAAAAAAGTACAGGGTTGCGGTTTTCTATTAAATTGGAGACCACATGCAAAAATTCAGCTGATTTGGATGAAACATAATAATAATAATAAAAAAAACCAGACCAAAATTGACCAAAATTTGACATAGAATGGTTATGCTCCACTGTCTTCAATTGTAATACACTTAGGATTGCAAATTGTGAGCCAGCTAGTCTAATTTCAAACAATTCACACAATTGGATCTTGTCATGAAGAAAAGAACAAAATTAATACAAGTTCACACAAAAATCAATGTATAAATAACTAATTTTGGATTCTGAATGTAATTGGTAGGAAATTGAAATCATAACCCTCAAGGAATATTCACTAAAAATTTTGTTTGTTTCAGTTGTCATATGTCGGTCAAGAGGCTGAAAGTATACCAGGAATTATTGGGAGTAAATATGGAAAGGTGGTCAAGATATTGGACCTGAGCTATAATCAGCTGAGGTAATAACAATTAAATTAATGGATACCTGTTATGCATTTTTGTGTAATCTGTTGACTGATCAATAATATCGTATTTATTGTAAGGCTAATACCAGTTAAAAGGAACTGTTTGAAGTTATGCTCCTGGCCTGTGAAGGCATTACTCTTCTGGGTAATAATTCAGGCTAAACGTCAAACCAAAAAGCAAATAGCATGCATGTTTACATAACCTCATGCAAACAAGAACATGAGATCTATATGGACCTGTTTGGACTTAAAGTGCTAAGTGCTATGACCAAATCATCAACAACACTCTATTTTAGGCGGATCAGTAGTTAGCTTCATAAAGTACAACTTTTCTAAAGTTTACTTTCGCACTTGAATTTTTCATCAACTGCCATTGAGCCGCCATGCTCTTGGGGCCTGCAGGTCATTAAATGCAAATGGATCCAATCTGGACATCCACACAATGCTTTGAATCCCTGTCTGGGGAAACTAGAGAACATTTTTGAATCTTTGTTAAATGTTTTTGAAGTGCCAATAAGCATGTTTTATGGTGATGCTATGAGCTTTCACATGTGAACTGAAAAATATTGAGAAAATGACATCACTGTACTAATAAACAATTACATGTAGATGTCTGGAACAAAAATCTATTAATATTAATGGTAGACCTGAAAAACACATATTTTCCTAAGCTCTATATTTTCCCTTTGTGAAGCCCAAACTTCATTTCCGTGGCACGTAGGAGATCCACCCCTGATAGGATTGTTGCATTGCACTTTGACATGAAGCAATTCTTTGAAACTCCAAACAGAGGAAGCAGTAGGTAATACACCTGTACCCATTCCTTTTCATCATGGACCAGTTCAGTCATGCAATAATTTCTACGACTAATTGATTATTTCCCTATCACATGGGTTAAAAATAATGCATTAACCACTATAATGTATAACAAGAGGCTCCTAGCAGCCTATACTCATGCGCATGTGTAAGAAAGTTTTATGATATATATTAAACATGATAAGATGTCCGACATGGAGAATAGTTACTCCTTTCATTTAGTCATCGTTCCTGCAAACCACGTTGTTTACTATCAGGAGCTTATTACCTCCTATTACTATTGAATGTTTTGTAAGTGAAGGCGGTACCACAATGAAGCCAGTGATTCTTCTGAATGTTATATATACCTAACGTGAACATTAGTTATGTAAGAAGGGCTGTAAGCGTGACACTTCAGTAACGTTGTTTTACCAGAAGTAAGAGTAGCCGTAAGTCACTTAACAGGAAGTGTAAATTTAAAATTTCAAATATGCGTGCATACATTTGCATGCAAAATCATGACACAAAAAATAAAAATAACAAGAAAAACGGAGCTGAAACCTTACCTCATGCCGCTTCGCGCATGAGTAATAATTATTATTATACATTATAGTGGTTAATGCATTATTTTTTACCCATGTGATAGGGAAATAATCAAAGTGCATATTTTGCTCACACCAAGGGTGCTTCAGATAATTATTATTGATGTTTTGTTTCCTTTGCAGAACACTTAAAGGCCTCCATAGTTTTGAGAAACTGGAAGAATTAATTCTTGACAACAATCAGCTAGGAGATGACATGGAAATTCCTGAACTGGCCCATCTACATACACTGACATTAAATAAGAACAGAATATCCTTTTCATATTTTATATCACAAAGTATGCTTTTACATTGAACACTTAATGACTGGGACCGGTCCTGAGGGAAACAGTGAATTTTGTTTCCCTCTCCAGTGAATTTTGTTTCCCGAGAGGGAAACAAAATTCATTGTTTTCCAAGGGATCAGTCATTAAGTGATTTGTTAAATAGCAACACGACATTTGAAAAAAAAAAACAGTTTGAAAAACACACCAAGCACTCGAGGTAAACATCAATCGCATCACAATCATAAATAAAAATAAATAAATCGACTTTGTTTAACGAGGGTAACACTTAACAGTCTATTGACTGACAAACCTGTGGCCCTTGATTTCCGGATCGAATTGGAATTTGGAAATGTTGGTTTTTGTGGAGGGAGGAAAACCGGAGTACCCGGAGAAAAACCCTTGGAGCAAGGACAAGAACCAACAACAAACTCAACCCACATATGATGCCGGGCCGGGAGTCGAACCCGGGCCACATTGGTGGGAGGCGAGTGCTCTTACCACTACATCACCAACCCCCAACCCAACCTTTTTTCACGGTCTGATCATGTGCACTTGCGGGCAACAGTGCACTATTACCCTCTGACGTCAAAAATAGTTTGTTTGTTAGATGCCATGTGACCATGAATCAACGAATAAATGACTTTTTTTTTGTGCACATTGTATTGAGAATAAACTCCACCTAAATAACAAAACTGTTTGTTTCATCAGGTTTTCAGCTTGTTTGATGTACAGGTAATTGATGGATCCTCTCTCTTGATTGATTATTTGTTACACACCTGTTGTGATTTCCTGTTACAATGTATCCACTTAAAAATATAGGTAGAATTGTCTATAAGTAAGAATGATTCAGATTGAGAACTGAAGCTGTCAACTTGACAAATGTTTTCCTTAATTTGAGTACATAGTCAACCTGGATGTGTTGCTGGATAAGATTGCTAGCAACTTGCCTTCGTTAAAATACCTTAGTCTGCTAAGCAACCAGGCCTGTCCAAATGAGCTGTCATCCTCACACAGGGATGAAGAGGATTATCAGCGATACAGGTACAGTGCACTCTGTTAAGATACAGGTACAGGACACTCTGTTAAGATACAGGTACAGGACACTCTGTTAAGATACAGGTACAGTGCACTCTGTTAAGATACAGGTACAGGACATTCTGTTAAGATACAGGTACAGTGCACTCTGTTAAGCGATACAGGTACAGGACACTCTGTTAAGATACAGGTACAGGACACTCTGTTAAGCGATACAGGTACAGTGCACTCTGTTAAGATACAGGTACAGGACACTCTGTTAAGCGATACAGGTACAGTGCACTCTGTTAAGATACAGGTACAGGACACTCTGTTAAGCGATACAGGTACAAGACACTCTGTTAAGATACAGGTACAGGACACTCTGTTAAGATACAGGTACAGGACACTCTGTTAAGATACAGGTACAGGACACTCTGTTAAGATACAGGTACAGGACACTCTGTTAAGATACAGGTACAGGACACTCTGTTAAGATACAGGTACAGGACACTCTGTTAAGATACAGGTACAGGACACTCTGTTAAGATACAGGTACAGGACACTCTGTTAAGATACAGGTACAGGACACTCTGTTAAGATAGAAACCCACGTAAGGCAGATGTGATGACATTTAGTGTATCTTAACATGAAGTCTTTATCTTACATGGAGGGTGAATCAACTTTTTATACAGCTCCCATATGTAAGCATGCTCTTGTGATTCAGATTAAACAAACTAAGTAATCCTTCGAGTTTTTTGTGTTTGAGTTCTTGTCTTTGCCAACAGTTTGTTGCTCTTTGGTTGAACCCATCATTACAGCAGACACCTCTCCAAGACAGACATCAATAAATTTTATCATTCAATGCATTTTTTCCTTCCTTTTCATTGGCTGAGAGCCCACCATGTGACCTGCCAATAACTACCTACAAATAATTCTGCTCATGTGCACAATGGTGCAAAGTTCTTTTGCTGCAAATAAATTATTGTTCTGCTCCTGTCCTCTAGTATGGCAGCCCGATTTCTGCTCTGTTTTAGCAGTTAATAAATATTAAAATTGAAAAACAAACTTGGTGATTGAATGATCAAACAACTATTGAGCTCGGCTATTGCAAAATATCATAATAATTTTGTCAGTGTCTTGCAGATCAATAATAATTAATCTGCTCGCCACTGACAAATCACGATATTTTGCTCAACCTCGTCCAATAAATTGATTTTATTATTGGCTGGTTGGTTCTGGCTGAATTTGACTTGTTTATCTGTAACTCTCTATAAGGCAGACACCTCTCTAATTATAAGGCAGACAGTTAGAGCTCATCCAGAAGGTGTCCAACCTAGACAAATTCACTGTATCCTGTTCAATTTTTGAGCTGCATAAGTATTTGTGCAGTTAGAATTTTTGTTTTGATATAGAAAAATTAATATTGTCTACTCATTGTTTCTTACTTGTGTCAACAGATACTATGTCCTTTACCGCCTTCCGAACTTAACATTTCTTGACTCAAGACCTGTTAAAAGTAAGGAGAAAGAGGAAGCACAAAGAGTAGGAGCTCACATGAAGATTGTGGCACCTTCAACTGATGAAATGGTCAGTTCATACAGCTCAATAGTTTTCATTTGAATGGTTTTTGAATGACCTAAAAAGTAGAGCCACCTTCTGAATCATAATACACACAGTGCCATGGCAACAAACTGCTCACTAGCTTTCATTTGAATGGTCTCACTTTAGGATTTCATCCACAGACTAAAAAGATTGAACCATAACAAACAGTACCACAGCAAAGTAATGTTCAGTTTGAATGGTCACACTTTAGGATTTCATCGCAAACTACTACAGAAACCATCCAACCATGGAATGCAGCCAAATTTATGTATCACCCGCAATATGTGTCTCGCAGAACCTTGTAAACCTTGGGGGAGGGTGCACCACTGGCTTTTTGCCGTTCCACTTTGTTTTCTTTGAAACCAAAAACGTTGGTAGAAGGTCCTTTCGAGGGTACACTACCATTAACCGTCCGCCATCTTTGTTTACCATGCTCCTATATTCTTACATGATGTAGTAACCTGCACCATTGTCAGCGGTCGCAATTCCCTTGTTGCTAGGCAACTGCAGGACATGATGCGGTATAGATATATATAAAGGCAAACCGAGATTTTGTCGCCCTACATACAGCGATCCACATGCGATTCCACACAAATCCGCAGAACAAATTTATAAACCTTGCTATGCTCGGACCTTCGGCCCTCGCTTCGCAGAGAATTTAATTCTTGAGGATTGCCACTTAGATGGACTTCAAGAAGAAATATAACCATGGAATTATTGAAAAAAGTATGTAATGGAAAGTTTTTTAATATTTGATTGTTGGCAAAAATAGGGTGAAACATGACACAGCGTGAAAGTCTTGTGTGTTATATAATTTCAGCATGATTTCTGAGGAATTTAACTGTATTTATGAATGAAAGTAGTTGTAGCAGTTATTGAAAGTGGCGGGACAGTGATGTGGAAATTGAGTGTAAAATTTAACCACCTCCAGGGTACAGGGTTTAATAATTAAAAGGTAAAAGATTAAAAATCCTATAAAATATACAATTTATAAGCTTTAAACTACCAGCAGTCAGATTGAAGGTTCATGTTACAGGAATTAAGCCTAATTATTTTATGCATAAAAGCAACATTGATGCTTTAAAAGTGCAACTCAAACATAAAGACATATAACGATACAAACCAATTTCTAGAATAAACCATGTTGTATTAATATATAATAATTAAATATTTTCCCAATATTTACAATAAATATGATACCTTAGTTTTGTTAACTTATTAACAGATTTCTCAAATGCAAGAGAGCACAGAAGCCAAATCAGTGTACAGCCCACTTCCCAGTGAAGCCATAGCCCCAGGGGACCATAAAGGCACATTTGGACGCTGCAGATACATCTATTTTGGAAAACACTCAGAAGGAAACAGATTTATAAAAAATGATCAGCTTTAAATTTTAATGCTGTACTACATGTTTTAAGATTTATAACCAACCGGCAAAAAGGTTACTTTAAAGAAATTATGTAAAATTCTGTTTTAATATTAAGCCCAGTCTGTAATTCAGACTTATAGAACTATCGTCCCAAAAATTATGAAAGGAAATGAACAGAAGGCGCGAGGCACTGATCTTATAGGGGGGTAAATAACATTTAATGGTGAAAAATGTTTAGAGCTGTCTCAGGTTATAATACAGTCAAAGCTCCTGTAAGCAGATACTCTCAGGAGGCAAAAAAAGTATCTGTATTATTTTAGAGCTGGCTGCTTACAGGAAGCTGTGACTGTATTCAGCTGAACTGACGAATCAGATAAATAACCCAGTGATTTTTAACTTCTGCTCAGGGTTTCAGACCTTCACTCACCAACAATGGTCTCCTCTCACCCAAATAACCACAGATAGACTCTTGACAGCTGTCGTGAGACTCCTGGGTTCAAACCGTTTACAACTTTTGTCCTTTAATAGAAGCTTTCCTGCAAATATTTATTTTTGTTTTTATCACATTCACAGAAATGTCTCAAAATAATTCAAAGGTGTGACCTAGCTGCACTCTTTAAGTTTTAAAAATTCCAGTGATGCAACAAGGCTGCTTTGTTTGTGTCATTATAATCCAAGCACAGATATTTAAAATTCATTTTCATTGAATTTTTGGGTGTGTTTGTTTTTGTGTGCTATAATTTGTAAGATGGTCATATTCATGTTAGTGAGATATAGGCAATGTAGTTTTTAGAGAAAATCATTATTTAGAGGAGTTTAAATAATTTGCTGGTTTTGTGCTTACTGTTTCCTTTAAGCCATTCAGATGTAAAAGCCCATGCCAATTATGTCTTAGCTCATGCTTGTTTCCTGCACTTAACTAAACATCTGTTGCTTGTTTTTCATTAAGTTCTGACTAGTTTGTTTGCATTATGAGCTTTTGCTGTGACTAATCAGATGTGAGGTAGTTGGTAACTTCATGGCACCGCAGTGCAAAACATCCCAGTAAATCATAGTATGAAAATTGTCTTTCAGACTAATGATTATTGTCATTTAGAAAACCATAAACTACACGTTATTTTAATCCTATCAATAACAAAATTTTCACTTGTGATTGGTCGTCTGCGTGCCCAATTCTTACGTAATTTATGCGTGATCATGTGGGTGCCAATTACAGCTTGTTGTAATTGGATAGCTGTAATTGGACACCTATGTCAGTCAGGTACACTGAAATGTTTCTTTTTTGCTGTTTCTACTGCTTTCAAACTGATACAAAATATCCATGATGTTTTTAGTAGAATAAAGTCAATCTCAAATTTTGTTATTGATGCAATTAATTAGTAATTGGACTCTATGTTGTACAATTCAGAGGTAATCCTGCTTGTAATAAAATTAATTTATTTGAAATTGTCCTCACGCTACATGCTCGTCTCATGAAATTTCTTGCCCTATTACTCCCTGAATTGTGCTATATTCGGTCCAATATTTTATTACTATTATTAATGAAGAAAAAAATCAGTTAGTTTAGATTTTAAAAGCTACAATAGGCGACAAAAATAGTTGACACACTCTATAACAAAAACAGTTTTCGTGACATATTTATCACTGTATCTTTCCTTTTACTACACTCTGCCGCATTAACCCCCGTCCCCCCATCCAATGTTGTAGGATTGTAGCGACAGACCTGACGAAACGATACACAACCTTGTCTGGGGGGGTGGGGGTGGGGAATTAGGGGGGTGGGGCTGAAATGCCTCTCGTCCCGAACAAAATGGGGTTCAAAATGACAATGTGTCAACAATATTGTCGCCTATTGTCTGAAGTAAGAAATGTGCTATTTCTTCCCAAAAGTGCGAGGAAATTAATCGGTTATTACAAATATTAATCTGCACTGTCCGATGTTTTGATTCATGCGAACGGCGTTAATAGCTGATTAATTACGTTCTAATTGCAGCCGTTTATCGAATTTTATGGTGATGTTATAATAGTCTTAAGCACGTGAATAAAGCGAGGCAAAATGGTCTTCGCTGGTAAAATTGACGAAGAAACTCGTGCCTTTGGGTGCATTGCACGAAAATACAAAGGGTTAAGACTGAAGTAAATGATCGACGAATAATACGTTTGAAGGTCTTCAGAAAATAAGATTTTAAAAAGTCTGAAAAAGGGCCAATGTAACAAAGTCCACCACAAGAATGAGCGACCAGGCCGGCCAAGAAAGTTGAGTCCCCGTGTAGAGCGGCCATTCCTTCGACAGATTTTCTCTTTAAGGAAAGAAGAGGGGAATTTTACCGTAAAGCGAACAATGGAAGAGGCCGCCTTAAAAATTTATCAAAGTTTCTTGCAGACTGAGTACAACGCTGTAACACAGCGTGACACGCGCGCGTGACATATCAAATTACTGTCACTTGATGTGGCAATTACAACAAATTCTTATTCATTTCTCGCAAAATTCATGTATCAAACCCAAATTTAGAACATGAAATATGTTCAATCTTTCATTCTGTTATAAAATCAGCCTTTAAAAGGGGAAATATGTGTTTATCTTTTGAAATTCCACGCTTTACCACAATTAACCACGATTTACCATGGTAAACAATAGAACATTACTAAAGCAGTTTTTTTTATTTCAACATGGTAAAGCGTGGTAAAGCGTGGTAAATTGTGGTAAATCGTGGTTATTCGAGACATCTTCTTTACTGCTTTCTTGTTTAAGGAAATTTTGCACAAGAAGACATTTATTTTGCTGTTATTGCGAAAGTTCAACATGAAACCGAAAGATCTTCAAAAGAACCGTCATCATTTCAGTTTCCTTTCCGTTAAGCAAGCCGTTCCGTAATAAACACAATGGTGTTCTTGCCACTTGCAAAAAAGAGAAGGAATTCGCAAGTCCATGTTATCTTTTATCTTGTTTGAAAAATGCTAATAAATTCAGTTACATGCAACTGGCAACTAAGCAACACATCTGCTACGCATATACCATATAGTTACGTATCTGTTTCTCGCTTTGACATTAGTGAGGCTCTTGACGCATTTGCGTGTTTTACTTATAACACAGCGAATTTCATTTCTACAAGTAATCGTCAAATTTGGTCATCTATGAAAGTCTGTTGTGTGATATTGCAGAAAGTCCCCAAAATAATAATTTAAGCAAGAGACAGCGCCCTTGCCTTACCATGAATGTCTAAATAACAATTTTTGTATATCGGACAATAGGCGACAAAAATAGTTGACACACTCTATAACAAAAACAGTTTTCGTGACATATTTATCACTGTATCTTTCCTTTTACTACACTCTGCCGCATTAACCCCCGTCCCCCCATCCAATGTTGTAGGATTGTAGCGACAGACCTGACGAAACGATACACAACCTTGTCTGGGGGGGTGGGGGTGGGGAATTAGGGGGGTGGGGCTGAAATGCCTCTCGTCCCGAACAAAATGGGGTTCAAAATGACAATGTGTCAACAATATTGTCGCCTATTGTCTGAAGTAAGAAATGTGCTATTTCTTCCCAAAAGTGCGAGGAAATTAATCGGTTATTACAAATATTAATCTGCACTGTCCGATGTTTTGATTCATGCGAACGGCGTTAATAGCTGATTAATTACGTTCTAATTGCAGCCGTTTATCGAATTTTATGGTGATGTTATAATAGTCTTAAGCACGTGAATAAAGCGAGGCAAAATGGTCTTCGCTGGTAAAATTGACGAAGAAACTCGTGCCTTTGGGTGCATTGCACGAAAATACAAAGGGTTAAGACTGAAGTAAATGATCGACGAATAATACGTTTGAAGGTCTTCAGAAAATAAGATTTTAAAAAGTCTGAAAAAGGGCCAATGTAACAAAGTCCACCACAAGAATGAGCGACCAGGCCGGCCAAGAAAGTTGAGTCCCCGTGTAGAGCGGCCATTCCTTCGACAGATTTTCTCTTTAAGGAAAGAAGAGGGGAATTTTACCGTAAAGCGAACAATGGAAGAGGCCGCCTTAAAAATTTATCAAAGTTTCTTGCAGACTGAGTACAACGCTGTAACACAGCGTGACACGCGCGCGTGACATATCAAATTACTGTCACTTGATGTGGCAATTACAACAAATTCTTATTCATTTCTCGCAAAATTCATGTATCAAACCCAAATTTAGAACATGAAATATGTTCAATCTTTCATTCTGTTATAAAATCAGCCTTTAAAAGGGGAAATATGTGTTTATCTTTTGAAATTCCACGCTTTACCACAATTAACCACGATTTACCATGGTAAACAATAGAACATTACTAAAGCAGTTTTTTTTATTTCAACATGGTAAAGCGTGGTAAAGCGTGGTAAATTGTGGTAAATCGTGGTTATTCGAGACATCTTCTTTACTGCTTTCTTGTTTAAGGAAATTTTGCACAAGAAGACATTTATTTTGCTGTTATTGCGAAAGTTCAACATGAAACCGAAAGATCTTCAAAAGAACCGTCATCATTTCAGTTTCCTTTCCGTTAAGCAAGCCGTTCCGTAATAAACACAATGGTGTTCTTGCCACTTGCAAAAAAGAGAAGGAATTCGCAAGTCCATGTTATCTTTTATCTTGTTTGAAAAATGCTAATAAATTCAGTTACATGCAACTGGCAACTAAGCAACACATCTGCTACGCATATACCATATAGTTACGTATCTGTTTCTCGCTTTGACATTAGTGAGGCTCTTGACGCATTTGCGTGTTTTACTTATAACACAGCGAATTTCATTTCTACAAGTAATCGTCAAATTTGGTCATCTATGAAAGTCTGTTGTGTGATATTGCAGAAAGTCCCCAAAATAATAATTTAAGCAAGAGACAGCGCCCTTGCCTTACCATGAATGTCTAAATAACAATTTTTGTATATCGGACAATAGGCGACAAAAATAGTTGACACACTCTATAACAAAAACAGTTTTCGTGACATATTTATCACTGTATCTTTCCTTTTACTACACTCTGCCGCATTAACCCCCGTCCCCCCATCCAATGTTGTAGGATTGTAGCGACAGACCTGACGAAACGATACACAACCTTGTCTGGGGGGGTGGGGGTGGGGAATTAGGGGGGTGGGGCTGAAATGCCTCTCGTCCCGAACAAAATGGGGTTCAAAATGACAATGTGTCAACAATATTGTCGCCTATTGTAGTTATAAATTATTAATACTTATTTTATCATTATTATAATATGCTGAAAAGATAGCTTCAGTTAATTTTTAAAGGGGCTATGTTGCAAGGTGAGTCTGCGCAATGAGTTCCTGTCATGTGACGTCACCTGACCTCACACATGTCAAATTTCTATTGTTCCCTCCCGGATCGCGGCAAGTTTTATCGCGCTTGCACTCGTGTCGAACCACGCGAGGTAAACAAACACATGATCGACTTCGCTTTTAAATTCCTTCCCAACTTCCACCACTACTGGAAGACATCGAATTTTTCGAAGGTACGACTTACAAATCGCAGAAATAATTTACCAAAAATCTAGCCAAGTAAATACTCTAACCAATTTGTAAACTTGAGATCTATCCTTCCATGCAATACGACGAGATGGAACGGATTGCAGCGAATTCGACAGTAACGGCCGCATACTAAAAAATTTTCAAGTTGTTAGTACCCAGTACTCACCCGCCATCCTCGCGACATTGCCCCTTTAATTTTAGACGGTATTAAATACAAATGAGTTTACTTTTTAATATTGATTTTTGTCAATAAAATAGTTACATTTTAAACATTTAGTTTCATAATATCTTGTCTCGGGATTGCTTGATAGGAATGGTCCTGGGAATGTCTATGATACTGCAGAGTTCTGAAAGTAGCAGCCCCCATAATTTTCGCAATAACCAGGCAGGCCTAAGGGACTGCAACTTTTGGGCAGCCATTACTTTCGGGCAACTAAAATATGTGAATAATTAAAGAAAAAAATGGTTTTCTTTTTTGCATAAATCAAAATTTTCCAGCTCCAATAATTTGATTACAGGATTTCTTATGCCGACTGACTGATGGATTAGTTGACAGCCAGGTGACCGTCCAACTGAGCGATGGACCGACAAATTAGCTGACTGCTTGAAAGAACGACTTTCTGTCTGACTGATAGATTAGCTGACAAGCTGGCTGGCAGAATATCAGTGACCACACAAGGGCTGTGTTTACTTTTACCCCCCCCCCCCCCACTTTTTTGTAAAAAAAAAAAAGCAAAAAATAATTCATTGAAAACTTTTCAAATTTATTAGTTTAATAGTATGTGGGGTTTTCATGATTTTTATGTGAACTTTAATACTGAAGACTGTGTGCAGATAAAATATGTCAATGGCGCAACTGTTTAATATCCACTACAAAACGCAACAAACGCTAATTTCGGTTCGCATCTTTCAATCTTTCTACAGTCAGTTTTTCGATCGTTTTACCCCGAGTCGTTCTACAATCTCAAATAGTTATTTCACTGCATGCACCCAGTTTCCAGTTCAACGTTCTAAAAGTACAACAATGTTCAGTTCAGTATACATATCTGCTGTGTTGCAGATCACACAATTTTAAAAAAAAAGTCACGTGTCACGACGCTCGGCTCAAGAGGCTCAGTTTTTTTGGGAAAATCCGAATCCGGATTCTTGAATCCAAAAAAGGATTTTACGTTTTTTTGTGTACTAAAATCCAAAAACGGATCACGAATCTGTTGAATCCATACTTCGGTGAGATTTTTCAAATCAAATCTCAATCCGTATTTTTATGAGCGTTTTTTTTGGGAATGGATTCGAAAAACGTACATCTGTCAAGCGGTCTTTCATGTAAGTTCGCTGTTTGGTTTCATATCATGGGCAATTCAGGTAAGATTTTATTACGTGTATTTTGAAAACTATTTGACGAGCAGACTGATAAACACAAGCGAGTCGAAATAGATCATTTGCATGCCAACGAGTTTTTTTTTTTTTTCGTTAAATGATCCGTTTTAGGATTATTCGGTTTTTTGGTCATAAAAAATCCATATGATCTGAGATCACAAATCCAATTTCGGATTCTTCCATAAAAACGCAGCCATCACGACACTATACAGGGGCGGATCCAGGAATTTCTGAAAGGGGGGATCCGGGTGCATGTTCCCTGGAAAATGTTTCCGATTTTACCCTCTAAAACGCCTTTTCCGGCATTACTGAGAGTCGTAAAGCGTTTGTTAAGTCAAAAACTTGACAATCAGTCAATTGGTGGAAGTGAAACAACTACGTATAAAACAATTTTATTCTATTATTTTTATGAACCACATGGGAGACACAGGTCTGATGGGGGGGGCGGGGGGGGGGGGTCCGGATCCCCGGACCCTCCCCCTGGATCCGCCACTGCTATACAACTTGTACAGTTGTCGTTCTCTTAACGTTTGCAACTGAGAACATATCAGTGTGAATGAGGATCAAAAATAGCACCATAAGGTTACATCAGACCCGGGCACCAGAACCACCCGCCATAGGAAAAAAAATCCAAAGGCCCCAATAAAATCCCCCTTTTCGTCGTATGAAAAATGAACTAAAGAAATAACATCAAGATAGTTTAAGCTTGTAAATAATATTGATACAATCAAATTGTTTGACATAAAATCAAAAACACTAGCTATCAACCATAAAAAGTCTGTTAAAGTCTTTCTAGCCAATAAAATCCGCCAAAACATTTCCAACCCCCAAAAAATCAAGCTGAATTTTCAAGCTCAAAAAGATCTCCGCATCTCCTCGTCACTACCCTAAGGAGTACACCCTCCCCTGGCCAGGTAATCAAGTGTAGTCAGTAGTCACGACGAAAATATGAGCGAGCAGTCGCTTTACCAGAGGTTAAAAATAAAGGAAAAATTCAAACCACTGGCGTTTGAAGTTGGTGGTCGTCTAGCCTGTGTGATAAACAGTACATAACGCTTAAAACATTCCACAATTCGTCTAAGGGTCTATAACTTTTATCAGAAACCCACTTATGGGTTTCTGCTTTTATTTAATTCGATAGCATTTCTGTTCTTAGCTATCTGTCAAAACTGTCTGTCAAGACTTGTCAAGAGGACAAAATTACCTGCTCCTGATTGGTCAAGCTGTCAGGTCAGCCTTCACATTAAATTTAACTTTCGAACCTTCTCAGTTTACCATGTTTTTTCAAGTGGCGTTGTTCCTCGCGAAGCGAGGGCCGAAGGCCCGAGCGTAGCGAGGTTAATAAATTTGGCGGCCGAAGGCCGCTCGGGTGCTCGGGTCTCGGGAGCTGAGCCGTGCGCAATCGAGCGAAAAGTTTATATATATATATATATATATATACTGAAGATGTCGTGCAGTTGCCTAGCAACAAAAATCGTGACCGCTGACAATGGCGCGCTCTCATGTTTATTCATGGCGGCGGCCGGGGGTTGGAAGCCTATCCCATAATGTCTCATCACGTTACCTCGCATTTGCCAGTGATCGCCGAGGCAAGCAGTGGCTGTCAAGACACCCTTTTCAAGGCCTCTTGTCTGTCGGTCTTCTTTTGTCAGGATTTGCAATGTTAAGAAAACTTCTCTTGCAACGAACAGATACATGCTTTCGAAAATTTGTTTGAAGGATGACACGACAAACGAAATTTGCGCGCGCTTGAACGCGTAAGCATCCAACTGCTTGTCCACGCATATGACGACACTCTTGCACTGTGTTAACCAAATAAGTGCTCTAAAAAACTGAAAACCTTTGGGAAAAAAGTTCTTCTCTTAATAGCTATTTGTTTTATCCACGGTTTTAGCTAGACACAGTAGTTCTGATGTCAACGACAGGAAAAACTGTAACTGACGCGTACAGCTAGCTTGTACGCGCGATATAGCGCGCGATATAGCGCGCGCATATATTTAATTTTGCTACGTGTTTTGAACTGATTTGAGCTTTCAGCACTTACGCATTTGCCAAGATTTTTTCCGCTATAACCTTTGTTCAAGACGGCTTTTGGAAATACAATGTAACCCTTTTTATACTCATTTACTTGAACTTGCTTCGGTCTAAATTCGTTTTATTCCTCAAAGAATTTTCATATTCAACTCTGCAAACGTGCGCGAATTTCCTAAATCAGCTCGCCGTCAATTCAAAGCATTGACTGAAAGTACCCACGCTTTGATGGTTTTATTCAGCTTGAATAAACCTGGAGGGATCTGGAGGGATCTGATGTTTTAAGTCGTTATGATATTAAGGAATACGTTATTAATGTTAAAATGCTAGTGATGCTTCGATTAAGGAGGAGGTACAACTGCACTTTCCTGGTATTTTCGGGGATGATCGCCATTTTCCTGCGAGCGGAAAATGATATTTTCTAAGGATGAGAAACGAGGATTAAACTTAAAAATATAAATGAAATTCTTGCATTTTAGTTCTTTTCTGTTACCAACGAACTATTTCTCTGATTCCCAAGTCTCCCATAATTAAAACCATAAAATGAGACTACCGGCAAAATCACCGAAATATGAGATTTTACAAAAAGTTTGTTTATTCGCTTCAAATGTCGCCGGTAACTCGTTGCGTTGCATCATGGGATAGGCTTCCAACCCTCCCCCCCCCCCCCCCCCCCCGCTCTCGGTGAAACACGACCAATTTCTGATGCAAATGAGAAAGAACAGCAAATACAACAACGCTGGATTGAACAGGTGGCTTGAAATCCTTTCTCGAGAAGATTAACCACCAAAACTCCGCTGGAGCGAGAACGGCGACTTGAAATTCAACGCGATTGAGCAACGAAGAAACAACGACAGCATCGATTACAAAGACTTCGAACAGCCTGACCAAATGCCTCCATTAGAATTCTGAATTCTGTTTATAGACGCAACGAGAGCAAACACTGATTACAGGAAAGGCTCAAAGAAGAAGAACGATTAAGCTAGAAATCTAGCTCAAATCACCGCACTTTAATCCGCTCTTTAATGCTCTTCAATTGAAACAACCTACATTTAAAGGCAAGCAATCTTAAACTTATATACAACCCTCCATAAATTATTCTTTAATCTAACTTTTTCAAAAAAAAAAAAAAGATTTCAAGTAGCTGAACAACTGACACGCAGATCATAAGAGGATATTTTTCAATATAAAAAAATAGTACTCAAACACTGGAAACTATTGTCTTAGTAGCTCTTAGTACATGCTGTAAATTGATCATTATTGATTTTCTCGCATACATTGCTTATGATATTTGCAAAGAATATTTTGCTTCATCTTGAATATTCATGTTTAACTTTTGTAATCAATTTCGTAATTCTCGTGACCTGTATCCTATTAACTCCTGCAATCTCAACCATTCAAGCGAATAGTGAATTGAATTAGCAATTATTTGATACACAGTACATATAACAACAGCTACAGAAGTATATAAAGGGAACAGGTTAATTTTGGGAGATAGCACTCACAAACTTCAAAAAGGCCCACATCGCTAAAATTTTGCAGTGCATCCTCCCCCGAGCTTCGCGAGGATCTGCGAGACACGTATTTCTAGTTAAAAAAAGTGAATGAAACCACTTTGTAACTAAACGGAAAATGACGAAAACTGGATTTTATTGTCTCTTTAGAGAAAAGAAAGGATGTTCACGCAAAAGGTCTTGTTGAAGCTCTAAATTGACGCGCTGGTTTGATTTTGGCGTCAAAGGAGTTCATGGCGGACAAACCCTTCTTCGCTCGTCTTCATTCAATACTACAGTTTTCACCACAGTAAGTGTACTTTTTTGTTTTTGTTTTTTTTTTTAAGGTAAGGAGAAGGTCAAATTCAATGACTCGAATCATTCTACAAGTTTGTTTGGAGCCGTGGTGGAGTTTGGCGGTACAAAAAATTTTCCGTCCACAAGTGAATCCACTTTTATCGGACTGACTGTAATTTTTCAAATTCGTTTTGGCTGTTAATTTGCTCCCTACTTGAATAACACTTTATGGCTGAACTTTCGACAAGTGTTATTTTAATTTTACCATACGTGTGTACAATATATATTTATTACTAAGTTAAGCTTATGTTTATGACGTGAGCAGAACAAATTTTTCGCCGTGTTGTACAAGAATCCTCCATTCGCGAACTACATAAAAATGTTCAGTGTTGTGTTTTACGTGAAAAAACGTTTTTCTAAAGAAGACTTAATTGTAAAATCCGTAAAAAAAGGTAAAAGTAATTTTTTTTTTGTGAAATTAAACTGTAAATATTTGTGCTCGAGGCCTCGAGCATTCGAACAAGAAACGTCTTCAGAATGATGTTTGTGACGACATGGGTTTCCATGGACGTACGGAGAAAACAATCATTTCGCTTCAGTTTTCGGTGCGGTCGGTACCTATTTTCGGAGCGGAGAAAATTTCGAGATTTTCGAAGTTATTTTCAAAGGAAAAGTTTCAAAAACAAGCAAAAACATAACAAACAGCAAAAAATAACACCAAAAAAAAAATTAATTGGAAAATTGTCGTTTCGCGCGGCCGTGTGAAAACTCCGCTCAAAATCGCGATGGCTTCGTGGCTTTCGGGACAAAAGAAAGACAAGAAAGGAGGTGATAACAGAATCCACCTGCCTCCAATGCAGCAACAATCTAAACCACCAGTCAGAATGGCTCGGTTGATCAGCGACAGCAACAAAACTTTATCGTCTGAGGACGAAACGGAGGAAAAGCGGCAATTGCAGAGGGATTCCGTCAGCTATCTTGGAAGCAAACCTCAATCAAGAAATACGCTCGCGGTTGGAGAGAAAAAGAGCAGTGCTGACAAGAAAAAACTCAAGAAGAACATGAAACCAGCAGAAGAACAGAAATCTCTGGGAAAACAATCAGGTATTGTGAGAATTTCTCTCTTGTGATTGAAGTAATAATTTGTGCAAAACTCTTCAATAAGTTTCAATGGATGCAACATGATTTAATAAAGTAACGGTAGCTTTAATTTTGAGTCAGTAGAAAATGATTTTTTTTCGTAAGACTATGAAAAGTTAAGCCGGATCAGGGTTTATTAAAGAGAGGGGTTTAAAAACAAGAGACGGGGCTTGCTAATGAGGAAGCTTATGAGAGAGCAAGACTTACTAGAGGGAGGGGCATATTTGTTTTAGAGGGGCATATTTTTGAAACGAACTTATTAGAGAGAGGTGCGTGTTAGAGATGGATTTTAGAGGAGGCCTTGTTTAAGAGGGTGTTTTTTTTATGGAGGGGAGCTTATTGAAGGGGGATTTTATATGAGAGGGGAGCTTATTAGTGGGAGGGGCATGGTAGAAAAGAGTCTTATTAGAGAGAGATTAGAGGGGGTCTTATTAGAGGTGGTGTATTAGAGAGAGCTCTTGATTAGAGGGGGTCTTATTAGAGGGGTGTATTACAGAGAGCTGTTGATTAGAGGGGGTCTTATTAGAGGTGGTGTATAAGAGAGAGCTGTTGATTAGAGGGGGTCTTATTAGAGGGGTGTATTAGAGAGAGCTGTTGATTAGAGGGAGTCTTATTAGAGGGGGTGTATCAGAGCGAGCTGTTGATAAGAGGGGGTCTTATTACGGGGGGTATATTATAGAGAGCTTGATTAGAGAGGGGGGCTTATTAGAGGGGGTGTATTAGAGAGAGCTTGATTAGAGAGGGGTCTTATTAGAGGGGGTGTATTAGAGAGAGCTGTTGATTAGAGGGGGTCTTATTACAAGGGGTATATTCGAGAGAGCTTGATTAGAGAGAGGGGCGTATTAGAGGGGGTGTATTAGAAGAGCTTTATTAGAGAGAGGAGCTTATTAGAGGGGGCGTATTAGAGAGAGCTTGATTAGAAAGGGTCTTATCACAGGGGGTGTATTAGAAAGAGCTTGATTAGAGAGAGGAGCTTATTAGATGGGGTGTATTAGAGAGAGCTGTTGATTAGAGAGAGGAGCTTATTAGAGGGGGTGTATGAGAGGGAGCTGTCGATTAGAGAGGGAGCTTGTTAGAGGGGTGTATGAGAGGGAGCTGTCGATTAGAGCGGGAGTTTGTTAGAGGGGGTGTATGAGAGGGAGCTGTCTATTAGAGAGCGGGCTTATTAGAGAGAAGGTATTAGAGAGAGATGTCGATTAGAGAGGGGGTCTTAAAAGGGGGTGTATTAGAGAGAGCTGTTGATAAGAGGGGGTCTTATTACAGGGGGCTTATTAGAGAGAAGGTATTAGAGAGAGCTGTCGATTAGAGAGGGGGCTTATTAGAGGGGGGTGTATTAGAGAGAGCTGTTGATAAGAGGGGGTCTTATTACAGGGGTGTATTAGAGAGAGCTTGATTAACGAGAGGAGCTTATTAGAGGGGGCGTATTAGAGAGAGCTGTCGATTAGAGAGGGGGCTTATTAGAGGGGGGTGTATTAGAGAGAGCTGTTGATAAGAGGGGGTCTTATTACAGGGGTGTATTAGAGAGAGCTTGATTAAAGAGAGGAGCTTATTAGAGGGGGTGTATTAGAGAGAGCTGTCGATTAGAGAGGGGGCTTATTAGAGGGGGGTGTATTAGAGAGAGCTGTTGATAAGAGGGGGTCTTATTACAGGGGTGTATTAGAGAGAGCTTGATTAAAGAGAGGAGCTTATTAGAGGGGGCGTATTAGAGAGAGCTGTCGATTGGAGAGGGAGCTTATTAGAGAGGCGGGCTTAAAAAGGGAGTGTATTAAAGAGAGGCAGAGAGGGGGTGGGGGGCTTGTTAGAGGAGTTTATTAGTGTGTTGGGGATTATTAGAAGGGGGTGTATGGCAGAGAGATAGTTGATCATTAGAGAGGGGGACTTGTTAGAGTGGTGTGTTAGAGAGAGCTGTTGACTAGAGAGAAGGGGGCTTATTATTGGGGGCTTATTAGAAGAGACTAGCCCATTACCAATGGATATTTTGGAGATGGGTTTTGTTAGAGCTAGATGTCGTATAACAGAGGGAGATTAAAGATAATGGGGCATGATAGAGAGCTGGGGAGCTCTTTGATAGATAGATAGATAGATAGATAGATAGATAGATAGATAAATAGATGTAGATTGCAAAATGGTACTTTTCATAGTTTGATGTAGCTAATAATAACATTTTAACAGGTGTTAATGTCAGAGAAGATCGCAGAACACAATCTGCAGTTAACGTAGGTCCCAGTCCTCCAACCTCAGCCAAATGCCTCCATTATGGGCCCTCAAATAGATCAAACAAACAAGTGAGACCTACAACACCAAGACAACTCACTCCTTTGGAAAACAAAAAGGTAAATAACAAGCTAAGACGCTTACAATGTTCCATCATCAACTGACAATTACATGTAAGAACAACTCCATATCAAGGCAAGCCTCAATACTTCTCGGTCAGCGGTTGGTCCTCTGGAGAGGTACTTTGAAAAAGCCTGGGTATGACATTTTTAGACTAAAGTGGGAGGCACTTTACACTTGTGTAATAGGAATCAATTACAACGAGAATCCGCTGATCAAAGGATGTGAAGACGCAGTTTCTCCGACAGTATCCGACTCAAAAGAGTGAAATGTGAAAGCAAGTCAAAATGATCTGTTTCACTCAATCATTAAATCAAAAATCTCCAAGGTCTACTTGACACTCCTAAGTGAAGAAACGGTGGCAAGTTTTTGACAGTTTTTCTTTTCGTGTCTTGAAGCAAGCGTTTTTGTTATTTTTACTAACAGATATCTGAGGATGTGAAAGTACCACGTGATGTGAAGGAACCACGTGATGATACGTCGGCCAGTGATACCTCATCTCGTGAGAGGACGGATGAAGCCACGCCAGATTTTGAATGCAACGTTGCCCTGGAGGCTTCAGATCGTATTCTGCCAACAGAGATCACCATGAGCGGTAGTGTCTTGGATGATGACTTCAAGCGTCATTCGACCTCAAGTGATGAGCGAGAAATGCCGAACGTCCCACCCTGGCTGAGAGAAGCCGTCAAGTAAGTAACACTTACGTGACATATTTTACGTGACGCGCTTTGCGTGACATAATTTGCGTGACGCGCTTTCGTGACACATTTTACTTGATGCGCGTTGTGTGACACATTTTGGGTGACGTTTTGCGTGACATGCTTTATGTGACGCGCTTTGCATGACACATTTTACTTGGTGCGCTTTGCGTAATATTTAACGTGAAAGGCGTTGCCTGACACGATTTTGGGTGATGTTCTTTGCGTGACACATTTTACCCGACGCGCTTTGCCTCTTGTCCATACTACAAATATGATTCTAGAGAAGAAAAACTTTCAGATTAAATTAAACAGTGTATCGATAGTTGATGATGCTGTCTTTGGTTGTTGACCTGACTGGACAGCTTTAAGCAATGCTATTTTCTGTAAGGACTCAAGATTGATAGGCTACCCTTCAAAACAACGTCACAACTGAGCTGACCAATCAGATCACTAATCAGAGAACAGACACCATTAAATAACGTTTCACTGTCTACTTGACTTCAGTTGAGGATTCACTTGCGCACAGGCTTCAGTCGAGCTGCGTATCTGACGTGGAGTTCGGCAGTCTTGTATTTCAAGTGGGTTACGTTATTGTGTATAATTTTTATTTAGGGAAGAGGAAGCCGTAAGAGACCAACACCATGACATCAATGAAAATAAGAACATCAAGGACGATGCCATCCTGGCTAGTTCGCTCACCCAAATTGAACAATCCCCTCAAGAAGAAGATAACGAAGGGGACAAGCATGCCATCAGCGATGAAGAGTTCGAGTGTAGCTCCATGTCTCTGGACACTGAAGGGAAAAGAAAAATGGCCGAATTCGACGAAAAATCAAGTCTCCTTAGAGCACAGTTTGCAGAGGAAAATCGGGCGGCTGTGAAAAGTATCGAGAATATCAAGAAAGAGATCATAGCAAGTCAAGAAAAAGAAGCTACAATCACACAAGAGTTTGGCGAAATGAGAATGAGATACAATGACTTCGAGGAGACCTTGAGACGATTGGACGAGGTCAGCAGAAGACGAGAGCGTGAAGAGAAGAAATGGAGAAAGAAAATGGACAAGATAATGAAGAAAAATGCTAACAGATTGGAGGTACGAGTTGAACATCTTAAATATCAAAAGGAGATGGAAACGGAGAATGGAAAACCAGATGGACAGGACATCGCTGTTCAAGAACTGGAAAGTGCAACGGCAGAGGTTGACAGTGATGCACCTCAAGGAACCGAGGTCGCTTCCAAAGAGGTTTTATATGATCCCGCTGAAGTTACAGATTACAGCAGCGTTGAGGAGCTTGAAAAGGAGCGCAAAGAACTGAGACGTTTGGAGAAACTGAAGAAGAAGGCTATGAAAAGGGAAAAGTTGGAACGGAAAGAGAAAAAGAAGATCGAAAAGGAGAAGAGAAGAGTTGAACGGAAACTGGCGAAAATGAAAGCTGAGAAGTCGGCAGCGACGGAAGATACCGAGGCGTCTAAGTGTGATGATGCGGAACATTCAGACATTTGTAGCATTGTAGTGCAGAACAAAGTCGATGAACGTACGGAGGGAGATATGAATGAACAGCTTGTTGCTCAAAGTACCGTCACGTGTGAGGTGGGCAATTTAAACAGCGCCAGCTTTATAAAGGCGTCTCAACAAGATCCACCTGAGGAACTTTCATCACAACATGAAGTACCAGAGAAAGAAGAGTCTTTAAAAGACATATCTGAAGACCTTGTCAGCATCGAGGAAGAAATAGAGGTTCAACCAGAAAGTGGAAATGAAGACAATGGTGGAAGCAACCATGTTTTCAAAGAGCCCTCGCCATTAACCAGAAAGCAGTCTGGCATACTTTCTTTCCATGGTTTACAACCGTTCTTGAGCTCTTCACAAAACTGGAAGGACAGCGAAATAGATATGAACTCTTCATTTGAGAATGATGAACGTCGCGTGCATAAAGACCACGTCGAGGTTTCTACTGTTTGTGAAGATGACTCAGAATACGTCAAGGATGTCATTTGTGAAGAGTTCGTTATCTCAGCGGGTGAGATGAATAACGCGCAGACAGAGTGTGT
This sequence comes from Cladopsammia gracilis, assembly GCA_022457155.1. Lineage (NCBI taxonomy): Eukaryota > Metazoa > Cnidaria > Anthozoa > Scleractinia > Dendrophylliidae > Cladopsammia > Cladopsammia gracilis. The sequence continues at coordinate 688,484 of JAJGOT010000130.1, read as the reverse complement.
TGAAGCGTCAGTTGAAAGTGATGATGATTTAGATTACAGTGAAGATGCAATTTGCGAAGATGGGGAGGACGACAGCGAGAAGACAGAGGATATAGAGGTTTCTAGTGTTTGTGACGAGGATTGTGATTACATTGAGGATGTGATTTGGGAAGAGAACATCCGCTCAGTTGGAGAGGAGAATAACATGCAGAAAGAGGATATCGAGGTACCAACTGTCAATGATGATGATGTAGATTACACTGACGATGTGATCTGTGAAGATGGGCTGACCTCAGCTGTGGATGGTCACAGAGTGCAGACAGAGGTCTCTACTGTCAATGAGGATGGCTTAGATTACATTGACGATGTGATTTGTGAAAAGCAAGAGAAGTCAGCTGACAAAGACGAGAGCATGAAGACAGAGGATATGGAGGCCTCTTCTCTCAATGAGGATGTCATATTTCAGGAAGAGCGGAGCTTAGTTGGGGAGGATGATAGCGTGCAGACCGAGGATTTCGACGTTTCTAGCGTTTGTGAAAAGGATGTAGATTACATTGAGGGTGTGATATGTGAGGAGGTAGTGAAATCTATTGAAGAGGATAAAGATCTTGATCACAGCGATTCCCGAAAGCCGTCTAATCCGGTTACCGTTTGTTGCAAGGTTGTTTACAGTTCAACATCAGATGAAAACCAAACCTTAAAAGAACAAGACTTCATCGACGATTTTGACGAGTTACTTGATCAATGTGAAGAAGAAATGGAGCGAGAAGAATTGCCTTCATCCAACTATGCTGGTGGAAAAGAGAAATACAGCAGTGAAGATGTGATCTGCAGATCCCATAACAAAAACACTCAAGAAAGAAGACTAGAAGGCGAGAAAGAAGACCGGATACGTGATGACGAATTAAGTGCTTATGCGGACAAAGATTCCATCCAAGCGATCTCTGATGTTGATTCAATGCTGTCGCCGAGTGACCGAGAAGACCACCTCAGCTCAAAAGGTGGGGATGGAGCAAATGCTTTGGCAGAGGAAGATTCACCAGAAGATTCGTTTACTTCTGTGTCTGAGTTGAGTGAAGAGTTGTGGTCTTCTGATCAAAAAGTAGCAGATATCAACGGGGAAATGTCTGAAGATGAAGACGACGATCCGGATTCGTGGGATGAATTGGATGATCAGGCTTTCCCATGTTACCAAGATGGAAGGTGCAGTTCTTGTTTGAAGGCTACTGTCGGTCCATACAAAGGTGATGATGGACAGTTAGAACACAATGGTTTGGAGCATAAGGGGTCGGTAGCATCAGTGGTTAACATTGCAGAAAATATTCTACAAACTGAGTTGTTAGACGCTTTGAAGACTGCAACTGCGTTCCCAGACACAAGTCATTCCAGTGTCAGTAGTACAGACGCTCGCTTCAACAAAGATTCCAGACAGCTTAAAATAGAACATTCTGAGGTTATAGACGATCAAAAGACACTGTGCATAACAGCTGAAGAGAAACTTCAAGTATCACTCAAGGAAATGGAGGAGAAGAACAAAGCATTAAAGGAAATTGTCGACTTTACCAATAAAGAGAATGAAAAGCTCTTGGATCAGGTTATCGCCATGAAGGAGGAAGCTAAAACAATTAAGATGGAAAAAGAAAGTTGTCAGACTGAGCTAGAAATGGTGAAACTTAAACTAAATCGTCTAAAAGCCAATGAAGAATACAAAGAAAGGGAGTTGACAAATTTAAGGGACGATATCGAGAAAAAAGATGAGCAGTTGAAGGATATTGAAGATTACCTGGACTACGCCCAGATGGATAAGACAGATCTATCGTATGATATTGATGTGTTAAAGGACGAGCTGAAAGAAAGCGAGGAGAGCAATAAAGACTTACACTGTCAGGCCGAGCAGCTTAAGCAGATGGTAAAGGAAGTAAAGATGACGGCTAACTGGGGAAACAAAGGACATGATTACAGCTATTTACGCGAAGAAGTAGAGCTGTTGAAAGGATCTCTGGATTTGAGTAAACATCAAGAGGAGCTTTCAAAAGGTCAATTAAATGGGTTGAAAAAAGGCTACACCACATTAAGAGGTGAAAATGAGCAGATGGTGAGAATAAATAACGAATTCAAAGATGAATATGAGGAGATTATAAAGCAACTTAGAGATCAGCTGGCAACTCTTGAATTAGAAACTTCAACCACTGACCGTGAAGATCAACTTGCAAAGCATCGGAAGGAGAATTCCAGGATAACTGCAGAACTGTCAGATGCATTGGAGAAGTATAAACAGTTGAGCGAACTACAAAACGAAAAGGAAAATATTACTATGCAACTACAAGAGCGACTAGCTAAGCTTGCAAAAGAAAAATTCTCGATGGTTGCTGGACTGTCAAAGATGTCCGACAAGGATAAACAATTAAATGAACTACTGAAACAAGTCGAGAGACTAAAGAATCAAAACAAGCATCTCCAACACGAAGCGTTGGTAGCTAAACAGCAGAAGGCGGATAAAATCAATAGTTCCCCGGAAGAGTCAAGTAAGCAGAAGGCGGATAAAATCGATAGTTCCCCGGAAGTGTCAAGTGAAGAAGAAAAGCTATCGAAAACAAAACATAAAAGATACAAGTTCGAGATCAAAAAATTGAAGAAACGTGTTCGGCAGAGCGAACGTGAGATTGAAAACTTGGGAAGGTTTGCTCAGCAGACAGCTCCTCACGCTGATGCTAGAGAAACCACAATATGGTTGAGCTGGCTAAAGGATGAACGGACAGAATTGGATTGTGTAAGAAACGCGTTAAAGCTACAAACTGAAAGAGTTCAATATCTAGAAGATAAGGAGAGAGAGCTAGAGAACATCAAAGTATACCTTCAACAAAAAGAAAATGAACTGGTGCAAACGCAGGATGGTTTAAAACTCATGGCTGAAACAACTGAAGCATTTAATCGTTCTGTGAGAGAGATGGACAATTATCTTCAATATGCGGATTCTAATTCGTGTAATTCAGACTTCTCTTCCCTTATCGATGATCGCGACCGAGACGAATTAAATGATTCTGCAAACTTGGATATCCTTGATGAGGATGGAAATGAAGAGTTGCCTGTTTATTCAAAGGAAGAGGCTGGCGAGAATGAACATAGCAGGCTTACTTTGAATTCAGAGAAAAAAGCAGGACATAAACCTCTGTCGACAATTCCGGAACATGAAGAGATGGCCATAAACTCAGGGGAAAAGAACGAAAATAAACTGCTGACCGTACATTTAGAGGAAGAGGCTGGACGCGAAGGGATGGTTATAGATTTAAATGAAGATGATGGACATAAAGAGCTGTTCGTAAAGTTAGAGGAAGGCCCCCAGCCGATGAAAGCACAAGTGGCACACGTAAATGAAATCTTAAATGATTCTTTAGAAAACATTCAATACGTGAAGGAAGCCCTAAAGCAAAGACAAGAATCGTGGGACCAGAAATCTAATAAACGAGATTATGAAATGGGACACTTAAGATATCGTCTAAAAACACAAGATGGTGAAATAGAATCCTTGAAACGGTACGTGGCTCAGTTAGAAGACGATAGTGTTGAGTTCATTAAAGAACTTCAAGGAAAACTGGAAAGTATGCAAAACACGTTAAAGGAAAAAGAAGCTACATTAAATGAAGCGGATGATATGTTAACTTCCATTCTTGCTTGCTCGTGGGCAAGAAGTCAGGAATTTGATGATAGTATGGATTTCATTGGGAAGCTTGATGCCACTATTGAAGAACTCAAAGGAAATCCTGAGAGTACACAAAAGCTATTGCAAGAAAAAGAAGCTTCGTTGAAGCAAGCAGAAACCATACTAACTGCACTTCTTGTGGCTTCGGAGACCAGCGACGTTATACACCTTCAAGAAAAACTGCAAAGTATGCCAATCCTGTTAAAGGAGAAGACAGAAGCACTGATGAAAGCAGAGGCAGAGATACATATAAAAACATCACTTCTTGTTACTGCGGAGGCAAAACACGAAGACATTGTTAAACAACTCGAAGAAGAAATCAAACGTTCGCAAATCGCACTCAAGGAAAAGACAGCCACTTTAGAGCAAGACGAAGCAGAGCTGCCATCACCTCACGCAAGTTCGGACAAAAAACATGAAGAATTTGTAAAACAACTACAAGAAGGTCTAAAGACCTCGCAAAGTTCGTTACAGAAAAAGACAGAGGCATTGGAGCAGACAGAAGCAGAGATACAAATGAAATCATCGCTTCTTTCTACTGCTGAGGCAAAACACAATGAGTTCCTTGATCAGCTTAAAACCACCATTAAAGAACTTCAGATTAAACTGACAAAGGCGCAAAGCTCGTTAATGAAAAAAGAAGCTACATTAAATGAAGCGGATGATATGTTAACTTCCATTCTTGCTTGCTCGGGGGCAAGAAATCAGGAATTTGATGATAGTATGGATTTCATTGAGAAGCTTGATGCCACTATGGAAGAACTTAAAGGAAATCCTGAGAGTACACAAAAGCTATTGCAAGAAAAAGAAGCTTCATTGAAGCAAGCAGAAACCATACTAACTGCACTTCTTGTGGCTTCGGAGACCAGCGATGTTATACACCTTCAAGAAAAACTGCAAAGTATGCCAATCCTGTTAAAGGAGAAGACAGACGCATTGATGAAAGCAGAAGCAGAGATACAAATAAAAACATCACTTCTTGTTACTGCGGAGGCAAAACACGAAGACATTGTTAAACAACTCGAAGAAGAAATCAAACGTTCGCAAATCGCACTAAAGGAAAAGACGGCCACTTTAGAGCAAGCAGAAGCAGAGCTGCCATCACCTCACGCAAGTTCGGACAAAAAACATGAAGAATTTGTAAAACAACTCCAAGAAGGTCTAAAGACCTTGCAAAGTTCGTTACAGAAAAAGACAGAGGCATTGGAGCAGACAGAAGCAGAGCTACAAATGAAATCATCGCTTCTTTCTACTGCTGAGGTAAAACACAATGAGCTCATTGATAAGCTAAATGCTACCATTAACGAACTTCAGAGTAATCTGGCAAAGGCGCAAAGCTCGTTAGTGGAAAAGACAGAAGTCTTGGAACAAACGAAAGCAGAGCTACAAACGAAATCGTCGCTTCTTTCTACTGCGGAAGGAAAACATGATCAGCTCATGGGTAAGCTTGATGCCACTATTAAGGATCTTGAAAGGATGAAAAGCTCGTTAAACCAAAAGACAGACGCACTGGAGAAAGCAGAAGCGCAGTTGCAGTTGAAAGCGTCACTTCTTGCTACCGCAGAGACGAAACATGATAAACTCACAGACGCATTGGAGAAAACAGCAGCGCAGTTACAGTTGAAAGTGTCACTTCTTGCTTCTGCAGAGGCAAAACATGATAAACTCACAAAGAATCTTGATGCCACTATAAAAGGACTTCAAAGCGATCTGGAAAGAACGCAAAGCTCGTTAAACGAAAAGACAGACGCACTGGAGAAAACACAGGCGCAGTTACAATTAAAGGCCTCGATTCTTGCTACTGCAGAGACAAAACATGATAAACTCATGAAAAATTTTGATACCACTATCAAAAGCCTTCAAATAGATCTCCAAAGGGCGCAAATCTCGTTAACGGAAAAGACAGGCGTATTGAAGCGAGTGGAAGCACAGTTAAAGTTAAAAGAATCGCTTCTTGCTACTGCGGAGAAAAATCATGACGAGCTTGTTGGGCAAAAGGACGATGAACTGAAAAGCATCGACATTTCCTTAAAAGAAACGAAAGCTGTATTGGAACAAGCAAAAGCAACACTGAAACTAAAGGCGTCGCTCGTTGCAGAGGCTCAGTTACATCTCCGAGATAGTGAAATTGAGGAGACGAAGAACAATGAGTTGAAACTTGAAACCTTGTTTAAAAGTCTGGAAAAAGAGCTCGAAAAAACGAAAATGTGCTTAAAGGAAAAGACAGCAGCATTGGAGAATACAGAAACGGACTTACATTTGAAAACGTTGCTTCTTGCTACCGCGGATGGGAAAAGTCAAGGCATTGTCAAAAAACTCGAAGGTGATTTCAAAACAACTCGAAAATCTTTAAAGGTCACGGAGGCTGCTTTGGAAAAAGCAGAATTGGAGTTGCAATCAAAAGCATCTCTTGTTACAAGTTTGGAGGAGAAAGTTTGTCTACGGGAAAGTGAACTTGAAGAATTAAAACTTGCTCACAAGGGTAGGGATCTTGAGTTAGAGCGCGTCACTGCCTCTCTGAAAGACCTTACAAAACTAAGGGAAATTTCCGACACTCTTATTGCTGCTAAAAATAAGGACATTGTTTCTCTGAGGACACGCCTAACAAGGAAAACCGAAGAAGTACAAAAAATAAAGTTTGACATGGCGCCAACAAAAGATAAATTGCAACTGGTATCTGCAGAACTTACGCGTGCGAAGAATGAAAAGACAAAACTCTTACGAGAAGTTACAGCTGCTGTGGGTCGGTTAGAAAATGAGAAAATTACGGCAGACAGGGAAAGGAGCGTTCTAAAGAAGCAAATCGACAATGCTTTGGAAGACGATGAATGGAAAACAAAGAAGATTCAGGATTTGAAGAAGAATCTCAAGGAATCAAGAATTCAGATCTCAAAACTCGAGTCCGAGAAACGAGAAATGGAGGAATGTGGCAGGGGCCACAAGGAAAGATCAGCAGACGAAATCAAGTGGTTGAAGCAGGCTTTAATGACGTCAAATGAAAATAGCGTGTTGTTTGAGTCGTGGATTTCATCAACGAAGCAGGAAAACTCTGAATTGAGAAGAGAAATCCAAAGACTGAAGACTGAAATACTGCAGAAGGACACGGATGAGATGACTCACGATGGTGGAGTAGATGTGTCTTCTCGGCCATTAATGGTAAGATATGTAGTTCCTATTTGCATGGTTCACTCATAAAAACTATAATTAGCGGCATATACAGAGCAGAAACTACTTGGGATGCAGTAACAACGGAGGCTCAGGCTCATAACGGTGTGCAGTAGTGTGAGCAGGTCTCCTGGTTGGGGAAGAGATGAAAAGAAAGTCCAGACTCTATGCTCCACCCAGAAGTAAACGATTTATGGTGATGATGATGACGATAATGCAGGAGCCGTCTCTCCACTTGCTCGCTCAGATTCATCCCACCACTCTCATTCCCATCTCAGTTTTTTAGATGAGAGTAAAGCCAGTCTGTTATTAAGAACACTATGAATCTTGTTCACCATGAGTTCGACGTCTTTATTCAATACCTTTTGTAGTAAGCCCGTTGGTCAACGTAAAATAGAGCTGTTTCCAATGAAGTGTCATAAAGCCAAAACCAAAGGAATTGCTCTGGCCAATCATTATGGACGCACCAATCCATTGATCAAATCAGAACTCGAAACAAAGATATGTGAGTAAATCTCATTGGTTTCGGTTTTACCTCTGATTGGTTTAAAAATTTGCGCAAGAACAGTTTCAGACAATCAAAACGAGTAGCACTGAACGCAAACGGACTCAAGCCGCTCCATTGCTGCCCAGCAAAGTTCACAATCTATTACTTTATTTACAAGACTCGCAAGGAAAAAACGAAAAGCACAAGCTGGCTTTATAGCTGAGCACTACGCGAGGGAGAAATCTTACAACTGTTCAAATAATTTTTGTTTCCTCTTTGTTTCCATCTGCAGTGGGCCATCTTGGACGCGCGAGCTAAACAAATGAGCAATAAAATCAGAACTTTGCGCAATGACAGTGACCTTGCTACCGATCACCATAGAGATGATCATACGTCACAGCTTCATGGGACCAAACGGTAAGTGTGAATGGTGTATTAAACGCCTCGAATGACACCCGACATTTTTGAAATACTTAACTTTTAGCGTGGAGACGGTAGTCAATAGATCCAGTTTTGGAGATCCGTTCAGTCCATTTTAGAACGAGGAACTGTGTTAACCTTTCACATGGATATAACCTTTTTCATATGCTTTCAGTTACTTTCCAAGTTAAATATTCTGTACCTTGAAGAAACTTGGTAATAGCCTATTTACAGGCATGACCTAAGTGTACAATGTGTGAAAACCACGTAGCACTCGTATGAAGTGAGATGAAGTGTAAATGTAATTTCCATGAGTACTGTAGAGGGTGAAACCCTTACCAGCCCTAGAAAGGATAGGAGGATACAACGGGAATCAAAGAAAAAATATTTGGCCCGGCGAGAATCGAACTCACGTCCTCTGGATTAGATCCTCCAAATAGGACTAAATCGTATCTGATTGCAAATGAATTTTATCCACTGAATCTCAGCCGGATCAGATTTTTCCATGAGTGAAAACATGAAATCTAATATACATTTGTTTTGTCGACTATAGGGGCTCTAGGAAAAAGTCAGATCAATGCTTCTCTTTGCGAGGATGGGAAACCATCAACCGAACAACTGTCCATCGTGCAAGAGATGTAACCGTTAGGGACTGAACCTCAGCCCGAGATGCCACTGAAATTTCCATATAAAATACAAACAATACTTATTGAACTTAACCTTAACTAACCTTGACAGAAAGGAAATTAATTGTTATATGAAACTCTAAGCAAGTGAAGTTTTTAAAGTGTTTTCTTACATTCAAAACTAAAATAGAATTGGTATTCAATACATCCTAACATTCTAGACATTTTTTCAAACCCATTTGTGCAGGAAAAAGGATCAATTTCAATACAAAATGTTGATTAATGCCCTCTCTTCAGACTTTTTGAAATTGAGTTTTCAAATGTTTTCATACATTCAAAACTACAATAGAATTGGTATTTAATTCATCCTAATATTCCAAAAAAGGTTTTGAAATCACCCAGTTTAATGTGAAATTACCTTGTTGTGCAGGAATGAGAATTAATTTTAATTAACACTGATTGTAATTAATTCTCTCTGCCCAAACAAACAAACAAGTCCCACATCAAAATGTTATAATTTTCCTTCTTATTTAAATTCATTTTCTCGTTTTCTAATAAAAAAGGAAACTTTAGCTCAGGGCAGACGCAAACTACTTGTGTGTTTTCAGAGAAAAAAAATGTTTTTTTTTATGAAACGCTCGAACTAAAATTTATCAAAATTAAACTTTGATACATTCCATTTCAAATTTTAAACTTCAAAACTTCAAACATTTCACTTTAAAACTTTTAAATTCCAATTCATGACCAAATCAATACATTTTGAGCGTGTTTGTATATTTTTAATGATAAATTTAATACCAAGCAATTTGTTTAAAATAATTGTAAATATGTATATAGTCTAAATTAAATAATTGTTTATTAAATAATAAGAGATTGGAAAAATGTCCACTTAGCAGACGCAAAATTTTATTTAACTTAAATAAAGATAAGAGATATTTACTCGAATTTCTTATTTGTGTGATTTTCCTCTGCACAACATTCATACAATTTCTTCTGGAACTTAACATTCACATACAGTCAACACTCCGCTAACGGACACTCTCATGGTAAGCGGACAGCTCTACTTACGGACGCCTTTTCAAATCCCCGTTTTACTTCCCAGTCAAGCTCTGTATTTACACATTCCCGTAAGCGCACACTCTCTCGTAAGCGGACGCGGACACTTTTGAAAATGAAAATTAGATTTTTATTTTGTTTACGCTCTCTCGTAAGCGGACACCCCATGTAATACAATAAAATTGGCAATAAAATTTGTCTTTAATTTGCAATAAATCAACAAAAATATTACCTTTGACAGAGCAACAGAACGGTGGAGATCGGTTTTGTCAAATTTCCATTTGTCCGTGGGAAAGCAAGCTGTCCGTTCGTTACATTTGTAGTGCCACGTTATGGCCACGTTTCGCTTTATATCTTCAGTTGCTATTTTTGTCTACCCAATAAAACATAACTAACATCCGCTAATTAACTCTCCCGTAAGCGGACATCCACCCTATTTTTCTTTGGTGTCCGCTTATGGGAATAATTCTCGTGTCCGCTTACGGGAGAGTTGACTGAATCATAAAATACCGCTTATAAACCCGCCCCCACCCCCCACCCACTTAAAAGTACCACCCCCCTCCTCGCTTATAAAATCAACGGAAGATTGATAGCCATAGATTTTAAAAAGGCATTTGATTCAGTGAGTAGAGAATTTCTATTCCGCACTCTAGCTGCCGTTCGTTTTGGCCCTTCAGTTATTCGATGATTCACACCTTTTTAAATTAAATGTTGGCTGGACCCGAGAGGGGAAGGAAGGATTTTGGGCGGGCGCGGAAAGAGCGGGAAGGGGGAAGTTGGCTACCACGCGCACGCTGTTGAAATACCTCGTGAAATGTGGCGGTCACACATTTCGTGCTATCGTACATGAAGGCATTCCCATACTTTGGTTCCCAAAGATGACTCTGATTCGTTCCAGTCTTTCTCAGTTCTGTCGCCATATTGAATTTTCTTTGTTGGCTTTTGCTGTACCACCAAAAAAGGCAGCGATGGTGACGATAATAAACGGAGAAATCGTGCAAGACAACGATCCTCGAGCCCAGGAGTTTAGAAATCGGGGAAGGAGACAAGAGCGACAACAACAGCAATGGACTCACGGATCACATGAACAAAATCCGCCTGAAGTACAGCAAGGGGGCTCCATATTTGATCAACTAAACAATCGCTTACTAAGTGCAGGATTTCCTCGCTGGAATCTGGGCCAAAATGTCGTTGAACCAATTATGTCCGTGGCGTTAATTCTTGCGTTGGTGTTGTTTGGATTTCAAGGAGTTTTGTTGGTTGGTGTATTGTGGTTTATCATGCAACAAAGTCGGCAAAGATGAACACGTGGAATTTATTGCAGTGAATTGAACAAATTATCTTCAGTGACCGTCTCCGTACGCTTCTCAAAATACATTTCGAGAATTCGCGTTAATGTCTTTTAGTGAACAGAATAACTACATAAAAACCCACCAATTTAAGGCATGTAAATAATAATAATTTTTGCCACTTTTGGTGGTAATCGCACATGGAGCTAATGACATTTTAGAAATTAAATTATATAATTATGTAAGTTTTTAGCTCTCAAGTGCCCAGCTACTTTGAGAAAGAAAGTCTCCTGGTTGATAAGGGCACATTAGTAGAATCATCCTATCTTTTTTAATTTTTTTTTTTTTTTTGGGGGGGGGGGGGGAGGGGGGGAGGGGATGGGAAGGAGAGATCCACTTATCAAAAACCCAATAAGTACATACAAGGCTGGCATTGCTTAAAGCGATGGTTTCACAGATTAAATTGCTTTATTCACTTTCTTACCAATTTTATTGGTTAAAAAACCACTCACATTTACTTCAGTAATCACATACTATCATTAGTCCAAACAAAGCTAAGGATTACCAACATTCACAGAAAATTTCAACAGTTAACACTGACAAAAAACAGTTTACACTGAATAAAACCTTTGACCCGAAGGATTATTCTACGCTCTGGTGGCTTTCATGGTGCACATGGGTATGTATATCATCCATTCAATCAGCTGACTAACCGCGACATTTTCACGGGCAAATTTCCTGCCAGAGTTATCTACTCGATTCTGATTGATCTAAACAATGAAATTAAATAGGTTACGCCATAACCTGCACATGCACCGAACTGCGAAACCCTCCCTTTAATGGAATATACCGCTATTGAGATTCTAGAACAAAATGTACAACTAGACTCAAGTGGCACTGTAGGCAAGGATAAGCAGAGCAGCATAACCTACAGAATGAGAAATGTCTAGTGAGTTGCTTGAAATGGACATGCAATACGCACATTATAAAACACTTCAAATGAATGTTTAGCATTGCAATCTTTTGCTGGGTAAACTTGGGTGAATTCAAGATACCAGTATATAAACATTGGCCTTGATTATAATAATAATAATAATAATAATAATAATAATAATAATAACTTTATTCAAGTGTCAAATGTACAAATAGCAGTAATTAAACCACTAAGTAAGGACACAACAAAACAATTTAAATAAACTAATAAATCGCTAAAATATTAATCTAAGAAAAATTTAAAACTGTGTTGAGCGACAGCTGTAGTCATGTTCGTAATTATCACAAAAGCCATGTAAGAAGGAAATTATCAGAGTTGTGCTGGTAATTGTTGCTATCATGGCCACCTTTGGGACCACAAGTTTGTGTCTGTAATGGAAATCATAATAGTGCTCCTGTTTTGTAATACATGTATTAAATAGTGAAAAGTGCAGGCCCACAAAATGTTCATCATTGAAATGACGTCAAACAGTTGGAGGCAAGGGAAAAGGAATAGACAATTTTTAAGTTAATGTGATCGTTTCAAGAAAACTGTGACCATAATTAGACAACAAGAGGTTGAATAAAATGTGAATTTTATTGTATTGTACTACTTTTAAAAAGAGAGCAACATTTTTAATTTTACAAGACAACGTTTTAACGGACAACTATCATCAGTTACAGAGGATTTGAATTTTTTTTAATTATTCATTATGTGTACTAAAAATATACACAGTTACAGTACTGCTACTGTCACCGGGGCCACCTCGACAAAGTTAACCAATCACAAAGCAGAACGGGAACAATACATTCCAGCATTTTAAAATTTCATTGTTCTGTACTCGACATTTCATTATTCAAGTCGCAAATTTTGGAATCTATTGTTCCCGTCCTGTTTTGTGATTGGTTAACTTTGTCTAGGTGGCCCCGGTAACAGTAGCAGCACTGTAATTAGGAATAAGGTAAAGTGGGAATACACAATAAATTAAAAAAGAAAGAAAGAAGTGGGGGAAGGTAGCTATGGCAAAACTGAAAATTGCTATTTGCTTGCTGCTGTTATGACCATTTAAATCTTATTCACAACATAGCTATAAGGAGCCAAATACTTAAATGTACTGTTGAAAGAAATAATCGACTAAAATAAAACGGAGTTGTCATTTTATTGTGATTTTTTAATATTTCCAACGTGGACGTTCAAAGCTCGAGTAACAAAATATTATGTAATTGTATTTTATACTGCATTGATTTTGGTGAATCAGTATTTGGGAAATAAGAAAAGTCATGTTTGTAGGTTGTATTATTGGTGGATATTGATCTATTTTGTCTGATTCTGTTTTTTTTTTTTTTGGGGGGGGGGATATGTTTGTCAATAAATTATATTAATAAAATGAAATTGGCAAAAAAATATCGAATTGGAAGCAATGTAAATTGCAATCACTGGTTTTTGAGTGTTACTGAAAAAGCAGCACGGATTTACGTGATAGTTTAAAAAGGGATAATTTAATTAAATTATGTGCTGGATACTTTAAAACAGTACTTAAAATAAAGAACAAATTATTAAATGTCTTGAATAATAATTCAAATAAATCAAATTGTGAAGATAATACCCATAGTTGCAGTAGAGCAGTTTTTGATTGAGTGTCGTAAAACCAATCACAAAACTGGCAGGCAATCCAATGAAGCAATCAGAACTCGAAGCACATACATGTAGCAAGCTCCAATCGAGGATAAATGAATGTGAGCAAGTCACAATAACAAGTTTTGGTTGAGAAAGTGCAAGTTTTATATTTAAATGACAAGACCAAGTATATTCAGTCAAATTATGTAATGAAAAAAAAATTAATCAGTTATAGCTACCATAGCTGGGTGTTGAACAAAATGAGCCCTGGGGTACTGAAAGAAAAAAGTCATGAGATGACGGGTGTTTTGTGGGAGGCAATAATTAATTATACTACAAAATAGCCATGGCACAAATGACCTTCCCCGCCCCCTCTCCCCCCTCCCACAATAATTTATGAGTTTCTCACTATTCCCCTTATGTAACTTGATAGTAACAACAAAGCCAAAAATAAGCCTATAATAATTTAACTTTCAGGAGTTAACAGTCTCAATCGTTTTCATTCTTATTTATCCTGCAATATATTAGTATTGCACACTAAGTTTGGAGGTGTAAAAAGTCATACATTTATAGGCCTAAATGATAAAATTAATCCCCACCCCCTGCCTCTTACAATATGTTTAATAACATCATTTCCACCAAAAAAAAAATGAAATGTTTTGTTCCATAAAATTCCCAATACTTGATTAAAGCCGTTGTAACCTTTTTTCTGCAGCAGCCCTTTGTCTGTGGCTTTTGAGTTCAGTTTTTTTTTTCAAATTTGTCCCCATTCTTTGGCTTTTAACCAGAGCATAGTTCAAATACCAAAATATACATACATGATTTTAATTATAGGCAAATATTTTGTTTCCAATTTTTGTCACATTAGCAATTTTTGTATGCAACTCATTTTCTAATCAATCTACAAAAAAAAAATCAACTCTGAATATTGAAAGGGCATAGCACAATTAGCTTTCTCTGAAAATGAGAGCCCGATATACCAGATACTCTTAGTGCAATGCTGTTTTCAAAACTCAAATGGCTCATTAATAGCACATTTGCCACCCAGCAATTTTGCAATTTTGGATAGCTGATATTTTCTAAAATATTATTTGCAACGAGCTAAAAATAGGGAAGATTTCCAAGTTTAATAAGCTCTTTTAACTTTTGATATAAATTCATATTTGGCATGATGTATTCTCTATGTAAATTTCTAAGCTAATGAGACAAAAATAATGTAAACAATGACATGAGAAGATATTCACCTATTAAGTTTCCTAAAGGGGCTTTTCAAAGACAATAACAATATTATTGACCTTATGAATAAATTATACTAACACATGCAATTGATCACTAATTACAATAAAAATAACAATAATAATATTAAAGTCTTTATGATCTGTGAGCTTTAAGGGACAGACCATTAGAAAAGTTATGGGGGGGGGGGCAAATGCAAAAAAAATGGGCAAGGGAAACTTTCAAAACACAACACAAAAAAAAGAAGAAAAAGAAGAAGATGAAGGAGACTTTATTGCAAAAAATACCATGAACAGCCAATGGAAGAAAAAACAATTCATGTGAGCTACTCCCCCCCCCCCCCCCCGGACTTATCTAATGGTCTGTCCCTAACAATGATTGTTCAGTCAGTGATGATCATTTTCAAAAATTATATAGACATCCAAGTCATGTTTTTATTAAGATTTTAAGGTATAGTTGGATCCCATTAACTAGAATCAAAGCAAATTTTTATGAAAAGTTTGAGCTGTCTGAGGTCAAATTATTGCAATAGAATGAAGCACAGGATTTTTTTGGGCAAAATGCTGACTTGGTTTTGAGTTCTCAACTTACTACTGTTACAACTACAATGCGACGCGCCTTACTGTGAGCACACAACAAACTTTTTTACAAGTTAGCCAATCAGAGAACACGAATTTAATTGATGAGCACGCCTCCTCGCAAACTTGTCACTTAGTGTTTATCAAAGGAGTGTAAAGTTAGTACAAAATAGAAAGATTTCATTTACTTTATTGCTTCACACCAGAAACCCATAAGTGGGTTGAAAGGTGCAACTGTCTCTTGTACGCTTCAAAACAAGCCTCCGATTATTCAATTTGCTAAGAAGTTGTTACAGCCATATTTGGAAAATCAAGACAAAAATATTAACCAATCAATTCGCTAGAACAACTTGCTTCCAATCTCGAGGGACTGAGGGTTTTCCAAATATGGTATTAAGCAAAAAATGAATATTCGGAAGCTGTGAATGCTCGTTACAGGTTTCAACCCACTTATGGGTTTCTGTTCACATGAATCCGCAGTAATGAAAACGATTATAAGAATTAGCTGGAAATATCGGGCAAACTTGTAAAAAAGTTTGTTGGTTGCTCATGGTAAGGCTTGTTGCACTGTTACAGCAGGGACTATGGTGCTATGGTACTAAGGCACCATGCTATGGTGCAGTTGCTCCATTCACAAATTCTTCCAATTCTTATTAAAAGCAATAAAAATAAGCCATGGATTTCTGAACTGCAAATCAATACATCCCATCCAAGCAGGGCTGTAGCTAGCGGGGGGGGGGGGGGGGGGGGGGATCCCAAAATAATTCAAGAATTCTCAGCTTTACACTTTCATCTAGCTGTAAAAACGTTGCATTGCCCCCCCGCTACAAAAAAGCTAGCCACGGCCCTGCCAAGTATATACATAATAATGGTGTAGTTTGTTCTCTGTTCAATTTTAAATTACTAAATAATAAAATTATCATTCTGTCCCACTGGCAAGTAAAAAACAAATGGCATGTACAAATAATAATATAAGAATATATACAACACACATGTAATCAGATACTCATTTGAGTTGCTAAAAGGTCAGTATGACTAACGTCTGGATCCTAAAATAAAATATAATGTACAGTACACTTGTTTGTGTTGTCCAAAATAGCTTGGCTTTTTTTACTGGCAACTTTCCAATACTTTAACAATTTTTTCAATGGCATGTCCACTTGTACCACTCTACAAAAAAAAAGTAATACAAATTTAAAATAATTAATCTATTCAGAATTTTTAATTTTATATGCATGGCCACATGTATCTGAATAAGTGTACTATTTATTATTAATTAGAGGATCCATGTGTGCATGCAACTGACTAGCAATAATTATGTTAAAAGGCATTGTCACATTCTTACACCAGGACTTCAGCAACTAAATCTAATGCAACCATTACACTCCCCTCCTGGTCTGAATGGACTGACAGCTGATATACACTGTATATCCTTGGCTAGTATTTTGTAAGTTACTTCCAAGCATTCAGTTAGTGATCCATCAAATGTATTATTGGAAAAACTATATTTTCTTGATGTTGGGCCCTGAACAAGTGCCAGGTACGGTTCAAATAAATGCCAGCTTTTATTATTTTGATATAAATGAAATAAATGAAACATTAACAAAATAACAACATGCCAGGTATAGTTTCTTAGTTTATTACACTTCAGAATTTTGCTGGAGTTTTTGTCAAGAGGACTTTCTTTATCGATATAATTTTATAAAGGTTGTCATCTTTATCATCTGGGGGATCACTCCATTGTTTCTTTATCCAAGTTGATTGTAGATAATTATGAAAAGACAGATAAAAGTCTCAGGGTGAGGGAACATCAGTTGAATTTTTGGTTGAAATTTTGTTACAGTTTATTGACCATATAGTCTCTTTGTGACTTCTCTTTCTTGTTTTTAGCAAGGGTATTTGGAACATTTTGACCAGTTTAGCTTTTAAATCAGGATTAATATTTAGGGTTCAAATTGTAAATGCCGGGTCCGTGAGGCCGAGTTTTAAATAAACGCCCCAGCCTGTGTTTATTTGAGAAAATATAGTAGCAGCAGACTGTCTTTCTCCCCCAATAAACTTGTAAGTAACAATATTACTATATACTTTAACAGTGAATTAGATGTCAGGGAATAACTTAGTCTCCATTTATTGACAGAATACAAACAAACACAGATTGGTTAATGCCACTCACCGTGAGTTTTATGAAGCGGAGAAATTTTCTTAACACATTGACAAGCAAAGAAAAATCTCCATCTGGTAGAAGCCCCCTGACAAAGCATTGATTGGCCTAAAATGCAAATTTAAAAGTTTAATATAATTATCAACTGAGCACAATTTAATTTAAGTCTGCTGGGAGAAGCAACAGCCTCAGTTAAGAACTTGAAAAACAAGTATGTTAATTTTGAAACATGTTTTATTTTCTTTATGCCTTATTATTTCCAAGGCATTCATTCCTGGGTGCTGGGTGTCCAGAAGTAAAACATTACAGATTAAACAGTTACAATAAAACTAAAAACTGCAATAACTAGGTAATCAGGGCAAAGATGAAAACATTTTCAGGTTGGCTTTTCTGTGACCATCTTGCCGAGTTAACCAGTGCATATTTTACTGCTTGATATTTAACCTAAAGAGCCCCATTTTGGGAGGTTTACAACAATTATGGTATGTTACATTTAGATGTACATTATTAATTTTATAAGAATGAATAAATATGAAACAAAACAATAACTACATATTATGCATCACATCTTTGTCTCAAACTTTTGTTGCATGGACTGACTTGCATCGGCATTGAAAACCCCAGTTGTTTCAGTGTATGTAAACTGTGTTTGTCCACCTTTCAACTTAACAAATTGTTTTAGTTTTATTGATGTATAGCCTAACCTCATTTTCCTGTAATATGCAACCAAGTAGAAGTGCAACATATGCAGCCACAACACTGTCTTCCATGTGCTCTCCAGCTTTTTGTAAAGCTGTACAGAAAAACATATCCTGGTTAGAATAAAGTTCTCCTGCAATTATCTATTAAGTATTTGTTAGGAATGTTTGCTGAAAAATGTCCAAATATTTTTTTTATTAAATCCAATTAATATAAATGGTTAAATTGTTTGTCCAAACTTGCACTTATTTTACAAGGTTTAGAAACGTTTGAGTTGAATTTCACAACTGGATTGAAAGTGGCGCGAGATTTTTTAGCCAATCACAAAGCGTAGCAATACAAAGCCAAAGCAATTGCAAAATCGGTCAGTGTAAAACGCAGACTGCAGACCGGGGGTAAAATGCAGACTACACACTAGCCTATACCAATACTAGACCATTTTGGCTGCATTTTGTAACCCTATTCTAGACTAAACACCAAACAACCCTACCCTATCCTAGACCTAGTCCAAACTCGCTATTTTCCACTGCATTTTACCCTCAGTCTGCATTTTACCCCCGGTCTGCAGTCTGCGTTTTACACTGTCTGATTGCAAAATTACTTTCGACACTCAATTGAAAACTGCTCTATGATCTGGCAAACACAGTGTTCATCAAATACATGTTGAGGTGACTGTGAATGTTTGAGTTGTTTGTTGTAGTCACTGTAGTCCACTGCTGTATTTTAATATAATTATTCTACATCAAACAGAAAGGTAATGCTGCAAATGATGCCCTCACCTTTGCCTAGTTGCACCTCAAGTGGCACTTCTTCCTGAACTTCAGTGTTTTGTTTGTTTCCTTCATCAACAGAAACATCGATATCTTCTCCGCAAATCCACCCCCCATCCTTGGTCTGTTTTAATGACTCCTGACTACTTTCATCTAATTCATAATTTGTTAACAAGAAAAATATCATTCAGTATATTTGTGAAATATAAAAACATTTTACATGTTTCTAAGTTTAATATTGTAACACAAGTGTGAAAGTTTGGAATGCACAAGAAATGTTATTTTGGGTTCTTTCACAAGCATTTTCAAAGAATAATTATAATTTTATACTACATGCAAGTGATTCCATCAACGTATCGACGAATGAAATTATTTCAAAACTTTGCACAGTTATTTATTACATCTAGTACATCAAAAAATATAATAGAAAGAAGGGGTGAACATGCCTTTTTTTTCACGTTATAGGGCTGTAGTATATAACTACATTAAATTTGATAGCTTGTGATGGCAATATTGAAAACCCTAGCCTTGAGAGAGAGGCAACCATTACATGTATTTCCCGAAAGTTATTACTACACACTGTAGCAATGGAATTTTAGTATTAATTATAATTATTCTTATGATAGCAGAACAATGTTATGGAGAATTTCCTCATGTTCTCCCTTTAACTTGATGACTTTTTCGGTTATTGACAGATCGCCACTTACAAATAGGTTGCGTAATTTTTCAAATATTCTCTTGAAGTCTGTCATTCTTCATTCTCATTATCATTTGAAAGATCAGATAAAGTTAATTTGCTATTGCCACCGTGGCATGAAAATAATTATACCAAATTAAGAACATTAAAACTTGTAAAAATGACCATATTTGAAAAAACGATAACAATTTGCATGATTGCATGTTTCACACGTGACTGCCTGTGTAGTTGCTCATTGTATAATTACATGGGAAAGGAATTTGCTCACGTTTCCTAACAAATGTGGGCGGGGCAGTGATACAAATATTCGGGCCCATTCCACACTTCGGTGGTTTTTGTAGTAGTTTAAGGCTCTCCCCAGTTTCTCCCACGTGGGTTTTCAAAATGGCTGCTCAATGAATTCGAAGCTGCGTTACGCAGATCCTTTATATGCCAGTACAAATGTCTTGCAAAGCAAGAGGAACAGATTCACCAATGACCTTGTACAGGAGAACAACATGGTAATATTTCTTTGATATCTTTATTGTTTTGAGCTTAAATCCTTTGGTCACCAAATGGCGACCTTCGCCGATAATTCAGTCGCCAATTTTTTTTCACTCGCCATGGAAACCAAAATGGTTGCAGCTTGGAGCGCTGCAGGCGGTTATTTTTTCGACTTATTATTTACATCTCTGATCATCCCCACAAAGCATTTTTGTAGGGACACAAAGTTGGAATCCAGTGGTTGTATGAGTATTTTACCTTCAGTTGATAAGCCTGAGGTCATCTCATCTGTATTTCTAGCAGCTTGTTCCCTGATGAGGAACAATTGTACAAGAGCCTCAATTGAGCTGAGCTGTCCCCCCTGATCATTCCTCTCCTGACTCTCATGGCAGCGGGAGGTGCGTAGTTGCATCAGGGAGGCAATGTTCTGTTTATTATCTTCTACTAGGTTGTATAAGAGTTCCAAGCTCTGATAAAGAAAACAAACAAAATGTAAATAAATAAATGTAAAGTGGAGTGGCAACTTGGACAAAAAAGTAATTAAATTTGCTCTCTCTTTGAACCCACACTTTTTCTGAATGTGAATAGAAAACACTTACCAGCACATGCAGGTCAAACCTCTTGCTCTCAGTAACAAACTGTGGCAACTAAGACAAAACCCACATCAAACGTTTCAATTTTTCATTAAAAACAAACTATAATAATGATGTTATTTTAGGTTAGTTGACTTCAACACTTTTATTACACACTTCATTGGCAGGACAAAAAGCAAACCAGACAGTAGTATTGGATGATTCCAGTGAAGAAACTTTGAAGTGTTTTTAATTCAATGACCAACTGAAGAGTGATTGTCATGTAATTTCATCTAACAAAAATTATTAATCAGTGCAGGTTATACTAAGAAATCACTCAAACATGTCACTAAAGCATTTTGTTTACCATTCATGACATGTTTAATTTTGCCCGTATAAATAAATAGACAAGTGTTTTATGGGTTTTCCCATGGAAGCTAGGTCACAATTTATTAGGGAAATGACATCAAACTAATTCCCTGGACTAATATACAGTGTACAGTATATTAAAAATACAACTTAATTGGAGGATTCACCCTATAATGCAAGGTGTTTAAACAGTTTTGTCAAATTGTTGCTATGCTCTCTTCAAAGTTTCCACCATCAAACTAACACGTTCTATAAAATTGTTGTCCGACTCCATGTCACAAACCTGCAAAACAGTCAACATAAGTGAAGAAAGGAAGCCATCTTGCTGTCCAATGCATGAGCTGCCTGATTCTAGAAAAACAATACCGGTATTGTGCAAGATCATAGCTGAATTAAGGAAGTACCATTTTGTTGTTAGTGGTAAGAGCACTTAAAATAAAAGGGTTCAGTGGAAAGGGCACAAGTGCAATTTTGATCTTTAAAAAAAAAATTTGTTATGTGTTTCATGTAGATCCATAGTTAATTTCTTTCCTGAAAGAGTACAGTCCTGTAATTTCAAAGAAACTGGCCTTAGTTACTTATTACTCATAGTTCAGTTCAGTTCCGTCAACCTAAGTAATGAGATTTAAGTTGGGCAGGGTGCCTGACACTCCACACATCAGGGGCTGTCATGAGACAGGCCAGCTCCTCCTTTGTTCCTACTCCAGCACGTTAATCATCATCTTCACCATAGTTAATTATTAACTATGGCATACATATGTAAATATAAATGGTATAACAAAACAACACTTACCAAAGTTGTGAGTGAGGTTCAGGAAAACTTTCAAAATACTGAAGAAACAGTCTTCAAATGCTTTATCTGGTTTTGCCTTTCCTTTCTTTCGTGAAATGCCATCATTCAGAGCATTACGACATAACTCTAACAACCTGAACAATAAACAAATATAATGTAATTGTCACTGACTATTATTATTTAAGGGTGTGTCAGGAAATGGATATTATAGAGATCACTTCATCAATTATTGAAGGGCTTGCTGCGAAAGGGGAGTAAGTGCTGATATTTGGCCAAAATAAAAGTAACAAAAAGCTCCAAACTTGCCCATATTTGCACATGCTGCATTTTTTTAGGTGTTTAAAAACACTGTTCCATTTGTATTGTTTGCCTAAAGGCTAATAAGTAACTTGGCCTTCATGAAAAATAAATATGGATCATTGTTGAACACAAAATCTGCAATGCATGCAAAGAAGAGCAAGTTTCATTGTGCACATGCCCCCCCCCCCCCCCCAATTTTGTGGCCAAAATAGTCATTTACGCTTCTCTTGCACAGCAAGCCCTTAAATTATATGTTTACAGCTTAACATTAACAACTGACTTTTATTTTTCTATAATTTCCTACAGATAGAACTGTCAATGGTGCTGACAGGGATCTCCCATACCACAAGTGTGTTGTGCCATAAATATCCTACTGAAACCGATTACTTTTAACTTTCAATTATTTAATTTTTAACCAGAGTGAGTGGCAGAAATTGAGCCCATTGTGTAGTTCCAGAAAAAAATCCATACCCACCCCATGGAAGGTCATTGGAAATTTCTAGGGGGAGGGGGGTCTTAAAAGCCAACATTATTTTTAGAAGCAAAGTATGAAGCTAAACTGGAATTTCCTGGGGGGACGGGGGTGCTAAACAAAAAACCTTCCGTGGGGGGAGTATGGACATTTTCTGGAACTGCACATTCAAAACCTGAACCTTTTATTATTACATTGACATATTTATTAAATTATTAAAACTATTAACAAATTGACTATTGATCAACAAAAAACACTGCCTTACCTGACCAAAGCAGAGACAAAAGAACCTTTCTCATAACCAATCATGTACTGCTGATTAGCAGAGTTCTGAATTGTAACCTACAAACACAAAATAATTACATAATGAATCTTGGCAGGATGAAATAACCTTAAAAAATGAAATAAGCTCTGGTGGAAGCAAGCAAAGTAATCAGCAGGCAAATTTGCATCTCATTTTCTAACTTGGGACCTGCAACCATGTGGCCTTACATGTAATTGGACTTTCATTTCTACTGAAGATAACTATTCAAAACTTTGAAGTTGTGGTGTATTTCTTAACAAAACGACCACCACTGTTCAAAAGGGCAAAGCCCGGAACGTTTGGTATTTTTTACATAAATTTTCAACTTTAATTTTAACAATTTTCAATTTTTCATGTGTTTGTGGGTGCAACGCAGCTGCCAAACGTTTTAGTTCCAATTTCCGAAATAACCTTTCACTGGCTCAAGAAAAGGCTAAATTAAAAGTGCAATTGACATTCCCATCTCCATCATATGGCAGAAAAAAATACCTACCAGCTGTATTCACAGATAATTATTATAATGAACATCAGTTCTGACTGTCACACAATTATCAGTCTTGATCTTTTCATTACAGTTGAGCCTTTAATTTTTTTGTATTAACTGGACACCTTAAGCTTATACTCCCACAAGTGCCAAAGATCAAAATTCAAGAAAAATTCCAAATTTCATTTTAATAGTTAAATATTGTAAAACAAATGGCACCATGCAAAACTACTGCTGAAGACGTTTCATTTTAATGGCAACACCATAGAATTTCATTGACAGATTAGCACTACATTACATGTCTCCAGATTCTGCTCACCAGTGTTTATTTATCAAAAAAGTATGCATGAAGTGCGACGGCTGATACTGAAATATTCACGAACAGGCTTCGTAATGTTTCTGCATTAATAATTGCACATGCAAAGTGCTGTCTGGTAAAAATAATACACTATTTTGCAATGCATTGTTCTTTCTGCATGAAGTGTTGACAATAGCCCATGGATTAAAATGAGCAAAATTACCATAAAATTAATATATTTTTGCATTCGTGTTTGCTTGAGAAGCCTTCAGAAGCATAAAAACAAGCAATTTTGTGTCCAAGAATTCAGCGTGGTTATAGAATTTCACGAGATGACATGGCAGGGAGGTAAACTAGATTGTCATATCTGATGCAAAATTTTTAAATACAGTGTAGGCTTTCAAAGAGAAGAAACGAGGCTTCAAATTCTAACATGGACAGTTTTACTCCTTTAAAAGCTAATAACTTTTAATTAAAGTCGAAACCTAAAAATCAATTTCAGATATGACACAATTAAGGTTTTGATGCATCAGTGAGTGGTGAAATCAACTTGCTTTGTGTTCTTCTCGAGGAGCAAACTTGGACACAAAATTACAAATTTTAACTTATGTACATTACAGCATTACCGTAAAGCGTGATTCATTGAATAAAAAATAGTGCTGGTTCACCCTCATTATTCCCCAAAATATCTATCAAGTTTTAGCGAAATTGGCTTCTAAAGGCCCAAGATATAAAGCTTTTAAAAGTGACACCACAGCCAACATTTTGCCTTACAAATTTATTCATAGCCAGGTACATGTATCCCCTGTGACCTTAAGAAGATATGGCTGCCTATGGAATGTGCAAATTAAAACTAGTAGAGGCTTGATTGTATTTTGCATTCACTTAGATCACTTTAAATGTCCTTTCATTCTCAACTTTCCACGCATGAAAACTACTGTACAGGTGGCTGGAATGCTGACTGTTAAGAACTGACATTTAACTCTACATCTATCTATAACTAAATTTCCCATCTATGAAACAATGGTAAAATCCTCAGTTGGTAAAGTAACACATTACTAAAAATAAGAAAATTATTCCTCCAGTAATAAGACGATTGTGTACAACATTTCAATTTAGCCACAAGATTAGCAAACATTTTTAAACAATGGTTTAATCTGTAAAGTTTTTGAAGTCTTGGTGTCTTGAATGTTGCAATCACCAAATAACAAATTTACATGGTTTTCTTGCTGGCTGAGCTTGTGAAAGAGACAAGAAATGAAGTTCTCACACACTGAATGGGGGTCTGGTACGAGTCGGGATATTGGGTGTCACACTTTGACACGTGACTCAGTTTTTGTTTCTTGTCATTAGTGCAACAGCTTTCCCACCCTCCCAGCCCTAGACATAGGTATTTAGGGTTGTTGAAGTTTTTTTGGTTTTGTATGAGCCAGGTTTCATACATACTCTGTTAAAGTGTTAGCTACATTGTAGTATAGAGATTTTGCAATAAAGCAATAAAATGCTGTTGCATTCTGTGGCAGACAAATGGCATTCAGTGTGTGAGAAATGTAATTTAACAAAAATTCAAGACACTGAACAATACACACATCACAACACTACAGCTTACAACAATACTTTCAATCTACAACTGACAACAGCAAGAAATACCAGACTTTTCAAAATACAGTACTGTCAATTAAATATTGAAAGTAAAATAATTTATCACATTTTCATTGGCCAAGAACTTTGCAATAAAATAATGTTCAGTAACTAGTCATGTAGTACACATACTCACATTTTCAAGGAGTTTCATACATCTTGTCATCTTCTTCAGCTTAGCAACTGATGCAGATTCATGCAGTTTACTATGAGAGTGTCTTGTTAGGAGCTGTTCAATAGTTTGAAGACCTACAACAAGAGGGCAAAGCAGAGTGGTCACAATACCATCACAGTTATTCCCAGCAGCTGTTCAAAAGACAATTAATGTTCATCCTGATTTACAATAATTTTTACAAATATGTGGTTGTAATTTGACTTTTAACTTAGTTAATAATTCCATTTCTTTTCAGCACCAAGTATCACACTCTACAATTTGCTCCATGAACTGTCATCGAAAGTATTGCCCAAAATTACTACTGCATGCATTCATGAAGCCTGCAGTCATTTATACAATAACATTTTAGTTTACACATTGATGAGATCTCTCAAATGAATCTAAACCCTTCTCAGCCAGGTTTTGCCACAACCGCATTGTGTAAACAAAAGATATCGTGCGCGTGGAAGTTATTCCTTTCGTCAACAGTTCGCTGTTTTGAAAATTCATTCTTTCGATATTTAGTTAGCTTCTTCAAAATTTCGAAATACTTCGCGAATTTTTGTGGCATTATTGTCGAAATATCGCTTGAAATTTCGTGGAAATTTCGCGAGAACAATTACAAAATTCGTCGAAATTCGCTCTCATATCTTTGCACAGTACTGTACCCATGAGTATATTACATGCACCATAAAATATAATAAAATTATATTAACTACACTGTAGCAAATAAACATGTATAAACCGCTCTCCAATGACCAATCATCTCAGGACAGTATGTACTGGCTGTTACAGTGCTTGATGACTGTTCAGTTACTACAAGTTTGACTGTAATGCTTGCAAGATGTTTTCACAGCTTTATTATGCTTTACATGTATGTCCAAATTTTCAGCGGTCAATTATTAAATTGAGTTACACCTTGTATTTTGATTAAGGAGTAGAAAGTTACTATGTACACCATTCTATTGTTGTCATGTGGCAAAGAGCTTCCCTTCTATAACCCCCTAAAGATATCCAAATAAGGCATACCAAGCACATACTCAATCTCTTGTTCTTGTATCTTACTGAAAAAATGGCAGCATTGAAGTGGAGTTGTGAACAACCTAGACTGGTGAATCATCCTTAATCCCGCTTAACTTGTCTCATTTTTGTGTGATAAGAAGTAAGAACATTTACATAACTAAACTGAAATCGAAATTTAAAGGCAATAATCAAAATCCTACTTGAATCAAAAGGTATGTGAATGGTTACAACCCAAACAAGGGATAAATCACAGGACGCTATATTACATCCAGTCACCTATGTCCATAATGTGATCCAATCCCCGCAGAATTCTGATCTCTTCCTTGAACCATTCTCCAGTCCTCTGTGATGTCAGTGACAATAACGACTCACATGCAAGAGATGCAGGCTGTAATCCAAATTAACATGTTTATTATGCATGCATAACAATGCTTACAATGAATAAATTATTTGAA
The DNA here is from genome assembly GCA_022457155.1 of Cladopsammia gracilis. NCBI lineage: Eukaryota > Metazoa > Cnidaria > Anthozoa > Scleractinia > Dendrophylliidae > Cladopsammia > Cladopsammia gracilis. The sequence goes on along the minus strand of JAJGOT010000130.1, from coordinate 661,683 downwards.
GCTAAGTACTGACTGACAAATTTTGTACTGCCTACATGTAAATGTAGTGGTTCAATTTTTTCTTTAGCTTGAAAATTTTCAAACCAGTTTGATTTTTATCTCGTGAATAGGCAAAGCATTGATCAAGATACAGTATATGGGAACAGATATGCAAATTTTCTCTTATTCCATATCATCCGTAAACTTTTTTAATTCCCCAGTGTATTGCGTGTTAAAAGATGATTGCTGTTTGTATTTTAATTCCCTAGTGTATTACATCATTCAGTCTTGTTTCACACAATGCATAAATTATATGTCACACTACGATGTTTTGGTCGTTTTAAATCTGTTTTACTCTTCAATTCTTCGACTTCAAACTCAGTATGGAAAATTAAAACTGATCTGTGGACTTAACCTTGTAACCTTGTTTCGTATTCACCAGATGGCTCTTAGAGCCCTTTTGACTGTTTTTCTTTGTCTCAGATTATCGGTGTTTCTTGGTGTTGTGGAAGCCATTGTTGGTTAGCTTTTGTGTTGTGGTGTGGGTATTGTTCAGTGTCTTTTGAATCTTTTGTTTTACGTCAAGGGTGTTTCTTGGTGTTGCGGAAGCCATTGTTGGTTAGCTTTTGTGTTGTGGTGTGGGTATTGTTCAGTGTCTTTTGAATCTTTTGTTCTACGTCATTTGGTGATCACACCATCCGCAACACCAAGAAACTACCCAGATTATGATAACGAATCTCCGACAAAGGAAAATAAAAATGAAACAGAAAAATTTGAACCACAGCATATACATGTATTTTGGTCTGATGATGGTAAACATGCAGCCTGCAATATTAAACATTAAAATAATGTACATTGTAAATGACAATATAACTTACATTTACATCATCATCTCCTGTTGCGATCAGTTCATCAGATCCACTCTGTTTTTCTAGGAATGTTCTACAACAAAAGAAAACAAAATTGGCATGAGCTTTAACACCAGGTGTCAACATCTTTTTTTAATTTCCAAAGTCAACTGCTGCTGAACACAATGAACAGATGAACACAACTGTAGTAGAAAGATGTAATATTCATCATGTCATGAACGTGGGACAGACACGAATTGAACCTATGACCTATGATAATGAAGTGGTGATTGGACCTACTGGAACTGAGTTGCTATCCTGTGTTGAACTTTGGTGATGATAATGTTGAGAAAAATAAAAAAATAAAACTTACCTCAGCAATAACACTTACTTGTAAAGGAAGATATAATGGCCAAAGATTTTTCCCCTGCTTCAAATATGCTCGTTATTTATCGTCATTTAAATTAACCCATGATTAGGAAGGCTGTGCTATGCAAATTATCATTACAAGCCCAAAATAATGGCCATCAACTACTTTTAAGCTTTGCACAAAAAGAAAGTTTTTCTTGTCGCCCGAAGACAACAGTTAGTCACCTATGGCTACTGACGGGGCACACAATAATTTTATTATAATAATTATTGAGGATTCTGTTACTTACCTGACTTTGGTAACATATTTGTTATAATCCTTTAGTATCTTTGATTGCTGGTTGTTGCTGTCAACAGCTAGCAACTTCATCATCAGCTCTGACAAAAACAAACTTATTAATAATTACATGTTATATAATGATAAATTAAACATGTAGTAAACGACCAACAGAATGTCAAAAAATGACGGTGATGTTAATACCTGACCTCTACAATTTTAGTTACAAGAGGTCAGAACACATACAATTGGATGAAACAATTTATTTTGTTCTATGTCTTGGCACACAGACCTTTCTTAACAAGACTTGGCCCAAAGTTATAGCATGACATTGTGCCGAATATTTTCCTGTCTAACTTTATCAGATTCAGTCAGTAAGTGTATAATATAGAATACCAGAATAAACAACAAAATAATCTTCATATGCAGTTGACAATCAAAACTTCTCACCAAGAGCAAATCTATCCAAGTCAGCATTTTGACGGTCTTGAGATAACATCAAGGTAATAGCTGATGTACAAAGGGCAAGGCACTGAAAAAGGTAAACGATGACAGAAATAGAATATCAAATACCAGCCATCTCAAACCTCGGAATCACTTTTTCCCAGTTATTACTCCAGGGTATAAAGTTGCCACTGGCTATTTCAAATATACATGTACTATATTTTCTTGAATGATAGCCAAGGATAATGGTTTTTTAATTCAAAAGAAAATGTTTGATTATTTGAGGAGGGTGATTAATTAAGGCAGGTGAATATTTCAAATATTGCTGGCTTAAACTGTGCCCTATAATTTTTTTCATTACTTTGGATTTTTTAAGTATACTTAATTGCCGGGTATTCTTTATTTAACTTTTCAACTTATAGCTCATCATCTCAATTGTGTCGCATCTGACTTCTCCTCAAAATCATTCGCTAGTTTCACTGTGATGGGGTGGCAGAAGTTGCAGAAGGGGAGGTGATTACTTTAAACATTTCCACCCAGAAGCAATGATTATTTCAGGGTTGATTAGTCAAGGGGCAGCTAATAGAGGAAATATGGAAATAATTGTTTCTGAGACTTTAAGATAGCAGGAATCTACTTTTCTGTGACTTGAATATTTTAAATAAATACGCAGACTGAGATACAATTTGAACATCATAAATGCCATTTTTATTAATTTTGATTTGCATTTTGCCAAAAGCAAAATGAGTGGCTGACTAAGCACAAAAGTGCACAAATTCAAGTGTAAAGTGACATGAAACAAACCCAAGATTGTAAATAAGCTCAAGCTAACTCAAGCTAACTCAGGGTGAGAAAAAAAAAACATTCACAAGTTTAAACTTGAAGAAACATTTGCTTTTTTCTTTTGACTATCATATCACCAACCACCCCACTAACAACATGTACAAGAAATAAGCAATTATTTTAAGCACATTTCAATGTATAAATATCCCTCTGTTTGATTGTGTGCCATGATTTACCACTGGTTGGAACCAGGCACCAATCCTGACTGCACACTCTTTGCACTGCCTGGGGATAACTAAGAAGCATTGCATCCAGGTAACTACTATCATAATCAGTTACATACATGTAACAGAAAAAAACCCATGACTTTAAGTTCTCACTTTATCAGAAGGTGCATCTTGAAGAGCTGAAAATATTTTCGGTGAGATTCCATGGGCTCTTAGGCTGACTCTGAATGAGGTCTGAGAGCAATGTGATGCAAAATCCAGAGCGCTCAGGCAGCGGGTCGATATTGAACGGCTCTCCTTGAGACCATCGAGAAGGTACTCCACATCATCAAAAAACTGAAGTAACAACAAGTCATTATTAACAGGGGTCATCCAGGACAAGCAGATTTTTGAGTTGACAGGCAAGTAACTTTCCCCACTCACTAATTGTCCTACATGTTAGTATGGCTATTCAAATGAAAGCTACTGAGCAGTACTTAACTGTGGTGCTTTTTACAATGCTGTGCAAGGTGGTTTTAACTTTTGAGTCTGTGAATGAATTATTGTGACTATTCAAATCAAACCTACTATACATGTATTGAGCAACACTTACATGTAACTGCAGTGTTGCTTATTATGCCATGCACGCAAGGTGATTTGGTCAAAATAAAGTAATAATAAATTGTGATCATGATTTAAATGACGGATATTTATTAGTACTTTTCCGTGCTGCTGTTTGCTGTTGACTGTTTCCCAAGAGGAAAATAGAAAACCTGTCAAATTTCTAATAAGCGACTGAAGTCAATTTTCAATATTATTATAATTGCAACAGACCTGTTGATCCTCTCCAGACTCCAAGCATTCATGAACTTGTTTGACATTTCTCACAACAGTAAACAGCTAGAATTAAACAAACACAAGATAACTGTCATTTCACAGAGTCAATTGAGGTGATACCATGAAAAAAGAGGTTATAATGACAACTTTCTAAAACCTAGCACAGTTATTTATTACATCTAGTACATAAAAAATATATATAATAAAAAGAGGGGTCACCATGCCCATTTTCATGTTATAGCACTGTAGTGTATAAAACTAATGTGCTAGCTTTTGATGCCAATATTAAAAATCCTAGCCTTGAGCTTGAGGCAATTATTATAATTCTAGAAAGTCATTATAAGCAATGAAACATTAGTATTGTTGTTATGATAGCAGAACAATGTCATCGTCAAAAGCCTCTAAGTTACCAAAAAAGAGAAAATAATAAGGCAATTTCAGCATCTGCAATAGGGATGTAGATTCAGTTTTTAATTGGCGGGAATATAGAACTGACAGACGAGTAAAAAAGAGAAAAACATGGTCCTGTTTTTTTGTTTTAAAAACAGGAAAACAGGACCATGGTCCTCTTTCTATGACGCCAAACTTATGTCAGATTATCAAGATTTTAGGAGTTTATTTTGGCTATGATGGGAACCAAAGAGATGAATTAAACTTTAGACAAACCTTAAAATCGATTAAAAAAACGATCAATTTATGGAAATGGCGAGGTCTTTCTCTCTTGGGGAGAATACAAATAGTTAAAACGTTTGCCATCCCTAAGCTTATGTTTAGAGCATCTGTAATTCCAATCTCTTCAGAGTTAATTAAAGAAGCTAACTCAATTTGCTATAACTTTATTTGGAACGGAAAAGATAAGGTAAAGCGAAATGCATTTACGTCAGAAATTGAGAATGGTGGCTTAAACATGCTTGATATTGACTGTATGATTCGAACAAAAAGAGTAATATGCTTAAAGAAACTTATGGAAGATTACCAGAGTCCTTGGAAGACAATCCTTGACATGCGCCTTTCACCAGTTGGTGGGAGTTTTGTTTTGTTTTGCAATTTTGATACCTCTAAATTAAAAGTTAACTTGCCAATTTATTACAAGCAATGTTTCGATGCATGGTCAGAGTTACACGCTAAAGAACCAAGTTCGTCTCATGATATTATTAACGAGATTATTTGGAACAATAGGTTTATCTGCATTGACAAAAAGTCTATTTACAGGAGAGACATCGTCGACCTGAGCGTTTTAAAAGTAGGGGAATTGATTTCGTCCAATCCTCTTGCTTCTAACCCTAGGCTTTTGTTTTTAACCCCCGAACAAAGATTCTATGTTATGAGTATTGTTAATTCGATCCCACCTAAATGGCGTTCTGTTATTAAAAATTCTACTATCCATTCAGTAATCGATCCGATCCCGAATACTCCATCAATTATGATAAAGGAAAATCCGGTTCCAATTCTTGATGTTTCCTCAAAACAAATCTACAAGTTGTTTCTGGAGAAAAAACAAATCCCACCCACTGCTAAACAGAAATTAATGTCTAAGTACCCAAACACATCTATAGACTGGGAAAAGGTCTATTCGTTAGCATTTATTACTACCGTAGAATCTAAAATCAGAGAATTTCAGTATAAGGTCTTAAATTGTATTGTCTTTACAAATGAAAAACTTTTTCGCTGTGGTATAGTCGATTGATTCACCAAGCTGTGCTTTCTGTCATGAAGAAGTGGAATCCATCGAGCATTTACTCTTTTCCTGCAACAAATCTTCTGAGTTTTGGAAACACGTCCTGTCCTGGCTACGAGACAATGGAATCAACATTGAAACTTTGAATGAAACCGATTTGATCTTTGGAAAATTTGACATTAGTGAAGATTTTATATTGATAAACCATATATTAATGTTAGGTAAATATTATATTTACTCTAGAAAGTACCAGAATGGTATGCCTTCATTGCGAGGTTTTATTGCTAGGACAAGGCGTGTTTATAATATTGAGCTTTATATTGCAGAGAAGAAAGGTAAACTATTCCAACATTTTAAAAAATGGGAAAAGTTAACTCAGGTGTTAATTTAATTTTTTTTTCTCTTAGTGGTAAAATACATGTAATTAAGATAATTTATAGTTGTACAAGCCTTGTGGCGTGTGTGTGTGTGTGTGTGTACTGTATTGTCTTTTCGTTCGTTTGTATGTATGTAGTTAGTTTGTAATTGTGAATGTAACTTGATGAAAAATTAAATAAAATTTGCTAAATAATAATAATAATAAAAAAAAAAAAACATGGTCCTTTTAAAGCTGCACTTGGCTTTTACAGCTGGAAAAAAGAAGTTCACAGCCGGGCAATTTCCCCCGTTCCCGGCTATTATCTACATCCCTGTGCATGCTCCCAGTGAAACACTAAAAACTAGATTGTAGAAGTGATTCCATGAGAATATTTCAAAATCTACTAATGGAATGTTCTTCAAATTTTGATATACATGTATAATGGAGAGTAATCTTTTCTTCAAATACATGGAATACAAAAGATAGGTCACCATGCTCGTTTGGTCAAGAAAACAACCACTTATTTACTGAGGGAACTGAATCCTCAAAGGAAACCCAATTGCTTCGGAGTGCGCATACACTCGTGCCAGAAATCATGCAAGATATTATATGCAGTAGTGATGCACAATGCAATACTAGGGAATCACCTTATTATAAGGAAACTATCATGTTAAAAAAGAATAATAGTATATAGTAATACAGCGTGTGTTATTATATACACCCCGTATTATACACTGTTAACTAGTAAAAGAGATTGAAACTTGAAAGACGATGATCAAAGTTGCCATTGTCTGTGAGGAGACCTACATCTCTACCGTGGGATACATGTAGATGGGAAGTAGTAACGGGAAGTAGGAAATCAAAAGAAAAAAAGAAACACTAAAATTAAACCAACAAGAGATTATTCAATTTCTATTTAAATTTCTAATTTTCCATTTTTCGTTACAGAACAATTTTATATTCTTCAATCAGCATTCCTTCTGGACACTTAACTTGATTTCCCCCTTCCCACCATCCATCTCTTTTATGTTTAAGAACTGTTCCAATAATTCAACTTACAGGTTTGTCTGTTCTTTTAACTCTCACTGCACTAGTGGAGTGTTCTTTCTTTTGGTGAGGCCAAGATGACGACCGGACAACACTTGGAACATCAGGGCAAGCCTCATCCTGTGAGTCCTCACTGAAGTCTGCACTTGTTGGCTTCAAACAAAATAAACAGTGCTAATATTGAATGCAACTGACATTGTTTAGGATTATACAAATGGATCGACAGAGACAATGTGGAGTCAAGTTTCACATGGGACAGAAACCAGTTTTAAACACCAAATCTATTTATGTATTTATCTGTTATGTTAACAGCTACATACACCTTATTCCAAAATGGTGGCCAATTTATTATTCTTTTATATGTATGTTAATTAGACCTTGTTGCCTCGTCAGCATGTGCAAAATACAACAGAATTTTCACGCGAAAATGAGGCAAAGAGGGCTAATTGAAATGTATACAAAAGAATAATAAATTGCCCGCCATTTTGGAATAAGGTGTATAACCACAATCTCCACAGGCAACAAAGTAACCAATAAAGCCTATGGAAGTAATGGTCATTGCTTCAGTCTAGATTAAGATTCAGAGATGTGAAGCCCAGATCAATGGTAAGTTTCACTTTGTATTACCTGCAAATTAGTGGCACAGAGCTATAAACTAGGTAAACAACTTCAAGGGACAATCTGTGAAGGGCTACCAGTCAATATAGGACAAGTAGCAATAATCAGAGATAAACTTGAAACAAAGCCTTCCTACTAGAAGAATGGTTTAGCTACCTTAAAAAAGAAAATAAACAAGAAAGCTCATACCAAGGCTGAAAGTCTTCTTGATGACTTGTCTTTCTTTGGTGATAATGACTTGTCATTGTTCTTTAGAAAACTCTTGAAAGGGGACTGCAAAGTAACATGGAAAAAACAATCAAGTAACAATGCTTAACAGTACTGGTCAATAGCAGTAACAGTTACACCACTTTTCAATGTTAATGTGGTGGTTTAAATTTTTAAATATCTGAAGTTTCCTTTGGAGCTAAGACCCGAACAAGGTCAAGCGGTCGATGCTTCGCTTCAAGGGAGCATTACTTTTTGACAGTTGCTACAGTGTATTGTATGAATTTATTATTTATGTTTGGAAAGTTTGCTAATGACAAAGGGTCATTACTTTCGAGTATATCAATTTGCCATGGAAGTAATTTCCTTAGTGCTCAGGAAGACCGATGTCACTGTTTACAAATTAGAAAATTAGTTTAGCTTTAAACGGACAGTGAATTGAACTAAAGCGACAAAAAGACGACAAAAAAAAAAAACCCTCAAAATTCCAACAGAATGGCCATTTTGATTTCTTGACCGCCTGTCACAAAATCAAACTTGATGAACTGTAATCCACTTCCATCCTTGTAATCCTGTACTTTTTCTCCAAACCAATGCTTTTGTTTTGCTCTATATTATCTTTTTATCCAATTTAGTTGTATATTTTTTGGCAAATTTAGGATATAACATGGAAATTAAGAAGCAAAATTTTGTTATAATGGCAGGACAGCATCCCTTCAACTACTTTTATAATTCTCGTAAGGAACAACAAATAAAGGTAGGTTCCACACTTGATATCAACATTTCAACCAATTGAATTCTCAAAACAAAACAAAGTTTAATATGTACAGTATAAAGCGTTTTTCTCCAAAAATTTGACGATGTCTATTGAGCTTTATCCTGGTGTTGTTTGTTTTTTAATTCTTTCCAAACGAAAATTTCATACAAAAAGTTCTGGTTAAATTTACATAGATAAGCTTAACATAAGCCTATTTATACATGTATTAATTGAAAAATTACACGTCTTACCGCAGTTAGCTTTTTCTTGTAACTACTTATAATCTTCCTTTCGCCTCCCTGTGACGAAGTTTCGCTTAATTCCTGAGAGCTGCTATAAGCTTCATCGTCCGTACTTTTATCAGTCAATTCTGTCGACAATGTTTGGTTTGCGATCGGTTGTTTTGTGGCGTTACTTCGAAAAATAATTTTCTTTGAGCGCGAAATTGTCACATCATCTTCGTCAAAGGCGAATGGGTCTTTCTCCTCGATTACATCTAATTTCCTCCGTTTGTTTGTTTTTGATACATCTAATGTTGCTTCTTTTGCCAAGCTAACACTACTTTCAACAACTCTACTTGTTCTCGACCACGGAGACTTTCTTGTGAGCTTTCTTGTGAAAGTGTTTTCGGAAGCAGCGTTCGGCTTCGAATTTTCGCTTTTTTGAAGTTCGTCAAATTCCTTAGAAATTTGCGTCTCTTTGGCGCGAGTTCGACCATAAGTCTTTGAGCCGTATTTCGGCATGAGTTCTAGCTGGTAAAAACAGTTGTTTCCAAGGAATCAAGCAGATTTTCACCACTTTTTCAGCTTGTACTCATGGCCGTAATTCCTTCTCTGCAAACGAAACACTGAATTCGTAATTTACCGGGAAGCGGGCCGCGCATACTGTTGCCTTGGAGGACGCTGCCATTGATCACAGGCGCGAGTTCTTTTGGCGCGAAATACATACAGTCGGTAAAAAAGCCGAAAAAGATGTACTTTACATATTAATACACTAACACTGGAAAAAATACCTGATTCCCATTTTGGTACATTTGGTACAGGGTATTTACAGAACACCACCAAAATTCCCAAATTTGGCAAAGTGAGACAAGTCCCAACCTGGGAATTCCCAACCACGTTCCCTGGTTGGGACTTGTCTCACTCTTCCAAATTTGGGATTTATGTGGGTATTTTTTAAATACCCTAAAATATCCAAAAATGGGAACCTGGTATTTTTTCCTGTGTAACAACTTATTATTAATAATATTTCTTTGTCTTCGAATAACAAACGTTAAAATCAATTATGCCACAATTGAAGTAATATTGCATTATCCGTCCAGACGAATAATGCGTCTATCATGTTATGCGTATAGTGTAAAGACGGGACGAACAACTAGAGACGCATTATCCGTCTGGACGAACTTGGGCAAACGTTTGTAGTTCGTCTGGTTATGCGTCTCTGATAAAGACGGGCACGAGACGCATTATCCGTCTAGACGAACTATCTTTCGAAAATATAAAAAAATCTACTTTTTTACGTAGTCAGATCAGCCTTGCAGTTTGTCGGTTTAATATCTTTCTAAATACGTCTTGAACGACGCACTACGAAAGATATTAATGAGTCTTGTGCCCGTCTTTATACTAGAGACGCATATTAAACCAAACGAACTACAAATGTTTGCTCAAGTTCGTCCAGACGGATATTGCGTCTCTAGTATAAAAACGGCCATTTAAAAGACAAGTTTGGACTGTTTGTTCAGTTTACCTGCAACTGGAGCCTTAAAATGACGTCATATCCATAACCTCTATAATACGGACACCTCTGTGTAAGTAAGGAAATATGGACAATTGGCTCCCAACCTCGTTCCCAGGGTCTCTCTTCTTCGTTCCAGGGGGCGGGAAGAAGAGAGACCCTGGGAACGAGGTTTGATTGGATCCGTCCCTTTGGAGTTGGTTTGGGAGATGGAAGTCGAGCGAGTGTGGCAGTGGCGTTCGATCAGACCATACGCGATTGAAGAGGGAATATGTAAGGCGGAGGCCAGCGAAATTTTCTATTGACATGTTGAACGCCCCCCCCGGGGGGGGGGGGGGGTCCCAGAAGACCTAAAAAGCCCGGTCTGAATAGGGTTTAAGGACGTTCGCGCTAATTGTTTATGCGCATCCTTACTGCGCACGCAATTCATGTCGCAACGCCATGCTACGTCATGCACGAGCGCGCGCGCAAGAGAAGAAATCTAAGCACATAAAGGGCTGATAGCCGTTGCGTTAACTTTGCTTAGATTTAACTCGCTTGGATGTTCGGTGACCCCCAATTTTTTTTCCATCGATAATTTTCTTTGCCAATTCTCAACAGATTGTGAAAAAATGAACAAAAAATCAATGTAGGAAGTTTAAATTTTTTCCATTTTTCTACCCGCGCGCCATCGAATCCTGTCAACTTGCGGCTGTCAGAGTTTGCAAATGCTGTCGTTTAAAGATGAAATTTACTTCAAGGAACATCACCAGTTGAATGAATTTGCTGAACAGACCTACTCGCATAAAATTTGAGAAAGAAAGTTGCATTTTAGAGATTCATTTGCAATATTTTTAGACTAACAGAAATTGGGGTCACATCCCGTAAGGAAGACCAATTTTTCAAAATTAGGGTCGCCTTTCAGATAGCTTATCTCAGAAACGAAGTCGGTGACCCCCTCATTTTTTTGCATTTCTGACACGAGTAACTCATAACCTAGCTGTAGCAAAAGTTTTATAAAAAAATCAATGTTAGAAGATTTTCGCGCGAACGTCCTTAAGTGATGTAACGGTCACGAGCGCTGTCGCGTAAAATTTTACGTGTGTAAATGGGCTGCAAAAAGGTACGTAAACAATTTCCACTGTTTCTTCTGAATCTTTTACCTCTCATTGTAGCAATTTAAAAATGATTTTCTCTTCACAGGATTTTTCCGAGGTTACACACTGCGCATATTCAGGTGTTAAAAGTTCTAAAAGGGTAAAAAGGTAAAGTTGCACACGAGCCACGGATGACCCACTCGGCCAGAGCTTAACCCTGTTTCTGTAGCATGAAGCAACTAGGAGCCTTACTACTCCCCCCTGGATGGGATGCTTGTCCATCACAGGCTGACCTGGTTTATATACTATGAAGTGACTAATAATAATAATAATAATAATAATAATAATAATAATAATAATAATAATAATAATAATAATAATAACTTTATTGTTTATATAGCGCAAAATACATTTATATATGATCTAATGCGTTTTACATGATCATAAAAAAAAGATTTTATTCTAACTAATAGGAGTATTACTACTCTCCCCTGGATGGGATGCTAGTGCATCACAGGGTGACCTGGTTTATATACTATGAAGTGACTAGGAGTATTGCTACTCCCTCCTGGATTGGATGCTAGTCCATCGCAAGGTTACCCCCAGCATTTTGTCGCCGGTACCCATTTATACACCTGGGTGGAGAGAGACAATGTGGAGTAAAGTTTCTTGAAGAAAACAACACGACGGCAGAGACCAGGCTCGAACCACAGACCTTCAGGTTGAGCGTCCGACGCGCTAACCACTAGACTACCGCGGCTCCACAAAATTTCCACTGTTTCTTCGGAAACTTTTACCTCTCATTATAGCAATTTAAAAATGATTTCCTCTTCACAGGATCTTTCCTAGGTTACACACTGCCCGATCCATCTCGGGGACGTAGCGAGGTGGGTCCTGGGGTGCCCGTGACCCCCCCCCCCCATCTTTGTGAGATAATGTTAGTAAAACACAGCGTGGATGTCGACATGACAATCTGGTAAGTACTCCGGCTGGGTATGACACCGTGTGACCCCCCTTTGAAAAATCCTAGCTACGCCCCTGCATCTTCAGGTGTTAAAGTTCTAAAAACAATATCATAAATGGCGGATCACTCTTGCGGGGTTTACTGTGACTGGTGCATAAAGCTCTTTCGTTTGCGCTCCCTTGATATTGGCGCCAAAATGTTAAAGGCAAAAGGCAAATAGAGCGTGAATTGATTTGGGCGGGAGAAAAATGGCGGCAGCAATAAACTAGCATTTGTCTTTTATTTTTTACCTTACTCAAAGACAGAAGAAAATATACCCAAAAAGTATTGGATACTACGTTTATTTTTGTGTAACCGGTTTTGAGTTGGTGAATATACCACCCTAGTGAAAGAACGGAGTTGAAATGACTACGGTTCATTTTCTAAATTTTTCAGAATGACTTCCTGAAGATAGTATCATTAGGTAAAAACGGCAAACTGATCCTTACGGCAAGGAGAAGAGATTGAGACAGAAGTGAAATAAAAAACAATAGGCTAGACCTTTTCGCGGGATGGGAAAAGCTACCACACAGGTCAGGAAATATAATGCGTTTATCTGAAAAAAAAGAGGACGGATTCGATTCGATCTCAAATAATTTCCGTAAAATTTGAAACCCCAAAAGAAAAATGTTCACACATTTTCCGGTAAAAGTCGTGATGTTCAATGTCAGGTTTTATCTGACATTCCTCCTGCTTTCAGCAGATCCTTACAAAAATTACCATATTTGTTTAGAGTGGTTTCGTGAAATAGAAATTTTACCTATTTATCTAATAGACAAATATAGGTTCTTAAATCATCATCAGTTCCGTTTCCCCGTGTGGAGAATAGGGCGGGAAATCGTCTCTCGTGGAGAACACGTCCACACGTGGAGAACCACGTCTACATACACGTGCAGGCCTCGGCCCAAGATCTCATACTTATCAGACTTATCTCTTGCATTTCTCTCTCCACTGTGCGTCTGCATGTCTCTTTCGGTCGGCCTCTTTTCCTTTTGCCCTCTCGCGTCTACGGTCAGTACGGTACGCGGGATCGCTCTTTGTTCCATTCGTAACATGTCCGACCACTGCCACGGTCTTCTACTCACTTGTGTGCTGACAGGCGCTTTTTTCCGAACTTCTTCGTTGCTCACCTTCATTGGCCAATGAGATTCTCCGAAGACACCTATGCCGCATGTTGGAAGGTGCCCAGCCTGTTCACGTCGGCCTTCGCCATACGCCAGGTCTTGCAACTATAAAGCAAAACATTGTCACGTCAAACTTAACTGATTACCGGTGACTTTTGCTTTTCTATCCAGCTGGGAGCTCCGCCAGATTTTGTTAAGCTTGGTGAATGCTCTTCTGCGGGCTTTTCAAGTCTGGTTCTAATGTCCTGTTGTCCTATTGTGCTGACAGTAGCTCCTAAGTAAACAAAGTTGTCCACATCTTTCATTATGTCCTCTTCTAGAAACAAGGGGTTCCTGGTTTGTCACAGACGTTAAATCTCATGACTTTGGTCTTTTTAACATTTATCCTTAAAACTAGTTCTTTTCCCACCGAGTTCAGGCGATTGACTTTTGTTTGCACATGCATCTTTGTGAGCGAAATCAATGTCTTCTTAGCAGCTCATCATTTTCCACCTGATTACAGTTTTATTTTACCTTTCTCAGCTGTCCTACTCGTGACCCAGTCAATCGCTAACAGGAACAGAAATCCAGACATTACACAGCCTTGTTTAACTCCCGTCTTTACTTCAAACCACTCAGATGAGCCTGAACCATCGATCATGCGCACTTGCTGTTGTTATAAAGTGCCTTTACCATCGTTGCCAACTTGGGTGAGATACCATGGGACCTCATGATCTTCCATAGCTAAAGAGTGTCCCGATGAACACTGTCAAATGCCTTCTCGAAATCTACGAAGCATAGTTACATACAACCTTGTATTCCATTCGATCATTAGTTCAATTGTGTTCCTCAGAACGAAAATCTGCTCCGTTGCAAAAACCGGCCTGTTTAATTCTCTCCTCAGTTGTGCGTCTACCATATCACTTATCCTTCGCCGAATAATAACCCTCCCCAATACCGTTTTGCTGGGACGTACATAAGCGTGATTCCTCGTCGCTCCAATTGGCGCACTGGGTTAGGTCACCTTTTTTGGCCAGCTTGACATCAGCCCTCTGCTCCATTCGTCAGGTGTGATTTCGTTATCCCATATCGAGCTGAGTAGGTTTTTCAACACAGCAACGGACGCTTCGATATCAGCTTTGAGCAGTTACACAGTAATAGAATCAGTGAGAAATGACTCATCGATGGCACATAAACTTGCGAATATTGATTTTCATTGATATTCAGCATTGATGGTTTGGCTGCTAATCATGACTAAGCCAAGTGTATTTGTCAGTGATTAGTTTGATCTTCAATTTTGATAACCTGGTAAAGGTAAAAAATTGTACTAGAGAAATAGAGCCAATACATGCGTCGCTCCAGCTGAACGGCATACAGCAGAGAATTAGACTAGATTACTGTAGTCCCTAGACACAAATGTTGTCGATACCAAAACACTTTCAAGTGTCATTCCGCGATAAAAGGACACTGTGTGCGAACTGTGTGCCGGCTGACATATAGTATTTTTATGATTATGTTAGGAACTTGCTTTATCATCTTGAAATAGAAAGAAAAAAATGCCAAAAGGGATGAAAACAAAAAATATTACCTAACGAGACAAAATAACGGCTACAAATTTCAAACTTTCATAAGAATGGCAATTTTGATTTCTTGACCGCGAGTCACGAAATCAAATTTGATGAAATGTGTAATCCACTTCCATCCTTGTAATCCTGCACTTTATCTCCAAACAACTGCTTCTGTTTTGCTCTATAGAATATTTTTATCCAGTTTAGTTGTATATTTGGCGATATAACCTGATGGAAATAAGGTAACTGAAATTTTGCTATTTCCATTTGTGGCACTCAGGATATTCATGGTACCTGGGGGGTCTAAAGTCCATGCAGCTCGGCTAATGATTACACGTTAACCCGGATAAAAGCTGAATGGAGAGTCATCTTCAGGATCACCAGTACAGTGCTACGTGGCTCAACAATTATTTGTACCCTTCACATTCTCATTGCCACGAATTACCTCCTTATTACCCACGATCTGCTCCCGTACGGCCTCGTGGCTCAAGCGGTAGAGCGACTGAAGATCTAATCCGGAGGTCGTGGGTTCGAATTCCACCGAGGTCAAAGATTTTTTTCTTTCCCTCGTGTGGTCCCTCATTTCCTTACTAGGGCTAACGCTCAGTACAGGGAAATTTATGGGTTTACCTTAAGCACTATAATTTACATAGAGTTAATTCTCTGATTCCTTGTTTGCATCATATTCAGCATAAACACGTTACCATGCACACGCGACTGCATTTCCGATGAGCGCACGGAATAGCCTGAGGTTCCATTTTGCCGTCAGTGCTAGATCACAGAAGACACCAAAATGTGGTAAGGACATCAGTGATCAACTCGCCCCCACTTTTTATTTTTTACCGCATTTTGACGTCATACAATAATAGAGAAGAAAAATTAACCTCGAGGCACTCGATCGTGATCATGACTGTTCGAAGATTTTTTTTTCTAATTTCGGTGATTTTCTACGTCAACAAAGCTGCTTTTCGTGTAATAGCTTCTGCTAAACATTGTTTTGTTGTGGTGCAATTTTGTCGTTGGTGCAAATTTTATTTTACTTTGTTTTGGGGTATGGTAATGAGTTTTGGGGTATGGTAATGTCTGATAATGTATTATAATGTATGATAATGAGTTTTAAACAAAGGAAAATAAAATTTGCACCAAGGATAAAATTGCACCACAACAGTTTCGATGCTTTCACCTGCCCCTTCAGGTGCCCTTTCACCTGCCCTTTCACGAGTAACCTTGTCCACGTTTTTTAAAACTATCCGCTATGTTGGACGAAACAGAGAAAGTAAGGGCGCGTTTTTTTTTTTGTCACAATTCTGGAATGAGAATGGTTGATATAGAATGTTCAGAATTATTCCGATCATTGGATTTAAAAAACGCCCGTACCAAAATGGGAAGAAAACTAAGTAGCGAGGGCCTGGTTGGAGTCCTCAATGAGTCAATATCTTCAGTATAAAACGAGGCATATTAAGTAATGATCCGCATAAGAAGGATAGCGCTGAACGGAAATGGAATGTCAAGCAGGATGGAATGTCAAGTTTTTTCATTGTTACAACTAGTGATCTCATTGGCCTAGACTCAAAAACCGCTAAAAAGTTAAGGTTCAAGGTGCATTTTGTCTAATTTTTTTAAGGTTCTAAATAATTTGAGACCCAATCGCACAACATACAATTTTTAAAAGATATTGTATTTGTTGAACTTCATCAAAGAAGCAAAATTAGTAGCTATTGTCTTCTGCTATTCTAATTGATTAAGCACGAACATTTCCTAAAATGTATTTGACGCAAATGGATTTTTTTTATTTTTATAATGAAATATAATTATTAACCATCAGCTCCTCCTCTATTCTTGAAATCAAAGATATTCTATGTGGGAAAGAGCCAATGCCGCAGAACAATGAAGTTTGCTATCGTTCTTATGTGGAACATTACTTAAAACAAAATATGATAAGTGGCCAGGCATTCTATAGTTTAGGGAATCATTTCAGTTCCAAGTTTTCAGAACGTCCACCATATTGCTCAACACAGCCAGGTTTTACTGAAGGTGTTGCTCTTGCATTTTTCTTCTTTTCTCTTCCTCGACTTAGTTTCTTCGTTGTATCCTTCCCCCCGGGGGGGGGGGGGGGGTACTCAACAAAGTTTTGTACGGGGATGCTCAGCCCCGAGGTCCAAACCGTTACCCTTTCATATACCGATTTTGACAGAAAAGGTACCCCTTTCATATACCTTTCATTGAAAATGGTACCCCTTTCATATACCTTTCAATGAAAATTTTATCCCTTTCAGAGCCTTTACGTGCGTCTGTTTGATATACTTCGAAAGGCCATTTTTATAATACTTAAATGGCAGTTTTCCCTACCTTTTTTTATGCTTCAACGGCGTGGCTTAGCTTCCCTTTCCTATTCTTCGTGAAATCCCTACCCTTTCATATACTTCAACTCGTGAAATCCCGACCCTTTCATATACCTCTAGCCTAAAAAAGGTACCCTTTTCGGGCGGAGCATCCCCGTATAGCCCATTATAGGGAGTAACCCCCCCCCCCCCCCCCGTATCCTTCTAGCCACTCAATGACTTGGGAGGATTTCCCCTTGCGAACTTGCTTCCCTTTCTATCTCAATGGCTTGTCTACCTCTTCCGGTGATACATCAGTGCTGCTGCTGTTATCATCACTGTTATCGCCTGCTTCTTGTTCTGTGGTGCTTGACTCCCCTGCTTCAACTTCTCTTTCTGTTTTGCCGCCGGCACTACTGAACGTAACGAGCGGTCTAACGTTTGGCTGATAGCCATAGACCTCGGCCAGTTCTTTGTAGAACTTGCATTCCTTTCTTTCTCTTCCACTTTTGTTATTGTTACCCTCGCATTTTCTGAAGTTCGAGGTCAGACACTTCCAGCGATTCTCACAATTTATAGCCGAGGGAAAAAAATATGAGCCCTTAATACGCTTTATGTGCATTTCCGCTGAAATGATCAAATCCGGCCTTGCAAGACATGCATGCAATGATGCACCACGAGTGGGTAGTGGGGAATGGGCACCCTCCCCCCACGTACTGACCTATCAGTTTGGGTACATCAGTTTGTGGCCCCTGAATGGACATAGTTTTCAATTTGTAAATGAAAGGACCACTCGACAAATTGGAAGTACTGGATCCTTGTGAAGGATCTGATCAGCAGAAATAATTATAAATAAATAAAATGAAAGGCTGATCGTACAGAAAGGAATATATTTTTAACCTTTTTAACCGATTAATTTCGAACGGCACGGCCGTTCTTCTTCAGGGTATAACCGTACAGTACAGTACAGTACTGTACTGTACTGTACTGTACTGTACTGTACTGTACTGTACTGTACTGTACTGTACTGTACTGTACTGTACTGTACTGTACTGTACTGTACTGTACTGTACTGTACTGTACTGTACTGTACTGTACTGTACTGTACTGTACTGTACTGTACGGTTATACCCTGAAGAAGAACGGCCGTGCCGTTCGAAATTAATCGGTTAAAAAGGTTAAAAATATATTCCTTTCTGTACGATCAGCCTTTCATTTTATTTGTTTATAGTTTTCAAGCCGTTTTCGTGTGAAAAAATCATAAACATCGGTAGCTGATCTGAAAATGGGGGCGTTTTTGTACCCTCGTCTGAAAATGCAAATGAGTATCGATTGTGTGTTTCATTTTGGCTTATCAGTTCTGAAAATGGACAGGGGAAATCTCATATTTAGGCCGTCTGAACATATGAAGGGAAAATTGCATATTTTTCAGCGTTTGGTGCCAGCCTGTCTTGATACATGTGTAATATACCTCCCTTGACATGATGGTATCACAAACATCGCTACTTGGTAAGGGCGATATCAACAAGGGTTGAAATCTGCTTATGCTCGCCGCTATCAACTTCAGATCAACTTGATAGCGATTTCCTAGTTAACTTATGTCTTTCAAGCTGTCGCCGGCCGGTCTGAAAATTCCCTTATCGCGATTACTCCACTTGCAGCTTGTCGCCAGAGACTTCAGTAGAACTGAAGAGAGAGCAAACACCCGCCTCACGCACCAACAGCTTCCGTGCACAACGGCTATCAAACGCCACACCACGTTTGTATCTAACGCGCGTGTCCATTTTTGTATCCCAATGGTTTCTTTAGAGGTGTGTTTGGGTTTAGAAATGTTCAAATGTCGCAAACAACTGTTTGTATTAACAACTGCAATTCATTTAAACATAATACATTTACTAAAATTTAGCGAAGACTTAAAAGTTGAATCGTATTATTAAAGGATTCCAACAATTTTGTTTCATTTTACCCGGCAATCGATTAACCGATACATCTCGATAGCTGATTCGGTGCAGAGTCCGGCAGGAAACTTACGTTTAAAATAATGGTAAGTTACGATTAAGTTTGGCCGGATTATCACAAAAACTTGTTATAGGTTTATTTTGGTTCATTGTTTCGCATCAGGTTTCCATAGCTTTCGCTGGTAATAACGCTACCTTGATTTGCAAGCCCGAAGCCATGATATCAAATGTCGCTTTTAAAAACGTTAAAGCTATAAAATATATTTTTTCCATTTACTAAGTTGCGAGTGAACTGCATTTCTCTGCCGGCAATATCTGATTGAGAGCCTTTTACAGAAATCGGTGATTTATCATCTATAGTTTGCGGCTCCTTGTTGATTGAACCGAATAAATTGTATTTTTTATACCGTATAGCAACGTTGAAGAGCAAAACAAATTCGTGTATGCACGGAAAAAGAACTTGTCTGTCGATGCATTCTTATCGAGTTGTTTGATTGCTTTATTTTTTTCGACAAATCGCTAAAATGGAACACACCGGAGACGGTCTCATATTTATGAAAATGAAGTCACTTTAGAATCCGGGCGAAAATGAAAAGAGAAATCATAAAAGAGGCGTGAAAATTTGATGAATCGGAAACAGAAGTGGGTGTTAAACAACGAACCGGCAAAACACAAAGATACAGAAAATGAATGGGGCCAATTGAAATGGAGATAATCCACAATAGCATAGAACTAACAGATTGGTATAAAACGCAAAACAACGGAAAATTAAGTGCATCCAGGAGAGCTAAAAGCTCACCTAATTAAAACTTTAGCGTAAAAAGTTTGATTTTAGTCTTTCTAAAAGTCATCTGGCGCTCTTGAAATTAATAAACGCAACCTTCACTTAACAGTCAATGCTCTGTCATTGCTATAACAAGTCGCGCTGAAATTAACATCCACTGCAAACAAAGACAGCTGAGTTCCTCTTCAAAATAAATTTGCTTTTGTGCGATGTATCAGCATAAGACAATGTCACTATTGGAAACTAAATTCTACCCTTGGTAACCCATTTTTTTCGCTGAGTGCATAAGTACAAACTGTCAAACGGTGTCATCAGAAACGAAGAAAAAAACGTTAAAGGGAATTAACTCGAGGATCAAGGTATCCACCACAATTAATTCTTGCCTTATTTTCATTAGTCTTCGTTCAAAGCTGTCGAGATCAGTCAACTTTTTTCAAAGCCTAATAATCTTCAGCGAATCTTGTCTGCGATGAAAGGTTTCACTCAAGATCAAATAAGTCCGACAACCGCGGATTTAACCGCTGCCCATCAAGATGTCGCCTGAGTTTGATAACACCAATAACTATCATTGTGGCGTATTCCCGCTATTAGGACAAGCTGACAGCTCAGAGCTCAGCTGTCGAGAGCTTTCTAAATTGTCTCGCATAAACTATGTACGAAATTTGAGCAATTTCAACGATATTATTGAAGCATTTTTTTTAGCCTGACCGCAGTATCACGCTAACTGGAGTACAATGATATGAATTGACCAAGGCTTGAGCCATATCAAAGAACCACTCAGTGAAGTGATAACCATCAATACTTTCTATCGTGTTCACAAGACTGATAACACTTTAGTGAGGCATTTCTAAGTCGCCGGCGTTTCTACAGCCCCCAAAAGCAATTTTCATTTGGGGCGGCATATCGCATTGACCTGCCAAATTCTCCACTAATTTTTCGTTCTTGTTTGACAAGTTAGACAAGCGGCTGTGTTTTAAGTAAAGGTGATTTACAGTCACTAATGTTATCTCATTAAGATAGATCAACTTGAAAATATTCATTTAATTTTTAGTTAGGATTCCGAATTGTGACAGTTCATTTCCTTAGCAGCGACAGCGTTAGATTGGTTTTCGCAGCAGGCGAGCGACAAATACGACAGAATGATTGACAGGCGGTAATTGATATTGTGAGAAACGTGCGCTAAGATACGCGAGAATAAATAAATAAATGTTAATCACCGTTTTCGCCCTCAAACCGAAAATTGAGCTCCCTTGTGAAAACAGTTTGGACATGTGGCAAAACTCATGAAAATGTCTTTTAAGTCGCCGCTTCCTTTTGATCTGTCAAACTGTCATATGAAATGTGAAGGGTGAGATCAGTTGCTAATGACAGCAACTTATTGCTGTCAATCAAACGTTGAAAAGAGTTGTTCAGGAATAAAGAGAAAAGGCTGAATTCATCCGTACGCCACTTTATGTCTACACTGAATGCCCCGCAGCGAGAAAAAAAACCGCTATCTCAAAATTGGCACGTTCATGATGGCTATTTTATCTAGCATGTTCTTAGGAAAGATCTATGCGGTCATTTTAATTTTGAAGATTAAAGTGTCCGGAATTTTTCCTCTCTTCGATCACGAACTTAAAACTGGACAAGCGGCAGAGAAAAAAAGATCCCGAAATTGATAAACCCACTTCTTATTTCTTAAGCAAAACAAACCGGACAGCTTTTAACCGAAAATAACATGTTTTATTCATTGGATACAAAGTACTCGCTTTATCTTGCAAACACCACACTTGCGAAGCAAACTACTGTCGCCTAAATCTTTTGTACGTTTTATCCGAAGTGAAAAAATTACTTCCCATTAAAAGAACGCACGGAAATACAACGAAAATTGTGTCTATTTACACCTACACCTTTTATCTTACTTTAATATACAACGACTGCCGTTTCGAGTGTTCTGTTTTCCCCTTTGTTTAATTTCACTAGAATCACCAAAGCAGTTTCCGCTAAGTTCACTTTCTCGCAAACCAGTCACTTAAAAGCCTCACTACACTTGACACATTAAGCCAGTAAATTTTACAAGTTGTACCACTATTTAATCTAACGCTACAATGACCGCGCGCTTTTGTGTTCAAAGATTATTTAAAAAGTCTATGCGCGTCATAGCCGTGAAGTGGATATGGTGAATAACAACCTGTTGGTGCAGCAGGAAAACCGGCCGGCTTGTAATAATATGGTCGGTATCTAGCGGAGTGTAGACTTGACTGTAACGGACTTGTTCTTAGCTTGCACGGGCACCCATGTACATTACAAGTCGATTGCGCGTATGGAGAACTAACTTGGGTTCCCGCTTGTGTGTGAGTCCGTAGATGCTGAAATAAATCCTCAGAGGTTGTGAATGATTTTCCGCAGTGTTTGCTCCCCGCCACCCAGTTACACACATATGGGGAGGTTTCATCCGGTGCACCAGGCTTGTATAGGGCCATGCTATGGGGGTAGGTAAAGCACGGGAAAGGCGATTGTGGGGTTTGCTCTGTCTTAACACCGTCACATTGAGTACAGTGAGGCCCGCATTGTGGAATCGGGTTTGGAAATGCATATGGTGAAAACTGTGGCTTACAATTCGTGCAATTAACGTCTCGGCATACTGCAGTCCTCTGTAGATAGTCCATGTAGGGCGTACTGGCTGGATTGTGTAGTTGTAAATGTCGGCTTGCACCCATATTATTCAGAATCGGGGCTGTGTCTCCTGTATGAGGAGAGCAAAACCCGCAGCCACATTGCGGAAAACTTGTTGGGAAGTTCAGCGGCATGGAAGTGGGAAGACCGTGTGTTTTAAGACTAGGAGAGCTGGAATCTTGGCCCGTTGGCAAAGGATATGGTTGTATAGATCCCTTGAAAGGTAGAATGGAGGCGGGATGAACGCAGCCTGTACCACAGTCCTTATGAATTGAATGAACACCGAAAGTCTGTTGGCTTGGGTCTAGAAACATACCACAAACCCTGTTCTGAGTACTGGAGTGACTCCCACAATGTGTCTCGTTACTCGACGGATATGCCAGCACGGAATTCTTCGTTCGCTCCTCCTTGGTACTCGTGACAGGCGAAATGGATGTGTTATTCTCTTTACTTGGCGCCCGAAATCCCGCTTTTTCGGCGTTCATGTCGTCGATTTTCTGAATCTCGCCGGCGGTGTGTTTGTAAGGTTTAAAGGAAGATCTTGTTTCGTCTTCGCTTATCTTACGGCCTTGAGATGTGTTATCTGGCTCTGTGGACTCGCCTGTCTCCTTTGATGCCTCGCTTTTGCCGATGCTGCTACAAGTCGCGGCCAGCAAAGCTAAGGGAGACTTTTTCTGTTCCTCTTCCTGTGAAGAGAGAAACATATCGAACAGTGAAGTGAAAATCAAGAATAAATTTACTAAGAGGTTGGCGAAGCGTATGATTCGATAACGATTGAACCTTGGTGAGATATTTCAAAATATCAAGACCATAGCGCTACTACCTTGAAGGGAAGTGGCTGTATATACTCCTGATTACATTTAGACACACTTTGGGTCAACATTTGTAAGGCCTCGAGAGGAACTCGGTGAGAAGAGCGAGATATTTCAGCCGAGCTTTCTGTTGCTTTGAGAGCGATTGTTCGCGTCGGCATATCTGGACTGTATGTGTGTGCGGTAGGGCTTGTGAAATATTAAATACTACACAATGAAAGGTGTAGATTTAGAAGAAAAGAGCCGACTTCAGACAAAGCCAGCGCGCTCTTCTGTCGTAAATGAATTGGCTAGATTAGAGAACATTTGCCGCCATCCAATCAGATGGCGTCGTTAGCGATATTTCACTCCTTGATTGGATAATCAAAGTGACAAAGTTGTCATCCTTAGACATCAAAGTAATTGGCTACATAAGATATTGATTGATGATTTGCCGTGTAGCCAATCGGAGCACAGGAGTTAATTAAGTAGTAGATCGCCTAGCGTGTCAGCGCCATGCTCGTAAGCAATCAGCCTGTCAATCTTCGTCAATTATTTTTGTCACCTATTGTTTGAATATACGTGTTGAAGTGAGTTGTGTAAAACTTGTCAATTTCCAACCCGGTGTTCGTTGTATGTTTAAAATCACGCTTTTGTCCTTATTGTTTCTCCAGAAGAGCTTCGAATAAAGGGGTCTTCAATGGGGTCCTTAAGTGTCACTGCGAGCTTTGGCGTCGCGCTGACGTTAAATCGCGGCGTGTACAAGAGTTTGAGATGCTGTGTTTACAGTTCGGCGCTGTTTGATCCGCTGACACATCTTAGTGTTATCTTATCGAGCCATCAATCAGGACTACAGGCGTTCGGGATTATCAATGAGATTCGATAATGTGTTGACATGTCTAATAGCTTTGACAGATCTGTCAAATAACGCCAAAAGCTTCACCGAACATTTAGAAACTATTAGTGTTGGGAAAAGTACCGCCACGACATGTAATAACACATCCTTCAAACAAGGTTATTAATCAAACGGACCTCCTGACCGCCGGAAAGCTCATTTCAAAACACAACCTTGCCAATATAGCATTTGGAAACAAGACATACACCATCTTTTAAATGCCTATATTTGCATAATTAATTCTGAAACTAATAAAGCAATTATAAGAAGCGATAACAGATTTTAAGAAGCTTAAAATAACGAAAAAAGAATCTTCTGTATTTTTTTATGAACGAGGGCTTGATTGATACTCGTTTTATTAATTTTCATTCTTTCGAAGAGCTTCCTACCACATTGTATTTGTCTAGCTTTCGCTCAATTTTGAATAAAAGACATAAACTGGCAGGTATTGAACAGGCCTTGGACAGCTGTGAAGAGTTTTCACAATACTCTCTACAAACAGCTATGGATGAGTGTTTGCATGTACCTCAAATAAAACCAGATGATTTTATGAGATAAGGAGTGAAAACTTTGCTCGGGAAGTTATTAAAAGATATCATCTAATTTCAACTGAGGCAAGCACGCGGCAGAAAGACGGGAAATGCGATACCATTTTGCCAAAGTAAAGCCCTTAATCAAACAAGACAATTATTTTTAAAAAGTAAGATTCTTTTGACATCCTCTCTGTGGGTTTTTTCATCAAATATTCCATTAGAAAACTACCAAATCCCCCTGACAAAGGAGTTTTGCGGGTAGCTTTGACATGGCAGGTATTTATTGTGGGCTATACATTGAAGTGGTGAAAAGCTTTCACAAAGCAAACAAAAGCGCTGGATAATTTGTTTTTCACAGCCACAACCGATTCCAGTTTTGACAGGTAATCTATAGTTATCAAAAACAAACAATGCACTCGCCGCCACAAATGTCATCCATCTATCCACCCGTCATGGTTTTTATTACGACTAAAAATATAACATATAACACATTCGAGGGCAAAAGAAATCTACGGCTGCCTTTTAAGTTAACAAAGTTTTCACAACGGCTCTTAATAGTTCATCAAAGCAAAGCGAATACAGCTTTGCTGTAAATTGAACGCGAAACTGATTAAACTCCGAACGTAATTAATTCATACGCGAAAACGGGTCTTATATGTCTGTGTTGCTTAAATAGCTCATTATCGCCTCTAGCTGTCAGTTGTAAAGATGTTTGGCGCTTTTGCAATATGACTGATCGCCGCCACACAAGATCAAAGGCTACCGCTCTCAAGGAGCTGTCATTTTATGCGGAAATGTCAGCCGTTTTTCAAGTGCCCTGTCGAACTTGTCTGCATATCAACAAACCCAGCTAAATGCTCTCTGGTGTTTGGCGTCAATGTGACTACATTGGAGCACGTGCCACGCCTTCGGAGCCTGTGTGTCCTAGCCTTCTAGGCCCGAGCTCTAACCATTAGCCAATATCAAAGATTTTCATTTATAAGAACCGCAATTTTGCGCTATTTTCTCTTTCCCATTATCAGCCATCTTCCAATCCCTTTCATCTGTAATACAGCGCTTCATGAGTCAAAAGCCTACGTTCTTTATGCCATGCGAAACATTTCCGTAGCCGTAAGTTTATCTACACGAGTGGATATTTGCATGTGTGGTCTTACGTGAACACCGATAGCAAAAATATATTTAATCGTTTCTCAACAAAGAAAATCCTTTTGAAATGATATTTTTAGTTTCTGTGTATCATCTCAAGCCCTACTTTTATTCTTTCTATTTCGAGATTAAAATAGAGTTTTTAAATTGAACAATATATATCCGGCTTTGTGGTGGATATAAAAACTATGAACAACCCATGAACAGGCTGCGTCATGATCAAATTCAACTGACGCAGTATTAAAAACTTTTTCCTGTGCCGTTTAATAAGGTTTGTTAAACTGTTATAAAATCGAATTCTCAAGCGAACATAACCACTGCTTCTATGATTAGAATTTCAATTTCTCCAGGGCTATTTTTGCTTAATTTTAAAATTCTGTAGTCCTTTATAAATTTTCATTTAATAAATTACAATTCTAAAATGTTCTTCAAAACGCGCCAAAATATTATTGGATAACTGCCATGAGACAGCTGACAAAGGAAAACTTGGCAAGCTTGATTGCAGAGGGAAGGATTTCAGAATTTCAGGATTCAAAGTTCCTTTTCTCAAAAAGGAGCTTGGCATATGTTTTAACAACTGAAAGGTGTCACGTTGACAAAGTTCCGGTGTCAAAAATGGACTGGTGTCAAAGGCTCAATGCTCTCAAACACACTTGTCATGCGAGTGAGAGATGAATTGAAACCAAAGTATCTGTCTTTGTGCGATATCCTGTGGTAAAAATACTTTAAAGTGCTTCCTGTGTTCACAAAACCTAATATTCAAAACTGAGTTGAAAGTAAATTGGCATGTTTTTGGAAGTTCCGCTTGGCACGATCTTCAAATACACAGTCCCTTTCTTCTGGAGAGTACTAGCAAGTCAAACAACGATTTGTATATAACTAGTTTCTAGCTTTTGTGTCTATCGACGAAATCGTCAATTGTGACAAGCGCCGATGTTCCTTTCTTAAATTTCCCCAAAGTAGAAATTCTATTTTTCATTTTTTGAAAAAATAAAGGAAAAAAAAAAAAGACAGAAAATTATCAAATCTGTTACCATAGTGGGCGGCTGTTGTTTGAAAATTGATCGAGTTCCAACCGAGTATTAATGCTTAACTTGACAAGATGTTTGCATAAGTTATTGTGTTCCATTGACGGCTGGGATGACCCACAGGCGTGGAAAAAAATCGCCGCCTTGCTGGGCACTCGAAACAAAGTTCTGGATCAATCTGTGGTTAGACAAATCTCTAAATACGCTTGTTGTGTTTGTTATTGTGCCTTTGCGTGTCTGGGCGATTTTTTATCTTTCGCGGCTTAGGAATTAATCATTTTTACTTTGCATTCGATCAACACGCTTGCGAAATTTTGGAACATACAGTCGAATTTATATGATAACTTCAACCTTCAAGGAAAAAACAAAACTGTTGGGTTTAATAATAAGCCAGTTTGAATAATCTGACGTTAAACGACCGTAATAAAATGAAGCAGGGGGAATTGCCTCAAAACCGCTTTGGGTTCGGGTGATCGAGATTCTATTAATGATTAAGTTTGTCTTGGAACTGCTTGCAACAAATTCGGAACTTTATTAATTCAGCGTAATAAGCAGTCAATGCCACTGCAATATATTCGTTTCAAAACTGAACCCCACCATTTAGAGCTACATGACAATCAATTTTAGTCTGATTAAAGCAAAGCCCAATTGATACCAATTTATTTTCCAGTGTCATTGTGTTCATTGTTTTATCTGCAGAATAACCGAAAGCAATTGCTTTTTGTTTTGGATGGCTCACTTACTCATGCAAATTAATCATAATTGATACATTGATAGCGACGAGAGCTGCGAGAAAATGGACTTTGTATTCCTTCCCTTTCGTGGGCGCTTGGCTTCGATAGTCGACAGAACTGATTGGCTCGCATTTTGGTGAGGTCCGTCGTTTATCGCAATTTAATAATTATGCTTCGTTGTAAAATTCTACTCTTTCTCTCGCACATAATATCAAACAGGACTCAGAACTCCTGAAAGTCCTGAAAACAGGAATAAGTAGAAAGCATAAAATCCATCAAACACGTAAATGATTTCGGTATGTGACAGGTGTCAACTAAAATGATTAGTCACTGTTGACAGGCGATATCAGCGGGAGAGTGATGCTGTGTGCAATTGATTGAGTTCCTTGTGAGGCGAGCCAGACTGCAAGTCTCCAAATTAGTAATAATATGTTCGCTATCATATCAACTTCGTGCCTTAATTTTTATAGGTAGCAAATTGATGACAAAGGAAAGTTTAAAAGCCCTGACAGCTGGATTTATTCGAGAAAACACGAAATCTTCTCTTTTCTGTCGCACACACCGATTTTCCATAATTCGAATAGTAAGACATCTCAGGCAGCGAGATATGCTTTTTTATTTCGAGTTCGAAAAAAAAAAAATAATAAATTTTGTTTTGGTTTCAAGACCGAAAAGCCACCGGTCCTGAATTTATAAATCCCTAAAATAACAGGAAACAACTTACAATTTGGTATACGCGTATAAAATGATATAGTCGTATAAGTGCGGATCACAATGCCGTAGGGCAAAAAGTTTGCATAACTCCTATATATATATAAGACCATATACCGAAGAATTCCGAAAGTAGCGGCCCCGTTACGATTCGGGTCCGCAACTTTCGGATGGCAGCTACACGCGAACAAAATCTACTCTAAGAAACATTTTTAAAATGCTGCAAAATTGGATATTTTAACTCAAAATATGAAAGGAAATAAATATAACGTTCTGATGGTAGGCAACGCAGTTTTGCATCGGGGTTACTTTTGACCCGGGTTTTGAGCGAGAATATAGTTACTCTTCTAAAGTTTTCCGAAGATCATAAGTCCGTTACTTTCGGGAATTACTAGCAAGGTCTCAAAATTAACGGATTTTTTTCGCAATTCGACGGTATATCTGCTCGTCTTTATATTTTTGGAATAAAAATAACCAAAGCCCTGAAGATTGTAAAACTTAAGGCCACTGTTTGCATAACAGTATTTCTCCTCTATACATCACCAATTGCCGTTTATTTTTTTGTTTTCAGATTTCCTCTTCGCTCACATTTATTCAGCACAGTTCAGTTTTTCGGCTTTATAGATTGGCTTTTTGAAACTCGGGTATAAAGCAACAGCAAATTCCGCATTGGACCGATTCAGAGCTCTGCTCTGCTAAGCTCTGTGGAGAACAAGCAACAACCGCGGGCGACTATTCCGAATACGTTTTCTGTATACTGTTTGATATAACTTAGGTTTAGTTCAATCGAATTCTAATTTAACTTCCGATCGCTTTAATTGTTATGCCCCTTTTATATCAGTTTGCGTAACAGCTCTTTTTAAAAAGCTTTCAGACACTGTATCCGGGATATACGAAAGCCGGTAATGCACAAGAACAAACTACATTTTCTCACTGAATTTCGATGTTAAGGGGAAAAAATCATGTCTTCCTTGCACGACTGCTAGATTCTAAACCATGTTTCACACTGACTTACCGTTAAACTTGACTCGGCAAGAGTTTTCCACATTTAAATCCGTCCTTGGCCGTCAATTTGGAATAACAGCCAGACTTAATTTTTTTTTGTGTAGAATATTTGAACTTTCAAAGTTCCTTGAGGTAAAAATACAACACGGAATCGTGGAAAACAGCACAGTTATTCTGATGTGTATTCGCTTCCAACTGAGACAAGCGTCTTGTCGGTGAACTTCCCGCCAAGTAAGAGCTGTGTGTGTCGCGAGAGATTTCCAGTGTTAATTAGGATACCCACTGAAGATTTTTATTAGGGAAGACCGAGCATTTGAAAAAACAGTTGGGTTTCTTTGATTGCTGTAAAGTAAACGCTGCATGTGCCATATTGCGAAAGCAGATGAGAATTAAAACAATTTTTAAAGAATTACCTTAACACTTGTTAGAATATGTTGGAATTAATAGCTGTAAAGGCCAGATTGAGACGCCGTTTTTCACATGAGCCAAACCCTAAATTCTTTCGAATTTGAATTGGGTTCATGCGAGGACGTCTGAACGCAATTCGAAACGATTGATCTAATTCGAATCGACCGTTTTTCCAGCCTGGCTCAGCCGGGAATATAAACGGCTGTGGACCGACTTTGATTCAGGCGCCAAACCTCACAAATGAGACGAATCAAACCATCGATTATTAAAAAATGTATTAAAATTATTAAAAGATAATCCACTGACCTGAATCTGCGCTTGGCGTCTGAATGAATTCAGCCGGGCCTAAATTCGAATGAGGCCAGTCGGCTCATCGTGAAGCATGACGGATTTGAAGCAAGCCTCAGAGATCTAAATAACTTTTTGCTGGTAAATATAGCCCGAATTTGAAACGTTTTAGATCAGTTATAAACAACGATCACTTAAGCCTGGTTTCCATATAATCGCAACGATCGCAGCGATCGTTACGATTGACGATCGCTGCGATCGTTGCGACCCTTGTGATCATATGGAAACCAAACGTTGCGATAGTTGCGATCGTTGCGATTGCGATCGCAGAGATAGAAAAATTTCTGTTATATTATATCTATTATATGGAAACCAGGCTTTAAGCCTGGTTTCCATATAATCGCAACGATCGCAATGATCGCAACGGTTGGTTTCCATATGATCGCAAGGGTCGCAAGAATCGCAGCGATCGTCGATCGTAACGAACGCTGCGATTCTTGCGACCCTTGCGATCATATGGAAACCAACCGTTGCGATCCTTGCGATCGTTGCGATTGCGATCGCAGATATAGAAATTTTTCTATCTCTGCGATCGCAATCGCAACGATCGCAAGGATCGCAACGGTTGGTTTCCATATGATCGCAAGGGTCGCAAGAATCGCAGCGATCGTCGATCGTAACGATCGCTGCGATCGTTGCGATCGTTTCGATTATATGGAAACCAGGCTTATCTCTGCGATCGCAATCGCAACGATCGCAACGGTTGGTTTCCATATGATCGCAAGGGTCGCAAGATTCGCAGCGATCGTCGATCGTAACGATCGCTGCGATCGTTGCGATCGTTGCGATTATATGGAAACCAGGCTTAAACGTTTACGCGAAAACATTCAGTGTCATAATATGTTATGAATATTTCCCTTTAACAAAGTCATTATCTTAGGACGTGGTGTGCATGCATGCACGGGCTTCTTTATTACCCTCAAAGTAATTACTCGCGTCTTAGTAAGACTCCAGAGGCCCCAACATTATTAAAACTAAACTGTTAATTTTTTCTGTCCGTTTATTTCTGTGGTGTCTGTAATTGCTTTATGTGTGATTTACTAACATCAAAATAAATTCTAAGAATAATCAAATTCATGCTTTTAACTTGAACAAAAGTGTTTTTATCAGTCATTCAGCCTGAACTAGGCGATCAAAGTTTCCATTTTTACTTTCTTCACGAAAAAAGAGCTACACAATAAATAGCACTAGCGTATAAACTAACAATTGAACCAGACGATTTAACTAAAATTGGAATATAACCAAACGGCTGGTGCCATTGCAAACTCTAATTGTAGCTGGATCACAAAGCATCAAGAATCCTTTCTAGTCAAATGGATAATCACCTGCAGTCAAATCAAAGAAACCGCTTCAAATTATGATCGTATATTGTTTGGATGGCGCCAGAGAGAAAAGAGAAAAGCTTATCAAATGAGGACGATTTAAATGAAGGCCTTGTTTAAAAAACGAGGCAAGATTATCGGATTTTTGTTTACGTTTTTTGCCTTATTAGCACACAGTAACATCAATGAGACAACTAGCTCAGTCATACAAATAAATCGGAGCTCCATAAATAGAAAAAGCTTGACAAACTTAGCAGTCTCTGAAAAGCTGAAAATAGAAGCGTGATATGGTCAATAATTGTCAAGAAATTATATTACTTGTTGATCGCCCAAGTTTTTTACTTGCGTTGCTTTCTAAAGAACCTTCCTCTAAGAAGCCTATTTGTGGAAATTACACTTACAAATACGTAAGGAGCAGTGACATGAATGACAATGAAAAAATGTCTGTCCACGGAACTGGTTTTAGGAAGCTAGAGGAAGTGGTGGTTGTCTCGTGCATTTTTATCTCCACAAGTCTACTTATACGACGGCGATCCGCTGACCTGTCGAAACAAGTAAAAAACTGTCATTGAAATAAACCAAACAAGAGATTCATTAGGGATGAAACATGTAAAGGAACGGAACATAATATGTAAGGAGGGGAAGGGCTGAATTACATACAATTATACTGTAAGGAGAAACTAAAGCTTGAACACTGCTTAAAGGAAGCTTGTATTGTCAATATAATGGAACATTCAAACGCAGGAGCTTGTAAGGGTTTTCTGTATGCTGTTTGATATATTAAAAGAGATTTCTTAAAACATAAAACTGTAAAAACGAACGATAAAATCCGACGTTTCGGTGTAGTCATGACTCCATTATCAAGGAAAATATAAAAAGATCATGCAAATTACTGCATTTAAAGCGGTTTTGGCGCGAAGAATAACATAAGAGGGTACGAAGATTATAAGAATACTTTCGCACGAATGGAGTCTGATTGCACGTTGAGATTTGGCTTTAAAGTTCTTATAAAAAGCATTTCGTACACTAAGCAGTCAAATTTGTTTCTGCATTTCTTAAGCACTTTGAAACGCTTAAGCAGGTCCTGAGGCATTGTCCCGTGCATGTTCTTGTAGTGTTTGGCAATGGAGGATGACGGACATTTACATAATCGTGTGAAAGGACATAAACAACAATCATCCTCCATTGCCAAACACTACAAGAACATGCACGGGACAATGCCTCAGGACCTGCTATTAAAGCGTTTCAAAGTGCTTAAGAAATACAGAAACAAATTTGACTGCTTAGTGTACGAAATGCTTTTTATAAGAACTTTAAAGCCAAATCTCAACGTGCAAACAGACTCCATTCGTGCGAAAGTATTCTTATAATCTTCGCACCCTCTTATGTTATTCTTCGCGCCAAAACCGCTTTAAATGCAGTAATTTGCATGATCTTTTTATATTTTCCTTGATAATGGAGTCATGACTACTCCGAAACGTCGGATTTTATCGTTCGTTTTTACTGTTTGATATAACTTAGGTTTAGTGCTACCCTTATAAGCTCCTGTCAAACGTTAGTTTTTTTCTATATACTACCCGTAATTGATAGGGGCTAATTGCATAAGTTATCGCGTTCGAAGAACGCAATCCTAATTTCGTGTTGGAGACAAATTTGAGATTTTTTGGTAGACGGTCTTCCAAATGGCCGCCCCTATTGGTTTTTTTCAGGGGCTCATTTCCGCCGGAAATTCCTTCGAACGCGTCTCCATGATCTGTGATTACTGCTAGTTTATTGAAAGGTAGGATTAGTTGTTGATTCTTGTTTTCTCAGAAAACAGGGTGAATCGATACACATCATGCAGGGGGGAACAAAGTTGGACGCAATAGATAACACGCAACGTCATTGATAAGCCACACACAGCAGTACCAACCTCGTGCCAATTTGTACGCTCCCTGACACAGGCGTCTCACCACTGACGTCACACCAAGTGTGACCATTGTCCGTAGTATACTGGACTCTAAGTCCTGGAACCATTGCATTTGCCTTGAGTTTGCCGTCTTCAACTCTGTCAAGGAAGGGGAATAAATTGCAAAGTTTATTTAAGATTCTGATACCGTACCTCGTCGTGTCGTCACAACCTTTGCTATGGGTAAAAAAAAAAAAAAAAAAAAAGAATGCCACGCTGACGCGGCTCCCTCTAGGCACGAAATAGTATTTAAGCCTTTAAAATGACCTCTTTCGAGAAACGTTACAAAACAATTTTTCATTCTGATCACAACTTGACAACTCGTTATGTACTCTAGCCTTAAGGCACCGGATATGATCACATGTTACATCAATCTTGTTCCTGAAGGCCTCCTGCTGGTCAACAACAGGGAGTGTTAAAGGCACTGTGGGGTACTTTACTCGTTCTCACGCGCTAATATGAAGGTCAATAATGATTTCTTTATGCCGTCCTACATCTGAATGTTAACTCTTTGGCAAATCAGGTTTCTTTGGCTTTGTTGTGTCAAGTTTTAGCCGCTAGCTATAGTGTTTGGGTGTGGTCATGAAGTTTACACCACTTTGATTCAATAAGGGTTCAACCACTCTTTCCACAAACCCTTTGATGAGAACAAGCAAGAATGCACTGAATGCCCAACAATGGCATGGAACCAAACTCGCTGAGAGCCCGAATATGAGCCTGCTGACTTGCTAGTGCTGAAATTTGGGGAATTTGCCACTTTAGAAACGAGAAGGAAACTGGGCCGAGTGAACTTTCGCAACGACTTCTGGGATTGTTACAGGGGACGCTTCTTTTGTCTCTGTCCCCAGTAACAGTCCCAGAAGTCGTTGCGAAAGTTCACTCGACCCAGTTTCCTTCTCGTTTCTAAAGTGGCGAATTGAATTGAAACTAGCACAAGTATCAATTTTGTAAATTTTTAGCCAGCTTACGTTGCTCCTGGGGGAGGCAGATGGTATTCGATGTTTAACTTGTCAAGGCGTGCGAGTTCTTTGTATCCTAGAGAGTTCGAGAATCGCTCCCAGTCCTCTGCCCTTTCTCTGTGTCTGTCGGCTTTATCTGTTGTATTCTCCCACTTGGCCTTGTGCCAGGCCCTCTCTGCCAGAGCAAGA
This sequence comes from Cladopsammia gracilis, assembly GCA_022457155.1. Lineage (NCBI taxonomy): Eukaryota > Metazoa > Cnidaria > Anthozoa > Scleractinia > Dendrophylliidae > Cladopsammia > Cladopsammia gracilis. Next base: position 627,053 of record JAJGOT010000130.1, on the reverse strand, counting down.
AGTCGGGGATGTATTAGTGAGTGAAGCTGTTGCGGAGTTCTCACTGTCTCGCTCCAAAATGCACCTGACATACCTGCAACCGAAAACAAATGTGCGTAAAATGGGTGTCCTGTGGCATGGGCAGGCACCTGTGATAGATCGCATGCAGTTGAATCTGTCGTTAGCGGAAATTCTAGGACAGAAGAGTTTCTAAATATAAGATTTGATTGCGACCTGATTCAACTGAGTTTTAACGAAGATAATGGCTTAAGAAAGATAACTGTTTACAAAGTGATAGCTTAAAGAAATTGTTCCACAGTATTTGTGAAGTACATCTGAAAATTCAAACTCATTAGTTTTTACCTGCAATATTTTCTGTCTTTTTAAGAGGAACGCATTTGTTCTTGTACATGTTTTCGCACAAGTTCTCGATGGGTTCTCCGTTCCTTTTCGCATTAGCGTTGGCGTAGATATTATCCGGCATGAATTCAAATGTCTTCCTGGTGTTGATAAATCGCGTAGCCCAGTAATAACCTCTTTCTTCTGGGTCTGGCTCGTATGGGTGATCAAAAAAGAGATGAGTCGCTTGGGTCATTACAACCTGATATAATCAAGAAAAGAATGCAAAGTTACTGCAAACGATTTGAACATAGGGCTAATATGAGTCTGTTTAGTGTAACTGTCCGCAGTGTGGTAGACCTGAGCGCGCACGTCAGCGCGCACTTCGTTTTTGCCTTGACTTTCTTTTAAGACTGCGGATCTATCTGGACTAGTCTCTGGACTATCTGTGCATGCGCGGTTGTATAGTGGTATAAGACCGTGAATCTATCGACTATCTGTGCATGCGCGGTTGTATAGTGGTATAAGACTGTGGATCTATCTGGACTATCTGCGCATGCGCGGTTGTATAGGTATGGAAGTAGGGTGCTGGATTTCAGATCCAAAGGTTGATGACATTGTCTCTCTCCACCCAGGTGCATAAATGGGTACTGCGGGTGATAAAATGCTGGGGGTAGGAGCAACAATACTCCTAGTGGCCTTATGCTAAGGAACTGGGTTATGCTTCGGCCGGGTGGGTCACCGGTGGCTCGTGTGCGACTCTACCTTACATACCTTACATACCTTACATACGTTACATACGTTACATACCTTACATGCCTTACATGCCTTACATAGCTGTCTAGTCTAAAATAAGGTTTTCAACGCCTGTGAAAGTAATTCTATGTTTATCGAATAAAACTTTGAGGAATGTGCTCCGTTGTCTTTCTGAAAAAATATAAACCAAAACCATGCAACTGTTATTTAATTAATTAGCTCACAAGTCATGCGAGTTATGGCTTGCTCGCCACCGAGTTTCTCCAAGTTCCTCCAAGTTCTGGTTGGTTTGTCTAATGAAGAATTTCGTGTTTAGAAATAATAAAAATGCTTTATATTTCAACCATAATAATCTATACAGACCTTTAAATTAAGACGACAATTGAAATAATCCTTCAAGGATTGAACATTCAATTCGATGCAAATGTGGAGTATCTCTTTTTGTTACTGATTACTTATTATTTGCGACTGTCAAAACACGCGACACTTCATGTTACCTTATATCCAGCGTTTGCTAGTATATACGGTCGGTTCGCTTTTCCAAACTCCCAAACATTATCCCACGTGTTGGCATAAACGAAAGAGTTGTGAATTTGATCGCGTTGATAAGGTTCCTCGCCAATTCCTATGAGGCCATCTTCCCATGCAGCAAGGTCCAAACCGTGCTGATAAGTTATGTTAGACACACGTCGCACAAAATACCCCATGAGCTGTTTCACAATCTCTTTATCAGTGAAGTCGAGACCCAGTTTCTTTGCAAATTGTTTGCACGCCGGAGACTCAGTCCAGGCTCCCAGTGGGACTTCATCTCCCCCGAAATGAAATATCGTGAGAGGCTGGACACCGCTATGGAGGTGCTTAACACTGCTAACAACCTTGTCAATGAAGTTGTAAGTTGACTCCAAGCAAGGATTTATGGAGTTATCTTTAAAATGCTGAGCTGAAAGATACTTGGACGTGTCATTTTCATCATTAAGGCGATACATTTCGCCTTCTCTTAAGTTGCCTTTCGACGAAAAGTTGACGAATTTCACTTCCATTGCTTTTATCGCAGCATGCGCATGCCCTGGCATGTCAATCTCTGGAATAACCCGGATGTGCCTGTCTTGAGCATACTGCAGGATTTCTCGGTAATCATTTACAGAGTAGAAGCCCGAGCCTGAGTTCCCTGTGAAGGGGCCTGAGCCGAGTTGTGACGCAATGCAAACTCTCTCGTCAGGATCATGACATCGCTTGCCACCAATCTAAGAATCAGGATAAAATCATTCGTATTTAAACATTTCCTGTTATACCAAGATTACCACTTGTTAGCTCAATTAATAATAATAATAATAATTAGCCCTTGGTCATTTGTTATGACCCGCCTAATAGAAGAAATTACGGCAATGACAGCAGCCAGAACATAATGTTAAACAAAGATAATAATAATAATAATAATAATAATAATAATAATAATAATAATAATAATAATATGTTTATTAACAATTAAAATAACTATTTACAATACATTAAAATTCTAATTACGATAAAATATGTACATTTGAAAAAGCTATAACGTTCATTCATATAAATTATAATAATAATAATAATAATAATAATAATAATAATAATATCACTGAGACAATACAACAGAGGATCATGCGCCGTACAGACTTACGGAAGGACGAATATATATGTACATATATCCGCCCTGTTCAGGGTAGAGGAAAATTTGCATCAACACCTGTAAATGCTTATAGATCTTTATCTGGCCGGGGGGTCCCGTGTCGCTTGTCTGAATTTTAAGATGTCTCATGTCGGTGTTTTATCAATGCTTCAGGTCGCTGTCGGAAATTGAACGAACATACTTTGTTGGAATTTTAGAAAAGGTGGATAATGGTACGTTATAAAGAAACGCCTACAGTTCTACAATAGCTCAGTTATCGTTCGGTGCGCATCGAACACGTAACATGCTACTATAGCCATTCATGGTAACTGACCTGCGTACAACATTTTTAGACCAACTGACCTGATAAATAGTGGAGGCGCGGTGGTTTAGTTGTTCAGTAGCGCGTTTAACTTTCGTTTGATGTATAACGCGATGCTCAAGAGACCCTAAACGGAACGTCAAGGGTCCTTAAGGACCTAAAATTGGTGAAAAAATATGCCAAACCACCGTTCTTTGTCGCTAATTCTCGGTTTTGATGTCGCTGTCAGAATTGCGCAGAGAAAGATTGTCTTTTGTCGCAATTTCATTTTACGTGCTGTCGCTACTTTTTGGGTCATGTCGCCTGTCGGAATTAATTTACCCTGGCAGGGCCTCATTTACACAGGAGGCTACCGTGATGCAAGTCACTTCTAGTGGTCAGGTAAGAGGATTTAAACAAGGGGCTACCGTGATGCAAGTCACTTCTAGTGGTCAGGGAGGAGGATTTGAACAAGGGACTACCGTGATGCAAGTCACATCGAGTGGTCAGGGAGGAAGATTTGAATAAGGCGCTACCGTGATGCAAGTCACATCTAGCGGTCAGGAAAGAGGATTTAAACAAGGGGCTACCGTGATGCAAGTCACTTCTAGTGGTCAGGGAGAGGGATTTGAACAAGGGGCTACCAAGATGCAAGTCACTTCTAGTGGTCAGGAAAGAGGATTTGAACAAGGGGCTACCGTGATGCAAGTCACTTCTAGTGGTCAAGGAGGAGGATGTGAACATGGGGCTACCGTGATGCAAGTCACTTCTAGTCAGGTCAGGGAGGGGATTTGAACGCGGCACCTCTGGATTGCAAGTCCAGTGCTAGGCCACTCCACCTGCCCTAATAAACAAACAAAAACAAAAAAAGAACACAAACAAAACCTTTGAGTCTAAACCCCCCAAGGGAAACATCCTAACTGATTTAAATCCTCAGATTCCTGACCACTAGATGTGACTTGCATCACGGTAGTCCCTTGTTCAAGTCCTCCTCATGCCTGATTTGATTTGAACCTTTAACTGAATAATTAGAAAATTTTCAATTGTACTAAATCCTCTTCAGAGGAAGTTTATTTAGTGGCACACTAGTTTTACTGTAACTATACCTCAGTTAGCTCGGGCAGATCGGGTATCTCTAACCTCCATCCCTCGTCATCTGTCAAATGCAGGTGTAATGTGTTCAGCTTATACATGGCCATTACTTCTAGCAGTTTGAAAATTTCTTCTTTGTCGAAAAAGTTTCGGGCGACATCCAAGCTCATTCCTCGATAACTGAATCTCGGCTCATCGTGAATAACAATACTGGGCACATGTCCTTCGTGTGTGATACTTAATAATGTCTGTACTCCCCAAAACACTCCGGCTGTTGTTTGACCTATTATATCAATTATCATCTTTTCGGTATTTACATCCAGTTTGTATGCTTCTTCATTAGTGGTCTCTTTACCTCGTATCTTGACGCTGCCAGTTGTTAGCAGTATGATCCGAAAAATACGTTTGCTGGCACCAGTTGTTACCTCATTTATTCCCAGTTTCTCTGTAAAGAAACAAGATACGTTATTGGGTACTAGATATAAAAGGGTGAAAGCAACTAATGCTACAGGATGAAATAAAATTTGGTTATCGGCTGTTTTAATCAGAAGGAGCTGGATTGGTCAGGTCCTGTGCAGAGAAGTTAGTAATATCCCCAAAGTTGCTATCAGATGGACACCAGAAGGTAAAAGGAAAAGAGACCGTCGCAAGTTTACCTAGCGAAGGACTACAGAGGCAGAACTCCGGGCCAAAAACCTCAACTGGGAGCAGACTTTGCCTGCTTGCTAAAGACCAGCAGTGGATCGAAATGGAGAGAGCTTGTTGATGTCCTATGTGCCACTTGGCGTCTTAAGGAATGATGATGATGATGATGATGATGATGATGGATGATGATGATGATGATGATGATGATGATGATGATGGTGATGATGATGATGGTGACTGAATGTCTTATACTGAAATTAAATAGAAAACACTCCTCTGGGATAACGATGGACGGAAGCTGGTCGGGTTTAAGGTGGGTTTCACCGTTTTGGGTTGAGCCGTGTAGTATTTTCCTAAGGACTGGTAATGTTTATTATGCAACCAAAAGTGTTGCACCTTTTACGTCTGTGGATGAAGTGTGACCATTCATATTAACGTATTTGAGATTTCTTTTTTTATATAATTTTGAAATTGGACAGCTGATTGGACGCTCATGTGAACGGTCTATAAGGGGTCATTGGATATGGAATATGAAATATTGGGGCAAAAAAATACAGGAAAACTGGATATTTCTGGGGAAAAAACAGGACATCGAATACTAGGAAAAAAGAATCCGGGACATCGAGCAACAAATTTGAGATTTAATGACGTGGAGTAAACTGGTTACGGGATATTTAGGTCTAAAATACATGGGAGAGAATTCAAAATACACAGAACCTCCTAATGGGTGCTTAGGTTAAGCTTCCACTTCCACACCATAGTTAATCAGTGAAGCCCAATGATTTTGAAACAGGAGAAATCTCTTTTTTCGATGTTTTTGTTAGAGTTTTTCGGCCTTGACCGCGCACGTGCATAACCTCAATAGATTTTAAACTTTGTTCGAGCAACCGACTAACAAGTTATGTCCCTTAAGTTATTCAGTCATAGCGTGTGATCGAAAAACAAAAGATGTGCACGGTTGTTTTACTTTCAACCTAGATTGTAGTTTCTTTTGTTGCAAGGTTTCATAACCAGTCCCCCCCGAAGGGGGGGGGGGGGGGGGGGGGGGGGTACTCAACAAATTTTTGTACGGAGATGCTCCGCCCCACGGTCCAAACCCTTACCCCCTTATATACCGTCTTTTACAGAAGAGGTAACCCTTTCATATACCTAGTTGACTTATATCCCTGACTTACATCACTAATACATGCATGTTGGAATGACAAAGAAAGCGGTTTTGGCTAACATTTATTCACATTTATTCACTTTTCAACATTTATTCACTTTTCACTTCAGTATAAACAATAAAATACTTTAATAGACGAATTAGCCGTTACGTGCGACCTAAATGGCAGTTTTCTCTACACTTTTCTCCTTTCTATACTTCAACTCGTGAAATCCCTAGCCTTTTATATAGCTCCAGCCTCAAAAGGGTACCCCTTTATAGGGAGTATCTCCCCGGGAACTAGTCCCTCTCGACTAACTATGTTGACACTTACTAGCCAAGTATCGAGCTTCGGTGTCTAGTTCCTTGGGAGCAACAACAATCCAGTCTCCGGTACCAAAGAAAGCTTTTCTCTTCTTGTTATCCTTTTCTACCTCCACTGGAGTGGGAATCACAATATTAGGCGCCCGCTTTAAATCTCTCACTAATCCAAGTTCCAAACGTTTTTGCGGCGTGTATGGATTATACATGTCGCTTGGATAACGTTTCCATTTCTTGGAATTTTCAAACGAACCGACAAAACTAAGTCCATCCCCCGCAGTACTGGTAATGGTCCGAGCCTGCAATCCATCAGTGGCTATATACCAATTTGGCATGACATCAGTTTTAGAGACACACCAAAACGAGGCATTAAATGTTAATGTAAGTTTGTCTTTGTGTTTCATCGTTTTGAAGTCTTTGGTCGGTGCAAACTTGAATAAACATCCATTTATATGAGTCACGTTGATTCCGTGTCCCCCGGGGATAGTAAATCCCTGGGGATTGTGAGCCGTTTGATCTTCCTCTATCATACGGATGGAGCAGAGATACAGTGCCCAGTCCCCCGCTGTAATATCGGCCGTCCCCTCATTTACTAAAGTGATCTGGGCCTGATACGTTTTTCTTTTGTCCTCCAAGGAAGTTTGCAGATTATCGATGACGTCATAGCGTACCTTCAGGTTCCACACCATGTTATTGATGTCGCTTTGCTGTATTCCGCAGATTAGGACTGGGTAAGATAGATACCAGAGCACACCTGGAAACCATGGTAACGAGCATATTAATGCATTCGAAAATTATCATCATTTTTGGTTTAGATGCTTAGCTAATATTTTCGGATATTTTTGGAGTTGTTTAAGCAAATCAGTAGTATTTATAAAAAATGTAGTTATTTAGAAATTGTTTTGTGCGTATGTCAGTAAGTTCACTTCGAAATGTTTAAATCCTGTTTAAATCTCATGTCTACGGTCTGAAATATGACGAAATTACTATGCAAACCCATGCCAGGAGCTTCATTTCACATAAATCATTGAATTCTCCCAAACGCCCGCACGTGTTTGTCACCGGTTATGTACGAAAGTGTGCCATCTTCTAAATATACGAACTCTGGTTAGTTGATTGTCCTTTTAATAACTTAGCCGGATCATCTGCATGTACAGCTGTACATCATTATTACAGATCTTCACAAAATCGGATTAGTTTGTCAGGAGCTAACAACGAATCGTTTCGGTGAAAAGCTGTTCAGAGGCCTTTGTCATTTTAAAAGTTCGTAACAAATTACATTAAAAACTCGAGTTTCCTTGTAAAATGTGGCCTCAAACTCTTGTAACATCGGAAAATTTGAGGTCTTTTGTTTTCCCAGGGATAAAATATGCCCGGGGGGACTCCCATATAAAAATGACGGGGTGCCGTCGGAAATTTTCGAAAAGCACCCTAAAAGGTACCAGAACGTTGTTTGATGGGCGTGGCTCAAATGAATTTTTACCCCTAAGAGGTACCAATTCTTAAAAACAACACATGTCATATTCTGGGCTTAATACCCTAAAAGGTACCGCGATAATTCCAATGGGGGTCATTTTGAATTTTAGCACCCTAAGAAGTACTAATGTACAAATTGTGACCCCTAAAAGGTACGACGAGCACCCCCGTCATTTTTATATGGGAGTCCCTCCCCCCCCCCCCCCCCCGGGAAAATATGTCGTTTTGGATGTGGATAAACAGTACGCATGTTCACACAGTGATCATTCCTTGTTGGTATGGTCCCTGGTTTGTATGTTTTCGAATGCACTGTGCGCCCCAATATTCTGCGCAGGAACTGCGTTTCGTGAAGGGAGGGGATGGTGGTGATGTGTAATTTGCTTTGCTTGGAAATCAATATTATTGGTTACAGCTATAGGCGAATATTTGCTAACGTCATTTTGCACATGCATGAGTTTACCGAATGACTTAAAACGTTGAAAGAGCTTGTTTAACTTAGTAATTTATGCAATATTGAACTCTTTTCATGTTGATATCAGCTATCAAAATTTGCAAAATTATTGGGTGCCAAAAGTGCTAATGAGCCATACATTTCAGTTGTAAAATTTTGAGCTTTTAAAACAGCATTGCGCGAAAAGTATATAGTTTATCAGGCTCAAAATTCCAGAGAAAGCTAATTGTGCTATGCCCTTTCAATGTGGGGCGCATAAGCTAATGAGGCAATAATTGCAAACAAAGATTCGCCTATTGGCTTATTCCGGTCTGAAACTTATTATGGAATATTTCCTGAGCCACATCTGTGAGCAAGCGCTTTTTTCGCTCCTCCCCAAGTCGTTTTCTGTTTGTGACTGAGCATGAGTCTTACCGTTGTATGGGGTGCAACAGTGTGGAGTACAACTGTACTTCATACCACGTGTGAACGAGACAAACCACACAAAATGTTTAACCCTGAAACATGTTCAGTTGGACATGACCTGATATTTACAGTTCATATCTATATATATTTCATAAATGCATAGTTGTTGACAATTACGTCCGGGTCGCAATATTCCACTGAAATAAAAACAAAATAACAAACAGAGTACGTATTCCTCAAAGTTACACGAAGAAAAGGAAAACTGGAAGCGACGTCTCGGTAGTACGGATAAGCAATTCTCATCATTAGAATTAGAATTATAGCATTAAAAATAACACTTCTTGGAAAAGCCGAGGCCTGTTTGTCATGCATGCATTTGAATTTAGATCGATAAGATCAGATGATTTCATACAAACCTGCAAGCATCAGTCGTCGACATAACAGGATAAATACGCGCGCCATTTTGTTTCTTCCCTTACTGTTCCAACATCAATTTCAATGTTTCCCGTAGTATAATTCAATATTAGTTAGCTCCCTCGTTGTCCAGAGAGAAACACAAAGAATCGAATTAAGAATTCAAATAGCTCAGGCTAAGGTACTTAGCTTTGCCCAGCCTGTCAAAACATTCGATGGATTTTCACTGCTCTTAAAATGAGGGCAGGGTTTGCTCCATCAATTTTCAGTGTCATCCACAGATGCGTTTGGTGTTTGGCGTTTGAGCCTTTGTCTGTTTAAATGTTTATAAAAGTTGTTCGTCAGAGACAAACAAAAAGAGATTGGATTGATTTCTTAACTTACATCGTGAAAATACTTTTGTTTGGAGACAACGAGTACTTTTTATCCGGCTGCAAACCGGAGAGATTTTTCACTTTACTTTTTCCCTTTTTATATTCTATAGGTGTAAATTATTCGCAAAACCTTTATCAGTATACACAAACTACAGCGTGATACTAGAAATGTACAAATTCAAGGTAGTTACTAAAAAATGTCTACTTTCTTTTGTATTTCGTAATGATTGTTGTGTCATTGTGACAAGTATGTCAGTCAGATAATTTTAGTATCAGTGTTGATTCATTGTGATACGGAATACTGTGCGAGCAATTACTTGCTTATTGACAAAATTCGTTGGCCGGAAGGAAAAAAAAATTAATACATGTAGCTCGAAGTTATAACCTACCAGAATGATCGGAGCATTAGTGACGTCATTAGTCGTCAACACCGTCTGTGTCAATACTATTGGCAATATTAGTTTCGGCTAATCGTGCATAATTAATCGGTAACATGTTATGAGTTGCAAAAAAGTGAGAAAAGTACAAAGCTCGTCTTAATTAAGTAATGATCCGCATATAAAGAAGGATAGCGCTGAACGGCAATGCACGATGGAATGTGAACTTTTTTTCGTTGTTTCAACTTGTCATCTCATTGGCCAAGACTCAAAAAATGCTAAAAAGTTAAGGTTCAAAGTGCATTAAGTCGAATTTTAACCTTAAAAGGTTTAAAGTAATTTGAGACCCAATCGCACAACATGCAAGTTTTGAAAGATATTGTATTTGGGGAACTTCATCAAAGAAGCAAAATTATTAGCTATTGTCTTCTGCTATTCTGATTGGTTAAGCACGAAAATTTCCTAAAATTTATGTGACGCAAATGGATTTTCTTTATTTTTATAATGAAATATAATTATGAACCATCAGCCCCTCATCTATTCTTGAAACCAAAGATATTCTATGTGGGAAAGAGCCAATGCCGCGGAACAATGAAGTTTACTATAGTTCTTATGTAGAGCATTACTTAACAATAGAGTGCGCAAAACACCGGAAGCCGAATTAAAACCCATAAAAGTTTTAGTCACTGTCACGAGGGCGCATGCGCCAGTTTCTGCAATCGAAACTTGAAAGGGGTAGCCTAAATTTTTCAAGTTGAAGTGTCATTTTCAAAATGGCGTCGACTAGTGGCGGCGGTCGCGGTGGAAAACGAAGAAACTCGACGCCATTTTTGAAACTGACACTTTAACTTTTCAAGTTTCGATTCGAGAAACTGGCGCATGCGCCGTCATGACAGTGTCTTTTAATATACTCCAATTCAACCCGCCCGTAACAACAGTTTGTCCAGTGTGGAGTGTCTGAGTGAGGAGGGCTGTTAATAAAGGTTGAACACTGGACAGATAAGCTATCGTAAATAGAGAGATGAGCCAAAATAAAAACTGAATGAATCTTTCTTAGTGTCGCAAATTTCTTTACACAACGTTTTAAAGTCCTCAGTTCTGCAAGTAACGGTGCACATGGAATGCTCATATAATCGCATAAAATGCTCATATAATAATGCATATAGAACCTTACGACGCTTACGATTTGTCAGAAATGACCGACCAGACGCCGTTTTGAGAGCCTCAGTGGTGCTTCAAGTCTACCAAAATGATGCATACTGTTTCAGAATTAACCGGTACGGCTGGCCATTTCTGACAAATGGTAAGCCCCCGTATAGATCTAGTCTTGCAGACAAAACTTCTTGCCAATAGAATGCCGTTTCTATTTGAAAACATTTTTAATTAAAATATGGAACCAGATGATCAGAATTTATCCATCATAAAAGATATATCTAGTTGTCCAGGTTGCTTTCAGGTTGCCTTTTCAACTGCTGAAGTTGATAGCACACTGCCAGGATCACAACATTTCACTCATGTTTCATCCACAGTTCACATATACGATTTTCATAAATTCATATTCATAAATTTCACTAGTACTATCATCGGGTGTATCACGAACTCACAATTGACCATCTATCCACGTGGCTTGGTATCTCAGTGGATATCGCAAGGTCATCCCGTTCAAGCCTGAATTATTTTTTCAGGTTGCTCTTTCAACTGCTTAAGTTGATAGCACACTGCGAGGATCACAAAATTCCACTCATGAATTAGCCATCTTTATCTTGGTACAACTGGTTCCACAACTGGTTCCACAACTGGTTCCACAAGATTATATATAGATTAGATTATATATAGATTATTGCTTCGCTCACTGCTTGCAGTTTGACGGCACTGTTATGACTCCACAATGCAATTCAACAATGTGTAACCGTACATCATGTGCCCAAGTTCAGGAGTTGCCATAAAGCCATTATGGTAGCAACCGGGAGGGCACATTGTATACATAATTGTATAATACGCTCACTCTTCATACAGTTTGAGCACTCTCTGGATTGGGTGGAGAGCCTCGAAATAGGTGTTCACTATTGGCATATTGCTTCGCTCACTGCTTGCAGTTTGAGCACTCTCGTGACTCCATAATGCAATCCAACAATGTGTAACCGTAAATCCTGTGTCCAAGTTCAGGAGTTGCCATAAAGCCATTATGGTAGCAACAGGGAGGGCACATTTTATACATAATTGTATAATACGCTCACTGTTCATACAGTTTGAGCACTCTCTGGATTGGGTGGAGAGCCTCGAAAGAGGTGTTCACTATTGGCATATTGCTTCGCTCACTGCTTGCAGTTTGAGCACTCTTGTGACTCCACAATGCAATTCAACAATGTGATATCGCGTTCCGTTCGTTTGGACACTTTTACTGGCGTGACTGTGAAAATGCGCTTCACTTTTTTTGTCCCAGCAAAAGCCGCTGACCACAGATGCTAAACACAACGAAGAAGAGGAGTCAGATAAACTAAGCCGCAAAAACGCCTGTTGTGTAGGCCAGATAAGCTCAGTTTCAAAAACAGGATCGCGGTCCGATTTGCTTTATAATCACTGAGTAAAATGATTAGTTAACAGATGGCCAGAAATGGACCTGTAAAGTCTGTAAACTATAATTTTGAATGCAATGTTATTACAATATTCGTATAACCGTTAGCATCCAAAGCATTCGCTCTCACTAGACAAGCTGAGACAGTTTACAATTGCCTTATAAAGTTTGATAAAGTAACTGGCGGAAGCATCCTTAGTTTTACTATGATATATATGACAGCCAGATTAAGGCATAAATTCCAGTCATGAACTTCCTTCAGGAGCTTTTGGCTCAGTTGGTATCAGCGAGAAACAACTTAGTAGGACAAATCTTGCATAACATAAAATGAATTAACAGGTATGTCGGAACCAACAGGTGTCATGATGTTGACGTCTCTCGTAAGTAGATAATACCATGACAATTACTGATTGAAGGACCAGAGAAAGCCATTTGGTTTGTAATCAAATCCCTTTAGAAACCATTCTTGGAATTGTGTTAAGTCCTACAAGAAAACGTCTACTGAGTTATGGGAACAACAACCACTCGCCACATTGCGATATCAAGGATAGCTATAAAATGTCTTCTTTTAGCAGGTTAGTACTAGAGAAGATGCTTTAACTCGGTTATAAAAACAAACAAACGGGCCATCTACGAATTCACTTAGACATTAAGAGGTTCTTGTAATGGGCACTGGAGAAGCGATGCTTTCCTATATTTCTTGCCCTTTTGGGGAAAGGAAATCCTTGTAAAAATTGTTCGCCGTTTGCTTGTTTCAATAACATAGAACTGCGGTATCAAAAAGGGAATGGAGGATTGAGGTATACAGATAGCTTACCGTTGCCTAGGAATAATTGATTTTAAGTGCTTTGATTCATCCCGGCAGTCATTTTGAAAGTACCCCCAAGAAAGTTAGTTGAACACTTGTAATCCATTTATATTTTATTGTTGTGATTTTATATGTCGCAGAAAGAGTTGAATGGACTGATGGTCAAACAAGAAAAAGAAAGGTGTAAATTCTATGCAATCACCTGCTGTGAAAAACGGGTCACTCTACCAGGTTAATTTAATTTTGGGTCAATTCTTAAAACTAACATTCCGTGTTTGTTTTTCCTCGTTGCTAAACAAAGTTAGTCTTACAAAGAATACAGGTGTCTTGTTTAGACTCAAAAGGTAGACCTACATGACAGTTCAAGGTTTGTCTGCAAGAGGGAAAGCTGTATATAGGCTCGATAACCAGCCGCTGTTCGGGAAACGAGCCCGCGCTCCTCCCCCGAGGAGGCTCAGAGACCGGACGCGAGAAAGCGGCGGAAATCGAGCCTAAGCTGTATACGGCAAATGACTAATTTTAAAAACAGCTTCACTTGCATTTTCACTTAGGTCTAACCCGAGCAATGGATCAACTGTTCTTAGACAACATGGCGACCAGTCTGGATTTACGATTTGACGTGTTATCCAACCTTATCGACGGATGTCAATTTCGTTTAACCTTCACCAACAAAGGCCGCTATACTATAACTTCCCACAAATGGACAATCTATTTTAGCTCCTTAAGAAAGATATATCACAATTTTAACCCAAAGAACAAAATGGCTGTGTCGCACATTAATGGTTATCTTCACAAACTGAGGCCTACAAAACACTTTCAAAACTTACTGCCTGGTAAACACTTCGAATTTTATCTCAATGCTCAAAATGCGATTATTTCTAAGACTGACGTCATGCCAAACTGGTACGTGACCGCGCGTGGCTTGGAACCGAGAATTATCCAAAGCACCGCGGGAGAAGGTTTGAAGTTCGTTGGCCCGTTTGACACACCCTCTAAATGGAAACGCACAGCACAAGATATGTATAACCCCTTTACGCCAGAGAAGCGTTTTAACATGAATAATATTGAAGATCTTAACAGGGCTGGAAATCTCATTACACCGACTCCTTTGGTACTGAAGTTTGAAAGTGCATCACAAAAAGCGAATTTATGTTGTGGAAACTGGGATGTAATTGCCAGAAGGAGTTTAGCTAATGAAGGTCGATATTTAGCAGGTTTGTTAATTTATATATATCCGCTTAATTAAGACATCAAATTGCAACTTTCTTTCATATTGAAGAGTCAACGCCACGCTTTTGACTCTTTTATTCGGCAGAGTTAAACCTAACATAAATAATGCGGTTCTGACATTTTGAGTCTTCTTGCTGAGTCTATGTGAAAGTACTGTGAACTTGCACAACCTGTAACTGTGGAAAACTACTAGAACTGTATTTAACTGGTGTTCTTGTCAATCAGCTGGATGGAGAAGTCGGATTACGACATGACATGGGAAGAGCTTTTATAGAAGAGATAGCAGACGAAACAATTATTCAGATACCTCTTAAATATTTCCTATTTCACTACATTTCATATAGATCTTTAAAAATGAAAATGAGCAAAAGGAATCTTTAACATACTGCAACAACGTTTGAAGCCATCTTGAGTCCTTATCAAGTGTAAAAATGACGGAGTCAAGATAGCTACGAAACGCTGTTACTGTTTCCTTCGCTTAGTTTTATTCGTTAATTGCTTGTCAAAATGTTCTCTTATTAGAATTTTACAAATCCCTTATTTTTCTCTCATACACTCCCAAAAGAAAAGATCATAAAACAAATAAATGGAGGCTTCTTTCTTTTGCTGATATTTAACCAGTAATGTTACTAAAATGTCTAATTCGACCAGGAATTTTTGAGGGCCACCACAAGTAACCTAGAGTTAGCTTGGTGCCACCCTCTTTAAAAATTGTTAATTTTTTGTTTAAAGTACTACATAACACTATCAGTGACGTATTACAGCCCGCGGTATGCATGGACAGCTGTATCGCTTTTGTTAGAGCTCATTACCATGGGGGGAATCATGGGGGGCTAGAGAGCCGCTTGAAACACCGACTCCACACAACACATTCGGGATCCATGGCTGGACATAAGTGTTTTGAATATATAGATTACTTCGTGGGCAGTGCGGGCGTACGATATTCAGCGCACGAGTTGGTTCGTTTTAGAAATCGCCATTCTGATTGGCTGCGAACCCCGAACGGGATTTTCACACGCCAAATTTCAATAGAAAATCTCAATAAGTATGTAATAAAACGCGGTTAGTTTCTAAAGAAATTGTGGTACTGCGTCGGTGATGGAGTCAAACAGGAAAATCTGGTTTTGTGAACTGAGTTGATAACTAGGTAACCTGGCCACTGTAAAGAGATTCAAAAGCTGGCGTTTTGATTGCTAAGGACATGCATGGGTATAGGCTGTACGCATGCGTGTGGCTCCGGCAGGGCCGTAGTCGGTAACTGGTTATTTTTATGCAGCTCCTTTTGTAAATTAATCAGACTCATTTATTTTTTAAACTAATCTATTTGCAGAAAAGCTCAGCATGAAAGTAATAAAGCATTTTAAATCAAGCAAATTCATCGAGCTCAAGATTGGTACCGTATACATCAGAAATAAGAAGACTGAAAACGATGAAGCTTACAACCTGAAGGTTAATCCTCAGAAACAAATCATTCAAATTGTCGGTAACACGCCCAAGGGGGTGTTCTGGGGAGTTCAGTCATTACTTAGTATGGTGGACAATGGGGAGATACCCTGGGTTACTGTGGAGGACTCGCCAAGATACGAGTATCGAGGACTAAGTATAGACGTCGCTAGGAACTTTCTTCCTAAGGCGGAAGTGATGAGGATCCTTGATGGAATATCAATGTTTAAAATGAACAAACTTCATCTTCATTTAACGGATGACGAGGGTTGGCGGTTAGAGATTCCTGGATTACCAGAGCTCACAGAGGTAAGTCCGCAGGCGGGGGTGGGGGGGGGGGGGGGGGGACAGGTCAATAGCAGGGAGACATCAAACGTTTATTCAGCAGTCTCCAGGGGCGGGTTCCGGAACCCCCCTTTTCGAGGAAGATTTATGAGAATTGAGAACATAATCCTTCAAAAAGAATCGAGAAAGGAGTTGCTATTTCATTGTTAAGCTGGACGAGAAACGGAAAGCTGATGGTATTTCACGTAGTTCACACTTGTGACATGCGCATACGTTTTGAAGATTTGAATGCTTTTGTAACTGAACTGTATTCAGTGACTGTTTTTGGACGAGATGGAATCCCCACCTCCCTGCAAAAAAAAAAAAAATGGTTGGGTACGCCCATGGTTTTTAATTAGAGACGCTCAGACACATTCTTCAAATAGAACTTAGGAAATCTAGCAATGATCATTTTTTAGTAAAACAGCGCTGAAGAAACCAACCTGCATATTTTGTATTTAATCTTTTGACCCACTCGGACATGGTGAGATATATGATAGCGACAATGAAAAAAAAAAAATAATAAAAATGCAACTTCGCTAGGTATGTTGGTCTTGGGATTAAGGATTTCTAGTAATTGTTACACGAAGGTTTGTTTTCGGGAAGATATTTTTTGTGAAATAAACGCTTTATCGGTAGATTATCGTTTTGCTCACCACAGTTCTGAATTGCTGTTCTTCCAGCTTGCATCCCAACGGTGTCATGACCTTCAGGTGAAACATTGCCTTGAGCCTCAATTAGGGTCCGGTCCCTTCAACAACACCTCAGGAAGTGGGTATTACACTGTGCAAGATTATCAGGAAATCTTAAAATACGCCAAACAACGACACGTTGACATCATACCAGAGTTTGATCTCCCTGGTCATTCACATGCAGCCATTACAGCTATGGAAAATCGATACAGAAAATACCGCGATATGGGAAAAACTCAAGATGGGTTGAGATTCTACTTAAATGATCTAAAAGACAAAACACGTTACGAATCAGGACAATTCTTTCTTAATAACTCTGTTAATCCATGCGTGGAAACATCATATGATTTGGTAGATGAGTTGGTATTTCAAGTGCGCGCTATGCACGCCGAGATTCAACCTCTCAAAGTTATCCATCTTGGAGGAGATGAAGTCCCACTGGGTGCGTGGGGACTTTCTCCCGCCTGCCAAAGGCTGGCAATGAAGATTAATTCTCCATACCCGGGTTGGAAGGCATTTTTTATCGAACGTGTTGCTAGAATTGCAGGAAAATATGGTGTGAATCTTGGACTGTGGGAAGATGGATTGATGGAGCAAACACGAACACCTATAGCACGAAGTAAACTGAACAGTGATGTGGTTTATGGTTACGCCTGGGGAAACACGATGAATCTTGGCTATCGCTTGGCTAATGCTGGGTACAAGGTGTTAAACAAATAAATCTCACATTAAAGAGTCTGACCCACCCAGTTTGCATTGCGCGCTTCTCTTATTGTTATGATACGACTCTATTCCATATTTAGGCAAGCATATCACCTCTTGCACGAGGGAATGTCTCATCTGCAATACAGAACTTTCGGGGGCCCTGAAAATAGCGGATGAACGAACGTGGGCGCACAATGCAAACTGGATGGGTCAGATTCTTTAAGTTCCCATTGAGCGTGGTATCTGATTCTGATTAACATATTGTTTTTATTATGCAGGTTGTGTTTACTAGATGACGTTAGTAGAAAATAACGATGATAGAAGTGTTATGTAGCTAAGAGATTACGCTGGGGAGAGGATCCCAGATATGTTTGTGACGTTTTTCTAGGCATCTGTGACAACATTTGACATTTAATATAATTATTGGACTGTGAGCGCCAATAAGCACTTGATGACTGTCCCCAAGGGAAACAGTGAGTTTTGTTTCCCCGAGACCCTCAATGTTAAGTGTTTTGTTATACCTCCCAACTCAAAAATAGTAAAAAACATAAAAACTTGTGTGCGGCTGGCATACAAATTTGTCGTTTTTTAAGGCGCAGGACCTGATCACGTGCGAGTCGAAAGTTCACGGTTTTGTTGCCCTAGGGCATTAGTGAGTTTTGTTCGCCCTAGGGCGCTAGACTGTTTTGATCCATGGCACGTGACACGTTCTTGTCCAATCAAAAAAAGCGTTGGAGTTGGGAGGTATAACAATGACACTTAACCAATCATGGGAGGACACGTTTCTGCTGGTGACACTTTCAGTATTCCAAATTAGTATCCAGAAATCGCTTAATTCAGTTTCACTGAGCACAGAAAAAGCTCTCTTCCCTTTTCCAGTTCGACGAACAAAACTGTGTGCGATATCTTGGAGGGAGGGGTAAGGGGGGGGGGGGGAGAGGTAAGGGGGGAGGGGTAAGATTTTTCGAACAGTCTACTGAAGGACTCGCGTCAAATCACTCATCTGCGCTTAGGTTCACACAAAAAAACACAAAAGGGAAAGACGGTTGAACTGGTATCGTTCCATATATAGTTAGATTGAATTCAACAAAACTTCCATTGTTGAATGCAAGAGGAGTTAAAGTCTAAAGGGAAGCTCGAGCTGCAATTTACACGTCTTATAAACAATACATTTTTTGGCATAGGTGATAATGACCCAAGCTACCCATCTATATTTTGATCATCCTTATGAGCCTGACCCGGAAGAGAGAGGACTTTACTGGGCCACACGGTATACAGACACTCGGAAAGCGTTTGGTTTTATGCCTGAACACTTGTACGACAACTTAGAGACAGATGGCAACGGGATATCGACCGCTGACTACTGTATCACGGTGGGAGGCTGTGTACCACCAAGCAAACTTGAAAACATAGTTGGTTAGTAGAAAATACGAAAAGTAGTAAATAAAATGCAAGAGTTTGGTGTCAAACAATTAAATAAATTGACCATGCTATTTTGTGGCCTTGTTAGATGTGTCAATAAGCAGGGTAATGGGCTCCTGCTAAAAGCTAATCAAAGTTACGATATAAGTAGATAAGAGTGCGTTTTTAATTTGTAGGTATGGCTGGAGCAATATGGGCGGAAACAATAAGGACTCCATCTCAATTTCAAGCGATGATATTTCCAAGAGTTCTCGCTGTGGCCGAGAGGGCCTGGCATCGAGAAACTTGGGAAGATCAAAGAAATAAACTACAGAGAAACAGAATGAAGAAAGCAAGTTGGGAGAAGTTCGCTAACACCCTGGGATACAAAGAACTTGCCCGACTGGACAAGCTGGGAATAAATTATCACATTCCTGTTCCTGGTGCCAGGTACACTTTCCTGTTTGGATTTTAACAGCAAAATAAGTAGATTCAGTAAAGTTAAATCTGTCTGAGCGATCACTACCAGTTTCATGGATGGGTGGGGGAGATGAGATCAACAATGGTTAATAGCGGTCGCCTGCGGCGGCTTCGTGAGCTGGCGTCCGATCTCATTTTCGTAAGTGTGTGTAAAGCGCGTTGGGACATGTGATATGTGCGCTATATAAGACATTTATTCATTCATGAATGCTCGGTGAACCACGTGTATTTAGAATTTTACGTGAGCAAATTCTCTCGTAACCTTACAATTGCGACCCCGACTACCTTTGGAGATAAATTCAGTTAAAGCTGTATTAAAGGGCAGACAACCTCGATAATATAATTAAGCGACAGTGGCTAAAGTCCACTTGAAAAATTGTGTTCCTGTGTTTACTGTAAAGAACATCTGTATTAAACGGACGCGGACACCTAAAAGTGGATTGAAATGTTGTTTCTATTGTTTAAAGGGATAAAAATAACAATTTTTTTACTGTGTCTAGGAAAAAGTAGAAAGAGTTAGCAGATAGCTGGTGTTGTTCCACCCGTTTTTTTTTACGATGTTTTAACATGCGAGTAACGATTATTACATAATGCACATGCAGTACAAAGAAAAGGCTCCGATGAGTCAACTCGTGAATACGAAACGTTCTTAATAAAAGATTCTGCAGATCTTCGGACCCTCCCATATCTTAGGCGTTTTGCTTTACCGACCGCCCACCCCCTGCGTCCAACTCCTCACCCTCCCCATCCCTCCAACTCCGTCGCCATGGGTAAGGCAGGTGACTATTACATATCGCGGGCTCAATGTTAACGGGAACAGTTTTAAAAATTCTTTAAAACTTAATTATTTATTCAGATTGTTTATTTGTCCATTTTTAATTCTCAGAGTTGCCGATGGTATTCTCAAAACAAATGTAGCTTTTCCTGGTCTCATGGTTGATTGCAGTATTGATGGCGGTCGAACTTGGTTTGACCCTAAACAAGCATCTGTCATCAGCGGTAAACTACTCCTTAGAACTAGGTGAGAGAGCATTCTTTCATTATACTTTATATGTGCTAATAAACGTACTGATAAACTTACGTCGCACAAGCAGGCTCCTGGCCCAAGTTAGTTGTCAAACCCGTCCGCCTTCTTTTCGTTCAAAATGGCGGAGCGGAGAAACCTTAACCAGGGTCTCCGAAATACTCCAAACATTTGTCAAGTGACATATGATAAAGTCTTGTCTTCGGAGGCATATTTCTAGCAAATGACGGCGATATTTGCTGTCTTAACATCTGAAACCACTGTTCAATCGGAATGAAGACATTTCATCATTTGTCACGTGACATGTATTTTGTCAGCTCTCGACGCCGCCATTTTAGATAAGGAGAAGACCCTGGTGACGAGATTGGTTTGTTGCTGAAATTTAAAGTAAATGTTATTCTGGTTTACGCGATTACATAGTGGCTGTGGCCGCACTTGGTGAGTTAACTGGGTTATTTTTTTGGTAACCCGGTTAAAATAACTCGGTGAAAAGGTGTTTGTAATGAAATAACCGAGTTTATTTTTCTGAGCGGCCGCACTTCAGAAGGTTGAACTTTGAACGTGAGAGATCATGTTATCATTTGCTAGCGTGTCGTTGTTTCGTGGCAAAAAATGTCTTCGTCACCTTGGACGCCATTTTGATTGTTACATAGCGGGCTTCGCATAAACGCAGCAGTTACGTGGATGAGTGCATGCGCGAGAGGCTAAACAAGTTTGTAAACTTGTTTTACCGGTTCAAAGTTAATTTATTTGTCCACGTTTCTGGACGGCGGCTTGATCAAAGAAACGAACGGATGCTCACAGAGGTTAATTGTTTCGTCCGGCCTAGCTCAGCGCAAAAGAATCCTCTGCTCGCAGGGTAACGCGCACCAAATGCAAGTTCTATTACGTAGAAATAAATTAATATTCGAGGTAGCAGTAAATTAGACACTCCGTGTCGTACACTAGTAAACTTATTGGTCTTTTATTTTATAGGTCTGCTGACGGTAATAGAACAAGTCGAGTTGCAAGAACTACGTTATCTACAAACTATTATCAAAACAGATCTCCAAACAACTTTTATTTTTATAAATAGGATGATAGACATTTTTGTTTTTTCAGCGATTTTGTTTAAAGAAGTTTGTATTACTTTTGCATATTTCTAATTTAAAAAAAGTAGTTTCCTTTTAAATTCCTAGAGTATGGTATGTGTAGTGAGCTGTAGTGTATAGAGTGTTAACGCGCACGTTGAAGCGAGAGAATGAATGTAATGTTAATACGCACGAGAGATTCGTGATGTATGTTGTAATTTATACGAGTTAGTTCGTGTTGTGAGTGTGAGCTGAAAATGGACATGTAACGGTCGTGAATAAACGGAGTTTTTTATTATCCGCGTGGTACTACAGTATGTACAGTTTACTAGTATTTCCTTCGCTTTTTGCTACTGGTATGGTATTCAATTTCACTTTTAAACAGCTTGAAAATCGATAGGCGAGGCCGTCGCATTTATTCAGGAAGGAGAAGTGGTTGTAAGAGAGTGGTCCTCTCTATTTTTGCAAAGAAAATAATGCCAGAGGGGATGTCCTTTTTTACTCCGGGTCTCCCCTGATAAGCAAATCTGGATCCACTAGCGGGTATAAATTTGTATATTAAGAATAGAAGGGTAAGCTGTATGTGGTATACGATTCGCTCCGACGAAGGGCTAGCGCTCGAAACGTCAGCTATTTGAATCTTTTTACGGTGGTCAATTTACCTTATCGACTCAGTCTATAAAACTAAATTCTCGTGTATGTGGTATACGAGAATAATCAATATACCCGCTCGTGATATTTCAACATTATCCAAAATAATTGGACAAGATTACTAGCGATATTGTAACTAAATAATACTACAAATTGTCCTATGTATACAGAAAACAAACAGTACTGCAATATGTTTGCAATTTTCCTCCTGTTTATTCTATCTTTCAGGATACAATTTTGCACTAAGACAACTAGTTTTGTTTTACGCAGGTTCTATTTATCCCCTATGCTTGAATCTCAACAAGTCTGCTTAGGCGACGTTTGTCCGCTGACCTGAAATAACGCAAAGACAAATGACAAATTAAAAAAATAGTAGCAGTGAACGGAAGTTAAAATTAAAATTATTAAACGTTTCGACTGATTTAAGATCTAGCGAGACTTGGGCCTCGTTTTTTAGGTTGACGAACTGAGTGTATAACCATTCTTAATCTTTCTTGTGGATACAAGAGTCTTCAAAATGGGATATATTATGCTGTTTTCCTGATTCCTGTCCAGTCACGCCATTTTGACTTGTTCTGTTAGTACAAGCTAGTAATGGACTTGTAAAAATACTCTCAAAACGGTTAAAAGGCCTGTACAAAGACACAGAAGAACAACTAATGAAGCAAAAAGGAGCATCGATGGACAAAACTGGACAAAAAGAGCAAACAGTAATCAAGTTTAGCTCAACTCCAATATGAAACTGAGGTCTGTTATAAAATCAGAAACCATCTTTGTTTGTTATATGGCTTTGATTCCATCCGAAAGTGAATATGTCAATCGTATTTTAAAATTTGTACATTCAGGAAGGAAAAAATAATCCATAATAATTAGACAAACATTAATAGCCTGAAGAAGGATGATCTGGCAGGCGAAATATTGTGAAAAATGTGTTGTTGTCTTCGGCTTCTTTTTGCTCGTTATCCTCTAAACAACGTACAACAAAGGCTAATCGAGATGAGAAAAGTAGAAAAATTCCACTTATCGATCCGCGCTTCCGTCCATGAAACATCCGTTGCTAAGGAATGCCTACCTTGTACCCAGTATCACTCGACCAGAAACAGCTATCCCGTCCTTGACGTCACCCCATGTTAGGCCACCATCAGTACTGTACTGAACTGAAAGACCCGGGATGGCGGAATTCACCTCAAGCTTTTGGTTAACAATCCTGGGCAGTGATTATTTGTAGAGGATTAGAATTATAAAATACAAAATAAATTATACTGCGATAAAGTTATATCAAAAAAGGGCATTCAACTTAACAAGATTTAAAAACAATAATGGCAATTTTATACAAATAATCGATAATCGTTGCACATATATATGAAACGATAATATCAGCGATCAGCCTTTCAAAAAGGCTCAAACTCCTTCAGATTTTTATACTATTTTGTTTGACGCTGGGTCTGGCGTTCATGGCTGGCATTGGCATTAATAAATAAATGTAGTTTCAAAGCTTTATATGAAACTACTTATTTGACAGCCGGAAGCAGACAATCATAAGTCAAAAGTTTGCCAGTAAGACAAATATGCATGGTTTCCAAGAACAAACTTCGATAACAACGACTCTTATCACTCCATTACTTTGTTTAGCCATAACACCACAAGCCATCCAATAAACTATAAATGCGGGAAAATGGTAGAGTCGTGGTAATATTGTTCTCAGTGACTTCGTATTTTAACCTAAAATTTAAAGTATCATCAAATAGATTTAGAAAAAAAATGAACAATGCGAAATACTGCAAAGTACGTGCTTATATTTTAACTTAATTGAGCACCATATACCAAATGAATATCATGGTTGTGTTTGGCTAGGGGAGAGCATGTACAGTAACGCCATACTTAACGTCAACGCAAGTCAGGTTTAACCTCAAAGAACGTCTCCTAATAACCCGTCTATCACCATATCTAGCATAAAGTAATCGATTTATCAGGGATGATTCAAAAGCCTGACTGCAACACTACGTTACCTTGCTCCAGGGACCGGTATATGATAATCAATGTTCATTTTGTCCAATCGCGCAAGTTCCTTATGTCCCAAGCTGTTGGCGAACGCCTCCCACTCCAGTTTTTTCACGCGGTTTCGCTTTCCAATGTCCGTTTCATTCTCAAAACACCCCTTGTGCCATGTTCTCTCGGCCAGTGCTAGCAGGCGTGGGAAAATCATGGACTGGAGCTGACTTGGAGTTCTTACAGTTTCCGACCAAAGCGCACCAGCCATTCCTAAGCGATAAGAAAGGAGGAAACAAAAATAATTAAAACAAAAGACTGAATGAAAAATGATTAATCTTCCCATGGTACACTATTGAAGACTCTAAAACCTAAATCGAGGTACGATTCCATTGAATAATGTTATCAACATTTTGCTTTTTGGTCGCGACCAGGAAGGTGAATTATGTAGAGATAAGATGGATGAAGTCGTCTCTTTATGTAAGCTAAAATATTGACTGATGCCAGTGTGTTTCCATGTTAAGCCTTATTTTGTGTTATGTGATTATTCGAGGACCAAGACGAGGGGAATATGATGAGGGGATTATGAAGACGGGGATATGACGAGGGGAATATGATGATGGGAATATGATGAGGGGAATATGACAGGGGAATATGACGACGGGGATATGACGAGGGGAATATGACGAGGGGAATACAAAATCCTTTGTTTAGCTATTGTTATCGGCTATTGTTTTCAGCCCCGCCTTTCTCCTGTTCTCCAATGAAAGCCGCAGCCAGCTATTTAGACAGTTTAATGAAAGGGGGTATGTTATATATTCCCCTAAAAAAACAAAGAAAACCGAGCTAGGTGAAAAATAAGCTTATTTATCACGTGAATTTCTAATTAGAATTGATAACGTTTACAAAAAGAAACTAACCCTCTATTCCCGGGAAGATGGACATTTCCCTATGAAATGCTTTATAAATTGTATATGAGCCACGCCAAAAGGTTCGGTTTTGAGCCGTTTTGGTTTGAAGTCTGAGACATTGAAGTAAGGTACTAGAGATTGTTGTTGTTGAATCTTGTTTGAAAAAGGGAGGGGCAAAGATTGGGACCAACGCCTGAAAAAGGGGAGGGGCACTTCCCACCCACCCCACCCACGGGGGATTCACACGGTGATTGCATTCATACTCTTTCAAGTGACACTCTGTCTTGTTAAAAATTAAAAAAGGGAAACATCAGTAAATTGCCGCTGGAACAAGGCAAAAACCGATAACAAACTCATCTTGGACAAAACGCCGATACCTCCGTGCAATCGATTGATTGGTACATTCACATTTCTCATTTTTACGGTGTAATCATACACCTCCTTTTTACGGTTATTTCTCTGGGTCCTAAATAGACCAAAACTGTTTTAAACTCCGTTCCTTTGATGTCCGTTTAAGGATGTTTAACGGTACCTTGCCCAATGATTAATATATAAGGCTCGGCAATTTTGCTTCATTTATTTAGCATCTCCTCATTATCTTTGTTTTCATGAGTATTATACTGAGATGCAAATACCTGCAATGTTTTGTGGTTTCCTGAGAGGGACGCATTTCCCTTTGTACATGTCCTCGCACAGATTCACTATAGGGTCCCCCATCCTCGTGAAATCAGCATTAGCATAAATTTCATCCGGCATAAAACCAAACGTCTTTCGAGTGTCGATAAATCTCGGGGCCCAGTAATAGCCTCTCTCCTCCGGGTCAGGTTCGTACGGATGATCAAAGTAAAGATGAGTGGCTTGCGTCAGAACAACCTTGCAAATGAGGCAAAATATAACAGATAGGTAGTACCATAGGGGCAAGAATTTGTATACCCCCCCTCCAAAAAAAAAAAATCGTAGGCCTTAGTCCCAGCTCGTGTCGCGTCCCAAACTTAATTTTGGTATCAGACTTTTAAGACGTTATTATTTATCTTTTATTATCTTTATAATTCTCAGCTGACCGGATTCCTAATTCCTTGAATCTGATTGGCTAATCATGCGCTCTTAGCCGATCCAGCTTTTTCCAGGTTTGCCAGTCCGGAATCATGTTGACAGTGCAATCTCATTTTCACGATTATGACTCTGAATAGCCCTTATCGTAGATGAGTACGCTACGCCAACATATCAGCGGTTTCTCGCTTTCTTGACCCTATAGTCTCGTTTTGATGTTTACGAGAACCTCTGACGACGATGAGCGTAAACATCAAAACGAGACTATAGGGTCAAGAAAGCGAGAAACCGCTGATATGTTGGCCTGGCGTACTCATCTACGGTAAGGGCCATTGATTCTATGTTGTTTAAAGTTTAATGTTTATTGAATTTTCTCGTTAATCGGTGGACCCAGACGAAAGCTACCAAAGCGAAAGTGAATTTTTATTGGCCAGATAAAGTATTTAATGACACAAACAAGGAAAACAATGGAAGAAAACTAACAAAGTTTCACCATGGTTGACATCGCTGACATACAATGCTTTTTCTTTTAATCGACATTCTGTGAATTTTCTTTAAAAAGTCTTGCTTGAATTTGTCATTCTGAATTTGTACGAATTTGTTGTCAATAATTTACACGCCATTTCTTGGTCGGATTTTATGAGATAATTGGCACTTTCACTCCACTGCTCGGTTTGTGTTCTTTAATTTCTCAGTCTTTACCATCCTCAAATTCAAGAAAATATGATTTTTAAATTAGAATGGCTCAGTTTTAGCTTCCGCGCTGCTATCAATGAATTACGCTCGACTTTGTAAGAACTTATTAGTAAAGTTTCAAAACGTTTTAAAGTTAATCTTCAGCTTTCCACGGTTTCGCTGTAGGCAAGAACATGTTCTTTATCCTCACCGGAGGCAAACACAACAGCCGTTTATTCTACCGAGAGACATAAAGTGATAGAAATGAGTTCACTTTGAAAAGCAAGTTATTTTGTTTATGAATGGAAAAGTTGGAAAGATTACCGAGTTAATCACGGGCCTAGACCAGTTGGTAGAGGAAAAAACTATACCCTCGGTCTTGAGTACGGGCCATACTCAAGACCTCGGGCACAGTTTTCCCGGCCGGTAAATAACAAAATACCATAACTGGCAATTTGGTTGAATGTTTTTATCCAGCACTCTATCCTATTAAGCAAGATGGTTGCAATAGTAGCGTTCCGCCCAGATTCTAAAAATAGAATTGGCACGCAGCATCATGGGATTGAAATGCGTACAAACATTCAAGAACTATGCAGGTAGCTTGGAAAAAACAGGTGCCACGAAGCACTGTTCTTGGGTACAACTCGACAATTATCCACAACATGTGCAGGAATCACAAAAACTGGTGTTTCCGAGGCAGCCATTTTGAAATATTTGTCCGCATTTCGATCCCACAATGCAATGCTGCCAAATATGACGTCATCTAGGCGGAACGCTGTTGTGTTATCATGATCACCAGACAAAAAACAAACCACCGATTAAATTGAAAAATAGAAAATCGTCAGTTGAAAATACCTTGTAATCAGCATTGGCCAGTTTGTAAGCACGGTCTCCTTGTCCCCATTCCCAGACATTATCCCAGGCATAAGCGTAGACATTCTTGTTCTTTAGGTAGCTACGATCATACGGGGTGTCCTTTACCCCAAGCACGCCATCCTCCCAAGCACCCAGATCAAGACAGTACCTGTTTGGAACACAAAACTGCTTTCATGTCCCATTAAGGATTGGGTTTGACACGGGTTGATAGGCAGATAGTGTAAGGGGAAAACCTTATTTGTGAATTACTGCGCCTTTCAATAACATGCGGAATTTGAAATTCAAATTTCCACCAACAGTTGCGTTTTACACTGCCGTCAATCATCTTAGCTTACCTCTCAGGAAACTGATCTTCACTTCAATGAGGTCAAAAGGTCACGTCCGTGCATTATGATTGGCAGATTTCGATCCATTTTGTTTGTTTCTTTTTTACATGGTCCGTTGGCTTTCGTATTAATTATGATTGACGGCAGGGAATAACGCAACTGTTGGTGGAGATTTGAATTTCAAATTCCGCATGTTATTGAAAGGCGCAGTAAACATTTGTAAGTGGATGTCCCATTATAGTTTGAAATCTTGAAATTAAGAACAATTTATAATTTTGGGAGATGGTACCAGCAAAAGCTGAAAGTCATCCTATGATGTAATTTCATAACATCCTGGAGTGAGTAGTTAATATTACTAGTCGCTTCCTGGTCATGCCACAGTTGTGGACCAAATTATGCTTAATCTTTTATGGCGGAATTATGGATTTTTTGGTCATATTTGGGAAGTAGAAACTTAAAAAATATTATGTTAGCGAGATAACAAACTGGGCATCCGAAACAGAGAGGAAATATTATAATCCATGACCATGCAAGGAATTACAAATATCTATGCATACAGTGGAAACTGAGAAAAAATATCTATACATATAGTGGAAACTGAGAAAAAATTTAGCAGTTAAAAATGCAGAGCTTCTAATTTTATTCGATTTAGGGGAGGAAAGAAAACAATGGATATGAACATCTTCAAATCAGGGTTGAACAGTAAACCAGAACGGGGATATGCCGTGCTAAGATAGTTCTTTCGTCTTATTACGTACTGCAAATAATACAGATTGACGCAATATTCTCATATAGCAATGAAGTAATAAATACAGTTATTTAGAAGAAAGACAGTACCTGGAGGACACATCAGCCACTCTGCGTACAAAGTATTCTTTCAAGTCCTTAACGATGGTGGGACTTGTAAAGTTCAAGCCCAGTTTCTGCGCCAAAACTTTGCAAGCAGGAGACTTGGTCCAGGCACCGTGAGCCACTTCATCTCCACCAAAGTGAAATATCTGCAAAATATGTAATGTACTTTAATTAGACTAATTAAGCATTTTCATGAATGTAACGAAGTTTTAACTTTCTACTGTAAAACGGACACTAATATGACCGTCGTCCTGATCCCACAGAAGCTCGAGCGACTCCAACAGCTCCTGGGATCTTATAAATATATAGCGAACATTTCTAAATAAATCTCAGCTGCGATATACTTAAACTGTTGGGTGAATGTGCTAGGAATATGCTAGGAGTATTTGTTTTAGTCTACTGTACTGATATTAAGGCAGTTTACTTTCTAGTGATGGGGTCGTTCAGTTTTCCCACCTTCAATGGCTGAATATCGTGATGCATGTGTCTAACACTGGATACAACGTGCTCCAAGAACTCATACGTAGACTCCAAACACGGATTAATAGCGTTATCAGTGAAGAATTGCACAGATAGATACTGCGAGGTATCAAGTGGATCCGACAATAGATACTGTTTAGCCTCGAACTCTTGTCCCATGGAGTTGTATTTCTTCTGTCTTGCCTTCATGGCTATGATAGCGGCGTGTCCGTGACCGGGCATGTCAAATTCTGGTATCACCTCCACATGCCTCTCCTCAGCGTATCGCAGAATTTCGCGGTATTCGTCCACTGTGTAATAACCACTTCCGGAATTACCCGTACCAGGTCCCGAGCCGAGTTGAGACCCAACACATTTTTCTTCCTTGACGTCATGACAGCGTCTTGATCCCACCTCAAGAAAATCAAAGAAAAAAGAAACATAACAAATGAACAGATAATTTTTCTTCTTTCCTTCTGTATCCAATTAGTATTATGGTTTAGATATCTGTTTCTTTTTTCTGTTTTGTTTGAAATCGTTTGTTGTTTTTTGTTACTGTTGCTGTGGACGTAATGCTTGCTTGATGTAAAACGAAGGAAATGACGGAGATTATTAATTAAAAAATAGTTAATATTATTTCTGAAAAACTAGTGGAAATCTTTAACGACACTAATATTTTTTTGCCTAGTCTTGTGACCTTATCTCCATATTGGCTTGTTAATGCATAAAATGTTTGCTTTTGTTTCTATATTGTTTGTTGTTATACAAACCTTAGTAAGTTCCGGTAATCCGGGAATCTCCAGTCTCCAGCCTTCGTCATCAGTCAGATGGAAGTGAAACTTGTTTAACTTGTACATCGCCATGGCGTCTATCAACTTAAGCACCTCGCTCTTGGGCATGAAATTACGTCCCACATCAAGCTCCATTCCACGATACTCATACCGCGGTGCATCATTGATAGTCACGTGAGGTACCATACCGTCCGGCTCATTGAGACTGAGAAGGGACTGGACTCCATTGAACACGCCGACTCGTGATTTTCCAGTGATTGCAATGCTCTGTGCGTTTGCGTCTACTTGTAGACTGTATGATTCCACGTTGTTGGATTTAATACCACCGATATTTACTGCACCAATTTTTAAATGAATCCGACGGAAAGAGTTCATGTAATTCAGCTGAATGCCCAGTCTACCTGTAAAAAATATTAACGAACAATAATAAGGAGGAATGATTTATCAATGGTTTCATCTTTCTTCACCTCAAAATTGGAGGTATGATGTTTTTATGAGCATGATGGACTCTTGATCTGAAGGTCTGTGGTTTGAGGACTGGCCGTTTGCACTGAGTCGTGTCGTTTCCTTACGCAAGACGCTTTGCTCCACATTGTCCTTCTTCATCCAGGTGTGCCAGCGAACCGTTAGCTGAAAACAAGTTACTGTATTTGCAAAGACCACCGTAACGAAATAAGAGCACCGGATCCTGTAGTAAAGGATCTAATCAGCTATAAAATAATTTTAAAAACGATTTGATAAAAAAGCAAGGCTGATCATGAACGGTACGGAAACGACTATATTTGTAAAATATCCAATATTTCGAAAGGCACAGCCTTTTTTCTTCTTCAGGGTCTTACAGATAATAAATCGTAAGGCAAAAAACGTTACAATTTGAAATTTAAAAGGGAGCGGGGGATTAAATATGATACCAATATGGTATCATATTTAATCTCTCGCCCCCTTTGAGCGGTTGCTCATACCTGAGCAACCGCGTTTAGCTTAAGCCCAGCGGGCTATGTTGAGTGCGACTTAATTGTTATAGCCGGCCCTACAATGTTCACGCTCACTTAAACTTCATTCCAATTAAGTTCTAATAAACAGGCAAATGTCTGCCCTTTAAAACCTATGAGTGATTAATAGAAAATTTTCTCCTTACAGTAACATTTACTGCAAAGGTAAATAAAAATCTACCACTTGAAATTAAAGGCAACAATAAAGTATTTGTCATCAAGCACTTTTATCAATTCAGTGGGATTACCTGCTAAGAATTTCGCTTCTTGCTTTAACCCTTCATCAGCTACTATGGCCCAGTCACCAGTCCCCAAGTTTACTTGCCTCATCTCATCAAGGCCGATGATCTCTGAGGGATTTGGCACGATTAGCTGTCCCGGTTTCTTTAAATCTGTGATGTCGTTAATAGAGTACCGCTTCTGAGGTGTGTAAGGGTCGTATTTATCCGAGGTAATACGCTTCCATTTGTTAGGGGTATCAAATGGACCAATAAAAGATAAATGTTCACCCGCAGTGCTAGTGATGGTGCGCGCCTGCAATCCTTCAGCGACAATATACCAGTTTGGCATCACATCCGTTCGGGCCACGTCCCAGTTTTCCGCGTCAAAATCTATCACCAAGGACTGGGAACCAGCCAAGCCTGGGAAGCTAGCAGTTGGTTCAAACTTGTGTTGACATCCATTGACATGTGTCACCTTGATACCATGACCACCCGGTATGACGTAACCACTGGGGTTATGCTTCGTGTGGGCTGGTTCAATAACCCGGATGTGACAGAGATAAATGGCCCAGGGTCCATTGGGAATCAGCTTTGAGCCTGCGTTCGATAGAGTCATACGGACGCGGTAGGATCTCCAGGTGTCTTGAAAGTTATCCAAGACGTCGTATTGAATGCCAAGATTGGTTGCGATATAATCCAGGGTCATTTGGTCTATGTTTTGACCAAAACCTAAACAAAATTACATGAAATAATAATAATCTTAGTCAATCGTTAGTTTCAACTCAGGAAATCGAATAGGTTTTTTTTTCGGTTCCACAAGAAGCAATACTTGTACGATGTAGAATTTTTACCACTGAACCCGTGAACATCTCAAAAAAATCTGTCACATTTTGGCAAGAAGAATCCTAAAAAAATACATGAAACTATTTAGGAGAATGTTCATACTAAAATAAATTCAAAATTTTTCACACTCCTCACTAATTCAGAATCCGTCTAATTCTTCGCAGCATGACCACTCCCTTGTGACTATAAAAATAATATGACAATATAAAAAGGTCCAAACCCTTGTACATGTAATCAGCAGCTATAGCTTATCATTTTACCTCAAACTTTGTAGTATAGTTCTAATTTTTAAGTGTTTGAATGCAATGGTAATGTGATTATTCACTTTAAATGATTGAATAAAATGGTAGTGTTACTATGCAGTGTGACCACAAAGCTATTGAGTAGCAGTTTACCATGTTTATGTTTTCTCGGTTGTTAAACATGATTTTAGTCTTTGGGACTGCGTTTTTCAAAAATATCACAAAACAATACCCTTGTAATGAAAGATATTGAGATAATTCCGTTGCATTTTTCGCTGTGAAACAGTTCCCACACAGTTTAAATATTAAGAAATAAAAACCTTGAATAACCAAACTCAGTAAAACCACAGCAGCAGCACAGCCTTCCTTCATGTTCATTTTTCCTTGGGTCTCAAGAACAGTTCAAGAAGGAGTGGTATGCTAAACTCCCCGAGTGAAGAAAGTGTTCAAGTTTTACATCTGGTTTCGCTTTGTACATCACTGTGGACGCGTTGTCAAAGCTGAGCACTCAAGTGTGACAGTACGTCTCTCAGTGTTGTGTCCCCCGCGCTAATGTCACCATGATCTAAAGATAAAGATTTCACTTCCATTGAGGAGCACACACTGTTTAAACCTGAAAAAATCCCAGCCATTAAGTGCTAAATATGGAGAAACAAACAGAATAGTACTGATCAAGAGCTTTTATTTGAAGTTTATTCACAGACTCAAACGTTCAACCAAATTGTATGAATGGAGAAGTTAGTTGAGAAGTAAATCTGACAGGAGGTGACATCTCTAAGAAGGCCTGTTTCGGGAGAAAAACGAAATTCTTCCGGGAATGTGAAGATTTTGCCGGGAATCGGGAAACTCGAAAAATTTTCGGGGAAACATGAGATAATGTTGTTAAAATTTCGGGAAGTTTGAAATTTTTGCGAGAACGTCTCGGAAAAAATCGGGAAGATATTCCAAATTTTCGGGACAACTTTCAGTTCCACACAGTATTGCTCAAACAGCGTTTGTTAGAGTTGTCACTCCCCGTAATCTGTAAATTTAAGGTTCACTTAGCAAACAAGATATAAAAACAGCTCTACCCGGTACACGGAAATGGATCACGTCTCAACAAATGTGTTTTATATTAGGTATAAACACGGATTGTCAGGGTCTATCTAAACCGATGAAGACAAGCGGCTTAGCTTTAGTTAGTTTAGCTTTAGTTTATTTCTAGGGTCTGGGACAATTCTTGGAATTTTAGATGCATTTTGTAGCCATTCGGTTTCAAAACCTTTTTTAGGTCCAACTGACAAAATTCCAAGCCGTATTATGAGACCAGAAGGTAAAATTTACTCTTTTTCAAACCAAAGAAGGAAAAATATTTATCCTTCTTCACCAAAACGATTCAGTCGAAAAAGCCTGTCCTTTGGGACACGAAGCGACCTATGGGGAATTAACACTAAGCAATTTTGAAGGAATAGTATGCGAGCCAGTCTGTAGCATATAGTGGAGTAAGTAAGGTTTGAATTAATTCTTGTTCGGTTGTTGTTTGGCGAGGCCGGTAAATTCACTCAAAGTACTCATTTCTCCAAGGTTTCTTATTTTGTTCTAATACTCAGAACTTTCTAAGGCGGAAAACCATAATCGAACCAGAGTTAAAACTGCAAATTACATGACCAATTTCTGTAGTGATCTTTTAATCTGTGAAGATAAGACAAGCCTTGACAATGTCTACTTTGTAAGTGATTTTGTCAATATTAAATTAAACAAGTTTCCACTGGTGTTTGTTCAGTCCATCAGAGCAGAGGCGGCCACGTTAGCTCAACAGATGGTATGTTAGTACAGCCAAACAGGTGAGAACAGCATGGGGTCTCCTGAGCCCTTCCATGCAATACGGCTTCAAGGTCGATTTAAACAGAGTATACTTTCCCAACTAGGGGTGATTGCTCAACAAGAAAGTTATGAGAGAGTAGGACTGATTTTGATGAATATTCAACTTGCTTGTTGGTCATTTTATTCTAATTGTTTCGGCTGGGTTCCCTGTTTTGTTTATTTCCCGCCGTTTTAGTCACATGACTTTGTTTGAATTAATTCTTGTTCGGTTTTGTTTGACGAGGCCGGTAAATTCACTCGAAGTAACGACTAAAGAGAATTGAACTGGCTAAAATAGATCGACATCAAGTGAGATCTACATTGTTGTAACCAGGAGATCGAAATTTGTTGTGATCTGGAGAAATAGAGGCCATCAACAAGTGGATTTGCGTTTACAGGCGCTTCGGTGTTTACACTAATCTCTACGGCATGTTGCCCAGTTTCTAGCCACAGTACCATTATCCCATCAAATATATTTTGGTTTGCGGCGCGCTCACGAAGTATGCCAAAGAGAAGTCGAAAGTTCAATCATTCGAATGGTAGTTTCGGTGGACTTTGCGGAGACTAAACGAAATCATTGCCGTTCTTTTTAGGAAGGTAAAACGTCAAAGGCATTCGTTGATCATCAAATGTCACTTGGTCAGAGCAGGAGCAATTTTCAACTTGAATTGAAATTTTCACAAAAGTTAGAAAAAAGCCTTAAAATGACATACAGTCGGACCTCTATTAAGCGGCCACCCTAGGGACTTTGAAAACTGGCCGCTTAATAGAGGTTGGCCGTTTAATAGAGGTACAATATAAATTGGATAGAAATGGCAGCCAAAGTAATTTTATTGCCTCTATATAGCAAAAGGCTTGTTGAAAAGTGAACATATGTGAAGATAAATGCAAAAATCATTGAAACAAAAAATTAGGTGCCCTGTATTTGCGCATTTCAAGTCCGTGCAAAGTTCTAGCTCTAACACAGAGAGCATGTAGTCGATAAGTACAGTATTATTTCGTGTTGAGTAGGTACAGAAAAATATGCAAATCTATTTAACAAAACATCTAGTTTCTTAGGTCTTTTTTGCACCAACAGTTTGTAAAAATTTTAGCTCAAAATATTTCACGGACGATTTATTTAAAATAATCCGTCACTGCTGTTTGCCGTTGTGGAGCTCGGAGTTGTAACGAGAAGATCAAGTCATTTGCCTTTCCGATAGATAGGGCAAGGTTCTGGTAACGGTGAAACTGGGCAAGTGGAGATTAAATTGCAGTTTTTATTGTTATCAGTTATCACCTTCATATTATCTGTCACTATTTCGCTTGAAAAGATGATTTGCTGGCCGCTTA
Source organism: Cladopsammia gracilis (assembly GCA_022457155.1). Taxonomy (NCBI): domain Eukaryota; kingdom Metazoa; phylum Cnidaria; class Anthozoa; order Scleractinia; family Dendrophylliidae; genus Cladopsammia; species Cladopsammia gracilis. Next base: position 591,530 of record JAJGOT010000130.1, on the reverse strand, counting down.
ATAGAGGTAAAAATACAATAAATACTAAACTTGCAACAGCAAAAAGGTGGTCGCGGTCGCTTAATAGAGGTGGCCGTTGAATAGAGGTATCGAATAGAGGACTTTACTGACAAATAAATCGGGACTTTGGAAAGTGGCCGCTTAATGGAGGGTGGCCGCTTAATAGGTGGCCGCTTAATAGAGGTCCGACTGTATTAAGTCCCAAAATGTTAGACACGTTGGTCTTTAGTAAGTCAACAAAATTGCAGTACCGGTGCAAAGCCGTCTGTGTAGCCGGTTACGTCATTAAACCGCTGAAGTGCTGATAACTACATACAGATAATCTTTTGCGCACCTTACACACTGCCCTAAATTTCGGTTGATGAGAGCATTGCGAGACAAGTTACAGATTACACTGGGCCGTTACACGCTTGCAACTTATATCGCAACGCTGCGAAAAGTAAGAGCTGTTCAACTTTGCGAAGCCCCCAGTGGTGTTACCCCGGGGGGAAGGGGTACTCGGGTATGTTTATGACTCTCTGACTCTCATCAGCGCTGCGCTGCGCTGCAATTAAGGTCTGTTTGTAGACATATTTAATTTAGTCAGGGCTCCATTAAAACTAGCTTAGCTAAATTAGATGTCCCCGAAGAAATATTGGCATATATATAAAATTAAGAGGGCAAAAAATGACTCGAGTAAAAATATAAAACAAAACACGAGAAATACACACAAACATTACCACAAGGAAATTTTGCTCAGTACTGTAAGTTTTATTTGAATAGCCACTTGAGACAGACTCTGTACATGTATAACCATAGTTCTCTAGAAAAAAAGTTTTTCTATGGGGATGAAAGGATTAATAGAAAAAAGATGTACTTTCAGCTGAGCTGCGACAATAGTCCTCCTTAAAAAGTGCTGGAAGAAAGTCGTAGTACTTGTGAAACATGTTTTAACGGATACGTGCTGAAGCCAATTTAGGTCCACTGATGCGTTAATGGACTAATACAGTATATTTTCTTCATAGGAAGTGGGTTCATTAAAATTAAAGTCCATGCATTCAGTTTTGCATCATTGTCGTTTACACGTTTGGCATGCAATGCGACAGATACTTCATTACGTAAAATTTGAGTTCAGTGTAGACGCTCTTTTTTGAAATATCAGGAGGCAATTTTTATTTTTAAAAAGGTGTTGAATTAAAACAACTTCGTGAATAAATTATAGTGTTGTTGTAATCTTCGGCTAGTTACTCTTTGAATCATTAACCAATTATTATTAAACGTACTCAGTATACTGGAACGGAATTTTCCTGTTTCAACTACTGCATTCAGTTATACTTCGGTAAACAATAAATAGAAATTTCCGTGTCACAAATGAGGAAAAAATATGTTACGATATATAAAAATAAGTTATATCATCAATTTTTCATGAAACAAAATAAACCAAACCTAAATTAAATTGAGGTAAAACAAAACTTTTTCACAATACATAGTTCATGCTTGTTTTGTTTTTATTTTGACAACGTCATGTTATGCGTTAATCACGTATGAAAAGAAACCCACACAGTGATGAACACGGTTGAATACGCAAAACGATAATGCACCTTACATTAATAAAACATGATTGTATAGTTCCCGTTTGGTGATATAAAAACTTTAAACAAAGCAGCATTTTCAGTCGAGAAAAGCTGCCGCGGAGCAATAACTTCAATAGCTTGTTTGGTCGTAAGAACAATCTTTTAAGCATGAAGACTTGTAGTTTTCTTGTGACCTTTTCTCTCGCCTTGGTTTTGGTGAATGCTTTCAGTACCGAAGAACATGTCAAACGATTCTTCCGTAAAGAACACAGGGTATATCTACCTGAAACAACCCGCTTACAGCTTCAAGAAGACGAGTCCGTCTTGCAGAACCTCGCACAGCGGGACGAGTCAACAAAGTGCTTGTCCGTCTGCGAACCAAAGTGCGATAAGTTAGATGTGCCAGACTATTTAACGGTAAATATCGTTCTATACCGTGTTATTTCTGGGTTTGTAAAACAGATATGTTGTTTTTCCTATTATGTTTGGCTCATCGGAAATATATAATTCAATTTTTCAATTTTCGTAGCCACACCTTTAAAGAACACATATGCAAGTGAAACGTTATTCAATATAAAGCTACACCGTTTTCATGGTGGAACTTACAAATTGACGACATGGCGTTCAAATGATGCCTTTCCTCCTTTTTTTTTTTTACAGAGAAACGCAAGTTTTCACAGGTTCGAAGACGAGCCCATCAACTGCGTGCTGGCCTCCACAGTTGTGTTCCAGAAAAGCCCCAAGTACCAATGTAAATGGCTGTGTCTGTATCTGTTTGACTGTTGCCGTGCGTGCAATGCCAAATATGCTCAATGCCTCAAGCTACTCGGCAATTACCAAGGTGGCCCCGAATTCTGCTACCGCCGAGATAACTACAAGTGCATGTGCAAATGCCTGACAAAGCATAACCCTCCAGAGAACTACTATCGCATCGGGCAGTAATGCGCCGGGTGATTACTATTACAGCTGCCCTATGAGAACATGCATGCAGCCCTGTTTAACTGACGAAATCCACTTGTCTTGTTTTAAGTAACGAAAATGTGTTAAAATGAACTCAGACGAGATCTAAGCTTCTGATCACCTAGAAAATGTGTATCTTAATTTGATTGTATTTTCTCGTTTATTGTTAAGCTTTGTTTTAATTGAGGTTGTGACGAATAAAATAAACGTATAAGAGGAGAAATATGTTGTCTATGATGCGTCATATCAGTGGTAACACCCTAATTTATCGTTCCACTTAAAGGTTTTATGCCTTGCTTTTGTTATATCAAAGGAAAAACGTTAAAGTTGGTCATTTTATCCCATTCTTTATTAACAATTCTTTTATTTCTTCTGCAATTCGTTCTTCATTATTCTTGATGTCTGCTCTATCACGGTTCCTTAACTTTTGATAGAACTCAGCCTCTTATCATAAACTTATCTGGGAAATATAAGAAGCTCTTTCTTGCAAATAATTTGAATAATGGACTGACTAAGTTAAACTGAAATAAAGAGAGCGCAAACCGCAACAAGAATGTTAAGCGTTTTTTTCCGCCTTGATTCAATATTCCACTTTACCAGTGAATTTAAATAATAATACTGAATATGATGTCAACCACAATGTTCTTTGTTTCAGAGAGATTAAGGTCCTTGTATTGGCCTTTTATATTGTACAACTTAAGGATACTTTCAAAAAATTCGTCGAATCAAAACTGTTCGGCTTTTTGGAGGTGTATTATCAGATAAAAGTCATTGAATGCAAGCGCGTTTAAATTGAAGCTGGATTAATATTTCTTTAAGGAAAAAAGGTTCGAACATAGAAATCGTTCGGCCTTCTATTGCAAAAGTGAACTGTTTGCGATCGGGTGCGAGGGCTTTGCTCTGCAGGGTGGCTAACTATTAAATGTACTTCAGAAAACCCTTATAAAATTGCAAAACCGTCACATTCTCGCATATCGTGAATCGAGTATTAGATCGTTAAAATACGCTAATGTTGTCGTTATCTGGTGAAAACAAACAAACCTAGTTATTATTCAAGGGTGCGGTGTCTTGGTATAAAGTGGTCGAGCTTCAATTTAGCAAATCATTGACATTAATGGGTAGATTTGATAAGCCATGAAATAATGAAAAATGTAAAGTCATTGAAAAGGTACCCACACGCTCACGCAAACTGCCGACTCAGTCCTGAAAAACGTGAACAAATTCCGATGGATAAAACGCACTGTTTTCATGGCAATTTTTGCAAGTTCCAATTTTCAATATGGTACTAACCTCTTTATTGGTAAATAGCAAGAAGTGAAGAGGTTTCTTTCCTTTTTTAATTAACGTAATAGCGCTGATATTTAGCTTCATTGAACCCGGAAAAATTCACGGTGCTTTCAACGGATTAACGTACATTCAATATACAATCGTTGAAGAGGCCGGCCCCGCGCACGAGAGCAAAGAGGTTATTCTTGCAAAAACACAACAAAACAACAAAACAAAATCGCCTTCATCTTGCAGAGTTTTAGTCCTTTTCTAATGTGTTGCAATAAACGACTAGCGCAATTGCACGAATTAATATTTCAGCTACTTCGCTTTATAATTAAGTACCGTGACAAAAACTTCATTTCAGTTGAAATCAATTAACCAGTGTGCAATGTACGTGCCACCAAACGTCATGTATCAATCAACTAATTCCAATTCAATTCTTAAGGCAACGAATCAAAAACAAGATACAAACATTTTCCGCTTTCCGAAAATAAAAGTTTTTTACACACCCAAAACTCATTCAGTACGAAGACGCCTTTTTGAACGAACAAGTTATTCATTCGTCTCGTTTGATTTCTCGCCAACATGAAGTCGTCCATGATTGTTTGTTTCGTCGCGGCGGCTGTTGTCTCCATTGCTATCCTAGGAGATGCGCAATCCATCCCACCAGCAACTGATCAGCCTGCAACTGACATACTTCCAACGAGACCTCCTGTTACGCCAAATCCCCATGACTGCGACTGCGAGGGCGAGTGTAAAACACTTCACCACAGCAGAGTTCCATACAAGGAAAAGGTGAGGCTTAAGAATATTCATTTTAAAAGTGGACTTGTCGAAAAAGTAAATAACACAACGTTTACATCATTGTCTTACAAGCATAAATATACCAGCTAATACTTATAAAATGTCTCAAATCTGATGACGGACTTAAACAAAATGAGCAAGCTAAGCTAAAAGAAGAACACAGAAAGCAATATTTGTTGTATGAGCTCTGCTATTATCAAAGTTACAAAGTTAGCTGAAGTTTTTTCAAAGTGCAGCTTCATGAGAATTATTTAAATGGTCACACTTTCTAAGGATTTCATACACTTTGTCTCTCTTTCAGAAAGCTAGGGCCTATGTTTTTTATTTATTTATTTTTACATTTTCTTACAGGATTTTCCCAACTATCTCAGTTATGAAAGTTTTCCGGTCCTGTGTCGGGACGCAGCTGCCCTAATGTTGCCACCCGGAGATAAAAAACCGAAGAAGAAGTACGTCTGTAAGCAGACATTCGACTGCTGCCGTAAATGCAATCATGTGTTTTACGTTTGTCTCAAGAAGTCGGACCAAACTTATGGTTCCTGTATCCGTGCGGCGTATAAATGCATGTGTAATTGTATCGATAAAAGATCATACAATGAGCTGCCGCACAAACCTGGCCAGTAACTACTAGACACCTGCGTGCTGAACGCGTGCAAAGTGAGGGCGAACATTTTATTTTGATCTAACTGTAATAGTGAGCTGTATTTTGTAGACCTATTTGTATACAATTTTGAGCTTTTGGAATGCAGTTGTTAAGTTTAACCATTGTCAGTGACCGCTAATGAAGTAAAAGTGAATGAAAGTGCTGTAAACGACTACTAAATGTACTATAAAATGATTCGACTATCTCTGTTTTTTCCTCTTGCTTTTGGTTACTTCTGGGTGGATACCTTTTCATTCAATTTTGAGCTTTTGGAGTGAAACCGCTAATGACGTTATAAGAATGAAAATCGTGTAAAGTACTATAATCGATGTATTCTAAAATGGATCAACTGATTCTTTCCCCCTTTGCTTTCGATTTCTTTTGCGGGAACACCGTTATCCTTATTCAAATATCTACTGCTTAACTATAAATGTGCCCGCTGTGCATCGTTGATTTCCCTTTAAAAGAAAATTCTTAACCCATTTCTCGCTTCAGTAGTCGTTTAAGTGTTATTTTGAACACAACACCAATGCATTTGTTTGCAATCCCACATCATTTCGGTATTTGCCAACTTTAATTCAAAAGATTGATCAAAATATAACTTCTCTTGTCCCGGATCGATACCTTGTTGAGCAGAAAGAGAACAAGAATAAAGCTCTACGTTCGGTCCAAGCACAGCTAAAAATAAACATAGGTCATAATTAAGCATAGGTCAAACTTATTTCAGAATGAACAAAACAACAACAAACTGACGGGTTAGACGAGCCACAGGCAGCCCATACTGCCGGAGCATATTCCGGTATCTGAAGCATGAAGCATGGTTGGGATGGTAGTCATCACAGGGCTACCCTTAGTATTTTATAGCTGGGTAGAGAAACGATATGAAGCAAAGCTTCTTGTGTTAGGAGACAATAGGACAACACAGGGACAAGATCTTGAATCACCTGCCTTCAGATCAGTCCATGGTCCCACGCGCTATTTAAACCGCTACTGCAGCACGACCGTATCTCCAGTGTGACAGTAGTCTAAAGTAAACAAAACACCCCACGCAAACTCAAAACAAAAGCTCAAGTCGTCTTGGGTGACCAGTTTTCCATCAAGTGCATAATAAGTATATTGGAACACGTCTTTTAAGCATATCAATTAGCCTTTTCTGCCTTCACAATATATTTTACAACGGAGTGGTTTGAATAATAATAATAATAATAATAATAATAATAATAATAATAATAATAATAACAAAACAGGTAGAAGAAAAGGACAACATCACCATCCTGTATGATATGCCCATTCATACAGACAGAGAAATTCCTGCAAATCGCCCTGACATAATCATCAAGAACAACAAGGACAAGATATGCACACTTATCGATGTAGCCATTCCCTCTGACAAAAACATCTCCACCAAAGTCTCTGAGAAAACATCCAAATATAAAGACCTAGAACTTGAGATAGCAAGAATGTGGCAGACGAAAACTCAAACCATTCCTGTGGTAGTAGGCGCACTGGGGATGATCCTGAAAGGCATAGAAAAAATAGTCACTAGCATCCCTGGCAACATCAACCTCTGCGAAATTCAGAAAACCGCACTACTTGGGACAGCCAACATCCTGCGCAAGACCCTTTCTCTGCAATGCTAAGTAGTGTGGCCTCCACACAGCGCCTCATGGGTGCCCTAGGTCCATGGTTTGGACCCGGCCCCCATGGAGAACACATAATTATATAGAGAACACATGATAATAATAATAATAATAATATAGACAGCTTTTGTTCGCCGCAGTATTTTAAAAAGATAAATAAACTTAATATATTGGCCTTTAAAATTATGTACCGCACAAAGTGTTTTCATACAGTAATTTAACGATTGCTTTGGTCAGTGCCGTTGCTACACATGATTTTTATTAGTAAAAATATCTCGAGCCACATTCTCAACAAATAATACTTGAAGGAAAACCCAAACTAAGCGTGAGCTGCCTGCACGTGTTTTCCCGCGCTTGGCGCCGGCTATTATTTGATATGAGTTCTGATTGGTTCGTTGGATTGTCTGCGTCTGTTGTGATTGGCCAGTGATTAATTTGGTTTCGGTCTTACGACAGTCAATTGAAAGCTGCTCTTCAGGCCCCGGTTGTTCAAAAGGTGGATAGCGCAATCCACCGCATAAATCACTATCCAGTGGATAAGCATTAACAAAACCAATTGTGTTATCCACTGGATAATGATTTATCCGGTGGATAGCACTATCCATCTTTTGAACAACCGGAGCCAGTACAATATGGTCAATCCGGAGAAGTCAATGAATGCTTTCGGTGGAAAACCTATTCGAAAGGACTTATAAATTAGACTAAAAACTAAAGTTTTCTTTAGTAAAATATCGCCACGAGCTTTCGTAACGTCGGTAAATTTAGAGCCGTCTTTTGTTTTCGGGAGACAAAAAATGTCGTTTTTGGTACAAAATTAGGTCCGCTAGGATTTTCGGAAAGAAGAAAGCAGCGAGCAAGTGCGAGGAATAATATTACTTTCCTTAAAATTTTCTGCCTCTGAAATATTCAGCAAAAAGATCCGAAAATATCAAACTGTATCCACCTTTCACATAAACTCCTCTAAAGGCAATAACATTTCGGAGGAGGCCTTAGTTGAAAGTCATCAGACATTTCCAGTGTTGTATTCTGAAAATAAATGAACTCTCAGATTTAACATTCCCTTTACCTCTATGAATATTCAATTTTCACTCGTGACCTTCAGTCCTGTGGGACTCAAATGACAAAGGCCATGGAGGCCATGTTGGTGTACATAACAAAAGAAGTTCATTAAAATTTTTTTGTAGTTGTACACCAACATGGCCGCCGTGACGTAACGTGAAAACCATCTATTAGTAAGGGTTGTGAATTACAATCGAGTAAATACGAGAAAAGAGGGTAGTTAATGTGACGTATATATATATATGTAACATCACTTGGAAAATATATTTTCAATGTTACCAGACACAATAAAATCCCGATAACAAACTACTGGAATTGTACAGAGCAATAAAATTTATTTATTCGCTATTATTTTATTATGGTTTGAAATTCGTTATCTTGTTTATTTATGTACCACGTTTCAATCATAGTACTAATTCTCGGAGCATTTTGATGACACATATATAAATTAATGTTCCCAGTTTTGTTTTCTTGCTAACACCTATTCAACGTAGGGAACATCCATGCCGGGGTATAAAAAAATTACGAGAGTATCTCTTATTATAAGTTATTATAAGTTAATTGGGAAACCTTGTTCCTTGTACGAGTGCTATGCGGTGCGGTCGTCTGTAGCAATAAATTTATAAAGTCCTCTTTCAAGTTACCATCCTTTAATCGTTATGTTCAGCAAACTTTCCTTGGCACATTTACCAGCGCACTCATACGCAGTCTTCAAACAGGCATCTTTAGCAACTTTGAGCACACATTTATAATATTCTCCGTTGCACTTACGGCAGCAGTTGAAGAAGCAGAAGGTGATATAGGGTTTGTTATCGACACCGATTGTGCCAGATTGTTTGCAGAAAATTGGGTTGTTTTCAATCCAAGAAAGTTTCTGTGAAAGAAGAAAACACGAGAAAAACATTTGAGTCGTTTGAGTAACTTATAGTAACTTCCAGGCCGATCACTAACGTCTTTTTAATTTATTAAGATATATCTGAACTACTACTAATTGTTCGTGAGCCACCAGATCATACGTCTTTGAACCTAAGTAAATAAATAAATAAATAAATAAATAAATAAATAAATAAATAAATGTTTTTACAAAGCTCTCGTTTACTTTTCTTTTATTAATCGCTCGATCAGTTTTGTATTGTGGCCGTTTTGTATGTGCACCGATCAGTCGTATTTTGCAGAGAGGAAATCTGATAATATTGAATCACAAATCAACTTACTTGGAGTTCTGAGCTGTTAGGGTCTGGGCAATAATTCTTGCAATTACACACAATTACTCCATCCAGCTGCCTTCTTTGTCGAGCTGAGCCATCCTCAATTGATTTACTTCCTTCGCCTTTCCTCGTTGTGTTCTTTATGATTTCAGCAGTTTGATCATACGGTTTTGATATTGCTGTATCATCGATCATTTGCGAGCTTCTACTTGCAACACGACTCGTTTGTTTTAGAGAAGCAAGGAAAAGCCAAAAGCGTGGTCCTAAAAAATACTTCATTATTCATCTTGTATCAACCAGTGTAAAGACATATTAATTGGAATCTATTTACGATTGTTGTGCAGTAGCCACAACAAGCAGAGAAGACGAAAACATGTTGTGACATCCAACGAACCGCAAATTTGCCGCAATGGATGAACAGTTTTTCCGTATTCAGAAGTGAGACTAAACGACAGAATTAACACGCATTGTTATTGAATTTAATGTCCTGCCTCTGATTGGTTAAGCTGAAAACCACAATTATATTATACACTGACTGCTGTCGTTCATAGTACCCAGTCCTACACAATGGCAGCTAGTAAAAGAATTTTGTGATCAAGCTACAACACGGATAAACAGAGCACTGTTTAAGGTGATAGACCATAGATTAAAAAAAATTGGCTACGCAGTATTTTGTTTTTGACCGTGAAACCCTCTGCACGGTTTAATGCTGCTTAATCTTTGTCCGTTACAGAAAATGAATCGCGGGAACTTGAAGGACTAATACTGATACCATACAAACATGGTGTCCAGGGTTAACGCGAAAAACAGTCACGGCACAGTCACGGTTTTCTTCGTGTACGTAATACTTATAACATTCTTGGAGGTACGCAAGGAAGGGAGAATTATACGGATTGCCTCTATGATCTTACTTTACTTTTTTTTCCAGTAGTTGCCCCTTCTATAGAATCTTGGGTTGTAAACATTCCTTTTAATGCCTCTTCTCATTGATTCGTACACAGCATATTCTGACTGACTCCTCACGCGCATGTCCTGTGACGTAATAGGATACTACACCTTCCCTTCCCTCTACTGAAAATTCTTCATAAGTGCGACCTTTTACAAAGTTACTGCTCATGTTAGGCCATCCCCATAAAATGTTTCGTTTCCCATCGCCCGACAGACCCATTTTTTTGGAAAAGTAAAAAAAAAAAAAAACAATTCAGATACACTGTCTGACAAACAAAATTTTACTTTTTCAACATGTGATCAGTGGGCGGCACGGTGGTCTAGTGGTTAGCGCGTCGGACTTTCAACCTGCAGGTCGGTGGTTCGAAGCCTGGTCTCTGCCGTCGTGTTGTTTCCTTAGACAAGAAACTTTACCCCACGCTGCGGAAGGGTGGCAAGCCAATGGTGTGAGACCTTCTAAGAGCTGCGACATCACCCCCACGCTGTCTCTCTCCACCCAGGTGTATAAATGGGTATCGGCGACAAAATGCTGGGGGTAACCCTGCGATGGACTAGCATCCCATCCAGGGGGGGAGTAGCAATATTCCTAGTTGCTTCATGCTACGGAAACCGGGTTAAGCTCCGGCCGTGTGGGCCATCGTGGCCCGAGTGCGATTTTACCTTTTTACCTAACATGTGATCAAGACTTTATTTTGAATAGAAATCTTTTATATTTAATTTATTAGCCTATATATTAAATCGGAAATGTTTGTGGACGTCATTTCATTTATCTATCAGCATTGCATACTTGGAAACAAAGGTTTTATAACAGACCCTTAACAGACTTAACAGCATTGTGTATAAACTGGAATAAAAACTGACAGGCACAGTGTGTTCCCTCGGTCAATTTTCTTTTCTTTTCTTTTTTTTGCCCGACCGACCTACCCACTTTCACGAGAGGGAAGGCGATGGGAAACGAAACATTTTATGGGGATGGCCTTAGTATAAAAAAAAATTTCTTCTTAGTTAGTTTTAATCCAGCCAAGGCTACGATCCCAATGGTAACATGTTGTAGCAATATTTTGTCATTATTGTGATTCAAGACCTTGATGATCCTTGATGAACATAATGGCTTTATCGCATGAGTTTATGAACCCGCTTTAAAGGGTCTGGGGCCAGGCTCCCACAGAAAAGTTGAATTGGTAGAGTTAATAAATATAGATAGCCTGAGCCTAACAGACCCTAACAGCGTCGCTCTTTGAACAGAAAGCCGATGATAAACTTAACTGAGGTGAAAGGTCGGAAGCACAAGAATAAAATTGACGACCGGGCTATCTTTTAATTTTAGCAATTCTCAAAAACAGACTTACGCGACCGTTTGCACAGTACATTTAGACCGTACAAAAGTTCACAAAAACAACTTTTTCTCCGTCTAGAATAATTAGTACGACTAATTTCCAAATAAAATACACCTGCTGCTTATAAAAATTGTCCGAGAAAATTGCAAAAAATACACAAACATATTTGGATAAGACCACGCGAGTGAAGTGTACAACTTGTTTTGTTTTGTTTACATAAAATCGCTTTTCAACCTATGTAATGAATGAACAAACACATAAAAATGGACAACACAATCTTCTTTCGAAAAACTTTATTCAAATCTCCATAAGTTTATGTTTAAAGGCAAAACGCGAACCATTAAGAGCTCATCGAGGCCGAGATGTCTCCGATGAAAGAAATCAAAACAACTGAATTTAATTGAGCGCTTTATAAACAATTCTCCCGAAAACTATCACAGATTGATATCAACATAAATTCCCATCGAAAAATGTATTTTGTTTTACCTTTAAGTCCCTCCACTGCTTGGAAATTGTTTAAATCTCCGCTTCTTCAGTTCTGAAACCCGGCGAAGTGACAAACATCTTCCCGCATTGCTCCCATCCTCGAAGCAAGATTTTATCTCTTGAAAGCTCTTCTATTTCTCCACTTTAGCGGCTTCTGAGTATTCCTTAATTAGTATCCCTGTCTTGAGTAGCAAACCGCGAAAAAATTCAGGAGAATAACGACTTTAATTTAAACGGTTTTCTCCGCTAAACACAGCAGTGTTTTCCCAGGTGACGTGAAATTGCAAAGATCCCGACAAGACTAAGCGGCAGCGGCGCCGGCGCCGGCGGCGGGCTCACAACGCGCCCGCGAAACATTCCGCTAGCCATGACCATGAAAAATGACGGACATGGGTTCTCTGGTTCTATGAGTATGGCGCTCCGCGCGGGCCTTCGGCCCGCAGAGCTCCGCTATTAAAGTCAGTTTTGATAGCAATTATCTTTCCTTGGCTCAGCCTGTTTTGGTTCCTCTTTAATTTTTCCCATCCCCCAAACTACCATCACTTTACTGATTTATAACTTAAGCCTGGTTTTCACTAGCGACATAAGAATTAGCCAACCTCGTGCATGATAAGCAAACAGAGGCTAATAATATTCAACTTTTAATTAATGCTCACGTGGCAGGTAAGTCGTGTCAGAATTTTGCATAATATTGAGAATATTGTCCGAGTAGCGATCATGTTAGAACCGTTTATCGTAAAACTTAAGACTCGATTCGGTAATGGCTGACTTCTTCTTTTTACAACCTACAAATTAACTGGGTCTTCATATCGATGTGTCTGCAACAATGCTCGATCCTGAACCAGCGAACTAGAATCATTTACAGCTGGGCAAATGGTAAACAAAGCGCCGGTGAAACCGATTAAGTAAACAATGATCGGTTCAGAAGCTTGTTGCAGGTCTTGCAGGAGCTAAATTGATATCATGAGGGACACATGGAGATGTTTTTACCGTACAAATGTTAGAACTTTGTTGGTTTTGGGCATGGCTTTATATGTCAGCACTTTCATTGTTTTGAGCTACTATATTTTACCCAGTATAAAGGATGAAATAGGTAAGTAAAAATTCAAACCAGAAGAAAGTTGACACTTTCAGATTTCACTAGCGACATGTCACATAAGCATAAGTGGAATCATAACATTGCTTTAATATGTCCAGTGATGAATGGGGACGACACAAGCTGCCATAAGATTATAAGCACAAGCATATACACATAAGAATCAATCTTATATCTATGTTCGCTTTCACGTGACGTAAATTATATATTATGATGCTTCCGCTTATACTTATGCTACTGGTTTGTCGCTAGTGAAACTGAACCAGGCTTTAAACGTTTCAAGTCCACCGTCAGCACATAACACCCGCTTAGAGTCGGCGCAATCTGTTGTACAGGTCAGCAAGAATTAATGTGCAAATGCTGCTTTGCTGTTATGCAGCAGTTCAGTTTGTCAACATGGAGACGAACGGGAGAAAGATTTACTCTCGCGGAGTAAGCGGCGATATCATTGAACTCCATATTCATTTCATTCGAATTTCATGGATGGTAAAATGTAAACCTTTCGCCCAACGAGTTGCAACTTGTTGAAAGGAATAGCGGCCTGTCTCTATTTTCGTTCAACAACTTTCAACATGTGTATGCTGGATTTCCTATTTCAACGTTTAGCATGGCACGATCCCGGGGGAGGGGGAGGGGGGGGTTATACTCTGCAAATGTTTGGGTGGGGGTGTGCCGCTGGGACTCTGAGACCCTTAACCACAACTAGACCATAAAAACCCTACCCTATCCTAGACCTATTCCAGACTCACTATTTTCCAGAAACTCGCTTACTATCACAGTTATTAGTTAACAGGGGTCATTAAAAATGCCGTACTGCCCGCCGTACCGATTTTTAAATGTCATTTGCCAGCAGTAAACCCCGGCAGTAAACCTTGTCTAGACTAAATTCTTCACGCAAATGATCAGTTTCGCGGAAAATGATACCCTATTCTAGACCAAAAATCTGTGATTACTATACCCTATCCCAGACTAAACTGCCTGAAAACCATACCCTTCACAGTGTTAATAAGCTTGCCCCAGTTTATCTCTGTGATATGTTTACACCAAGAGTTTCGTCTTATGATCTTCGTGACGCTAAACAAAGACTGGCATTACCTAAGCCGAGAACTGACTACCTTAAGCGAAGCTTTAGCTATAGTGGAGCTTTCCTGTGGAATAACCTTCCAGAGGAACTAAGAACAACTCAATCACTGAGCCTTTTTAAAAAAGGTATCAGTGAATGGTTTTCCCTATCGGACTCTCACACGGCAAATATGTAAAACAGTGAATTGCTTGATTGATTGACAAACCTATATAGCTTATATATGGGAGTACCACCCCCCGGGGGGGGGGGGGGGGGTTGCACGATATACTGTTTAACATCTGTTGAGCAGCAGTCGCAATATCTGTGGATCAACAAATGTTGAACGGTGCATCTTAGGCTTGTCAACTCTGAAAACGACAAACGCAACTTAATATGAAAAATATATTACAGCGAAATATATTTTAAATATGAATATATTAAAATCATATATGTGAACTGCGGATGAAACATGAGTGAAATTTTATCCTAGCAGTGTGCTATCAACTGAGCAGTCGAAAAAGCAACCTGAAAAAAAAATTAAAATTCAGGCTTGAACGGGATTCATATTCACAGTTACCAACGCTTATATCGTTTTTTATTTATTTTTCTTAAAATGTATTATATTTTTAGCCTAATATTTCCGCGGTTGGAATGGTTGTCATTAGATACATCCACAATAAACTGACAATAGTCCATATATGGTCACACTAGCAGTAATCGGAGATTATGGAGACGCGTTCGAAAGAACTTCCGGCGGAAATGAGCAACTGAAAACGGGGGCGCCATTTGGAAGACCGGACACCAAAAAATCTCCAATCTTACCGCATGTAAGGCACAGGGCAACCAACACGAAATTAGGATTGCGTTCTTCGAACGCGACAAACCTCAGTGAAATACAAGGATTTTTCCCACTGCGGAAAAATCATTTATTTCATACTTATTGAGTTTTTCTATTGAAATATGGCGTGTGAAAACCCCGTTCGGGGTTCGCAGCCAATCAGAATGGCGAAACGACTTTCTCACACGTGAAAATTACAGCTCACTCGCTCGCAAAGCCTCGCTCGTTCTATACCATGCGCGATTTAGGGGTAACACTTATTCTATTGTTAAAACAATAGAATATAAGAACACAAAAGAACGACAATACAATAGAATACAATACCATAGAATATATTAGAATACATAATTTTGCCTAATACAATGGAAGTGTACAATGTACAATGGAGCTGACACCCTAAATCGGGCATCATATGGCTCGTTCGATTTCTGATACGAACCAACTCGTGCGTAAATACCGTACGCCCGCACTGCCCATGAAGTAATCTATATATCACGACACATGTGAAGATATCAATTTTTACTTCACTGTGAAGAGTGAAGATATAAAAATCTTCACGTTAGCTGCCATGTTTGCCCTTAATGTCAATCGAGCCAAAAGGTGTTGTTATTGTTATTTACACCGTACAACTTTGTCGCATGTGACACGCTCAAACCATGCTTACATGCTTACAACACGAATTGCTTCATGCAAATCAACTCAAGTCATATAATTGGCATGAGCGTGTCGTATGCAATAAAGTTGGACCGTGTAAATCGGCCTTTACACAATCAAAAAATCAAAAGATCTTCGCATCTTCCTTGAAAGTCTTCGGACATCTTCGGAAACCTTAGGAAAACAGTTCGATAAATAACCGACAACGTTCATACAACCTTCGGACAGTATTCGGAGAATTTTCTAAAATCTTTGGAAAATGGCTTATAACTGTTCTAATTAGTATCGTTTATTTACTGAAACAAAACAATACATAACTGCTTGGAGAAATGAAATTTCTCTTTTCGTGTTAAAGTAGATATCTTGCTCTTTCGCTGGGCTCACTCGAGCTCGTGAGATATCGAGTTGAATACTCGATCGAAGAGAAATTTTATATCTCCGCGCATCCATGCATTACAGTCAAAACTCTACTCAGTGGTCATCCCCGGAATTAAATCGATACCCATATTAACTGTAAACCTGACCTCTTTTAAGCGGTCGCCTCTATTAAGCGTTGGCTCAGTAGGCCCTTATCACGTAACGCTATTTTGTATAAAAACAAAAGATTTTGCCCGCCCAACCTCGTTTTCAAGTTTTTCACTGCAAGGCTGGGAGGGCAAAAACAAAGCATTTTACTCCGGGGAGTCAACATGGCCGCCGCGTGATAAAGGCCTATTCCCCTAGAGTGACCGCTTAATAGAGGTTTGAGTGTATCTTTTGTTTTCATTGGTTGCCATAATTATGATCGACGGCAGTGTAAAACGCGTTTGAGAGTTTGATGGTTCGCATGTTATTGAAAGGCGCAGGGCACTTCATATTACACACTATTATTTGTATTTTCCATATGACTTCATGTTTGACAGAATTGCTTGTGTTTAGGTGAGAATTAGGTCTAGGGGACACTTCATGATGTCTATCATAAAGAGCATGAATCTCATTAGCGTGCATTTCTGGACATACCTCTTAACATCCTAACCAAAAGGCTATCAAGTGTGTTGTTTTTCTTGACTTTCCAACTACATGTAAGATGTAATTTTTTAAAAATTAATTATGTCCATTTTCGTTAGAAAACATGTTTAATCTGGATAAAATGTTCTCCACAGATGACGATTCTTCTAAATTTACATTTTCGAAGAGTGGAGAGTCTGATGTTGTTGATCATCTACTGAAAGCCGTAAACAAGGATCGTGAATGGGATGTTCACCTCAAAGAGTTCCCAAACGATGATTCTCTAACGAATGAAAGAAACAAATTGCCCACGCCCGGAATTCAATTAAAATCGTCGATGAATATAACAGAATCAGGAAAAGCCATTCGATCAAACGCGAAAGGTGCCTTAAATACGGAAGTAACGGAATCTGGCATCGACAAACAAAGCACTGTATATGTAGCACAACACATGTCTACAACGATAGCACCTATGAGTCAAGAGATTATAGATAGTATAGCAGCAAACATCAAGGTCCGATTTGAGGTCTTAGAAGGTTTTAAAACGGCAGTCATAACTCTAAGGAATGACGGTTCAGCACCAATTGAAAGACGCCTGTGGTCCATGTATGTCTGTATAACAACAGGAATGGAACTTGAGCATCTTGTACACAAAACCGAAGGGTACATATTACCTCAAGCAACATCCATAAAACTCACACATTTGAACGGATGCTCATATAAGGTAGAGCCTACAAAAAATTTCAAAGCCATCCTGCCAGGGAAATCGCTGGAATTTATGGTCCACATCGGACCAACCATGGCCAGAAGTGACCTTGGCCCGAGATGGTACATTGCAGCAGAGGGTCTTGAACCAAGGACCATATCCAACACTGCCAGTGAAGCCCTTGACTTTGTATTTTTTCCAAACAGAAGGAAATCCTGGGACAGCTTTGCAAATAAGGACGTAGTTGACCTGGGGAATGCCCCACTTCTAGTGATCCCGACTCCTTCGCAGATTATTGGATTGAACGCAACCAGGAAACTGTCCATTGATGAAAACTGGATTGTACTTGGGGAACCAGGATTGGAGGATGAAACTAGCTTCTTAGCAGGTAAAGGGATTGAGTTTGAGATTGATTGAGAAATTGATTGATTGATTGATTGAGAAACTGTGAAACTGAGAAACTGTGAAACTGAGAAACTGTGGCACTACCCTAAACGCTCTATTAAGCCTCCCGGGAGGGGGGTGGGAGGGGCTTATTTATTTTCAGGCTTTCTAGAGGGTGGGCTTATCAGCGAGGGGGAGGCGGGTTATTAAGACACTCCAAGAATTACAAAAATCAGAACTTGATAAGAAAGTATTGAAACTGTCCCATATGAAATTGGTAGTTGGAAATGTCGAGATCAAGAATATAATGCGATTCTAGCCTGACCTGAGTGGCTGTGTCTTCCGTGGTTTTGTGGGGGTAGGGGGTGAGGCTTAATAGAGAGGAGAGGCTCATTAAAATCTTGAAGTTCAAGGGGGGGGGGGGGGGGGGGCTATTACAGAGCGGGGTCAATAGACAATAAGGGGGGGGGGGGCTTAATAAAAAAGTAAAATTTGGAATCGGTTGCCCATGTCTGTATGTATTACACTCGAGAATTACTGGAAACTACTACATTCATTTGCATAAGCGAGTGTTTTATATAAATGAGCCGATTTTAGAAAAAATTTGCAAAATAATTGGAGTCGTCTTACATCTGAGAGCTTTATTTTTTCTTCAAAGAAACTGTTGAGGAGAGAAAAACAAGTGCAGGGACGCCGTTCAGTGGTTTTTGTAAAAGCATACATTTGTTTCTTTCATCGATATTATCGACACTGATCCATGGTCTTAAGGTGATGTTACAAGGTGATTCGCAACGACGAGTTTAAGCGCAACAAAATTAACGACAGGTATGTTACACGAAACAACTTGAGCAAAATTCGTGTTTTTGTGTTGCACGGTTTCTCGAAGCTGAATCAAAAAACTCGGAACGAAAAAATTGCGAAGAAAATCGTCCGTGCACCCACATGTTGCGCTAAAAATTGTCGTTGCGAATCGTCCCGTCTAACATCACCTTAATAGATTGAGGCGCCAACGAGCGCCTCTTTTTTATTCGACGATATAGCTAATAAACTTTGATTAAAATCACTGAATATTCATTAAGATAAAAACCTCATTACTTCTGCACACATTGGGTGCCCTGATGTATCATCAGTGTACTCGGCAGTATTTCACAGTGGAAAAGTTGCAAGGTCAAACATATAAATAAATTTGTTGAAAGAGCAGGTGATTGCGTTCGTTGATTCCTTGGGGGGCAAGAGTACCGATTTCTGTCCCATGTTTCAAACAGGTACTATCACTCCCCATGAAATGAACGAACGGCTAAGTTAGTCTTGCAAAATTTGGCTAAAATCGGTACTATCACTCCCCATGGAATGAACGAACGGCTAAGTTAGTCTTGCAAAATTTTTCTAAAATCGGTTTTAGTTTATATAAAACTGATTCGCTTATGGGAATTATTATTCGCTTCTCGTCTTGAACAACTAATTAGAATTCATTCTCCCGATTTGGCGTGCGGCTATGGAATGCTTTACCTGAAAATATTAAAAAATCTGCCAGTAGAAACTTATTTAAGAAACAAATACATGAAACACTTATTAATATTTTTAAACAAGAAAATTTGTATCTTACACCATCTTCAATTGTTGAATTAATTAGAAATTTGTAAACTGTATCAATCCTGTAACTACGACCAGTATAGTGTAATCTCTTTCTACTTTCTTTACTGTTTTTAATTTATTATTTTAATCTACTATTTATTGTAATCTAAACTGCTGTAATCTGAACCCTCGTAATAAGCCTAACTTAATTATACCTACCCGCCTCGACTAGTTTTTCAACTATTTGTGGGTAGGTACCATTTAAATTGTCAATATTTGTTTAATAAAGTGTTGTTGTTGTTGTTGTTGTTGAAGGAATACAGTAGTTTCCAGTAATTCTGGAGTGTAATACATACAGACATGGGCAACCGAGTGATCGAAATAAGCGAGACGTCATAGTGATGTCATCACACTGTTTTTAATTAGCGGATTGTCTTTGAACTTCCTTGGTATTGGGTCAGCATAGCGTTAAACAATAGCCGTCTTATTAAGTAATCTATAACTAATTTGTTTCTTTCAGGTAAGCTTAACATACAGAAATTTGTTTCTCAATCTATGAGCAACAAAGTTATCAAGCTGACACTTGGCAAGGTACCCATACAACAAGCTCATGATTCCTGTGAAGAGTCATACCATCTCGAAGTGAATACCTTTCGCCTGTCAATCAATATAACGGGTACAGGAAATGCAGGGGTGTTCTATGGTGTCCAGACTCTTCTCGCTCTCATGAATAACAAAGGCGAGGTTCCTCAGGTGTCAATCAAAGACTCTCCTCGTTTCTCATATCGAGGGTTGATGGTTGACGTTGCTCGCAATTTTAAACCCAAACATGAGATATTAAAACTATTGGACGTCATGGCGATATACAAGATGAACAAACTTCATTTTCATCTCACGGATAATGAAGGGTGGAGACTGGAAATTCCAGGGATCGAGGATTTGACTTCGGTAAGAAACAGGCAGTTTGATGTGCTTTTATTACTTGAATAGGCCATTTCCGAGTTACGTTACGCCTCGTTGTCAAAGCGAGGCTAGGTGCAAAACCTTTCATATGGAAATAAGTTTTTATACAAATGCAAATAAAACTAATTTCCATATGAAAGGTTTTGCACCTAGCCTCGCTGTGACAACGAGACATAACATAACTCGGAAATGGCCCAATGGGACAATGATGAAATCTTTTACTAATTTTCTGAAAATCAAATAAACTTGCCTGTTCCAGGCGTTCAGATAGTGGGAAAAGCGCGGCTAGTTGGAGAAGGCGCGAAGAAAAGCGAGCGAAAAAAATGCGGGGAGACTATTCGCGCTTGCCCCAATATCTGAACGCCTGGAACAGGTTGCAAATAAACAGGGTACAGTGTAACCTCCATAATGGAGTTTCCACTGTAATAGTATTAGAGTTATTATCAAGATCCGTCCAGATAACATTTTTGTCCACTTTGTAATTTAAGGTTGGTTCAAGAAGATGCCACGATTTACAAGAAAAAACCTGCATATTGTCTCAACTCGGCTCAGGCCCCGATACCAGCACCACAGGGACTGGGTACTACTCTACTGAAGACTACAGGGAAATATTACGTCACGCAAACGAACGGCACATTCAAGTGATTCCGGAGTTCGACTTTCCAGGCCACAGTCACGCAGCTATTAAAAGTATGATAGCTCGCCATGATAGATTGGTTAAACAAGGAAAGGAGAATGAAGCTAAGGAGTTCCTTATTAGTGACTTCAAAGATGAATCACGGTATCTATCAGTGCAACATTTCACAGACGAGACCGCCAATTCCTGTTTATTCTCGACATACAGGTTTATAGAGCAGGTTTTGAGAGAGGTGGCAAACATGCATCACGATATTCAGCCGCTGACCATTTATCACTTTGGAGGAGACGAGGTTCCCGACGGAGCATGGATAAAATCACCAGCGTGTGAAAAGCTTGCCGGGAAATTAAACTTTACATCTAACAGCATTCATATGCACAAAAAACTGAAAGAATACTTCTTAAAGCGAATATCTAATATGACGGCAAAAATGAACATGGCTATGGCAGGCTGGGGAGACTTTTTGTTTGATAAGAGAACGCGCACACTCCTCCCAAGGGAGTTTTTTCCAAATAAGGAAGTGTATTCGTTTTCATGGAGTACGACTGGTGTGGCAAAAAATCTTCGGGAAGTTTCATTAACGGCTAATCATGGATACAAGGTGGATATGATTTTTCAATTATTTACATATTTTTAACGCAGTCGAGTTTCCTAAGCTTTTTTTAAAAAGGCTCTTCTCTCGAATGTAGTCGCAGCAAAAAACTTTTTAAGCTCTGTCTTCCATTGCACTTTAGTTATAACGTACTTCTTTCTTTTTTGTGCATGCCTCTTCATGAGTTGTTCTTCACCACGAGTTATTGTTCGCCTTTCTCTTGCTGTTGTGCTAGCTCGGGGCATTTCAATTCAAACTTTGCCCAGTGTACTTGTTCGTCATAAGGACTTCTAATTTACCTCCTGGTTCTCTTTACAATTCTCGTCCATTTATTCCTGATTAAGCTTTCTTGCAAAGCCGGGTTTTCGCTCTTCGCCCTGTCTTGTCAGCGAATAACTTAATTGCAAATTAAAATTATGAAAATGTGGTTTTATTCTTAGTTGTGGTACCTCTTACAGGTAAAATTGAATTGGAGAATAAATTAATCATAAAAAGACATATGTTTTAACTGCAGGTTGTGTTATCAAACCCAGACTACATCTACCTTGACCATCCGTACGAGCCTCACTCTGAGGAGCGCGGAAAGTACTGGGCCACACGCTACGCGAACACTCGGAAAATCTTCGGTTTCATGCCCGAAGATCTCTACAAAAACATTGGCGACGACAAGTTATACTGCACTGGTTCTAATAAAAACTGCAGCAAAGAACAGGAAAACGTTGTGGGTAAGAACTTGCACTTGCAAACCGTTTTATGCGAGTCCGAATTTATTCAAAAGCAGTCAAATGTCGACCATTTTTCTAACTTAAAAACGTCAACAACACATCTTGAAACTTAAGTTGGCAAACTCGTATGTTGTCAAACTCAAGTTGGAATTCCCGCGAACGCGACATCAACAGTTAGCAAATTTAAACTTTTTGGCAACAAATTAAAGTTGTTTCTTTAAATTCTAGCTAACTTTTTCGCTAACCTTTGTGAGTTGGCAAACTCGGATTTGACGTGTAAACGTTTGTCAAACACACGTTCATTCTCCTGGCCTGAAAACGAGGTTGACGGTTCGGGAAGTTTGTGGTGTGAAAACACGAGTATGCCAACTTTGTGAAATTTACCAACACGAGTTTACCAATTTCTAAACGTTAAGGAGGCTGAACACAGTTTCACTGTATCTATGCGTCATTCATTGTCATTTTAAAACTACTAAAGTCTGGGCGCCCAAAATTGGTGAGGCATGTACGATTAAGCAACAAGCTTCCTATTTTGATATTTTTGTTGAGCTTTTCGGGTGTTGCCATGGCAACATGGTGGATTGTAAATCAGCCTGCAATATTTGGTTTCGTTTATTTTCAGAAAATCTAGTCGTTAGATTTTGTCCATCATTTGTCTCCAGTAAACTCGTAAAAATATTCGCATGTTAACACTGGTCTCATGTAATTTTAACAGAGGGATCTTCCGTTATTTGTGGTTTAATATGTTTGCGTTTTGTTAGATTTCAAATTTCTGATGGCAGGTGAATTCGGCATATTCGGAACTATTATTGTGCCAAAGTTCGTGAAATAATTCTAACGAGTGGTTCCGTAGAAATCAGCACATTTCCGAGGAAAGTCGCTAAAATATCCAGTCACAATTTTTGGTCAACTGCGCATGCGTTGCATTTGACTGGGTTCTCGATCCAAAGACAAAAACGACCAAAAACGCAGTGTATTTTTTTAATGGTTCTATAAATTATCGATTGATTCAGCAAACATTTTTACGAACAACAAATTGTTTGATTTTAAGACGAAAAACAACACTTCTGCGATCTGCCTTGAGCAAAATAAAATGATCGCTGCTTACGTGCTGACTTACGTAAGCAGCTGAAATTGAAAAGCGCGTGCAAACTGTATTCAGCCACCTTAAGCTGTGCTGAGGTGGTTTACTTTGTCGTGTTTGTCTTTAGGTGTCGAGTCGGCGATCTGGGGCGAGACATTAAGGACCGCTGAACATATGTACAGCATGCTTTTCCCTCGTCTTCTTGCCTTGGCAGAACGCGCGTGGCACAAAGCATCGTGGGAGGAGATCAGTGACAACACGGCGCGAGAACGCGAGAAGGCTGGTGACTGGGAGAGGTTTGCTAACACGCTTGGCTACCGGGAACTGGGCCGACTGGATAAGATGGGTGTGCCCTACCGTGTACCCCCACCGGCAGCAAGGTAAATAACACATTGTAGTGCTTCTTTCACCGCAGCCGATTGTGTGATAGAACGGAGCTTCATCATGTTAATGCTTTCTTCTCGGAGTCAAAACAGATTTTGAGCGATCAAGATAAAATGGTTGCTTATTTTGCGAGGCCCGCAATTGTATAAAGGGAACCTCCATTGTTATAACAAATTGACGTTGAATTGTTGGAAATAAAGTCTTAGTTAAACATTTTTTAAAAACAGGTGCAAATATAATTTTAGTGTACAATTTGAATATTTATGACGTGTTACGGTTGTCTTATTGTTGTTTACAAAAGAGCTTCGATTCTTAACAATAGCGGCAACCGTAACACGTCATAATAATTCAAAATGGCGGCGCGCGGAAAATTTAAAAGCGAAAATAGGCGATATTTATATCCTTTTCTTTTGTACGCAAAAATTATATTTACACCTGTTCTTTTAAATATTTAAATTTCGACTTTATTTCCAACAATTTAACGTCAATTTGTTCTGACAATGGAGGTTCCCTTTATAATAACATGCCAGGTATATATACAGGTAGTTCCAAGCCGTGTCGTGTACCACTACAGGTTAATAAAATATTACAAGATTAATATATTATTGTTGTAGTGAATAATGTAGCCTTGTGGTGAACTTGATAAATGAAAAAAAGCTCTAAAATATTGTAATTGTCCTATCTTATACCTGTCTATATTGTCTTGTCGCATTGTCCTATTGTCCTGGACCTGTTTGCATGTATACACCTAATTCAATAAAAGTTGCTTTGGCAGTTGGTCATTGGTAATTGGGACGGAACACAATGCAATGCTTCGCTTGAGTGACCGCCAAACAATAGCTTCCCAATGCCCAATTACCAATGACCAAAGCAACCTTTATTGAATTAGGTATATAATTTATTGAATATCACGATGTCTTCCGCAACATAACCAAAAGGACCGCTGGTTCCATGGCGGGCGTGAAAATTACTTTAAAATTCACAAAACCATGAAAACGGAAGAAATAATCAAGCTAAAATTACACCAAGTAACGTGAAGGTTTATACAATGGAATCTCACTATTAACCGCTGATCTGACGTTCGAACATGCTGAAAACAACAGGTTTCTTTATGCCGGTAGATAAATGATGGAAGTTATTGGTTCATCGTTTCTTACAGTAAACTTCTAGGATTTCTGAGCTTTATGAAGCTATATTCGCCGTCTGAAGTCCAAAGCTTTTGTGTTTGTCGTTATTTGTTTGTAGGATTATAGGCACGAAAATGGAAACCAGGACTGCGCTACCTGGCCTTAAAGTGCAGTACTCGAGAGATGATGGCGTAACTTGGAATGATGTCACAAGCAACGTGGAGGTTGACGGGAAGTTAAAGTTGAGGACCAGGTTTGTAAATGAACCTGGCCCGCATTTGTGACATATTGTGAAAGTAACATAGATTTTAAGACAAATGGCCATATTATACTTGAGACGCATTTCTTGATTCACAGCGATTTCTGACACAGACAGTTAAATTGAGAACAGAAATTTTCTCCCATCCCATATCTCCCATCCCACACTAATTTGTAATTTAATTTCCTTGGGGAGTGGACTGTGAATCGCTGAACGACTGGGTAAAGTGTTGCGATCCTAATTGCAGAATTTGTGTTAATGTCTCCAAGAGCTTTCCAACAACAACAACAACAACAAAAAGTCTTTATTTTCAGAAACACAGTTACATTTTAGCTGACCGCGTTTAGCAAAGGCTATTCTAGACGGGCAGATGAAGCCACTATGAAGCCATTAATGTGTTGTTTGTGTTTGTGTAAGTGTGGTTGTCTCAGTGGCCTAGTGATTAAGGCATCTGCCCGGTCATCAGGAGACCCGGGTTCAACTCCGGCTGAGGCATTTTTTCACTCATAATCTTTGTTGTGAAAATTTCTGTTCTCATTTTAACTATCCATGTATATATTTCATGTATATATTTCATGTGAATCGCCTTCCTAACGAGAATAGGTTGGTGATCCAAAGATCATGAGGCAATTAGTTGTCCATATCTCCCTTCCCACACTAATTACTCGTGGCGGAGCACACGAGTTGTAAATCCGGCTTTGATTTTCGTGTCACATTAGCGCATGCAAATTTATTTCACGCATATAGTTTATGTTGGCGACTATATGGCTTTCAGCCATGAAATACATACCGCAAAATCTCTCCGTGTGTTGACTTGAGAAGCAAGATAGAGAACTACAGCGTACAATTGCACGCTTTCAAGACAATTCAAGACGTTCATGGATGGATAGGACCGTTTGATATTGTGTTCGCCGCTTATTCCTGTGGGATTTTTGCTCCGGCAAGTTCTGTGTTTTATATATTAAACTTGCGATCGAGCTGAAGTGTCAGCTGCTGACTGTGTAGTGAATGTAGTGTAGTCTTACTTTTAAACCCGTGTATACGTGAAAGCGTAATGAACGGGTTATCGGTAACGGTGGCTAAATAAAATTCACTCACTCACTCGTTCCTTCCATCAGCTGTAAACTTAGTGAGTAAATGCTTTGTTACGAATATAATACCTTTCGTAACAAGAATTCAACATGAATCCAGCGATAACAATAATTAATTTGATGTAAACGAATATAGACAACAATAAGCTTACAGATGTTTCGCATTTGGAGTTTTTAGTGCAACATTAAAATCGATCTTAAAGGATTTTGCAACCGAAACACGCGTTTTGATGCGTATCTACCTTAAAATAACAAAATTTAGTTTTTACAGAACATGTGTTCTTCGAAAGCGCAGTTGTTTGTGTTTTGGCTTAGCCCCGGACGGCCCGAGTTCGAGTCTCCATAAAGTCCTTTTTTTTTCCTTTTTCTTCTTTCTTCGAACTGGACATTATGAAAGTGATGTACTTTTTTTTTCGTTCGTCAAAAA
This sequence comes from Cladopsammia gracilis, assembly GCA_022457155.1. Classification (NCBI taxonomy): domain Eukaryota; kingdom Metazoa; phylum Cnidaria; class Anthozoa; order Scleractinia; family Dendrophylliidae; genus Cladopsammia; species Cladopsammia gracilis. The sequence goes on along the minus strand of JAJGOT010000130.1, from coordinate 565,031 downwards.
TCCTTACGTTTAATTTAAAAAACTATATATATATAACGAACCGTGTCAGTGTGAAAACGTAAGCTTACGGCAATATTGCGTTACGCGTTAGCATTTCTTCTTCACGGGTTGGTTCTTAGGAGCCTTTGATTAGACATAATTTCAAGCTTATGTTTCTCCGTAAAAGCACTCAAAACACTCGGGAATCAATGCTGCAATGAGTTAAAGGCGCCACGAGTTCAAGCTGTGTACAGCTTCTTGTTTGTAATTTAATTTCCTTGGGGAGTGGACTGTGAATCGCTGAACGACTGGGTAAAGTGACGCGATCCTAATTGCAGAATTTGTGTTAATGTCTCTAAGAGCTTTCCACTATGAAGTCTATGAAGCCATATTAAATGTATTGTTTGTGTCTGTGTAAGTGTGGTTGTCTCAGTGGCCTAGTGGTTAAGGCATCAGTCCGGTCATCAGGAGACCCGGGTTCAACTCCCGGCTGAGGCACTTTTTCACTCATAATCTTTGTTGTGAAAATTTCTGTTCTTAATTTAACTGTATATATATAGCTGTGGGATCCTATTCTGTTCGGTTTAGCTTGCTTTTTTAAATGTTTTATTCATTTACTGTCTTGTATACTGATGTAAACCTTTTGCCGTTTCAAAAATAAGCTTGTTTATTACAACGCCAGACATATAAATCATTGTGCATAATTAAGCCACGAGAATGATCCCATTGAAATAAATTTTAAAGTACGTTTAAACTATATTGACTATATTTTTATTTTATAAAATCTTTAGATCTGCTGATGATCAACGTGTGAGCAGGGAAGTTGAGGTGGAGCCGCCTAAGCAGACTAATAAAAAGGAGGGAAAATGATCATGCAAAAGAGAATGAGCAAGAACTTCCGACTAAACTCGAGAAAACTGATTTGAAATCTAAGGTCGTGGATCAAAGGACAGAGGACGACAGGGAAACTAAAGAAGTGGAAAGCAAAAATACAAAACAAGAAGGGGTCAAAGAAGAGCTTCAGGGAATAATTAAACCTAATGAAGTGGATTAATATATTAAAAACCTAGGGGCAAGGGTGAAATGTTAGAGCGAGAAGAACAGTCAGAGATAAACAGGGAAGCAGAGGAAGAAGAACCGAAAGCCGCGAATTAACCCTGAAAAATATCAAATCAAAGTGATTCTATCACGGCAAAAGGAAGAAATCGGCAATAGAAAACACATTAAGCAAACCTGAGAGCGAAAAAGAGTTTCATCAGAGTACTTAAAACAATTAATTCCACGAGAACCATCACAGCTAGCGGCAAGGGAAGATGAACAGAATAATGAAGAAAAGAAAACCTATCGAAGCTAATGAAGATCAAACAAAAAAAGCAAGGCATATGCTTTATATTTATACCGAAATGAGGACTAAAGTCATTCTTTATTCAAGCGTTATTTTCTGAAACATCTTTATTCTAATTCATGATGTCCGCTACGGCTATAGGGCAGACAGCGAACGCTTCTCACAAGTTTGTTAATAATGTTTGACGACTTTAATAGTTAGGGTGATATCAATCGATTTAATGACTCAAAAGATCAAGCTGCCAGTCAAGGAAATTCTCGTGTATTCTAATTCACATGTGTATTGCACAGTCACTTCTAGCACATCTAGTAAATCGTAATTATATCCAATTTAAGAACTAGTGTGCGTTTCTCAAAACTCCGAAAACTTTTGGGGCCTGGAAAGCTACGTTATCTGCAGAATGTTTACCTACTACAAAGTTCCAATTTTTGCTAATTTTGAAAGCTAAGCAATAAAATCCGAAAAAAGACAAAAAACGCCAGACTGGTTTGTGCACTAAAACTGACTTCTTTGCTACTCGATAGAAACCGGATTTTAAAATTAGCCTTGAGCTCCAAAAGTCTGCAGGAGCTCAGAGAAGCGAACGCATGGGCCGTAAACGTTAAATCCATTGGCTTTGAAGTTTTTCGCAACAAAAAATCAGAGTAAGCCCTTTAACGGTTACAACAATGACAACAAAACCATGCGGCCGTAACGCATGAAGGGTTAGTACAGGGTGAAAATGGGCCATTTAAAAACTGAACTACCTTACAAAAAAATTATATCAAATGGTTAACTTATTCAAAGTTATGTGTGCTAAATCAATGAAATGTAAAGCAAACAGTAGCTAAAAAATCATCGCCACATAAAAATGATTAAGGTAAAAGCGAAGAGAGCGACAATCTGTGACGTCATCAGGTAAGAGGAAGAGCCGCTGGGAGTAATGTCTGGCACCTCCATCTCGACGAGCCTGCTGTAACGAGAGCCATCCGCTGACCTGCAAAATTAAAATAGAGAAGGGAGAAAGTTATACGAGGATGTGAAATAACTTTAAGTTTTAAGTTCTGATGTTAGGGGAACTTTTACTTCACGACGGCGTGTTCAACTTCTACAGTTCTCGATGTAGTCAATTATTTATGGTGACCGTTAGAGTGAGAGTCATTGCAGTCTTCAAAAGGACTGTTATTGGTAGTAGTAGTAGAAGTAGTAGTAGTAGTAGCAGCAGCAGCAGCAGCAGCAGCAGTAGCAGTAGTAGTAGCAAAAGGGATTTTAAGCAATGACGACGGAGAGCTCTACTGCGGCTACCGGAAGTCAATTTCTCACGTCTGTCGCTGATGTTCAGCCGCAGTATGAAATTTGACTAGGTGAGCGGGATGGTTTGGCCGTAGTCGCTACTACGTCGAGTTTATTTAGCTTCTGTATCCTTTTCTTACGGATTTCTCAGTGTTTAAAGTGTTTCAACGGACCTTATATCCTTTTTAGTCAATGACAATGTAATTTTATTCAAACTTGCCGCCCAAAAACGTGTGATTCTATCACGAATTTACGAACAGTTTTGGCGATTGAAATTGGAGTGCCGGCACAGCGAAGCGAAATTCGCAAGCTCTAAGATTTTATCGCTGAAAGTCCAGCTATAGAAGTTGAATGAATATGCTTTTATTCCTTATATATGCGGGGAAAGGATTCTCCTTATGCTTGAATTTACTTTCATTAAAATTATATTTAGTTAGGCGTTTTAATTCGTACTTTGAATACTTATATTGCTGTGGTTCAAAATGCAGAAAATATACGGTATTTCAAAAGTTGTAAGATTCGTTCAGAAATCATCTCCTGGTCCCAACAAAGAAAAATAAAGTCCATGTTCATTTGAAAAATGCCATTCCGTTCTCAGAAACCTAAGTAAAAGAACCTTAGAGAGGCTTTCAACTTCTTAGCCGTCGATACCATTTCGCAGACAACTTCGCATTTCACTGTTCCTCGAGCGCTCACGGACGTACTCTCTCCAGTCCTCTTTGTCACGTTAGCCGCGGTAGCGTCTTCCGTAGTGCTTTAGCTCAGTTAGTTGGGCGCCAGTCTGTAGAGCGGGAGGTCGCGGGTTCGAATCCCGGCCGGACCACTAACCAGGGTCTTTAAATAACTGGTAAGATCATGCTGTCTGTGCTCAAACACCTTGTCTCAGTTCAGATGATCGCGTCATTGGGCGGTGACGTTAAGCCGTTGGCCTTGTCTCCTACACCTTCTGACATTAAAATAGTAGGGGACGTGTAAAAGAACCCACATCACTGTTCGAACAAGAGTACGGGACGTAGTCCCCGGTGTTGTGGTCTGGTCTCCATGGGGGATTGATATCAATTGGGACGTATGTCCTGTTTCTTTCTCCCGTCACGGCGACAAAAATCGGCACTGTGACAAAAAGTGAGTAGTAGATTCTTTGTTCAAAGTCCCTAATAGCAGTAGCGGTAACGGTAGCGGTAGTGGTAGTAGGGAACTGAGAAGACCGCCTGATATAGTCAGGTAGATTTGTCAACAGACGTGAAACCATGCACTGCATGGTAGGATCTGTGCAAGTATCTTGAATTATAGTTACAGGATGGTTAGAATATCCTCTAAGGTTATGCTCATTACTATACGAATTGAAAACAATTCCTTGATGTAGTTAGGTCCCATATTATGCGCTGCATTATACATACATTTATAAAAAAGAATTAGACCTTGTGCCATATCTACGATGTTTCAGACTGACGAAGGCCGACAAGCTGAAGTAGGTCACTGTACAAGGTGCATGGCGTCTTGACACTCGAACGGAGTCAAGGAAACGAAGTCAATCAGGCCATTTACGATAATCAACACGATTAACTGAAAATAGACTACAGTCGAAGCTCTTCTTACGATTAAGACACCAGCAACCATCCTCATCCTCACGAAAATCTCAGTAATTAAAAGCTCCCATAAGCGAGCGCGATCACCTTTGGAATTCATGAACTGTGCTTAACCTTAACCTTAACCTCATTTAACCGACCACCCCGAAAGACTTTCAATTGCAAGGTTCAAATTCATTCGTCTTTTAGCTGCAGTAGGTTGAAAGAAAACACGTACATTTTGTGATGCGCGCATTGTAGATTCATCAGCATTTACGCTATTAACAGAAACACTGTGTACCGCGTAATCCCAATGGCATGTTGTCATAGTAAAAGGTCGATGCGCACACCGTGGATTCATCAGTATTTACGCTATTAGCAGAAATACTCTGAACCGTGTAATCCCTTTGGCACGTTGCCGTAGGCGACCAAAGTCTATCTTTGTAGTAAATGGTCGCTTAATGAATGAGTTCTCGTAGGTGACCAGTTCCATTTTTGTTTTTGAAATCCTGAGATGGTCTCTAACGAGAGCTTTAACTGTGATTCTTAAGATGACTTTTATTCTTAAGATCATGACTTCGGTGTTGAAAGCTCTTGTTGGGTTGGTTGCACCCTGTTGCACGCATATGGCATTTTATGTTATTTATTTCTCCACTAATAGTTGCCCAGACGGGATCTAAACAGACTCTTCTGACCTGGTCCGTAATTTTATTTTTCCTCCTACGCTTGTGTCTTTGGCAACGTCCTTCCAATTTGTGCCATCAGTGGAATACTGAACTGTTAGTCCTGGGTAGACCGCCATGGGTCTCAGATTCCCATTATCGAAACTAAAAGAACAGAATTCAAAACAAGCATGACACATCTATTTTGCAAACTTTAAAAACTGTAGCTAAACAGAGAACTACAAAGAAAGTAAAAACTCTTGATGTCTATCCGTTATTCACAAGTGTTTTTTAAGTCTTTCTATAACTAGGTTTTAACGTGGATTTCTTACACTAGAAAAATGTATAGTAAAATAGACCACGTTCGATAATCAAAATTATAACATGAGTTTGAGGCTTTCTATGGCCACGATCACGGCCTGTGTCTCTTACTTCCCCTGGGATACTTGAATACTAAGAAATATCAAGACCAAATTAAACATAGATATTTGTCAGGAAGTCAAGATTGTTGTAAGATTTTTTATATTTCGATGTTGGATTACTGTATAGAAATTGGACAACGAAAGTAATATAGGTTCTTCTGGTTTGTATGCAATTTTTCACTCCCTCCATCAGTCGATCGGCTATAAACATTGAGCCCGCCATATGTAACAGTCACCTACCTTACCCATGGGGCGACATTTGGCGGAGGGGAGGGTGAGGAGGGATTAGGAGGACGGTGGAGAAAAACATCTAGGAGAGAGAAGGGTCCGAAGTTAATTTTGTATTCACGAGTTGGCTCACAGGAGCCTTCAATTTAGTTGCAATATTGGTTTGTTTATGTAGCTAATTTGCGGTTATAATACGTTAACAATGAGGCCTGTACAGACCATCTAAGTTCCATGCTTCTGACCTTGCAGGTGGTACACGGTATGCCACGTTCATCTTGTCCAGTCGATAAAGTTCCCTGTAGCCCAACGTATTCGCAAGTTTTACCCAATCAGCATTCTTCTTGTTGTCTCTTTCTTTCTTGTCGGTAATGTCTTCCCAAGATGCTTTATGCCACGCGCGTTCGGCCAGTGCTAACATGCGAGGAAAGATCATGGCGTACACCTGGTCAGCGGTTCTCACCGTTTCTGTCCACAAATGACCTTGCATTCCTAAAAACAAAACAAACAAGACGTAAAAACTTTTGAAAACAAAACAAAAAATTAAATATGTAAGAACTTAAAAAAAGTAAGAACGTTTGAAAACAACACACACAAAAGTAAGAACTTTTGAAAACAAAACAAAAAAAAGAAGTAAGAACTTTTGAAAACAAAACAAAAAATATGTAAAAGGTTTGCATCGTGGTACTTCGAGAATAGTAATGAAGGTGCAACGCAATCAAAGATTTTCCATTCTGATTTTATTCAGATCTTCATTTGATAGTTTCATTATCTTGCACAAACTTCCTTCATTATTCAAACGAAGGTAAACGCTTGATTCTAAACATTTCTTTCTCAAGATATAGAAAATTTTCGCTTTGTATTTGGATAAACTGATGCAAATCTTCAAGGGATTTCGAGAATTTGATTTGGTTTGCGTAATGACCGTCAACCCCCTCGCACACACACAAATATAAAATCAAATTCTCCATATAATCCTTCATGTTTGCATGCGCACCATTTCCTAATTCCTAATCATTTCTTAATGCGTCGTAATTTTGAACTTAAAGTTTGTGGCACTAATCCTGGCCATTAGGTACAACTGATGGTAGGTGAGTAAGAGCTTTATTTAAGTGTCAATTTGTTTAGCCGATATGGACTAATTGAGAACACTGCAAGAATACGAGACTTAATGGAAACAATATAAATCTGTTGGATTAGACACAGCTTTTATCTTTTTAGTAAGTCTTACCTACAATGTTTTCCTTCTGAACCAAATCAGGGCACAATTCTTTGGTCTTACAGAATTCTTCTCTGGTCAGCGGCTTACCGGAACGTTTTTCTTCGATATTTGCAAACAAATCATCCGGCATAAAATCAAAAACTTTTCGAGTGTCTGTAAACCGGGTGGCCCAGTAGTACCCACGCTCTTCTGGGTCAGGCTCTTCCGGATGATCAAAATACAAATGAGTGGCCTGGGACATAATCACCTACAAAGTGTGCAAATATTAACCTCAGCAGAATTTTTAATCTTGTGGAGAAATTCATATGCCTGCAGGCCGACTCCAAAGTAATATTAAAAATTAATCATCCACTTCAGTTGATAGAGGTCTTAGGGTCTTAAAATAACTGAGGACGAAGGCGCTGCCTTTGTTATGACATCTGCAAATGGTTAGACCTTCAAGTGGCTTGGATGATCCCCACCCTCAGTGCCATACATTGTTCATGGGTGGGGTGGGGGAGATTAGATCAACAATGGACCGATAACGACTGCCTGAAGCGCCTTCATGAGCTGACCTCCGAATTCATTCTCATAAGTGTATGTAAAGCGCCATGAGACATGTGATATGTGCGCTACATAAGTCTCTTCCTTTTTTTTCAAACACTTTATGATAGATCATTTATCATCGTCAAACCCTGAACAACTGGCCTGCTTAAAACAAACATGGTTCAGATTTTCACTGAGCTGAATGTTGGCACAGTGATAAGACTGATAAACATGTGAGAGAGTGTACCGTATAAATCTTATTAATTGTTTTTTTTATTAATTCCGACAATGCTGTGATTTCAAGGTTGTGGTGAAGAAATGGCCACGCCATAAATGGTGGAAGTCCATCACTAAATAATTGAGTTAATTTAAAAATTTAAGTTCTTCAAGCCTCTACCTGTGAATGTACAACATCAACGACCAACCGGCTTTTCAAGATAAACTCATTCTGTAAGAGAAACCCGTACTTAATTAACGTATTGATTCCTGAAAATGGGTTGTTTTTAATTCTGTGGATGAAATTCACAGCATAAGCCGGTCGATTGCACATAAATTAAGTCAAAGTAAAAGCTGATGAACATTACCAAGTAGTTTCATGTTGTTGTTGTTTATTTTAATGCTGTACGGACTGAAAAGTTGAAGGACACCCAGTGGTATGGCGCATTTAAAAGGAAAAGGCTTATTTAATTAGAATTCGTACCTGATAACCAGCGTTTGCTAGTTCATAAGCTCTTTTTCCGCCGTGCCATTCCCAGATGTTATTCCATGCGTATCCATACACTGCCTTGTTCGTCATCAACTTCCGGTCATAGGGGATATTTTCGACATCCATAAGGCCATCTTCCCAGCCCGCGAGGTCGAGGCTGTAATTGAACGTGATATTAGCAACACGCCGAACAAAATAGTCCTTCAACTGGTCAGCGATTTTCCCAGCAGAGGTGTTCAGTCCCAGTCTCTGCACAAAACTGTTGCACGCGGTGGAGTTCATCCAAGCACCATGAGCAACCTCGTCTCCGCCGAAATGAAAGATGTTCAGCGGTTGTGAATCGTTGTGCATGTTTACTACAGCTTCGACCAGTTTCTCAACAAAAGCGTACGTGGATTCTATGCAAGGATTAATGGCGTCATCTGTATAGTATTGAATGGATAAATATCGAGACGTATCGTTTGCTTCAGATAACAGGTATCTCTCCGCCCCTGGTTTATCTCCCTGAGCTAATAATTTGTCGTATCGTGCAAGCATGGCTTTAATAGCGGCATTCCCATGTCCCGGCATGTCGAATTCAGGAATGACTTCTATATGACGATCATTTGCATAGCGTAGAATTTCTTTATAATCATTGACCGAGTAATAGCCTGTGCCCGAGGTGGTGGAATCGGGGCCTGAGCCGAGTTGCGATAGTAGACACTGTTTGTCTTGCAAGTCGAAGCAGCGTTTACTGCCAACCTAAAAATAAAAAAATCGTATTTTAAATAAACTGAACACTCAGGGAAAAAATTCCGAAAAAAAGAAATCGTTGATGTCCATGGGGGGTTTATTTTGTCCTCGAATTTTACCCTACCTCAGTGAGTTCCGGTAATCCGGGAATCTCCAGTCTCCAACCTTCGTCATCCGTCAGGTGGAAGTGAAACTTGTTTAACTTGTACATTCCCATGGCGTCAATCAATTTAAGCACGTGATCCTTAGAGACAAAGTTGCGTCCCACATCAAGGTGCATTCCTCGGTATGCGTACCTTGGGGCGTCTTTAATTGACACTTTTGGGACCTTGCCTGCGGAGTTCCGTAACCCCAGTAAAGTCTGTACTCCATAGAACACTCCAGCGGGTCCCTTACCTGGAATAAACATTTTACACGTCATGGTCGGATTTTTACTGAGTAAAATTTTTATAGTAATGAGCGCCTAAAACTAAGTAGTGACAAGAGAAAATGATTTAGAGCTGGACAGCAACGACCCATCAAAGTTTGACAATTTGTCTGGTACACTTCAAGTAAACATTGCCGACTCTAAAGGAAACCTTTTGGACGAAGATGAACTGCGACTTATCTGTTTTCACATCAAAGGTTTACCGTTTTAATAAAACTCTGCATACCACAAGTAGGAGTACGTTTTAAAAATTTTAAATCACGGTATAAGAATTTTAATAATAATAATAATAATGATGATAATAATAATAATAATAATAATAATAATAATAATAAATTTATATAGCGCTAATATTATAATAATATTTTTCAAAAGAAAAAAATTGGCTGTCAGATATGGACATTTATGGACAAAAGAACTTCTGTATTTTTATTTTAGTGCAAAAAGTTGGATATAAGATTACTTACTAGGTTTTGGTATCGCATCATTTATTTTCAGCAGGAGTAAACACCCACCTGTGATAGTGATGACGTTCGTGGAAGAGTCAACTTCCAGGCTGTATGACTCATGCGCGCTGGGAAACCGCTGACCACTCCTGGCAGGCACGGAAACGTCACCCGTGACAAGTTTGATAACTTTACTCTCTTTTGGTGTCGGGGATACCTTAATCCCGAGTTTGTCTGTTACAAAAGAATAAATATCGTAAATGCTCTTTATTCTGCACCCAGGTTCGTAATTCCTGAAGTTGGCTTGTTTTGGTACGACAAAAACCAAACATTATTCAGTACAGTACAGTACAGTAACAGCATATCAATCACCTCAGTCGTATTAAAACAGATAGTCACTATTTCTAGAAATGAAAAACTCAATTGCTTTTATGTGATATTTAACAAACATATCAAGCATAAAGATACCAAAAGCAGCTAGTCTTTTACTTGCCATCTTGTTGATCACTTTTCCGACTACCAAGAGCTAGAGTTTCTCAAAGTCCCTTCCAATACTAATTTTCGGTAGGTTAAGTCCTTCGCGACTTAAATTAATTCCGCGCGCAAATTTATCGAATAAAACTCGTCTAAAAAAGCGAAGGTCGACTTGTGGCAAATCTAACCAAGAGCCATAAAAATCCTAGTTTCCCAGCATTTCATTCTCGTAATTCTTGTTTTCGCGCTGAAACGAAAAGAAAATCGACTTAAATATTTAACTCTATGACAAGTACAACACGGTACCTTTTAAGAAGGCAGCCTCATTTTCTAGTCCCACCTGAAGGTTCAGTAACCAATCTGACGTAATAATCACGTGATTTTCCTCATCAACGACCATTTTCACAGGGGTGGGGATGACGTTATTTGGTGCACTCTCCAAATCTGATATAAATGACTCATCGAAGCGGTCTTCAGGGGTGTATGGATTGTAAGTATCTGCAACAAAACGCTTCCATTTCTCTTTGGTATCAAAATTCCCTACAAAGTTAAGCTCTTCGTCGTCTGTATTCTTTATGACTCGCGGGCTCAACCCGGTTGCCGTGACGTACCACCTTGGCATGACGTCAGTTCGAGCTACGGACCAATACTGAGCCTGAAATTTGAATGTGAAAGAAGCGCCAGCGGCGATGTCTTTAAAATCGCTGGTGGTCTCAAATTTATGAAGGCAACCATTGATGTGGGTCAACCGGATCCCGTAATTCCCAGGGATAACGTACCCCGCGGGGTTATGCTTCAAATGCTCCGGTTCCATGAGTCTGATATTACAGAAGTACACAGCCCAGTCGCCATGCTTGATGGGGGTCTGTCCCTTATTCGTTAGAGTGATTTGCGACAGGAAAGTAAAATCAGATGCCAAGTTGTCGAGGACATCATAGTGTATCTCCATGTTGGAAGCCAAATAATCGATGTCTCCTTGAACAGAACCTAAAGCATTTTAAACAAAGTGAGTATCGATCTGAAATGCAAACCTACAGTTTGTTATGTTTACCCTGAATGTTTTAATATCCGAAAGACAATCTACTAATTAACTCCCAAAAGTGCTAAGAAAATTTTAAGAAAAATCCCAAATTTAATATTGTTAAAAATTGAAAAACAAATGGTACCATGCAAAAGTACTGCTGGAGAGGTTTCATTTAAATGGTCACACCATAGGATTTCATCAACAGACTCAAAAGTTAGAACAAATGGTACCATGCAAAAGTACTGGCGAAGAGGTTTCATTTGAATGGTCACACCATAGGATTTCATCAACAGACTCAAAAGTTAAAACTACATCACATGTCTCCATTATGACTCTGGAAGTGAAAGAGTTAATAAATCAGTATATAAATTTCAAGTAAAATTTATGAAAGTTTCCTTCACGTCAATGGAAAGCGCAAATTCAACGCCGTAACCAAGAGACTATGACCTAGTCTCTTGCCGTAACTCAAATATGTATGCGCTGTCCGTGTGTTTGGGAAAACTACACGTGAACGTTATAAATTGAACAAGAGGCTACAAATAGCCTATACTCATGCGCTTGCATAAGAAAGTTTTATGATTTATTTTAAACGGGTCACGCACTCCTCCCCCCTCAACGAATTTTGCGTGACACACTCAAGAACAGGCTAAGACACGTTTTCTGTACTCGTTGTGAATATTTAATTTATTGATTCCTGATCAAATCCACACGTCTAATATTTCCCAAACCGTGACTTCTTTCTGTTACATTTTAAAGCAATGAAATCCGTAAACGACCGGGCTATTTTTGGGTGGACCCGGTTACTAAAATATGCGTGCATAAATTTGCATGTAAATAGTGACACGAAGAAAAACGTAGGGCGAAGCTTCGCGCATGAGTAATTATGAGGTATGAACCCCCCCAAAACAAATTACAAAAACAAAAAAAGGACAGAGAAAAAAGGTATGCCCGGGTCTTTAAAGGCCACTTTTCTTTTATCAAATAACAGTACTTCTTTGATTGCAAAATTGTAAACAATATACATCATAAAAACACAATTCTCTAGGACACTTCAGTTTCTGGAATGAAATATTGTAGTCAGTTTAGGCCTTCGCTCTAATATTTTCTCGTTAAATGTGTGCATTTACAATAAACGGCCCTTTTTTGTACTTCAAAAACAGGATGGTAAAATTTTCCTGCAAAGTTGCTTTGGAAGAAAAACTAATGTTTTCTATATTAGACCAGAATTTATTATTGTTCTAAATACATCTTCTCCATGCAATAAATATAGGATATTCAGCGAAAGTTATACTTTCTGACGACTGAGTGAGTAGGAACGAGCCGAGTCTTCTCGAAAGCTACCTTTTTTCGTTTAAGTTGTTATTTTTGATAGGTGGTGTAAATAAATGTTACCAGTTTTTGTACGTTTTCCTTGAGGTCCAGTGCTACTGTATTAGATGGGGAATATTTTTGGTCATATCTTAAGAGTACGTTGTTTTAGAGGCTTTTCGTATCTGACGTGTTTTTGATGCAATATATTTAAAAAATGGAAATGTTATTTAAAAAGTTCAAGAGAATATCTTATTAGGATAAATGCATCCTTTTAATCTATTTAACATCGAATGACCAATAACATTAATTTCAGTGGTCATAATAGGATGCCCAGTGGGCAAAACCAATATGGCTGCCGTATATGCAAAGAGATCTATGTACACCTTTTAAAAGAAATCTCTAGGAAGAAGGTTATCTCACATGGCCAGATTTATTATTTAAATAATAATAATAATAATAATAATAATAATAATAATAATAATAATAATAATAATGATAATTCCGTTGGTCATTTGTTATGACCCGCCTAATAGAAGAAATTACGGCAATGACAACAGCCAGAACATAATGTTAAACAAAGATAATAATAATAATTATTATTATTTATTTATTATTATTATTTTTTGGGTGCGGGAACCTTATAGCCGTAAGCCCGTAACCGGAATACATTTTGTTTGTAATAGACAGGTGGGCATACAAATTGCGTCAAATTTCCTCTTTCAGTCACACAATACCATGGTATTTTGGACGATTTGCAATGCAATATAGATTTGGGGAGAATTAATGCATGACTTTATCGGATGTTTCATGTTTGCGGATAATCTTTCACACAACTGTGACTATTCTTGCGTGACTTTCGCGATGATAAAAGCTAACCGCAGCTGGAGCTCAAGTCACGAAACTGTAAAGCGAACGTCTTGAATGGAATCATAAATGGTGATATAACTGAGGAAGAATGCTGAGGGAACGAAGTTATTTGAAGTCTGTAAATTGCATGCAACTCATATAGGAATAAAGAAAATTCATAACGTGAACCGCCTGCTGTGACATAATTGTTTATTGACGACAGAAAAAATTTCCATATACATTTTTATTAACAATAAACAATTGATAGTTCAAAATAAAAAAGACCTCAAACTAAACCTCATAAGAATCGAAAGCTGTTTTGAGCAAAAACTGACACAAGTGAAACTCTCGTATTAAACCATCGGCCTCAGGATCAGAAAGAATGATCGACTGTAGAATTCCTGACAGTATTTGAAATTGTAAGAGATTTGAGGTGTTCAATAGGCTAGTAATTAATCTTGGACCGAGGTTTTTACAGGTCGACTTCGAGTATATAAAAATCCCTTAGTGGTCCCTTAGTGTGACCGTCCAAATGTAACCTATAGCTAACCTGTTGAGCAATACTTTCCATGTCACGTCTTTGAACTTTGCCAGCCGTCGTTGGCAGGGTAAATCAATTATCCCAGTATATTTGCATTTTCCAATTGGTCTATTCTTATTGTAGAACCGACAGATCCCGTAAATTCAAAGCGATGGGTTTCAATTCAAAAAATATTTTTTCGACTACACCTCGTCAGTTTGACAATACCAACTTAGCGTAGGTGATCGGCTTATTGATCGATAAGCTGGGAATGCATCGGGAATGCCTCTACTAAGTCGACCAGAGCACTCTACACAAGCCCACTTTATCTAGAATATTTTTAAAACAGTGCTGCTTAACTAACCTGCAGTAATTTGCAATAAGCTACTCATTGCTATTAGTAAAACCAAAGCCATCTTTGGACTAACTTCTCGCACTGAGTTCACTTCCAAAGCTCAAAAGTGCAGAACACTGGCTCTTCATGTAAATACAGGAGACAGCAGATCATGTTCCAAGCCACACCTCCTTTTGTTGCCTTGTCACGCTACTTCCTTATGGTTATTGTTTGTTTAGTAATCTTTATTAAACCGAGACTAAATACGTAAGGCCAAAGAAGCTTTTTGAATTTCAAAAGGCAGAACACTTGTACCTCTCACGGTCTCGACATTCGCGAAGAAACATACTAATTATTCACTTTTGTATTAGTTTCCTTCACTTCCTCGCATCTCTAACATAATTAAAAAAACATTACAATTTACTACTCTCTTCTGAACAGTTGTAACAAAGCTTTTAAACATTTGCCCTCTTGTAGCCTTCAGGCTACCCAACCGGGGGGGGGGGGGGGGGGCTGACGTACTTCCTAGTAATGTGCTAATGGGGATGTGCCACTGGATGGGGTCGCGTTTTCACGACTGGATTGACTATAATGGGGTTGCATTTTCAATAGAGTTACTAGAACGGGGTCGCAAATTGTCAAAACGATTTGATATAAAAAGCAAGGCTGATAAACGGTACGGAAACGACTATATTTGTAAAAAATCCAATATTTCGAAAGGCACAGCCTTTCTTCTTCAGGGTCTTACAGATAATAACTCGTAAGGCAAAAAAACGTTACAATTTAAATTTGAAAGGGGCGGGGGATTAAATATGATACTATGACAGCATAAACTGAAGTGACAAAGTAAATGTAAATAACCGTAAATAACTAAGCAATATAGAGGTAAGAAAAACATGCAACACAACACCACAGTAAATATAAGAAATGGAAACTGAGAAAAGATGTCATGTTTCATCTCTTCTATTTAAACCTAAAGGTTCAAGGGTCTGACCTCTCTCAATAAGATATGCTTCTCTTGCTTTACGTACACCGTCACGATTAGTTTTAACGAGTTCAAGAGGGATAAGTTGCATATCAGAAGCGGTATGGTCGTTAGAAAGGAAATGTTCTGAGACTGCAGTAGGTTTAGAGATGTTAGTTTGATTGTCAACTGGTCTACGATGTTCGTTGAAGCGGTCTTTAAGTCGTCGTTTGGTTTCTCCTATGTATTGTTTGTGACAACGATTGCATTGTACCATGTAAATGACGTTTTTTGAGTTGCAGTCGATGTGATGATTAATACGTCTAGATTCACCGGTAGAATGAAATGTATAACTGGTAAGTCCGTCCGTTATGTAGTTGCATGTCAAACAGGTGCTGTCACATTGAAAAGAACCGCAAGGTTGGTTATTTTGTGACGGATTACGTAGTTTGGAGCTTACTAATAAATTACTAAGATTGTTAGTTCGTCGGAAAGCAACAATGGGTGGAGCTTTGAAAACGTTAGTACAGCGGGGAGATGAAGACAAGATGTTAAGGTGCTTGTGAATAATGGATGATATAGAGCGAAGAGCTGGATTATAGGTGATAACAAGGGGTACTCGTTTGGGTTGGTTAGTTTCAGAAGTGTCTTTAGGTGCAATAACTTCGGTACGTGTGATGTTGTGAACGCGTTTTATTTCTTGGTTAAGGAAAGACAGATTGTACCCACGTTTATTAAGATAAGATTTAAGTTCATTAGTGCGGAGTGTAAAAGTCTCGTTAGAAGAACAAATACGGCGGAGTCTAAGAGCTAAGCTGAATGGAATAGCACGTTTAGTGTGTTTGGGGTGACATGAAGAATGTAACAAGTATTGATGTTTGTCAGTAGGTTTAGTGTAAAGGTCAGTAGTGATTTTACCGTTCAAATTGTCGTGATTTTTTGGGGTAAGAGAATTCTGGCAAGTATTTTTTTGGTTAGTTTTAGCTTGTAAATATTTTCGGCTAACAAACGTACCAGAAGGTTTGTAGGTGAAGAGTAAAGTCTCCTACATTTGATAAATGTGTCAATTCATTTGAGGATGACCTAGATAAAAGGGTTCCGAACTCAAGGTAGATGGCTAAACAGAAAGTGCCTAAGTTGGGATTGCAAAATTTACATTTACTCAAAAGTGACTAAGATGGGGTCTATAATTGGCCACAAAATAGACTATTTAACAATTAGACCCGTAGCCCGAAAAGGCTACGGGTCAATAGCCCATGAGGCGAAGCCAAATGGGCTATTGACCCGTGGCCCTTGAGGGCGAAGGGTCTAATTGTTTTAGTATCACCCAACTAGTCGGACAGAAAAAGGCAATAATAAAAAAAAGCAATTGCAAGTTGAAGAAATATTTATTTGGGAATAAAACGAAAAATAAAACCGGCGAATATCGCTACTCGATGACTATTACTATTAGACCTCTAGTAGCGTAGCCAATCAAAATGCAGGATTTGCATTAGTCCACTAGTTGGGTGATACTAAAATGGGGTAGGGGCTCTGAGAGGACAGCGGCACACTCCCAGCAAAAGTTGACCCAAGTACCCCCCCCCCCCCGGGTGCCCTAACCTCCGTGACATACAAGTTTCAGCTAAACTGCCTTCTTACTCTACTAACCCCTATCCCCAACTCCCTTGCGGTTTTTTCCGTTGCGGCGGAAACTGGAACTGTGCTCATGTGTGCTCCTTGTCCCCCTACATTTCTGACGGACTTTCGAACTATACTGTCTTTTCTATCGGTGAAACGCGCACTACCGAATCTAACCTGACCTATGACACCAAAAATTTAATCTACATGATTCAATGTAACCACTGTAATTTACAATATATTGGAGAGACTAAACAACGCTTAAAAGACAGATTTAATGAACACCGCCGATAGATAATAATATAACACCAAGTCTATCCTACTACAGCCGCCGAACATTTTCTCTCCTCTCCTAATCACACTGCTAATGACGTGTAACTAATTGCGATTGAAAAAATTTTCTCTAACCGAGACTCAATATGTAAGGCCAAAGAAGCTTTTTTAATTTCAAAAGGCAGAACTGTACCTCACGGCCTTAACATTCGCGAAGAAACATACTAATTATTCACTTTTGCATTAGTTTCCTTTCATTGTTTTCTGTATATTTTTCGTTATCAGCCAATTTTTATTTCTGTCTATCATTGTTATTTTTCTAGGCTTAGCCCTACGTATTTTTCTTGGTTTTCACATGACATCATAAAAATTCGAAAATCTAAAGTATACGTCTTACAAAACTGTTTCTAACATGGTATGTGGATACCAGTGTTATAATCTTTCACAACTGAAAAGTTTCAGGTTTTAACAATGTTTTGCTTCCGATCTATAAAGGTTTTAAATGTGTCACGCAATTCATCACGCTATTTCAGATAAGCCGTGAAAATAAACAAATTGAACTAGTTGAAAGCCTTATTTTTGAATTATAGCGGAGCCCGCGGGCCGAAGGCCCGGCGGAGCACCATACTCATAGAACCTATGCCCGTCAGTTTTAATAGTTACGGCTAGCGGAATGTTTCGCGGGCGCGTTGTGTGCCCTCCGCCTTCCGCACTCCGTACGCTCTTGGCTAGCTCGCTGGCGCGTATGACGTCGCAAAACATGCGCGTGTGACGCCACACAACATCCGGGATCTTTGAGGCTTTGTTTTTCGAGCGGCTACACAGCCGTCAGCTCAAACACTTTAATTGCAGGATTTTTTGGTGTTTTTAGCGGAAAATTAAGGTCATTATTACCCAACACTTTTTTTGCGGTTGGCTGCTTAAGATAGGATACTAATTAAGGGATACTCAGAAGCCGCTTTAGTGGAAAAAGAAGAGCTTTCAGGGATAAAATCTTGCTTCGAGGAACTATATACGTTTTTAGCAATGCGGAGAGATGGGTTCGTTCTATGGATTTCAGCACCTAAGAAAGAATTTCCAAGGACAGTGGTCGCCGGAGGGACTTAAAGGTAAAACAAATTACATTTTTCGATGGGAATTTATCTTGATATCAATCTGTGATTGACTTTTTGTTTGTGCTCTCGTTAGTTTTGGAGAATTGTTTATAAACGTGTAACTTAAATTCAGTTGTATTAATTTCTTAAATTTCATCGAAGACACGGCTCGGCCTCGATGCGCTATAAATTTTACGCGTTTTGCTTTGAACATAAACTAATGGAGATTTGAATAAAATTTTTCGAAAGAAGATTGTGCTGTCCATTTTTGTGTGTTTGTTCATTCATTACAGAGATTGAAAAGCCATTTTATGTAAACAAAACAAGACTTTGATATTATACTCGCGTCGCCTTATGCAAATATGGCTTTTGTGTATTTTTGCAATTTTGATTTCCAAATCAGTTTCTCGGGCATTTTTGGCCAGCAACAACTGTATTTTCGGAAAATAGTCGTAATAGTTATTCTAGACGGAGAAAAAGTTGTTTTTGTGAACTTTTGTACGGTCTAAATGTACTGTGCAGATGGTCAGGTAATACTGTTTTTGAGAATTGCTAAAATTGAAAAATAGCCCGGTCGTCAATATTAATCTTAATTCTTGTGCTTCCGACCTTTCACCTATTAGTTAAAGTGCCCCTGCGATCAAATTTTATAATTATTTTTTATTTCATTTTTCGAAAGAAAATATTATAATTACTGACCAGTCCAAACAGTTTTCCAATCTGATCACGGGAAGGCGGTTTTTTATTACTGTACTTTTCTCATTTTCACGGCCGCCATTACATTTGCATGTTCCAGTAGTTTCAAAAGAAGCCAGAGAAAGTGACGTCAAAGACTCGCTGGCTTAGAATTGCAGTGTGTGAATACAGCTTATTTAGTATGCGGAACACGAGTTTGGCAATCTGAAAGCTCAAAATTCCCGTGCTGCATACTAAATAAGCTGTATTCACACACTGCAATTTAAAGCCAGTGAGTCTTTAACGTCACTTTCTCTGGTTTCTTTTGAAACTTCTGGAACATGCAAATGTAATGGCGGCCGTGAAAATGACAAAAGTACAGTCGAAAAAAAAACCGCCTTACCGTGATCAGATTGGAAAACGGTTTGAACAGGTTAGTAATTACATTATTTTCTTTCGAAAAATGAAATAAAAATCAACTTTACTATAAAATTTGATCGCAGGGGCACTTTAAGTTTCATCTTAGTTAAGCTTGTTCAGAGGGTCTTCAGAGGGCGCCGCTGTTAGGCTAAGCCTAACTATATATATTAGATGCTTATAAGCCGATTTAATGGAACTTATAGTGAATGCAATATTTTGTGATTTGATTTTTGGTGTCATTAAGACTGAATTTGTGGCCGCCATGTTGGTGTCCCTAAGTGGGACACCAAGATGGCCACTCCATACATTTCTTACTAAAAATGTCCAATACTCATTTCTTGAACGAAATGCTTTTCCGCTTCAAATTTTGGCCCAGATGTGTAGTTTTAAACTCTCTACAATTCCATAAACATTTTAGAATCGAAATCTGTTGTTTAATACTTCTGAATTTTGATATGACGTAAGTGAAAACCAACTATATATAAAGAGCCAATGTAAATTTTACCTCATTGCATCTAAAAAAGGCTGGTTTGGCCAGCCAAAATATAGTACACCTTTAAAAATTTTACCTACATTGTATCGTTCTTTGCTTTTATACTATTATTTTCACTTGTTAAACCGATCAGATCACTAGTTTATTATTTATTAGTTTGATCCAACGTACACCAGCAGGATTGTCGTCCTCGGTTACTTGCTTGAACTTCTCATAAAAACGACCCCGGGCGGGGGAGGGGGTAGCAGCACGGGGGAGGTTTTCCTTTCAATGTTTTTTTTTGTGTGGGCGGGAAGAGGACATCGGGCGAACAGCTAAAATTGTATTTTTTTATTTCCCAATATTTCGGTTAGACAAAACTTACAGGGACTGTGGAAATGGAAACAAACGCTTAACAATTTAAAATAGTTAAAGACGTTTAAGTGGTAAATCTCTGTTTCCCTTTTGCGTTATCCAGTCAAGACCATCTGACCCATTTAAATCTCATTCTTGAACGACTTGAACTTCTGATAAGCAATACCATAAATTATATCTTGTTACAAGAATGGATTCTGATGGTCTTGACTGGATATCAAAAAAGCCAGGGGTAAAGGATTAAATACGATTGTTATCGTATTCGCCCGTTTTCCACCATCAACTGTTTTCGTTTATCCTAATCAGCCCATAATGTATCTACATTTTATCTTCAAAGAATTTCTTTTTCACGCCATACTTACCTTCTTTTGGGTGAGGAAATTCCGACTGGAAAAACACACGATACGCGTTTGGAACCGGCTAAGGCGTTGTACTTCTTCTTTCTATTTAGTCTTTTCAATTGAAGCGCATGAAACTTACAACTCAACTTATAAATCCCCCTCAGTATCAGTTCAGTATCAGTATGTGTGGCTCCAAAGAGTGTGGTTTTTGAGTCGTTTTGCTCTCATTGTCTGGTCTCCCAGACCTACTACGTATACCTGAAGGAGTTCATACTGCGCATGATAACGTGGTCATCCGCATCTGGAGGGACGTTCTCGGCCCCAGAGCCACGATCATTTCCGTGGCCGTGGCGCTGACCAAAAGAATCGATGCTCTGGAAACGAGTGTCTGCTGAACAAGCACCGCACGCGCAGTACAGCACACAGTTAGTTGGATCTGAGCTGACATGATTAGCGTTGAAACCTAGAAAGCAGCCACGGACAGCTGTTTCGCCCTTATTTTTTTTTTTATTCCGCGCCCTTAAAATGATTCAATGCACTTGAAATTTACAGAGATAGTGTTTTACATGTTAAACTTTAGATCAAAAGTTTTAAAAAAATCTCATCGACCAGTTTTTAACCCCATTCAGACTGGGGGGGGGGGGGGGGGCTTTTCGAACCCCCCTCCAGTAAAATTGTGATAACTCTTACACCGAAATAGCTATGAGGCTGAAATTTTCTGACCTTTCCTAGAAGTTATCTAGGGACATTTTGGTATCCATAACATGTCAGTGTGATTAACCATGTTGCCATGGCAACCAGTTTTTGACACATAGGTTTTCAAAATATTAAAATATGGTGAATTTTTTATTTTAAGATCTTGTTCTTTGACTTATAGTGCATTTTCTTGTTAGAATAGTTTTTTCTTGGGACTAGTTCTTGAAAGACATCAAAAATTTTTAACATCAAATATTTGGGGGGAGGGGTAGGTAAATTTTTGCTCTCTTTTTCTTATAGACAAACATTTTGTACTAGTTATTAAATAACGCTTCTAAGCTCATTGTTTGGATAATAAACATTAGTTTGATACGTGTTTTATACATTCTGATCCTTTTTTCTTTAAGATATTTTTTAAATTTTAATTTAAACAAAAAAAAAGGAAATCCAAGATGGCGGATCCAAGATGGCGGATCCAAGATGGCGGCCAATAATTTCAAAATTATAGTTTTATCGCCTTTTTTTGCTTTTTCTCGCTTTACAAGTGTGTTCTTGTTTGTATTTGTTATGTTTTAATATTAAAGAGATGATTTTACAGTTATATTTGATATTTTAAGTATCTGGATGGAAAAATATCAAAAAAACGTCGGAAAAACAAAAATGATGTCATTGTCACGTCATAATTGGGTGTGGCAGGTCAAAACTGGGTGTGAGGTTTCCTTGTATGGAGGTGAACATTGTGTGAAAATTTCATGGTCCTAGCCTTACTGGTTCCAGAGATATAAAGGGGGGGTCCGAGGAGCCCCCCCTCCCCCCCGTCACAGATTGCCCAAAAAAGCCCAGTCTGAATAGGGTTAAATAAACGCTTTCCTAACAAAAGTGTTACTTTAGTGAGTAAAATAAGCATATTTAAGACATTGCTTTTGATCACATCAACTGAAATCTAGTGAAGCAAACAGGATGAAACCTTCAAGGAATGTAGTTTTATGGTACATGAATAACATATGGTAAAAATACTGTTTCAATTTGTCAGGAAAACGCTGGCATCGAAGAATTAACAGAAAGTAATACGAATTTTAAAATTTTGATGGAAATATTCAATCCAATTTTATTCGAAAACGCTCTCAGAATTTTTTCAAACTTTGTAGTCTTGAAGACATACATCGAGACTATAAGCAGCATACAGTCGTTTTAAAAGTTTAGGTCTAGATGTTGGGAAAATTACTTGTGCAAAAACCATGACGTCACCAGATAGTTGTTATGGTAACACCTGTGTCAATCAAATCTACTTAAACTACTGACACAACTTTATTATAATCTTATCGACCCTTTTATATCTTATGCAATCTTAGCTTGGGGCAGCGCTTACAAATCTCATATCCAAAAAGTACAAACAAAACAAAACAAAGCTGTAAGATTAATCTTTTTTGCAGTATCCAACGGGAAAAATACTGAAAGCGCTCTCCCCCTATTAAACTTATTAAATATTCTAAGAGTAAATAATGTTTATTGCCTACATGCCCTGAACTTCACTTACCTATGGCATAAAGGATTATTGCCAAATATATTTAATGACTTCTATCAATACGCAAGCAATGTGCACAATTACAGTAACAGATATGCAATTAAACAAAATCTGTATAAATCGCGCGTGCGAACAAATACCGGTAAACAAATGATCTATTTCATGGCAATTGCTCTTTGGAAAAATCTCCCTCATAAACTTAAGAACTAAAGGTATTTTCCTTCTCCAAAAAGTTAAAGCATTATTTACTGTCACAACAATGTATAAAATAACTGAGTTGTTTATATTTTGTTTCAAGTTTCTGCCTATTTTCATAAAATTATCAAATTAACGTCAATACTCTTTCTTTAATTTCCTTTAGCCTTTATTCCTGTATTAAAATAAAATGGCTGGAGGCTAACTTGAAAACTTCTTGGTTAATTTAGCCTCCAGGCTCTAAAGTTAATCTATATTTTATAAGTATTATATTATCTGTAGTTTTTCTTGTTTAGTGCGTTCTTGTAAAATGTATATATCTATTGTTATGAGTAAAATAAAATTGTATTGAATTGTATTGTCGCGCTCAGACCAGAAATGCGTTTACCCATAGGGAATTTGTTATAAAGTGGCCTTGCAGCGTGAATGTCAAACTGAATGGTTTGCGCTGTGTTCTCCATTTATAAAAAGTAATGACTTCTTGCTTGTTCCCTTTCAATATAGTTTCTTTTTCGCTAAGTGCCAACTGACCGTTCCGGTTGCGAGTAAATTACGAAGCCATGAATTGTGGGATTAAATTTGCTTTTTCTGGTTGTAGTACGATGTAGCCTTCAAGCATATGAAAAAACAAACAAACAGAACATAGGCGGGTAACTGTTTAGTTTTTAAATTTAAAACATGATTTTGGGCGTGATTTTGGACCCAAACCTAACTTGTGATGAACATATAATTGATACTGTTTCTTCGTAGATGTCTTGCCTCGGTTAAATCGTAGTTAATCGAGGGACTGGTAATGAAACCTTGCACAGAATTCAATGACGATAACAAAGGAGCTACAATTTATGTGGAACTGTACTTGACCGTGCACATTTTTTTGTTTTAAAAATCACACACTATGACGGAATAACTTAATGGAAACATTTCTATTGGTCAGTTATTCGAACGAAACTCAACATCTATTGTGGTTGGGCATGCGCACTGTCAATGCCGAAAACGATAACAAAAACATCGAACAAAGACTCGCATTTCTCAGATTTCATAACCATTTCGCTTTATTAACTATGGACAAATAAACCGCGTCAGCATGTTTTTGACAAACGTGCCCTCTTTTTAATTATTAACTTTTTAGTTTTTAACAAGTTATTTCATTGTTTAAATGTGTGGGCAAATATATCAAAGTCTGAAAAGTGTAATATAAATAAACTACAGGCTGTGCAGAACTTTTCTTGCCGCATTGTGAGCGGCGCGCGCAAATATGACCACATTACGGCTGTCCCTGTAGGGGGTACTATGTGGGTAGGGTGGATCAACCCATTTGGAAAACATGCCAACTAATTCTTCAGGTGTGTATATTGTGGAAGACCGTGTTTTGCTCGCGACTCTCTCATACATCAAAGGTCTCAAGGAACCGCTTACTCGTGTTTAAAAATAAAAACGTGACATTAAAGTTACTAATAAGCCTCTTAAGACGCTCCACAGGAATTTCCGGTAACAAAGTTTCGTCCATCCAAAAAACAAAGCCAGTAATGTTGTTGTTGTGTACAAAATTCTTTGCATGTGCCACCTGTTCATGGGATTACACAGGAGAAACAGGCAGATATTTTGCCACTAGAAAAAAAGAACACATCAGAAATGTAAAATCGTGCGCCAAAGGCTCTAACATTGCAAAACAACGCGTGGCCTCATGACCATCACATTCCTCTTGACTTTGACAACGCTTATTTAACACAGATAATTACCGTGTTAGAATTAAAAAACTTTGGAATCCTGGCACACGGCAGCCACTATGAGGCGGACATAAGTCTTGCCCGTTTAATACCAAGACAATAGGCCGGTTCACACTAGGGCCAAAGTGCACTTGAAGTGCACTTGATAATCAAGTAGACTTGATGTCCACTTAGGAAAGACGAGACAATAGATTTTCAGGCATGACTACGCACAGCGTGCGTATTTAGATTCAAATTACTTGCGATCGCAAGTTGGTATGCAGTTGGTTAGCCGTGATAAACAAAGTTGAAGCAAAAAGTTCGATATGCATAAAACGCTAAGTCGATAGTAAAATATTTTTTCTTATCATGTCAAGTTCTATTTGAACTTAATTCAGCAAAACATCGTCTCAGAGCCTGGTGTAACGCTATGCTCACTTTTTGTTAATTTTTGGGAACTTTTTCGTGCTCGTCATGAAAACATGTTTTTGTATCTTAAGCCGTATTGAATGGGCGCATGGCTGTAGTGTTTTTGATTGGCTAAACCTAAGAATTAGATTACAGCCCTTTTTTTCTCAATGTAGACTTTTTTTACCCTAAGTCGGCTTGAAATACGCCTTCCAATACAACAGCTAAAGTAAAACTTGAGATCCTGCTTGAGAGTCTTTAATAAGTTGTCCGTGACTGCGAATCGTAAACCAAAACGCAGAGAGCTCGTTCCCTGTGAAATTCAAAACTGCACGCACACGTGCTTTTAGCTGCACGGCTGCACGGCTTTACTGTCATTGGTCAAGTGCGCTCCCAAGTAAGGGCACTTACTTTGACCTTACTTTGAAGACCTTACTTTGAAGTGCACTTGGATTCTTTTGTTTTACGCATATCGCCAGGGCAACAAAGAATCCAATAAGTGCGGTCATTAAAACGTTCACACTCCAAGTACGCGAGCTACACTTGGGTGATTCCGCACAAACCAACAGCACGTGCCATTCAAAAGACGTTTTTGATAAAAAAAGAAGGGAATATGGAGCTTTTCGAAAACGAACTACTGGAAATTATTTAACTTTTTAATTACATTCAGCTGATATTAATTTTTACGTCTTTGATACATTTTACAATGAGATTTAAACGTGTAAATAAATCAGATGAGTGCTTCTATTGAAGCGGACTTAGAAAACGCTCTCGGAAAGGAGTTCACACTACAAGTACGTACCAAGTGCACTTCAAGTGCACTTATGAGCCCTAGTGAGAACCGGCCTACTACTACTACTACTACTACTACTACTACTACTACTACTACTACTACTACTACTACTACTACTACTACTACTACTACTACTACTACTACTACTACTACTACTACTACTACTACTTCTACTACTACTACAATCTTTATTTCATCACGGCGTCACATTCACTATAAGTGGTCTTCCAGTGAGCCGTAAAAAATTAAGAAGACTTTTACAAAATTACATAAATATTTAAAACTATAATAATTGGTGATACTAAAATACAGCAATGGAAGCAGTACAACGAACTTAATTAACAACATTACTTAATATTATATTACACGAGCCCCTTTACAACAAATTTAATAAATTTTTTTAGGTAGAGGAGGGGGTGAGTGCTAAGCCGCACTGCTACGGAAACCACCTGCTTCGGACCTGTTATGAATCATACTTGTGAATGGCTGCTTTTAGCATAGTGCGAAAAACAAAGCCTTTGCGCGTGCGGACAAAGGAGAAGATTTAAAGCATGAAAATGAGAAAATTTGCATGTCCGATTCATTGCTAACACGCGCGACTCCAGAAAAATTTCAGCTTTATAGTCTGTTACTGTTTTCCTGCTTCTTTTTATCAGGTTTACGAGATTAGGTTGCTTATCAGCACGTAATTACCTTGGAAACTTTAGTGAAGGATTGAGGTTTCGCCACAGAATGGATAGAAAACGACGTTACGCTTAATGGACGCCCTTAATCATGTACTGTCGCAGAATATTCCGTCGGAACATGAGATTGCTCCAAATCATTTTTGCGGTGGGGATAGTGCTGATTGTGTTTGAGTTGAACCATATTATGAGGCAGCAACGTACAAGCACTGCAAGCACCAAAGGTAAGTGGACTGATGACATAAAAATACAGCTTTTTAAATAACAGCTACAGGTAACTACCGCGCTGAGTTCATTTCACTTTTAACGTCGTTCTTGTTGCTGCTTTAAACAAAATAAGGCCAGATAACGACTGCTTTAACAATATGCCCGAGCAGACTCAACAAACTGATACAGTATTTACATTTGGCTCTGATTTATGTCCTATGTAAAGGGAATAGTTTGTTCACAATCATTCTTTTTGAAGATATTTGCATAATTTATGCAAATCTCTGTTATGTTAGCGTGAAGTGGGCACCGTTATGCATGAAAATATGTCTGTAATTTTTATAATTTTGACTTCCATATTTGTTTCTCTGGCTATTTGTCCTATTTTTTTTTACAATTCGCTGGGTAATTATTAATTGGTTTGCAAAACGATCTATCTTTAATAGGGGTGAACCATTAGATTTTTTAGAGGGGGGGGGGGGGTGATTTTGAAAAAGATATCCTGCTAGACAATTCCGTTGGAACAAAATTATCCTGCAACCGCAAAAGCTTTGTAGCAACGCAGCTAAAGGAAAAAACTTCGAGCACAGACTTGAACTATTGGTTCGTCCTATCCATTGGATAGGTACTCCTCTGCTGCTAAGGTGACCGTTCATTGCTCTTTCTTTCAATGCTGTGACAAGATAGCAATTAATTATGATGGACATTAGATACCGACATGCATACATCATACATCATTTCACTTCTGTATTTCACTTGGATTTAGTGTCTGACTAGTGAGGGGTCTAGTCATCAATATGGTGGGTAGAATTTGAATAAACTCTTTTCAAGCTTGTGTTGTTGTGATAAGTTAACTATGGTGATGTGCATGGGACACATATGTTAAACGTTTTTGAAAAGGATTCAGCTAAAACACTGCGTTAGTCTCTGTCAATAAATATATAAACATATCTTCAGACAAGCAGTAGAGATTCCAGAAAGGATCGGTCACGTGACAGCCTCGTGTCTCCTTGCGGCACACAAGGAATCAGAGAATTAACTCTGTGTGTAAATTATAGTGCTAAAGTTAACCCATAAATTTCCCTGTACTGAGCGTTAGCCCTAGTAAGGAAATGAGGGACCACACGGCAGGCGAATTCCACACGTTGTAAAATAGCAAGCTACATAAGAAAATTAATGCTCTGTCAAAAAAAAAAAACATCAATTGCTAGTGATGGTTTGGTTGAATTAGAGTCATTTTACTTAACCCGTGAAACAAAGTTTTATAGTCAATGACAATTATAGGGTGTTTCTTGGTGTCGCGGAAGTCATTGTTGGTTAGCTTTTGTGTTGTGGTGTGGGTATTGTTCAGTGTCTTTTGAATCTTTTGCTTTACGTCATTTGGTGATCACACCATCCGCAACACCAAGAAACTACCCAATTATACCAAAATAGACAAAAGATAACAAAAGATTTAGGGCGTAGTAGAGAGTGTTACTCCATAACATATTTCACGGGTTAAGTAAAATGATTCTAACTATTAATATTATATCAGTTTGCCTGGAATGATACCATTTTTTTCATACCTACCACTTACCAGAAAAGTTCAATTACTGAGATTGTACAAAAACGCTTTCACTCTCTTACCTTGTAACTAAATCGTTGCTTTGTATATGTAAATAAAATCCTGATCGGCATATATTTCGTGTGACGCAATATAAACTTCCAAGTCGGCGACGTTATTGGAAGAGGACAATGTTTTGTTCGCGGATCAAACAGAACTCCTCTGGACCTAATGTACCTACTATTTTGTTTGCTGCCTATATGATCGTAATTCAAACCATCTGTTTCAGCTTTTTTAAGATACCGCAATATACCTTCGGGGGTGTCTCCAGTATAACAGCTCTAACGTCTCGATATTACTTAAAAGATACCATAACCTTTATATCAAATTAAAGCTTGTAGAGCTGGCTATCTAAATACGCCTTTCATTTTCTAAAAATGAATTGCTGAATTTTTTACGAAATACATACATACATACATACATACATAACTTTATTTAACCTCGAATTATTAGAGTAGCTCTATTGAGCTAATATCTTCGAGAAAAATACATAAATCAGCATAAAATTATTATTAAAATACAAATAATCAAAAATAAAACTAAAAGTTAAAAATTAAAAGTTAAAAGTTAATTTATTTTATGGCTGTCTTAAAGTCTTTCAATGAATTTATTGTTCTGATCCTGTCTGGGAGCGAGTTCCAAACTTTCGCAGCTTGATATCGGATGCACTCAAGTCCATAATTTGCTGTTCTTGGTATAGGCATGGTCAACATATTCTTTCCTCTTAATGAGTAACTCGAGTTGCGAAAAACAAATAGTTCTTTAAGATATCCAGGATACGTAGAAACAAATAAGCTCTTGAAAACTACCATAAGCATCGCTGTGAAGTCTTCCAGTGTATAACGATACTGTCTTTGCTTTCTGTAACAGTCCATCGTAACTTGATAATGAATCATGAAAAATAAATCGTAAAATACGTTTGTTCAAAGTCTCCAGTTTATCACAATTTCTGGTGCCAGAAAAATGCCAAATAAGAGAGCAATAATGAAGGTGTGGTAGAATAAAAGCCTTATATGAGGGTCTCAATGGGGGTGTAGCAAACACGGTACACGGTTAAAAATTTCGCGATTTCACGGTGCACGCTTAATTTTTCTTCGGCACGGTTAACTAAGATTAGCATACACGTATTACTATTCAAAAATTCACAACAACAACAAATATTGTCCGCCTTTCTAAAGAGTGGCATTGATAATCGGGGGCACTGACGATACTGACCCCTGAAATAATAAAAAAAGCAAATCTAGTCAGTCTAATCAGGTTCCAGGCACAAAAAAGTAGTAGAAATGCAATTTTTATAAAAAAAAAACGTCTCCTGCAATGCATGTGGAAGGCCCCGAGAAAAACAGCCAAGGAAAACAACAAAAACATTAGTGTATTTTGGCAAAGTGGTGCTAAACAGTAAAAACGAATGTCAGAATTAAGACAATGAATTATTTATTGTTCATGTTACTTTTTGAGCATCTGAGAGCTATTTGCTTTTTTTTTATTGTTTCCATCATAGTTTAGCGGTCTCCCTCTACTAACTATGTTTGCATTCTTATGAGTTTTAACTATGGGCACAACGAAATATGTACTTACATTTCTAACGGTGATTAAACATCAAACTTTGCCCAGGCCTTGACTTGTCTTTCCGATCTTGTTATTACTGGCTTGTTTGTTACATAATCAGGTTCGTCATCGGAAAACAAACTATCGTCTGAGTCCGTTTCATATTCCTCGCCGAAATCACAATTTGAGTTGGATACCTGAGTTGACTGAGTTGCGTGGACAACTTCGATGGTACAATCATCAACAAAGCTGATTAAAGATACGCCCTCGGGCACGGGTACATTCGGGCCTTCAGCATCTGTTTTATCTGGGAGATCTGCGCCTATTTCTTGATCACGTCTAAAGAATAATCTTGTTATAGAATCGGCTCGCTTTGTATAGACGGCAGGAGGCAAAGCTCCTGCTTTATCCTTTGTGGTCTCAGATCGGACAGTTCTTTGCCTCACAGGGCGAAAGTTGTCAACCCATCCCCGCATTGCATCTTCCTCCCTATTGGAGAGCGTCTTGGATGGGAGTGGCGACATAGACTTGATGTCACCGAGCAACATTCCTGTTTGGGGAACTGGATAATAGGACGCTGGATGGGTGAAGGAAGTACTTTGCCGACCATTTAGAAACTCGTTTAAGAGATTCTTTTGCTATAGTGCCAAAGTCCATGGCGTACTGAAGAGTACTAAATGTCTCATTCTTAAAGTGTGACACTGCATGCAGATTTTCTACTTCAGTTGTTAACAATGTTTTGAAAACAACGTTGTACTTGAATTCTGGATTTACTTTTTCGAGATTTATCATAAGATTGGTCATACCTTTCAACAAAAGCTCAATTGAGGTCTGCGTTTTTTTGGAAACAGTTCCTTGAGGACCATTTGTCGACGCATCTTCCTTTAGTTGATTACTTTCCTTGACTTTGCGCACTGTCGATTGAACGTATTGGTGTACTTAACGTACATTCGACACCACCAATTCTGGAGTCATTTGCGCAGGAGTGCTTCCTTTACACGTAATTCCAAAACTGTCATAAAGAAGCCCCAAATGATAAAGAAAGGACAAAGTTCCACTCATGCTAACTACTAGTTTTACTTTTCCTGCTGCTGCGTCTGTGACAAATATAGTGTTCGAAATACAGCAAATACCATGAGCTTGTATAAAACTACAGCATCGTCCAGTACCATCTTCCTGTGCATCACATCCGTCGCCAGCAAGACGTACAACTTCGTTGGTGTGCGGTTTAAATGACTTCACATCACGAGCACCGATGTCTGTGAAGACTAGCAGCTCATTAAATTTGGATACCCTCTTGATCTCCTTGCAACTTTCATCACCATTCTGGATAGCACATTCCATCAGGGTGGTTTCCATGCTAACAGAATATAGACCTCCTTGACATTTATCGTTTTTTGATCCTGCAAAGTATACGTTTGATTCCAAGATTGTCATGGATTCCACACTTTCGATATGTGTAGGGTAATTTGAAAGTGTTCTCATTGACTTGCCCCTGATTGTTACACCATCTCTTTCGAGCGAAACTTGATGTATGACTCGTAGCCCATCATCGGCTACCAATAGCACATCATCGCTAGCCATACACAGGGCCGAGGGTTTTGACAGTTGCACGTCGACAATGTGTACCACGTTCTTTCTCACTTTCGATTCTAACTTTCGCAAATGCACAGAGAGGCGCTCACGTAACATCGGAACAGTTCCATTTGTTGACAAATTGTACCTGAGAAGTGCTTGCTCCAGGTCCGCACGCGAGCGTAATGAGCCAGGTTTAAGTTTAACGTTCCCCTCGAGGTCACAATATCTTACACATCCTGTTCCACGCTCTGCTACATACGCTACTCCGTTACGAAAGCATACGTCTCTTGCATCACGCATCCCAGTTTGTAACTCCGATACTTCAGCAGGCTGGTGAAGCCTGATTTTCAACAAACGCGAGGACGAAGAAGAGAAATCGTAATCAATGGTGAGAATGTTACCGATAGGACCTGGAGACAGAGCGACAGGATGCTTGCAAACGCCTTGCTGGTTTGAGGCCCAAAATCTGTACTTTTCAGGTACTATGGTGTGCACAACTAGCTCTACCTTTTGCAACACCTCTATTACTTCCGGTCTCGTTAAACGAATGATAGGGTCGATTGCCATCCTATCCTTGTTACGAACGCTTTCTAATGTTAATAGTTTCCTTAAATGCTTCCGGACAAAAACGTCTTTAGAATCTCTTAGAGTGCGGATGAGAACAAGGTTTGACATTTGACCGTCAAGATTAATAAACCAGTTACATTGTCTTGCCAACATGTACAACATCAGGGAGAGGGACCAGAAGAAGGAGCTCGGGTGGAAGGGTGTTGTTTTCTGACATCTCCTGAATTTGCAGCAGGGCCTGCTTGTTGCACTCTTCGCAGTCAGTTACAACAGCAAGCACGGCGACTTTTTTGCATTGAACTGCATTCTCGAGGCACGAATCACAGCATCTTAAAGCTGGTACATAGGAAACATGGCTCTTTACTTTGCAATGTTCACAAACCGATTTAAGGTCAAGACATGTTGCACACGTACTGTTACACTTAGCAGTTTCATGAGTAACAATATGATTGTTCGAAGACTGTTTTGTTAAACAGCGCTCACACACTTGCACAGTTTTTGCCATCTCAAAAATCTGTGATAACATCTCTTCTCCTGTAACGGATTTTGGATGATAGTGGACCCCTACTGGCATAGTTGCAGAGTTATCTACAGACGTCATAAAAGTAACTTCAGCACTTGTGACAAGGTTCTACAGTAAAGGTTTGAAAAGCAGCACCCCGCGAAGCCATCTAGTAACACTAAAGTTTTATATCGAATACATATTGATTTAGCTTTTCACTTACCGTTCAATTCACTTTCACCAGTAAGTAATGATGGTAGTTCAAGTTTGTATTGCGGCAGGGTAGATATGTCAAAGTTCTCAACTTTTCCATCGCACTTGCTTATACGGTACAGCTTCAATGTGTATTGGCCCAGACCCAAGGTTCGCATCTTATCCTTGAGGCCCAAAAAATCAGAAAGATGCTTTCGAAAGCATTTAACGACTCCTTGTGCTCGTCGCTTAACAGAATTCTGGACATATCTTTCGATTGGCTTTTCTTGCCCTTGACTAAAGACACTTACAATGGCTTTAATCACACTCATCGTCAAGACTTTCGACCGGGACGATCAGACAGACTCTAAAATCCACCAGCCATGTGCTTATCTTGAAAAATGACGTCATACACAATGTGCATTGTTATTTCGTGTTCTTTGGGATGCCTGTGGTGATTTTGTCTATATATCGAATAACTGTTTTTTCTGTCTGAGAAACAAACTAAAAATACCAAATAGACCACATACATAAAATAATTGTTCAGAGCTTAGGATAAGCTACAAACAACACGGTTATCTGAACAAAAATAATTCACGACACACGGTTAATTTTTTTCCTTTTTCACGACACACGGTTAATTTTTTGGATGTTTCACGCCACACGCTTAACCCCATTGAGACCCTCTTATATAGACGAAGCATAACATTACTATTAATGATATTTTTAAATCTCTTAAGAACACTAAATTGTTTGTTAACTTTCTCACATATCTGTGAGATGTGACAATTAAAGCTCAAATCCTTGTCATTTGTTACACCCAGTAAATCAATTGAATTCTTAACGGGGAAAGAGAATTCATAATTACTGTTCGCACCAAGCACCATTGCCTGGTGCTTTACTGGGTTTACAATCATGCCATTTCGCTCAAGCGTCTGAATTAGCCTGTTCCAGGCTCTCAGATAGTGGAGGCGAGCGAAAAATGTTGATAGCGAAGAAAAAAACGCCCCCACTAACTGAGAGCCTGGAACAGGCTACGTCTGAATCAGCTTTTGAAAGCTACAATTCAAAGCGATTATTATATTTTGCTAATTAGATTTGTTCTCGGGTTACCCGAAGCGCTTAAAACGTGTCTGCGTTTTACCCATATTCAATTTCAGTGAAAAGTAACAGAACATTTTGGAAATAGGGCGGAAAAAAAACTGGGGCAATCGCGCAGAAATGGCTCTAAACGAAAACGTTTCCAGAATTTGAAAATTCCCTGACATGATATTTTGTATTCAGTATATGTTAATCTATTATAGCTACTGTCCAAATTTGAATAGTCTCAGACTAACAATAGATAATAACTCAGAATAGTCTCAGACTAACAAACCTGTGGGCCTAGAATTTCTGATCGAATAGACGATTTGCACGATGACGTCATATGACTACAACTACCAGAATCCTTCAGTATTTTGTTTTGTAGTGCAAATTAGGGCTATTGTTATTTAAACCGCACTGGGATTACAAAATTTAAATAAGAAAGGAAAAACGAAATGAATTCTGGTAGTTGTAGTCAAATGACGCCATCGTGCAAATGGCCTATTGGAATTTGGAAATGTTTGTCCTAAAATGTCCTCTACAAGTCAAAAAATCCCCCGTGGATTGCCCAATCCTTACGATTCGGACAAAAGTTCACTCTTTGTTTCTATCGACTGTATGTTTGAGTTCTTGAAGTGTCTAATGCTTTTTATTTGGTAGTGATGTACCATGACATGCATAGGATTGGTAACAGTGCAAGTACAGAAACAACAAACAGCGCCCAAGATGCTATTGACTACATAGCCACAAATATGAAGCTTCGTTTTGATGTCTTGTCCATGCAAACAGCTCAAATTACACTGTTCAACAATGGTTCAAAACCCATTAAAGATGTCAAATGGGCGCTCTACGGTTGTACCTTGGGCGTCTTTGACGCACAGAATCTGGGGACACACGTTTTAGGTTTAACTACTGTTACCTTGACTCATATAAATGGCTGTTTGTACAAGTTTGAACCTACAGACCAATTCCAGCCCCTAGCATCCGGGACATCTGTGAAATTCCAGTTCCGTACCACCGCTTTACAGGTGTGTTTAATGAAAGCAAATCGTACTTTTTAATTCGTTATGTTATGCAGATATATATGGATGATTTACACGAAACCGATAGAAACACTCCACACCACCGAAAACAAACAAATGTATTAACACATCTGATCGTGGTAGCATGTCCGGTAGTCCTGAATAGATTGTGCTCGGCAACTTTTGAGCAACTTCTGGAGTTTTGAGCAACTTTTTGTACTGCAAGCAACCTAGAGCAACTTTTGCTTCCATTGGCAACTTTTGAGCGACAAGTAATGATAAAACACCCAAATTATCCCAAATGCTTTTATTAATTGAAACTGGTCGACACT
The DNA here is from genome assembly GCA_022457155.1 of Cladopsammia gracilis. Lineage (NCBI taxonomy): Eukaryota > Metazoa > Cnidaria > Anthozoa > Scleractinia > Dendrophylliidae > Cladopsammia > Cladopsammia gracilis. Next base: position 530,120 of record JAJGOT010000130.1, on the reverse strand, counting down.
AAGAATGCTGTAGATGTGTATTGAATAGTATTGACCCTGCAAATAGTTAACATTCCTTTGTTTTCTACTTTCCGTGCATGAATTGATGTGCGTCCACGAACTGGACAGCAGCTATCTATTTAATATCGCCCGCGAATTATCCAGCGGTTAGCCGGTTATTGGCTCCAACACAGAGCCGCCGCCATCTTGGTATCATCAGAAACTACTTTACTTCATTAGAAAGTAGTCAAAGTACTACTATTGGTAGTTATGTTGAAATTTCAGATTATATTGAATTACACATCCAACATTTCCATGTTTTAATTGTTATCTAGAATAAAATGGCTCGCCAAAGTGAGCAACTTTTTCAAATTTTGGTGGCAACTTTTTCAATTTATGGCAACTTTTGAGCAACTTTTAGCCTTTTTTTGGAGCAACTTTGGCTGGATTTGCTAGCACAATCTATTCAGGCCTAATGTCCGGTCACGTGCGTGTCCTATTAATTACAGCTTTCTATTATTGGATTGGTGGAAATAGACACTTACGTCAAGCGCACACGTAGTGTATTTTTCTTTTACTGTTTCCCAAATGTTTACAAAACTGATAGATAATATCCCCATTCAAGTAGACTTTTTAACCTCAAATTTCTTATTACCGAATGTTGTTCGATGAAAGTTCTTGTTGTACAGATCAGGGGTAATCTACTCGAAATTTGACATCTTCCACGCGCTACACGCACTGTCGAACTGAAATTACTCTCCAATTAGTCAACAACAACAATATTTATTTTACCCCGGAACCTAAAATAAGTATTTTGAATACGAAAAATAATAGGGGTACTGTCTACCCGAAATAACCTAAAAGTTAAAAATGCCGCGGGGCAGCCAGTTAATAGAAAAGATATATTACATGTTCAGGTCGGGCACACAAACAAACAAAGACACACGCACAAAAGTAGGAATAAACAGAGTTCATATAAGCTAACTGCCAGTAGAACCAAAATCTGCAAAGGACCGCAAACGATAATGCTGTAAACGATACGTAGGATCTACGAAAGACCTTATCAGCTAAAAAATTAACAAACATGAACGTCTGTCGCATTGGTGTCTCGCAAAATCTACCTTTTTACGTAGTCAGATCAGCCTTACAGTTTGTTGTTTATGTAACTACCAGTAGACTTCCAAAGTGAATAATTAAGAATTCAAACATTATAGAAATAGGATCAAACTCGGGAAAAAGTTGAACCCACGACCCTCCGTGTTCTAGCCGGATGCTCTACCACTGAGCTACTGGGACTCTGTGGTGAGCAAGGGTGAAATGTGGGCTTTTGACTGGAACCGCATCGCGCGGTCACACAGCCAAATGATGACGAGCACATATGACTCCTAACTAACTGCATCACGCAGTCACATTAAAGCATATCAAAGATGCAACCAACCAACCTCCAAAGTGAGTAATTAAGAATTCAAACAATAAATAATTGGTAAGAATTTGGTAGTCCATGCCAATTGGTAGTCCAATTAATGTTGCTGCTGCGTCTCTTCCAAAAGTGGCCCGTGACCGTGACGCTTTACATGTCTGTCATTGATGTTGTGTCAAAAGTAATTTCGCGATTGTTTTGGTTTTTCATTGCTCCGCCTTGTGATTGGCTAAAAAATCTCGCGCCACTTTTCAACCAATTAGAAGTGAAAACAAAACCAACTGTGACTTACTTGCACGCGTTTTCCCGCGCTTGTATTTCCTTCGAGTTCTGATTGGTTCATGGAATTGTCTGATTGGCCAGAGTGATTACTACTTTGGTTTAGGTTTTACGACTGACTCAATTTAAAACCGCTGTGTAAAACGTTTTTAATTACAGGCTCGGTCTGACCTGGCACCCAACTGGTACATAGGTACAGAGGGATTAATACCCAGGGCCATTGCTAACACTGCAAACGAGGACCTTAGTTTTATATATTCTAATCAAAAGCCGTCATGGGATCGATACAACTCCATTTCAGCTTCTGATCTTGGTAAAGCATCCTCACTGGTAATTCCTACACCTGAGCAAATAGTCAGTCATGACAAGACAAAACTGGTGTTGATTAACAAGGAGTGGACTGTGTGTGGAGTGGAGCGCCTGAAAAATGAGCTCAATTATTTAGCAGGTAAAAATCTAACATAAACAACTAACATTTACGAATTATGAATAATCTTGACTTTTAAAGCATATTTCACACGCTGAGTAGAGGTTGCCTGAAATTTTAGCTTTGTCCATCTACATTTTTCTTTGCGAGACATCTTTGCGACACTATGGGCTCCTTGTTCCCCGGAACACTTGATGTGCAGCGTTCTTGCTGGCGACATTTAGTTCGCTATACCCGTGCTGAAGAGTTGCAAGAGCAACGAACGGCTGTCCACAGTTGTGATCTTACTTTATCGGTTTCTATCGTGATGGTGTCTCGCAGTCTAGTTTTTTACGTAGTCAGATCAGCCCTGCAGTTTATTGTATGTTGGGAATTTAGTGGTCACTGCCACAAAAGTTCAAGAAAAACTCGAATCAAGACTACTCTTGTGGCAGCCAAGACTTGGCTTGAATTCATAGAAACCAAACAGAGAACTTATCGAAATCAAATGCACAAGGATAATTTTAATTTCCTTCGTCATGACAAGAGATATCAAATTGCCGAAATTTACTAAGAATGTGCTAGGGTTGGGGTAAACTTCTTTAAATTATTCTTCATTAAATTAAATGATTTCACCGAAAGGTGTTTTTATGATGATCATGGATCATCCGTCTCAGTTTTTCCTAAGGTTAACCGTCCGTTTGTTATTCCCACCCCACCCCACCTCACCCTACTCCACCTCACCCCAAATCATCCCATCCCACCTCACCCCAAATCATCCCATCTCACCCTACTCCATCCCACCCCACCTCACCCCACCTTAGCCCGCCTCACCCTACCCCACCCCACCTCACCAAAAATCATCCCATCGCATCCTACCCCATCCCACCCCACCTCACCCGAAATCATCACATCTCACCCTACCCCATCTCACCTCACCTCACCCCACCTTAGCCCGCCTCACCCTACCCCATCCCACCTCACCTCACCAAAAATCATCCCATCGCATCCTACCCCATCCCACCCCACCTGACCCCACCTTACCCCGCCTCACCCAACCCCATCCCATCCCACCTCACCCAAAATCATCCCATCTCACCCAGCTTCATCCCATCTCATCTCACCCTACCCTACCCCATCCCACCTCACCCAAAATCATCCCATCTCACCCTACCTCATCCCATCTCATCTCACCCTACCCCATTCCACCTCACCCCACCTTACACCACCACACCCCACCTTACCCCACCACACCCCACCTTACCCCACCTCACCCCAACTCACCCCACATTAATTCTCTTTTTTTGTCAAAAAGGAAAATTTGTTCATAAATAAAACGTGTCTAAATTATTCCTTTTTCTTCCAATGTATTCATTTCATTTAGATTCAACAATTTTCACTTATCATTTATTTACTTTTATGTAGACAAACTGGAATTAACAGTATGTTCATCAATGAATGTCAAATCAAAAGTAATCAATCTTCTTCTGACAACTCCAAATACCTACCAACGAATTTCAGCCATTGTGCATGAGTCGTACGATCTTCAAGTAGATGACACCAAAGAGGTAATAGTCATCACTGGTCAGGAACCTGCTGGGGTGTTCTATGGTGTCCAGACCCTTCTCGCCCTCATCAACGATAAAGGTGAGGTTCCTCAGGTGTCAATCAAAGACTCTCCTCGTTTCCCGTATCGAGGGTTGATGGTTGACGTTGGTCGTAATTTTATTCCCAAAGATGAAATTCTGAAACTTCTGGACGTCATGGCGATGTACAAGATGAACAAATTTCATTTTCACCTCACGGAAAATGAAGGGTGGAGACTGGAAATACCAGGAATGAAGGAGTTGACTGAGGTTAGTTGCTGGCGTTAAAACCTCTGTTAAATGTTATAGATTTTTTGCCATCTGGATTAGAAGCGTTCTTCCGCCACAGGTAATGCGCTCAACAGACGGAAGTGACAAATAACTTTGTTACAGATGTAAGTTAATTTAATAACAGGAACAAAAGCGTCTGGGAAACTCATCTCTGCAGCCGGATAATTAACGGACGTACATTCATGGAAGACAAACACAACAACTATATCTTTTTAATCAGCAGCAAGCTCAGCGCTAATTTATGTTAGGAAATCAGTAGATAATGAATGACAAATTTAACTAAATATATGTACCTGAAAGTAATCTGGCACTCCAAAAAGCGCGAAATTTAGCAATAGCTTTTTCTTCAGTGGAACTGAGGTCCTTTCTCCTTTTCCTGTTTTACTTAGTAGAAGCTCAGGAACATTTTTCAGATAACAAAGATGTCAAAGAAGCCAGTGAATAGCGTTGCTGGTGAAACAAAAATTTCGCTTGAACGAAGAGTCACTCGTATTTTCCATCACCTGTTCGAGAGGAAAGTGTCCGCTCATTCAATAACAAAAGAGCCGCCAATCTCTCAAGTTCATCTTCAGATTCGTATGACGGAATTTTAGCTTCTACAAAACTCTGAAAAAACAAGCGAAGTTACTTCGTAAATTCCTGCCACCTGGCTTACTCGAATTTACTTGAAGAAAGCTAGAAAGCTAATGGTTGGAAAAGTGTTCTGTTGACACGCCTCAACCAAATCAACCAATATCGGTTGGCATTTGGGCAATTTTGAAGAGTGCGCTATATAATAATAAATAATAATAATAATAATAATAATAATAATTATTATTATTATTATTATTATTATTATTATTATTATTATTATTATTATTATTATTATTATTATTATTATTGGAACAGTTGATCCCAATATAAGGTGAGACTTACTCCACATGTTTTCTCACCACGCAGGGGTATAAATTGGTACTGGTGAATATGCTTGCCGGAGATGTAATTATGCACACCTCTTGTATAGAAAAATTGACCTCAAATTAATACATGTTTGGACGTACCTTATGCCTTTTTCTCACTGTATTAAAAAAGAAAAGCATTGTACTTTGTATTCAAATCTTCAAAATGTCTTAGAATGTTCTTTGTTTTCAAAAGTTAGCTCATTTGTCGTGTCCCCATATCATCTCTGTAATGACGCAGAGACATTAAATTTTGTTTAGCAGAATTGTTGTGAGCAGTAATTATACATTTCATTATATAATCCAGTATTTTCTTTACAGTTTTCTTTCGTTGCGTTCCTTTAGGTTGGGGCCAAGAGATGTCACGACTTACAAGAAAAAACCTGCATCTTGTCTCAACTCGGCTCAGGCCCCGACACCAGCACCACAGGGACTGGGTACTACTCTACTGAAGACTACAGGAAGATATTACGTCACGCAAACGAACGTCACATTCAAGTGATTCCAGAGTTCGACTTTCCAGGCCACAGTCACGCAGCAATTAAAAGCATGATAGCTCGCCATGATAGATTGATAAAACAAGGAATGGAGAATGAAGCAAAGGCGTTTCTTCTCAATGACTTCAACGATAATTCTCGATACTTTTCCGTGCAACATTTCACTGATGAGGCCATTAATCCTTGTTTGAACTCCACCTTCAAGTTTATAAATTACGTGATATCAGCTTTAGTGATCATGCACAATGAGATACAACCGCTAACCCTTTTTCATTTCGGTGGTGATGAAGTGAGCAATGGAGCCTGGAAAGACTCTCCGGTTTGCAAGGAATTTGCAAAGTTGATACACAAGCAACAAACGATTAGTAAAATGTATTTAACGGAATATTTTATACAACGTCTTACAGAAATTACGCATAGTCTGTCCTTGAATCTAGGTGGCTGGAGCGATGCTTTTTTTGGAGAAGGTGACGCTATGACCAGAAGATCGCTTAAGAACAAAGACCTGTTTGCTTACTATTGGAGTCTGAGTAGAGACACGAGAAGACTTGGAGTGCTAGCTAAAGAAGGGTATAAGGTGAGAAAACACAATTGAACCTCCCTGTAATTTCACTTCTATCAAAACTCCATCAGAGATGATCGCTTGTGAAAAGTTCAAGTGCATTTTAAATATATACTACTACCACCACCACCACCAATCAGTCAAGATTCTTCTTGCTTGATTCCAAAGAGATCCACCCAACAACTTACATGGTCTGGAGAAGAACCTTCGTCCAATTTCTCCACTGCGTACTTTAAGTAGGCAATGAAATATTGAGCCGTACGATTCCAAAATCGGGAAAATATCCGAAACTAAATCAAGACAAATAGATTATTCACATGTGACATTTCGGAACCCCAGCTCCCCAGGATGATGCCTGATTTCCACGCGCTGAGAATGCTGGATACTATTGTGACGTTTCAAGATGGCGCAGATTTGGTACCGACCCTTTTCTCGATTTGTTCCGCCTAGACGACGCGCTAATCATACTGGATACTATTGCCTGAAGTCTCGGGCATCTTAGCACTAGTTTGATTTCTTTTGTTTTTCATCAGGTTGTGTTTACCACACCAGACTATCTTTACTATGATCACCCTTATGAGCCGGACTACGAAGAGAGAGGAAAATACTGGGCAGCAAGATTTATAGATACCAAGAAGGCATTTGAATACTCACCAAGTGAATTATGCAAAGGCATTCCAAACTGCAGTGAAAGTATAATGGGTAACCATAGTAACAGTTGTGTTGTATTTAGGGAGCTGTGTAACCATTTTTAGTAAGCAAAAGAGAAGGCATATTTGCGTCAATAGAAACCAGAAAATAACGGTCCAATTCCGTTTTAAATTACTCCCCTTGGCGCTACGGATGTCAAGAATGAGAATAGATTGAAATTAAAAACTGAATGCCTTCAAGCGAACTTTAGAGTTCAGTTGGTTTTGATCGGATGCGAAGTCTCAAAAACAAAATTTCAAACTATATCAATTAACATGGTCCATACTGAAAAACATCCATGATTTGATTTTCTCATTATTCTACTGCTTCAGCTGTTCATCATCATCTAAAATTATTAGTTCTCGCCTGATCACGTCATTTTTATATCCCATCAGGTATTGAAGCCGCAATTTGGGGTGAAACAGTCCGAACCGCTGACCAAATGAATAGTATGCTCTTTCCGCGTCTCCTGGCCTTCGCAGAACGGGCCTGGCACAAAGCATCATGGGAAAGCATCACTGACACAGGAGAACGAGAAAGCGAGAAGGCTGGTGAATGGGAGAGGTTTGCTAACACGCTTGGCTATAGGGAACTGGGTCGACTGGATAAGATGGGTGTGCCATACCGTGTACCCCCGCCGGCAGCAAGGTACGTTTCTGCCGGATTGGCTAATAACATTTTGAATAACCGGAGAAGAAAGCAAATAAGAAAAAAAAAAAAAATTTCATACTGTTTGTTATTTTTAAATACTTCTTTCTGTGAGAGGTATATATTGGAATCCATTTTCATACCAGAACAAGTTACAAATGTCTGCAAATGATTTGGACCAGTAATCACCTTTTCGCCGGGATGTCGAACACAATTTATGATGGACGTCAACATTGTGCAGTGGGGAGGGGTGAGGAAGAAAGCAATTTAAGTGGAAGTTTAATAATGGCTTGTGAAATCAATAACCGGCGATTCTGGGATAGGCCATAAACAGGTGGAAAATTGCAACTGGTGACGAGTCCCTAAAGCAATTGTCCAGTTAATCACTAAACTGTCAAAGACATTTTCCGTAAATCTTTGGACGACATTTGTTAGAATTAATCATGAAAATGAGGCCTGTCCCGATTGTGCTCGTAAAATGCTGAAAAGATGCTTCCTAAATGACTAAAAGGGGCTAAAAAATTGCCAAAATGCAAAAAGTTGCTGCCTACATTTCGAAAGTTGCTACCTAAATTTCGTGATATTTTCATACAAACGTAAATTAGAAGCTTAAGAAAAATAGCTTGAAACTTTAAGCTTTAAAGAGTTCCTCGCAAATAAAGTCTTAAAAGTACCCATAACCTAAAATTTTTTATTTTTGTATCTAAATCTACACGTCACATAATGAACATCTGCGAAAAAAATTTTGATTTCAGCAAAACGTGAATTTTCTATGATTTTTTAAATTCTTCGAAATTTGCCGCCATTTTGGTCCACCATTCGCATTAGTCTCCTCTCGGTCCCTCTCGGTTGACAAAGGATCCGTGACGTAGATTAAGGAACACATAACTACAAACAAAGGAACTTGTGACTTCAAACAAAGGAACTGTGACGTACATTAAGGAACATGTGAGCCCGTTGGTCTTCTTAACAGCGGGACGGGTATACCACAAAAAAATAGGATTTGGAAGATTTGAAATATTCATAAAAAAATTCACGTTTTGCTGAAATAAAAAAAAAAAATTCGCAGATATTCATTACGTGACGTGTAGATTTAGATACGAAAATAAAAAAAAATTAGGTTAACTTATGGTTCATTTGACGTCTTATCATGTGACAGGTAAATAGGCCATTTCCGAGTTGCCTTTAGCCTCTCTATCAAAGCGAGGCTTGGTGCGAAGCCTTTCATATGAAGATGAGTTTTCATTTGCATGTGAATGAAAACTCATTTCCATATGAAAGGTTGTACACCTAGCCTCGCTTTGACAACGAGGCGTAATGTAACTCGGAAATGGCCTATTGTTCAGAACCTTGATAAACATTCAATGAATTCCCATAAGTTGAAGTTTTCTATCAAATTGTTCACTTTTCGTGCTTGGTATGTGCTGTAAACCTATAATATGTTCAAAAGTTGCTCAGAAATGCGAAATTTGCTCGAAGTTGCTAGAACTGCAAAAAATTGCTCCAAATGCCAAAAGTTGCTCAAAAGTTGCCGAGCACAATCGGGACAGAACTATTGGTAATATACTGTTAGCTAAAAAGTATTGCTAAAAATGCAACAAAAGCATATTCCATTCAAGAGACGGCAAAAATCTGAACTCTTTTAAAAAAGAACTTTTATTGATACGTTGAACTTAATTTCCGTCGTATTGACCTGAGCTCGAATCAAGCAGAGCAGTAACGTTGTCGCCGGGTGACAGTAAAAGCGTTGGTTACTGAGATCTGAGATCCATTCAAGCACTCATTACAACATTTTCCATCGAAAACGTCAATTTTGACAGAGTCCTTTCCTCGCGTACCATCAATTCAAGTGCATGTTTTCAATTATATAGCCACGGCACAGTTGCCTAGCTTTACTGAAACATTTTCAACCGCAAAAAAAAAAACCCTCGCCTTTAGCTCTTGTTTGTACCACATTTATCTCTCGTTCCGCCAAATTTCCACTAGTGTTGAATTCTAAATTTTGTAACTTTCACTTGAGACGTCGCACTGTCCAGACCTATTTCCCAAAAATATATGCTTGTTGCAGAAAACTTCTCTTAAAAAACTTTCAGAGTTACATCTTTCTCCCCAGAATGATCCAGGGAAAGCTGAGCGTTAAAACAACTCTTCCAGGCCTTAAGACTGAATACTCAACAGACGAAGGTCAGACCTGGCATGACGTCACACCGGAAATGAAAGTTAATGAAAAAATAACACTGAGGACAAGGTAAGGATCACTGCAGTACCACGTGACAAGACCCCAATATCTTAAAATGCTGCAAAGTTATGTCCTTGAGAATATACTGGTAGTAATTTCCTGAAATCTACCTAGACTGTCCCCTTAATAAACAACAACCATAGGTTTCCTCTTGAAAGGACACACAATTGCTTGCCAAGAACCATATACTTACCTTTAAACCTTTAGAAACATCAGAACGTCCTATAATATAGTTCCAGCAAAAAACAATTCCAAAAGTGAGGCCAGTTTTTTTAAAATAATTTTTATTGTACAACTTAGTTAGTAGTGAGATACCGTTAAGCCGTGGATTGGATGGCGGTGTGCCGATGGGACTCTAGAACCTTTGCTCTAGACCAGACGACGTTCACATGCATTTTACAACCCTTTTCAAAAATCTCTGATCAGTTTTCCGGTAAATGATACAAAGACCAAACTCTCTGATTTCTAAACCCTATCCCAGACTAAACTGCTTGAAAACCATACCCTGCACAGCGGCGCATACCCATATAGCTTATATATGAGAGTACCCTTCCCCCCGCCCCAACCCCACTCCCCCCCCCCCCCCCCCCCCCCGCCACCCGCCCGTACCTATGATACACTTTAACAAGTTGATATTGGTATTATTATATTATAATAATTAGGTTTTTTGTAATGTGTACAGATCTCCTGATAGGAAAAGATTTAGCAAATCGGTGGAGTTTATAAGCAACGCACAATAGCCATGGCAACAATTATAAGGAGAAGATGTACCGTTGGAAAAGTAAAGGTGACATTCACAACCAGCACTCGCGCATCAGTTCTCATGGAACAAACAGCCAAGCATGCGCAAAGCAATTGTAACCGCCTCCATCTTGACTATGCGTGATTCGTATGCCGTGAGAAGGTTGAGAAGAAGAAACGATACAATTCAAAACCATGACTTACAGCAGATTACTTAGTTAGAAGAGTTTAGACAAGATAGAGGAGTAACAAAAATACAAAGTGACGGTATTTTATTTCGTAAAAGTTTTAATGGTAAATACGGAATTCTTTTTCTACTGTTTTTATTTATTGTTAATAGCGTTCCGCCCAGATTCTAAAAATAGAATTGGCGCGCAGCATCATGGGATTGAAATGCAGGAAGCTACGAAAAAAGCAGGTGCTACGAAGCACTGTTCTTGGGTACAACTCGACAATTATCCACAACATGTACAGGAATCGCAAAAACTGGTGTTTCCGAGGCAGCCATTTTGAAATATTTGTCCGCTTTTCGATCCCACAATGCAATGCTGCCAAATATGACGTCACCTGGGCGAACACTATTGTTTTTTCTTGTCGTCATTGCTCTTGTGTTAAGGTATGGCCCCATATGGGAAGCCACACTACGGTTCCATTAAAAACACCTCCACAATGACCAAAACCCCAAAACTATCCAAACCTTACAAAAGCACTCTTCAACCTCTCCCCAACACACCAATTTTTGTCATTTATGGAAGGATTTTATGAGAATTTTTTTCTTTTAGATTTTATTGATCCATGATAGAATGCAATTATACCTACACAAAAGGTTAGAGCAAACCTATATACTATCACAATTATGAAAAGCTCGTGTGTTTGCTGCCCGCGACTTTGTTTCAGTTCATGTGAGCTATATAGAGTCTGTTAATTCAGTTCGTACATGTGAATGGATTGAGAGGTACCCATTATGGATTGAGAGATACCCATTATGGATTGAGAGGTACCCATTATGGATTGAGAGGTACCCATTATGGATTGAGAGGTACATATTATGGATTGAGAGGTATCCATTATGGATTGAGAGGTACACATTATGGATTGAGAGGTACCCATTATGGATTGAGAGGTACCCATTATGGATTGGACCAGAGTTTGTTGCTCGGTGCCAAAGCGGCTAAGAAATTGTGATGTGCACACAAACCGCGTTTCTTTAGAAACACTAAAACTGTACCCGCTTACGCTCTCTGAATTGATTCTAACAGCATAACGAGGATTTTCTATGAACAACAAGAGGCTACACTGGTAGCCTGTACTCATGCGCTTGCATAAGAAAGTTTTACGGTTTATTTTAAATGGGTCACGCACCCCTTCCCCCTCAACGAATTTTGCGTGACACACTCAAGAACACGTCAAGACACGTTTTCTGTACTCGCAGTGAATATTTCATTTATTGATTCCTGATCAAATCCACACTCGTCTAATATTTCCCAAACAGCGACTTCTTTCTATTACATTTGAAAAGACTACTTTTAAAAGCAATGAAATCAGTAAACGACTGGGCTATTTTTCAATTTTAGCAATTCTCAAAAACAGTATTACACGACCGTCTGTAATATAAGATTGCACAACTGTACTCGCTTTGAATATTTAAAGTGCACCTAACCCCTAATTTTTTTATTCGCCTAAATGAATGTGCTTGTTTTCTGGAGTGTATCTGTGAAAACAAATTTGGATTTGGTGAAATCCTCGATTTTCTGTGACCTGTTGAAATTTCAAAAATCGTACCAAAACGGAGCTGTGTTTGGTTCAGTTCCGAGTTAGACGGGGCATGCGTCTAGTCACGTGACGTGACGTACTTTCGGGAACCATTTCCTTCATTTTTGCGCGAATCGAGTGTAAATAGTGTGCTTTAGTCGTGCAAAACTCGTGCAAAAAAGAAATTATGCCTGCCCGGTGCCTCGCCGCAGAAAGTACTCGACGATGCTTTCTTTGGGGAAATTTCGGTTCCCGAATCTACGTCAAATCACGTAACAGCCCAGGCACTCGCCCCAGATCCCATGTTGCTCGGTACTGAACCAAATTATCCTCCAATTCAACAGGTCACAGAAAATCGAGGATTTCATCAAATCCAAAATTTTTTTCACAGATACACTCCAGAAAACAAGCACGTTCATTTTGGCGAATAAAAATTAGGGGTTAGGTGCACTTTAATTTACTGATTCCCGATGAAACACACACTCATCTTTTATTTCCAAAACCATGACTTCTTTCCGTTGCATTTGAAAAAACTACTTTTAAAAGCAATGAAATCAGTAAATGACCGGGCTATTTTTTAATTTTTGCGAGGCGACCCGTGTGAAGTTAGAACTATGAATTTAGGTCTTGTTGTGTTTACATATGATATTTTTATAAATAGACTGAATTTGAGTACGTTTTATAAACATTACTCCAAAACTAACGAGAACACAAACAAAAAGTCAATCACAAATTGATATCAACATAAATTCCCATCGTAAAATCTAACTTATTTTACGGTAAAGTACCTTGGCTTGACTCGGCTGCTTGATAATTCTTTAAAACTTCGCTTTTTCGAAAGAAACAAAAAATTTTGGTTTAAGGTGGGAGACCCGTTCAGGAAACAGCCGAACCCGACGTCCGCGAACGGAACGTACACCTGTCACCCGCAGCATAACGACTGCTGTTTCCCGACCAAGTGAGTGTTGAAAATAAAAGAAGAAATGAATTTACTTAAAGATCCTTAAACGCGTTCTTAGCAAATAACATTTATTGACAAGGGCCCGAATCCAGTCAACATACTTTTACAAATAACTTCAACTTTGACGTCTTAAAAATAACATAAATACAACACAGTCAGATAAGGGCCCGAAGCCAATCAGAAACCATACGAATTTTCGGCAAATAACACTTCAAACAAGGGCCTGAAACCACTCAGAAACGTCACGTATTTTCAACGAATGACTATTCTGATAAGGACCCAACGGCCAATCAGAAAACTCGACTCTTTTAAGCAAATATACGATATTTTACTATGTCCCGAAGCCAATGTTTTACTGAGAGCGACTTGACGTATCTTCGAACAAAAAACAACACATTCTAAAAAAGGTCTCGAAGCACACAGGCGTTCTCCAGGTATCCAATGTCCAATCCGTAACTTACCCGGGGGCGGGGGGGGGGGGGGGTACTCCCGATAATGGGCTATACGGGGATGCTCCGCCCGAAAGGGGTACCTTTTTGAGGCTAGAGTTATATGAAAGGGTCGGGATTTTACGAGTTGAAGTGTATGAAAGGGTAGGGATTTCACGAAGAATAGGAAAGGGTAGCGAAAACACACCGTTGAAGAGCAAAAAAGGTAGGGAAAACTGCCATTTAAGTATTATAAAAAGGGCCTTTCAAAATATATAAAAAAGACGCACGTAAAGGCTATATGAAAGGGGTACCATTTTCAATGAAAGGTACATGAAAGGGGTACCTTTTCTGTCAAAAACGGTATATGAAAGGGTAAGGGTTTGGACCTCGGGGCGGAGCATCCCCGTACAAAACTTTGTTGAGTACCCCCTCCCTCCCGGGGTAACTTGACGCATTTCAGCAACTAACATATTCTAACAAGGGTGTAAAACCAATGCAGTAACTTTACGCTCATTCTGATAAGGGCCCGGTGCCAGTCAGAACTACTACTGCGCGTTCCACTTGCTCATGTAACACACTCTTACAAAGAACGAAAGCGAATCAGAGGTGTGACACATTTCAACAAGTAAAAAATTCAAATTCAAATTTGTTGCTCAACAAATGTTGAACAATGTTGCAACTTATTGAGTGAGCAAAAAACACGTTCAACATTTTAAAACGATTCATTGACGTCGTTCGATAAGTTATCTATTTTTGTTCAACCACGTTTAACATGTTGAACGGCTTATTTCAACATCATTAGCATGGCATGATGCCGTAGTCGCAACAATGTTGAAACATGTATCATAGACTCAGATTGTGTCGTTCTCTGTACGCTCTAGTCGCCCTAGACTCTAGCGTGGTCTACCCCCGGGTTGTGCCTAAATCATACCGTCCAGAAGGAAGTTGGACACCTTATTGAGACTTATATAACGTAATGTCAACACTTAGAATTTTATTTTCAATAAATTTTTAAGTGTAAAAAAGAAAGTCTTAAATCCCCACTCAGGATTTAACCTGTGACCTCAGCTAGACTTAGGCTTACATAGCCTACCGTACCACTGAACCACCAAACTTCGCGGGTTGCTTAGTCATAAATTTAAGTATATAAACTGCTACCCCCAACCTCAACTGAAAGCTAACCAGTTACTCCGTTATATAAGTCTCAATAAGGTGTCCGACGTTCTTCTGACCCTGCCCCCGTGGGGTTGTTCGTTAGTTTTGGCACTTTCTTCAGCGAAAAGACGAATTGCTGTTGTTTCGAAGTCTAACTTTGTTTGCCTCGAAAAGTCAACCTGTTCAAAAGTGAATCACACAGAAAGGAGAGAAACTTAATTTTTCTTGGGTTTAGGTTTCAAGCGAGTTTTAGAGATGCTTTCGAACACCTTCTGAAACGATTGGCAAAACAGTTATTATTTATCTCCCAACTTGTCTCTTCTTAGTCTTGGCGGAAGGAAACTGCAAATATGCGACAAAACGACAGATTGAAAGATTTATTGACGTTATTCAGCATTTTGTATACACCGAATGCAAATATGGCGGGCAATTCATTATTCTTTTATATGTATGTTAATTAGCCTGACTAGCCTCATTTTAGAGTAAATATTCTTTTGAACTTTGCACATGCTGATGAGGCCTTTGTGTGGAAATGAGGCTGATATACCTGATATAAACCTTCCTTCTTTTCGTATGTAAATCATGTTGTTCTTATGCTAACTAACATGATTTACATATGAAAAGCAGGAAGGTTTATATCAGGTATATCAGCCTCACTTTCACTTAAAGGCCAGGGTACTGGTAAAGATGGGCTTTTGAGTTAGCAATTATTTGATACCCAGTATATGAAACAAAAACTAAAGAAGTATCTAAGGGGAACAGGTTAATATGAAAGATGACACTCACAAGCTTCAAAATTGGAATTTGAGACAGCAGGAGTTAACTGTATTCCTGATAAACCATCCCTCACCAAATCAAAATAGAACACCACTGCATATTGCCCAGGACTCAGGTCCACAACAGTACTATACATCCACTTTCAAACCAATTTTCGTTTTGACAAAAATTAATGAAAAGGGTGGGGTGTTGGGGAGGAAGAGCCTGAGGGTCTTTTGGTACCCAGTCCCATAGCAATTACATAGACCCACAGCTCAAAATCCAATAATGACCAGTACCAGTTCCCATTTATTTTATTTTAGGAATACATTTTAGAGGACTGAGTACAAGTTAAAAAGAGACTGGGAACCAGAATGTCTCAACTTCAAATTTCAAGGCCATTGTGGCCATGCAACCCAACCTCTCCACTTAAACCAGAAATTCCATCTCTCCCTCTCCCGTCGCTAAAATTTTTCGGTGCCCCACCCCCCCCCAAGCTTCGCGAGGTTCTTTGAGACACGTATTTCTAGTATGTATGTTAATTAGCCTGACCAGCCTCATTTTAGAGTAAACATTCTTTTGAACTTTGCACTGCAAACGAAGGAATCGACGCATGTAGAATAGCTCTTAGCCAACGAACTGACAAAACCGTCCCCTCTGAATCTATCTGTGACCTTCTAAGAATGATTCTGACTATGAACAACTTTGTTTTCAATGACGAACATTTTATACAACAACATGGTACGGCAATGGGGACTAGAATGGCACCTGCTTACGCTAACCTTTTTTACCTTTTTATGGGGGAATTCGAAAGGAAAGCACTAAAAGATTACGCTGACCAACCCTTTCTCTGGCTCAGATACATAATTGACATTCTAATGGTATGGACACACGGAGAAGAAAAACTAGACAACTTCATCACCTACCTCAACAACATCCATCCCACTGTTTAAATTCACTAGTGAACGGTCCACATCTTCAATTCCTTTCCTTGATGTCAATGTTCTACTCGAAAATGGAAAAATTGAAACCGACCTCTTTTGCAAGCCTACAGATAAACACCAGTACTTACTCCACTCCTCAAGTCATCCTTATCATACAAAAAGAGCCATCCCCTACAGCCTCGCCCTCCGTTTACGCCGGATTTGTTCCAAAGACAAATTATTCGAGCGTCGGTCAGCAGAATTACTTTCATATTTAATAAAAAGAGGTTACAAAGAACGTTTTGTGAGAGAGCAAATCTCAAGAGTCCAACAAATACCAGAAATGAGACATTACTGGAACATAATCGGGATAAAGATAAATCCCCAGTCCCGTTCATGATCACCTATAACTCAGCGCTACCTAATATTAAAGAAATAATTCACAAGAAACGACCTATTCTCCATTCCACAAATCACCTGCAAAAAATATTCAAAGATGTTCCTTTCATCGCTTACCGTCGTTCACCAAACCTTCGCGACCTTTTGGTTAGAGCTAAACTAAAAAACACTAACACGACACCAAAGCCCACCTCTGGCACTTTCCGCTGCAACTCCACTCATGGATGTCTCACCTGCCCTTACATTGACAATGGTAGAACTTCGTATATATACTTTTAGCAACACCGGGGAAATTAGACAAATAAAACAACATTTAACCTGTAATTCTAGTAACCTCACATATATGATAGAATGTAAAAAATGTAAAAAACAGTATATAGGGGAAACCAAACGCACGATTCGTGAACGCTTCACAGAACACAGACAAGGGACAAACAACCCACATCACGCCAACTCCACAGCAGCGGTCCCTACACATTTCAACCTACCAGGTCACTCTTCCGCGGACATGAGACTCATCCCGCTTGAACTGTAGCCTACCATCAATGCTTCCCGTCGAAAAGCACGCGAGGCCTTTTTAATTCATAGAGGGAACACTTTGTCACCAGAAGGCATTAATGAGGGTCTCCCAGGGGTTTCGGGGAACAAGGGAACATGGCCAATTTCAAGGGGAACAGAGAAGAAAAATCTTAGGGAACATGGGAACATTGAAACAGTTTTGCGGATCACGGGAACAAACATTGTCAACATTGTGAAGGGGAATCTGACAAAAAATTGAAATAAAAGACGTAAAAATCACTTTTCTGACCTTTGTCCCGACATTGTCTCTTTTTAAAATTGATTTTGCGTCATCTGCTATTTTCTAATGCAACCAACAGCTAGTCTGCAGAGTATGGCAGAACTAGACGAGATCTCACGCGTGCAGAGCCATTTTTAGCCGCGTGCCCGCGTGCAATACGACCGGAAGTCCGGAAGTCCGGAAGTCCGGAACTCACATGATGCCGCTTACTGAAGAATAGCCGATTAACTAGCTGAACATTCTTCCTAGGTGTTTGTTTACAGTCCGACATTAGCTAGTTAAATATGACATCTGTTTTTACTCGGAAATTTTAAGCCACTAATAACTCGGAAGATTCAAATTACAAATCCGCGCAACTTTCAAAAATAGGTAGTCAAGGACTACATGTAGCTACTTCTGTAGGATGGAAATGAAAAAAGAGAAATAGACAGTCGAGGAATGCATGTGGCTACTTAAATGGAAAGCAACTTATTTTGGTCTCTCGACCAATTAAAAATAGGCTTCTGAGAGGACATGAGGTTACCGGTGGGAAATACAGAAGTGCAAAACTAATGAAAGTAGGAAATAATCGATTGAAATGACTATCGAGCCTGTGGAACTGCTGCATATCAATTTCATGTATAAAATCAGAAAACGGCAAACTGATCCTTACGGCAAGGCGATGAAGGAGTAAATAAAAGAATAAAACAAAATTTATATATATATATATTAAAACGAATTTTCCCAATATTTCGGATTGAAAACAAACCTTCTTCAGGGGCTAACAGAAAAATGAAAAATGAAGTTAAAACTAAAAGTTCGTTACAAATAAGAGTTTGAAATTATGAAAATAAAAACAATAGATTATTATTGGTGCAGGAGACTATGTGTCGTATGTCAATGAGTTTCGTCACGTCTATAGAGCGTATGCACTCACGTGGCAAGCAGCTATGCAAATTTATTGGAACAAAAGAAAGTGTTAACATAAGAAAAGCGTTCAAATCCCACAGGATTGTTTTGGTACACCAACATGGCCGCCGTTCTATTGTTTTGGTACACCAATATGGCCGCCGTGACGTCATGTGCATACGCTCTATTTATTCCTAGAGGAGATAACGTTTTCCCTTTGTGTATTAAATGGGCCTCTCTCGCCTTTCTCACTGCGTCACGATTGCTGCGTATTGTTTTTATTTTCATAATTTCAAACTCTTATTTGTAACGAACTTTTAGTTTTAACTTCATTTTTCATTTTTCTGTCAGCCCCTGAAGAAGGTTTGTTTTCAATCCGAAATATTGGGCAAATTCGTTTTAATATATATATATATATATATATATATATATATATATATATATATATATATATATATATATATATATATATATATATATATATATATAAATTTTGTTTTATTCTTTTATTTACTCCTTCACCGCGTTGCCGTAAGGATCAGTTTGCCGTTTTCTGATTTTATACAAGTAATTATTGTACTGATCCAGGTCTACAACTGGGAGATCCGGCAGCACTCAACGGTTTGTCGCTGTGGTCTTGATGATATTTTATATTTTAATATCAATTTCACCTCACTTTAAATCGTCTACAAAGATTGACTTCTCGTCATTTTTTTTCTTTTGTTTAAATGAATCATAGAACTTATTAGTCACAAGGCAATGTTGTTGTACAATGTCTACAATTTATGTTTTAGTGCAAATTGGTTTAACATAATACTCAGTTGTAATTAATTCCTGGTCTTTTTATTGTAAAATTGTTTGCACTGTACTGTACTGTAATGTTTATGTTTGTTATTTTTATTGAAATTGTATTGAATTATAAAAAATATAATGTATGCAAGTATAATGATACGAAACAAATTGTAAGTAATTATGTTATGCAAGTGATGCAGCTCTCTATTGTAAGTAATTAATGTATTGTACAATGTAAGTTATATGTTAAATCTAAAAAAGTATATGTTAAATCTAAATAAGTATTCACAGTCAGTGAGTTCAGTCCTCGTGCTGAACCCTTTTCTCGCAGATTCTCTCGTCTCTCAGTCTCTTGGTATAACATTTCCTTGATCAAATGTAAGGTAACACTGGAAATGTTAACACTGGAGGTGAAATGCTAACACGGAAATTTACACCATAGCTAGTGAGTGAGTGAGAATGACGTCAATGATTCAATACCACAAGATGAAAAGCGAACATTTTATTTTTAACACAAGGTACAATAGTTCTTGCCTTTGGTAATAACAATTTAAAATCTACGGGTGTAGATCAATCTGCTAACGGCAAATGGAAGTGTATTTTTCTTAGATAGAGCTCTTTTCAGTTTCAACATGTGGAACTATACATTCTTTTAACTTGAAATATAATTTAACATTTGCCACAATATTACTTAACCAAAACAACTTGATCCTTTATGAAAACTAACTTAACAAAACAACTTGATCCTCTATGGATCTATGTATAGTTTTAGTAGCAGCAGGTCTTAATGGGAACTGTTTTCTTACCACTTGTACAGTTCTATTCCTGCCCTAATTGGTTTGACTGGTGTCTATGTGGATTCAATACCTTCGACATACAACTGTTTTGAGGTTTTGATCAAAAAACAAAACACAATGCGTACCAGAGGACTTACAGAAGGAAATATTTGGTTTCCCGAAGGAAGTTACTCAAATCCGTATAAGGGTTCGCCAGATGATGTACATGGACCAATTCGAGGTGTTTCGCTACACAAATCGCTCCATCATGGCCGCCCAACGAAGTCAAACATCTCGGTTTAGCGTTGGTTTTTAACTTTTTCTGGTGAAAATTCACAGCAGACCGTCAAACAACCTAAAGAAGTCTTTTCTAGAAAACATCGTGCACACTGCTGGAAAGCTGTGCCTGGTTACTGGTGCAAAATAGCAAAACAATTGTGAACAAATTCTCTTACCTGTAATCGTGCATCGACCACATGGAAAGAAAGCACGTCGCTGGAACGTCTCAATCGTTAAGTAGTCGATCGTTGACGAGAGCCGACGAAAATGAATCGGGTAACATCGAGATTAGTCTCGGCTATCGTCGACGTGATCGAGTTTCATCTAGTTTGGAATCGTATAATACCGATAATCCGAAATAAAACCGATATATGTTCCGAACACAATCCGAAGATTGGACCACTTACGGACTTACACACTCGATGACATAGTAGCTATTTCTCTTCGAGAAGTAGCTACAAAAATGGCGGAAGAGGAAGCGCTTTAGCGCTTTAAATTGGATTGTGATGGCGAAAGAATTGGGAAGTGTTTTGTGTTATGTCCTGGTAAATGGTGCGAAAGATAACTAAGGACGGAGAAAGTACAAGTAGACGAACGACAACAACATAACACACTTTAATCCACGTGCTCGTGTTCGGACATGCGCAATACAACAATGACGTAACAAAAGCCGATTATATAACATCTCCCCCTTCAAGGGAAACAGTCGCTAAGGTAGGGACAGTTAATCTAAATGTCAAACAGTGTTAATATCAACAGTCAACTGAAGTGTCATCACTTTAGTTCATAATCTTTCAAGTAGCTAGGAGGACCACGTGTTGTCCTTCTAGGGTAACGTTTCGCAGCATTAGCGGTCGAGACTTCACATGAAGAACTTGGATTAACCAAAGGCGTCTCCTCAACATTAGCAGGAACAGAAATCTCCGACAAGGAATCTCTTGGTGATGGCCTTTCAGCAAAGGAATGTTCACAAGAGTCCATCAAAGGAGGTTCATCCGCATCAGCTGTAGGAGGAGCTGAAGTACATGGAGTCACTGTATCGGAAGCAATCTTGCCTGATTGATCCACACTGGACATCATCTCACTTGGCTCAGAACGGGGCTGAATTTCAGAAGAATTTGTCGGTCGGCAATCATCTGAAGGTCGACTAAGTAGCTGGTCCACATGTCGTTTCCAAAGGTTACCGAACACCTCCACCATGTAATGTCGTGAACCCAGGACCTCAGTGATAACTCCAGGCATCCACTTCTCCCCTCTCCCATAATTACGCGCCAGAACAGTATCACCCGCATGGAACTGGCGCAGGCCTCTCTTTGCAGTGCGATTCACCATGGAACTATACTGGCGAGTTTCAACATGCTTTTCAACAGAAGGAGTCAGCAAATCTAGGCGAGTCCGTAGTCTCCTTCTTGATCATTTGACTGGTCACATTGGTTACAACTTCAGGTTCCAAGAAGTAGCACTCAACATTTTCACATTTGGGAGACCATGTCTGAGGTAACGGAAGACGTGACATGCTATCTGCATCAGCATGTGCGTGAGTGCTGCGATACTCGATCTTGTAGTTGTATGATGCAAGAATCAGTGCCCACCTTTGAAGTCGAGCTGCGGCATGAGCAGGAACTGGGTTCTGCGGCCCAAACAGAGAGAGTAACGGTCGGTGATCAGTTAAAATTGTAAACGAGCGACCATACAAATACTGGCGAAATCGCTTCAATCCAAAAACGATGCTGAAGGCCTCCTTTTCGAATTGTGAGTAGTTTTTCTGAGCATGAGTCAGAGTACAAGAAGCAAAGGCCACAGGTCGGAATTGTCCTTTCATATGATGGGACAGAACAGCACCGGCGCCATACGACGAAGCATCACATGAAAGAAAGAGAGGCAGTGTATCATCATAATGCACTGATGTTTGTGAAGTAAGTATCAGTTGCTTTGCAGCCACGAAGGCATCTTCTTCAACTTTGGACCACTTCCACAGTGTATCCTTCTTCAGTAGATTGTGTAAAGGCGCAAGTACGGTGGAATGATGTGGCATGAATCGAGAATAAAACATGATAAGCCCTAGGAAAGACTTCAATGCTGTAACATCCTTTGGTCTAGGAGCATCACGGATGGCTGTAAGCTTATCTTCAGTAGGATGTAAGCCTTTTCCATCTATCTTATGGCCAAGGTAAACCACTGACTGCTGAAGGAATTTGCACTTGGCCTTGTTCAATCTGAAACCCGCTGTAAGAAGACGTTCCAAAACTAGAGAAAGTGTACGGAGATGGTCCTGTTCATCAGTTCCTGCCACCAAGATGTCATCAAGACGACTGACAGCCTTCGGAATGTCTGACAGTAAGGTATCCATTATTCGCTGGAAGACAGCTGGGCCAGAATGTATACCATTTGGCAGTTTCTTAAATGAAAATAATCCAATGTGCGTGTTAATGGTGAGATCCGCTTGTGACTTCCGGTCAATGGGTATCTGGTAATATGCTTGTTTAATGTCCAACACATTAAAAACAGTGCACCCCCTTAAGGCTGAATGCATATCTTCAATTTGAGGCATGGGGTATGTTTCCACATTGGCACATGCATTGTATGTGACACTGAAATCTCCACAGACACGTATTTCATCACTAGCTTTCTTTCCAACTACCACGATGGGTGCAGCACTAGCAGTAGAAGTGACTCGTTCAATGACGTCATCTTTTTCCATTTTCAGCAACGTGCTCTCCACTTTGGGCTGCAAAGCATAAGAAACAGGCCTGGCCTTGTGAAATTTGGCCTCTTTGCTTTCATTTAGAAGAACAGGCTCACCAGTGTAACACCCAAGTTCGGGCTGAAATAATTTATCGTATTGTTGAAGAATCCAATGTATGGTTTCCTTGTGGTCCAGGAACAGAAGGTGCAGATGAAATTAAGGGACCGATATGATTCAACCCTGGCGAGTTTTTCCAATCTAATTTCACCTTTGTCAGTCAATTGCGGCCAAACAAGGCAGACGTACCCTCTTGTACTATTAGCAATGGCAGGGACTGTTGTGATCCTGAGTACTCCACTGTCACGTGTGCTTCTCCTAAAGGACGCAGTTTCACCAGTGTAGGTTGACAGCAGAATATTGGTCGGTTTCATATCAACATCGGGGCAAATTTCTTTGAAAAAAATTATTGGCGCGAGAGACAGAGCACACCCAGTGTCTAACTGCATAAAACAATCATTGTTTTCAATCTTCAATGGCACAGTAATTTCAGACCTAGACATGGCGTTTACATCATACATCATATACAGCTCGTCTTCTTCAGACAACGGTTCTTCGGATAACTCCCCCTCAACGCACATAGCATTTATTCCACGCTTCTTACAGACTCGAGCAATATGTCCTCTTACATTACAGTTACAACACACAGCACTTCTAAATTTGCATTTAGCTCTAGTGTGGTCAGCATGCATTTCCACACGAAAAACAAGTGTAAGAAGTCGGCTGGTGAGGCGAAGCTGAATTTTGACGAGGCAATTGTCGCGAAGGAAATTGTTGACGTGAATTTCCACGGAAGGCGGGTAAAGGCGAAACAGGAAAATCCTTGGAAACTGAATTCACAGGTTGTAACACTTGTTGTTGTACTTGCAGGGTCTCTTTGGCTGCTGTTTCATCAGCTATGGCCACTTTCAAAGCTTCTTGAAAGGTGCGATCTTCGCTCAAGAGCTTTTTACGAGTAGCTGAATTGCGAATACCACACACGAACTGATCTCGAAGCGAACGGGTCAAAAATTCACCAAAGTTACAGGTCGAAGCCAGATGCCTCAAACGTGCGCTGTAAAATGAGACGCTTTCGTTTTCTTCTTGGCAACAACGGTGGAATCTGTTCGATTCTGCGACCTCCAGTCGTTTAGGTTTAAAATGTTGTTGTAGTAACTCACACAATTCCTCGAAAGTTTTCTCTTTCGGGTTCTCTGGGCTGCACAAATCACGAAGAACGCCATACGTATTCTTCCCGATGATAGAAATCATCGCGGCCACTTTTTCTTTGTTCGCCGCTGAAATAACTGCTGCCAATGCATCTGCTGGGTGTTGTCCAATATTATTAGCAAAGAAGAACTGATCGAGTCTCTCAGAATATACAGTAAAGGTCTCCGTAGTAGGATCAAATTCGCCGATCGTTCCCAACAGCGGCGACGCCATGGCGGCGACAACAACCACTTGGATGAAAACACGAAACAGCCAAACCAAGTTAGAATAAATCATATGTTGAACGAAGTAATTCAGGAAATAATTGAAGTAAACTTATCCCATCCTCGTCGCCATTTGTTATGTCCTGGTAAATGGAGCGAAATTAAGATAACTAAGGACGGAGAAAGTACAAGTAGACGAACGACAACAACATAACACACTTTAATCCACGTGCTCGTGTTCGGACATGCGCAATACAACAATGACGTAATAAAAGCCGATTATATAACATTTTGCAATTCGTCAACCATGTTTACAAGAATACAAGGTTTTGTTACTAAAGAACCACGAGGGGAGCGTCTGGAAAATAATTTTGCCGGATCTGTCACTACACGCGATGCGATTGGCTGCGGTATTTGTCGGGACAAGTTAAACCATCTTGCGAGGTAGTATAAATCTGTGTGAGTTTCCTGTCGTAAAGGCGAGAAAACCCGTTGTTTTTCCTTGTGAAAACAGTTGGCATTGTTAACTCGCTAAACACTAGACAAAGTGTTTTCACTGTATTTCTGGACTTTTGACTTAATCTTATTTAGCTAAAATTGTCCTAGTGAAAACACAGCCATTATAAAAGAGTTGATCTTCTTTAATCAAAGCAAGCATTAAAAAAAGGTGAACACGATTTTGCCCGGCTGCTTTGAACATCTAAACCTTGTTTTTTCACCAACAAGTTAAATAATTTACTAACTTGACCTGTTTGATGTGTTCTAAAAAATAAAGCATATTTCAACTTAACAATGAAGTTATTGCTTATTTACCTCCCGTTGCTGCCTGTACAGAAGAAGCGTGACAAACAACTGAAATCGCCCCACAATGCATTGCCAGCTTAGTGCTCTGCATCATGTTCTGCATTGCATGATGTCACTGATCTGCAAACAAGTTCCACGTGTGTTATGGCGACCGGAAAAAGGTCAGAATGGTCGATCAAACAATATTTTTGTTGTCTAATCATTCTGCAGTGAAACGAAAATAAAATAATTTCTAACCTAGTACAAGTAATAAACAAGACGTAAAGGAGGGGGCATCTCGTTTATTGATCACGCATCATAGTAAACCTGGATTAGACATAATACAAAAATTAACTAAGGTAATTTTTTTAGATTAAATCGGACCAAAAAACGAAGATGCCGTCGAATGACAACTCCTAACTGACAAACTGGCCTTAAATATTCAATTCGAAACATGATTACGTAACCTACATACCAACAAATCTACATACCAACACACAGCTGTATGACAATAACGTGAAAAATTATATTTATAACTTGATGTCCATGACTACAGATATCTGTATTCAGTTGATTAAACAAACAAAATACAATGTTTCAAGCAACACGAGTAAGATGCTTAAGTTCGTGCTTCAAAATGCAGGAAAATGCATCTCCGGGAGACTAAAATTTAAAAATTTGACCGGGGGGCATGCCCCGGACCCCCCTAGAGGGGAAGGGCCGAAGGGAAAGGGCCTTCCGTCCTTCCGATCGTGTGCCCACATGCTCAAACTCATTGCCCTCCTGTTCAAAATCTTAATGAAACCCTTGCTTGCCTAGTTATCTTGAATCTTGAACGGTTGTATCAGTTAACAGGCTATCACTCCTATCAGCTTGCATCATTTCATTGCAGTTTTGCTTAAAAACAGGTAACTACAAGTATTCTTCAAAAGCTTCCTGTCTCTCAGTTTTACAGCTGTCACGTGCAATGCTGCGATTCTAGCGTAACATTAAGAAAAAAGGCTCATGCATGCAATTGCTATACTCTGCAAAATGGTGAACCAATGGGCCGGCCACTACTGACCATTGCCTTAATGTGTGTGGATGCCCATGGTCAAGAAACACAACAAGGGATCGGTGCAGCAGCGTGCGGACTGCAACAACTTCTGATCACTTCTCGCTGAAATATTAACAACCAAAATAAATCAATTATAGTCGACCATAACCGTGGTGCAAATGGTTACGCGTAAAGAAAAAAAAACTCTAAGTTTAGTTGGAAGGCTCGCCATTCATTGCTCAAATCCTACAGGAACCTGCCGTTGTTTTACCATAAAGTAGAGAATCATAGATAAAGCATTTACTGTTTTAAAAAAGTTACTGAATTTGTGACGACTGTTGAATCAAATTATAGATTCAATAGAACAGTACAGCATGTTAGTTATTAGTCGTTTTTTTTTTTAGATTTTTTTTTGTGGGGGGGGGGGGGGGCAAGGGGCGATGAGATTGGTGAGGTGGGGAACAAGTGAGGAAAAATGGTGGGAACAAGAGAACACAGGCCAATTTTTGATGGGAACATGGGAACATGGACCCTCCCTCCCCCCCCCCCCCCCCCCCCCCCTGGGAGACCCTCATTAATCGAAGGAACGAACGCTGAACACAGTTTTGTATCATACACTATATATATCTCATATATTATTTTTATCTTATGTTTACAAGTGCGCTGTCTACATGTCATGTATTAGCCAATCATTTATAACCATGTAATTTTCAAATTTGAGGAGCCGTTACAATATTTTCTTTCAGAATAGCCCTGGCCCTGAGGAAGACTAGTACAATTAGTCGAAATATTGGCCATTAATAAATCTGCCCTTTGCCGTAGTGCCAGCCTTGCATTCAGTTTTGTATTTTCACATTCAAGTGACGCCTGGCATGAGATCTTTCACAAGGAAGTCAAGGAAGATCCGGCAACTACCAGTAAGTTTAATTTCTGCGTCGTGTGGACCTCTGCATTCAAAGGTTTTGCTAATTTATATACACATGAAAGAATAATAAATCGGCAGCTAAGCGTAACGGTAAACAGGAAAAAGAAAATGGCGTCGTGTATTGCTCGGGAATAACTTTGCCCTCGACTTTATACAAACCTGATCAACATGAATGTATTTTCGTTTCCAAACTGTAAAAATATGCCTGTGAGAAGGAAAGTTCAATGCCTAGTTCTTATTTGCGGACCGCTGTTGGCACTGAGTTTGTTTACTTGGTTATCTTACTTCCCGGGCGAAGGTAGGAAGCCAACTGTTATTAATATTCTAAAGTACTCTAAAGGAATAACATTGATTTGTATCCAGTAACAATTGCCTTCTTATTACAAAAAAACACGGTTCTTACCCGCCGATTTTAATGTTTAAACTGGAATCAGGTTTTTAAAGGAAGTATTGAACACAGGTATTTATACTTTAAATAACTGATTACGCTGGATCCCGTGAGGATCTGCTTCAGCCAAAAATAATTGAATATAAGACTTTAAAGCAAAGCTGAAAACAGTGTAATCTATATTTTGTTGAGTACAATATTTCAGCAGGCCAGACCAGCCTTCTTCAGGTACAAAATGTTACTAAATAAACAATATGTCATACGTATTACATTTCATCACGTTTGTTCATGCCGTGTGGCTCTAAAGTATTACCTTTATAGATAAGATATGATTCCCTGGCTTTACGTATTGAGTCACGGGAAGTGTGAATAGTTTCTAAAGGAATTAGTTGCATGTCGGAGTTAGAATGGTTAGGATTAGAAAGAAAATGTTCCGCAGCAGTAGTAGATTTAGGGACGGACCATTTAATTTTTGTGGGAGGGGGGGGGGGGGGGCAATTTCTTCTGAGCATGAATTTTTTTTCCAGCATCACTATTTGCAAGAATTTTTTTACCTTAATGCTTGAATTTTTTTTCCACACGCTTTCTTGTACACGAATTTTTTCTCTTAAATTTCTTCTGCAGGAATTTTTTTTTCGTAATTGCCCAACCCCCCCCCCCCCCCCCCCCCCCCACAGTGTGAGCAGTCTAACAAAGAAGCGCATTAACCTTCTAAAACACACTTAGCGTGCGAGATCGCACGCAAATCATTAAAATAGCGTGTCGTGTCCATGCACTGTCAAAAGACTAGAGAACTGAAAAATACAAATAGATGCCTACTTTGTACTTACCGTTAAAAAAAAGCCCGTATATCAGAGTTTCCCGATGGTTGTTATTGGTTTTAGCTAAATCTTGTAACTAGCTGGTCTGTTTCTGACACTTTTGAAGTGAATTGAAAGGTAGCCGCAAGGTGGCCCTTCGAAGCCATGGATCAATGATTTGCTTAACATGAGTTGGTAATGAATTCCAGAGTTTGGTACCAGTGTAATGAAGGGAACGAATACCATATTGAGTAGTTTGAAATGGGTTTACAAACAGGTCTTGATTAAGCGATTGACAAGTAAAATACGAATGGACAGAAGATATTGGCTTAAAATAATCAGCAAAACAAGAAGGATTTATTTTATGAAAACACTGATAAACAAAAGAAAGAATTTCAAGGTGAATCTGATATCAGAAAATTTTAAGAGATTGAGAGATTTAAGCAAAGGTTCTGAATGTGAAGCAGGTTCAGAAAATGTCATAATTCTAAGTATTCGCTTTTGTAAGGTGGTCACAGGCGTTAAATAGGTGGGGTATGTTAGACCCCACACATGCATGAATATGATAAGTGAGAAAGGGGTAGAATATTGAATAATAAAGCATAGTAAGTATATCAATGTTTACATAGTACCTCAATTTTGAAAAATTTCCCACAGTCTTTGGCAGTTTTAGGCAAAGCTCGTCAATGTGATTCTTCCAAGTTAAGTTTGAGTCAAAGGTAACACCAACGCACGAAAATATATCCAATTTTTATTCCTCTGTATCCGAAACATAGAAAAGCAAATTAAATGAAAAAGTGATCGCTTTAAGGTTATTTTCGCCCGAGAAACATTCACTAGCGAAAACGAAACTCGCAAGAAACGTATCGCACGATATGTGCATTGTTTGCATCTTCTATCGGCAGTGAAGTTCTGCTCCTTGATCAACCACAGGCAGCCCAACCATGGTGTGTGAGCCACATCCAATTACAGATTCGAAGCCGGTACACAGTAATGAAATACAGGTAATACGATTTGTCACGGAATCGAGAAGCGATAGAAAAATCGAAAATATTACACAATAAAGTCTTCTTACCTTTACTTTATTGTCCCTTGGTGTGTCCTGACCGGTTTAAATGCATATTTCGCTTGTGACAAAAGTGGTAAATATGCATTTTTAAACAGTATTAAATCGTATTATCACCTATATTTCATTACGAATCTGTAATTTGATGTGCCTCACACACCATGGTTGGGCTGCGTGTGGATCAACTTCACGAAATAAAAATTCATGAAAGGCAAACAACCGAAAGAAGTGAAAATTAATTGGGATTCCTACCACGCTTATATTTCCCGGCGGTATAAATCAATGAAAATCAATAATTAATATAATCAATACAATCAATAATAATCAATAATAATCAGTTGATTGATATTGGAAATCAATAGAAATCGAAACCCCAAATATGAGTTTCGATTTTCATTGATTATTATCGATTACCATTGATTTTGATTATCATTGATTAATATTGATTTTCATTGACTAGTCAAATCTCGGTTTTCTTTTCAATAAAACGCATCATATGAATTGACAAATGATTTTAAAAAAGTTTATTTGTTCTCATATATATATTATAACTAAACGTATCCTTTAATTTTAGCATCCTTGAGATTGCTTTCTACTAAGAACATACTAGTGATGATCTTAGCAGCAGAATGCTTCCACGTGCTTCCCACGTTCATTTCTCTTCTTGGATGCCAAAAACGTTTCTCCAACATTTACATCAAAAGGACATTTGTGGTAGCTTTTAACAATGCAGAATATGGATAGTTCCACGAGATCTTGGTTCCACATTGTGGACGTTTTACCGCGGACGTTTTTATCTTACCCAAGTGCGTGTGCAATCGTTTTACCACAGCGTGCAAAATTCCGTCGGGTATATGACGCGTGACGTACATACACCAGGCGTAAAAGCTAAGGTTTTACTGTTTCATAACCAGTTATTGATTATCTATAAAAATCAATAATAATCAATAAAATTAACACGTGTCGGTGAGTGAGTTTCGATTTCTATTGATTGGTTGAACCAATCAATATCAATCAATTAATTATTGATTATTATTGATTATATTGATTGCAATCAATGATTGATTTTCATTGATTGATACCGCTGGGATATTTCTCCTTCGCTGTCCAGGTTCACTTTTTATTAAACATGCGCTATATATTCGTCAAAATCTTCATGTTCGTTTAAACATGTTTTAGCGGGTTCCCCTCCCGAAGGTATCGTAGAATTCATTGCCAGAGTGTCAAACACTTTCGCAGTGTCTTCTTGAGTTTCCTTACACATATTGAATATGAAACTGTTAGATGCAACCTCGCATCATCGACAAACAACAGGTTAAAATGAACAAGCCCATTCCCGTCCCCAGAGTTGCACAATTTTGCCAATTTGTGCACAACGAAACTGCATTTTTATACTTGGCCATGCCATGCTGATGAGTCCTAACAATGGTCCTAAGCGGGACGAAACAGCTGTTCATAGCTGCCACTACTGTCATATTTAATTTTACCTCCTAGTATAGAGCGTTTTCACTGACGTCATATCAAAATTCAGAAACCGTTTTCGATTCCAAAATGTTTATGGAATTGTAGAGAGTGCAAAACTACACATCTGGACCAAATTGTGAAGCGCAAGAGCATTTAGTTCAAGAGTTATAGGCGAACGAGTGTTAGACATTTTTAGTAAGAAATGTATGGAGCGGCCATCTTGGTGTACCACTTTGGTACACCAACATGGCGGCCAAAAAATTCAAAGCCTTAATTACACCAAAAATCTCATCACAAAATATTGTATTCACTATAAGTGTCATTACATCGGCTCATAAGCATCTATAAAAATAACTTTCAACTGGTTCAATTTTGTTGATTTTCACGGCTTATTTGAAATAGCGTGACGGATTGCGTGACACATTTAAAACCTTTATAAATCGGAAGCAAAACATCGTTAAAACCTGACACTTTTTGTGAAAGATTATAACACTGGTATCCATATACCATGCTAGAAACAGCTTTGTAGGATGTATACTTTAGATTTTTGAATTTTTATGACGTCATGTGAAAACGCTCTATAGTGAATTCTGTTTTAGGAGAAGCTACATTAGCATTAAAACTACTCGGGTGATATGGTGATATGTGTAAGGTACTGACCATACGGCGAATTTGGTGGTATGCCCCGTACAATCTATAGTTATCCTTGTAAAGGAGGATATACCAATTTTTTTTTTTTTTTTTTGGAAGTACGGGAAGACCAGTCAACCTTAACTTATTAAAAGCAACTCACAAAAAAGAAAACATTATTTTGCTTCTTCCTAGGCAGACCAACCCACATTCCAACTGCTCCAGAAAGCCCTATATCATCACCTCGGCTTTGCATACAAGGATTGTGCCAAGCGGATATCGACAGAATGGCCGATAACATAAAACTCTACTTTGATGTGCTATCCCCTGGCCTTGCACAAATAACGCTTTACAACAAAGGTTTAAGATCCATTACAAAAGGTAAATGGGCAATATATGTGTGCGTGCTGGGAATATTTGATTATGACCAGCTTGCCAATAACCCTCAAGGCTTTGTCCCACCCGGTGGAAGCAATTTAAAGATGACCCATATTAATGGCTGTCTCTATAAGTTTGAACCCTTGAGTCTATTCAAACCTTTTCTTTCGGGAGAACATATCAAAGTTCAAATCAACAGCAGCGTTGTCAGAGCTCGTACTGACTTGGCACCCAACTGGTATGTTGCCGCTGATGGATTAAAACCAAAAACCATTGCAAACACAGCTGGCGAGGAACTCAGTTTTGTCTTCTCTTCTCAAAAGTTAACTTGGAACCCATTACGTGCTAAAATGGTGCCTGACCTTGGAGATGCGCCATATTTGGTTGTCCCAACTCCAAATGAGGTCATCGTCACAGACAAAAGAAGGAAAGTAATCATTTCATCAGAATGGGGTATTTATGGACAGCAGGGTCTAAAGAACGAAGTCAAGTATTTAGCAGGTACCAACTATATTTGTTGAATTTGTGCTGTTTGGTTGTGTGTTGTTTTAATTTCGGTCTAAATCTATACTGACCCAGGACTAATGTTTTAACCGCACTGAAAACAGGTTTAAACCTTTCATTTTCATTTTTTCTCTTCAGAACTTTCGGATAGATCTAAGGGACTGGGTTTGGAATTATAAGTGGTTTGACATATTCAAATCAAATGTCCCGAGGATGTAACCAGTTCTTATCGGAAGCATAGAGTGATTACAGACTCATACCCAGCCCCCCCCCCCCAAATTGGGGCGAGAGAAGTTTGGATATGAGAGTGAATTGAGACGACGCTGGATGTCATGGGTACAATACAATACAATACTTTACTTTCACATTTCCATGGCATTTTTTTTTACAAGAAAACATATATCTAGCTAAACTAAAATTACTAAGACATTAAGGCGAATAACTAAATATAAATACCGAGTGAGGAAATGCCTAGCGTCTAAGTAAACCATACAGTTTTCTAGTTAGACACTAGTCTTGTGTAGTATCAATTCAAATGTAGACGTCTATTACAAACACATAAACACACACACTGCACACAAATTGGAAAAATAGCCAAAAAATAGCGAAAATTAGGTAAGTACGAACGAGAAATAATCCCTTCCCATGACACCCTGCGTGCCTCAATTCACTCTAAACGAACTAGCAAATTTTGGCGTTCCCACTGTTAAAAAAAGGTCTAACTAAGACGTCTTCCTCTTGAGATAGATCGTCCTTTTTGGTTTTGTTTTGTCTTTTCCTTCTCGAGCACCAATAAACCATTTTCAAAATAAGCTAAGAACTTACACATTAAAAATACCCATTGCTGTCCTGGTACGCACAGTCGATTTGAAAGTAGTCTAACTATAGGCTTGTTTTAACAAAATGACGACACTTTTCTACCATTTTTTATTCTCCATATATACTTATTAAGGTCATTTCTTGTTTATTTAAAGGACGCTTATCAGATCGTCTTGGATTAAAAGTGGATTCTAAAAATACTGAGAATACTCAGAAAACTATCAAGCTTTTATTGAATTCACAAGACGGTGGTCAGCGGTGGTCAACTGCTTCGAATGAGTCGTACAATCTTCAAGTTGACAATTTTAAGGATGTAATATCTATCACAGGTGAAGAGTCTGCTGGGGTATTCTATGGTGTCGAGACTCTTCTCGCCCTCATCAACGATAAAGGCGAGGTTCCTCAAGTGTCAATAAAAGACTCTCCTCGTTTCCCGTATCGAGGGTTGATGGTTGACGTTGGTCGTAACTTTTTTCCCAAAAATGAAATTCTGAAACTTCTGGACGCCATGGCGATGTACAAGATGAATAAATTTCATTTTCACCTCACGGAAAATGAAGGTTGGAGACTGGAAATACCAGGAATCGAAGAGCTGACTGAGGTTTGTGCGCTGTGTGTGGACAATTTCTTTTTCTATATTTGAAATGGATCCATGCCAGTCTAAACATTAAACCTCATAAAGTTTAACAAGGCGGCATTGTGGATGGCTTTGAAAATCAGTTTGGACAAAATGGACGATGCATGAAAGTTCAAAACATGGTTACTATTAAAGATTTTTTTCTGAGCCAGTTTTTTTTTTAACACGTAAAAGGGCCAAAGCCGCATACGACACTTTCACGATATTCATCGTACGGACCATCTCAGATGATCGTGTCGTTAAGCCGTTGGCCTTGTCTTCTTATCCTTTTTATGCTGCTGAAAACTAGTATAGTATAAGAAGGATAAGGAGACAACAGGCCACGATCATCAGAGACGGTCCATACGTTGTATATCGTGATAGTGTCACATGAGGCATTGGTGACAATTTTTTTTTATTGGAGTTGCACTGTAACACACTATTCAACAGACAAATTCGGCTAACGCATTGTTGTACCCAATTCAAACCTTCTGGGAATAAGATTCTTTGTTCACAATATTTCCATATAATTTCCATGTCAGTGCTTCATTGATATGGAAATATGACGAACAAAGAGTTCTAATCCCAAAAAGTTTGAATTGGGTACAACAATGCGTTAGCCGAATTTGTCTATTTGCCTGTGCAGTGACATCGAAATACTGGCGAGTGGTCGCTTGCCAGAGGTTAAAAACAATAGAAAATTTAAATCACCAGGGTTAAAGGTGGTCGCAGTCGCTCACGAGAGGTTTTGACTATAATGGTTTAACTAGGAAAAAAATTGGTATTTTGGAAAGGTGGTCGCTTAGGAGAGGTGGATGGACATGTAGGTTCGAAACTACGATCAACGTCTAATTTCTCCGCTTAATTAATATCAATGCTTCTTGACACTTTAAGGGATGTTGGCCATGTACATGTAGCACCTGTTCCACTTTCTCACTTCCCGTTTTGCCGGTTGGACTTTTTTATTTCCGGTCCAGGTTGGCGCCAAGAGATGCCACGATTTGCAAGAAAAATCCTGCATCTTGTCTTCGCTCGGCTCAGGCCCCGACACCAGCACCACAGGGACTGGGTACTACTCTACTGAAGACTACAGGGAAATATTACGTCACGCAAACGAACGTCACATTCAAGTGATTCCAGAGTTCGACTTTCCAGGCCACAGTCACGCAGCTATTAAAAGCATGATAGCTCGCCATGATAGATTGGTAAAACAAGGAAAAAAAAGGGAAGCAAAAGAGTTTCTTCTCAATGACTTCAACGACAAATCTCGCTACTTTTCCGTCCAACACTTCACTGATGGCGCCACAAATCCATGCATGCCATCTACTTACAGATTTCTGGATCATGTGATATCCGCTTTAGTGCGCATGCATAATGACATACAGCCACTGTCGCTATATCATTTTGGAGGAGATGAAGTTGCCTGGGGAGTGTGGAAGAAATCCCCGGCTTGCGATCAATTTGCAAATGCGTCCAGCAAAAGCGAAGAAGACATAAGGAAAGAGCTGATGGCTTATTTTATAAGAAGAGTGTCGCAAATAACTCAAAGCCATGGCCTGGATTTTGGAGGCTGGGGCGATGCATTCTTTGGAGGCGACGAACACGATGTTCTGACAAACAGAAAAACTTTTAAAAATAAAGAAGTTTATTCTTACTTCTGGAGCATGAGTGATGATACAAAGAACCTTGGAGTTACGCTAAGTGGAGGGTATAAGGTAAGAATGCAGCATATTTTATAGAAAGAGAAACCCTTTCAAACGTGTCTCGCAGAAACAATAATTGTAGATAATTGTTAATCGGCCGAAAATTCGAATACAAATAAAGTAAAGTAAGTAAGGTTGATACTACGTAGAACAAATAGCACGACAACGACATGATAGAGCCTAAACTGAAAGCCAAAATTTATTTTTCCTCACCTAAAAACTCGTAAAAATACTCAGCCGTATTACACAAGTTTACGCTGAATAAGATCTATGCATTATCCTCTGTTTTCAGGTTGTTCTGACTCCCCCTGACTGCTTGTATCTTGATCACCCTTATGAACCCGACTATGAGGATCGAGGCAACTACTGGGCTGCTAATTTCACTAACACACAGAAGGTCTTTGAATATTCACCGACGGAATACATCGATATCAAGGACATCAGCGACGCTGCAGAAAATCTCCTGGGTAAATTGGACAATTGCTACAGACTTCACCGTCAAAGGGGGGTGGGGGGAGTGAGTAAGGGATGGGGGTGGGGTTGGTGTGGAGTGAAAATGTTAGAGACAGAGAAAAAAATCTACACAGCTTTGGAGCTTGTTTTTTTAACTGGCTCGTCGCTCTGCGACGAGTCAGTTCTTAAAATACCCTTTTTTTTTCTCTGTCGTGTCACCTGCCCCGGGAATCGCTTTTGCTGCGGCCAACACCGCACCTAGTTTATTTCCGGTTTTCTGAAATGACGTAATCAGTGATGTCATCAAAACGACGTCATGGCTGCGTCACGCGGTCACGCTGTAACGCGCCAACCCCAACCCACACTACACTAACCTTTGCCTTCAAGTCAACCTATATGTTAGGCCAAGACGAAGCAGGGGCTTCCTTGTGGTAGAGTTTTTTTTTATAAAAGCAATTTGAAATAGAACCGTGCTGTACATAGATGCGTATTACGTGCAAGAGATAATTCTTGGGAACATGCGGATTCTCATGGTGTTGTTGCTTTAGAAAAATTGCTGCTTTTGTTATAGCTTGTTATGGTACATTAAAATATATGACAAATGTTTCTTACGCGTGCGCATGTTTATCACGCAAAAGGAAGATTTTGTTGGGGGGAGGGGTGCGTGACTCGTTCCAGATCTTACTCTGCTCGATTGATGGTGCAAGAGTTACAAACTGACTGGCTTTATGCTTTCGTTGATCGTTATAAAAGCAAGCGATATCGTTCGTTTGCTGTTGTAAAACAAAACTATACTGTAACAAGACTCGGCTGTTGGATTTGTGAGACATCGATGGTCAATTTGATGCAGTTGCTGTGACATTCATCAATCGCTTCACTTTGACAAATCTCCAAGGTAAGCGCTCGATCGTCTGCAGCCGTTTTGTGATTAGTTCAAAATATAACCATATGTTTTCCACATGATTGAGATTTATATCCTTTGTATATCGCTACCGTGTGTGATTTTGTTGTGTTTACACAAGTAGTACAGCGAACTGAAACCAATAATTAGGCAACTACAATTCAAATATTTACCGTTCTAATTTCCACGGAATTGTTAAACAATTTTCGGATATGTTCTATTTCTTGT
Organism: Cladopsammia gracilis; assembly: GCA_022457155.1. Taxonomy (NCBI): domain Eukaryota; kingdom Metazoa; phylum Cnidaria; class Anthozoa; order Scleractinia; family Dendrophylliidae; genus Cladopsammia; species Cladopsammia gracilis. The sequence continues at coordinate 493,084 of JAJGOT010000130.1, read as the reverse complement.
AAAAGGAAAGCGGGTTGATCTTTTCTAACCAAATCAATTGTTAAACAGTTGATCGTTGAACACGTCCTGGCAAGTCTAAGAACTGCTGAGTAAACAATTCGCATGCATTACGGCATGGATTCACGCTCAAATTCCACACATCTCGCATTTATGTCACGCTATGGTGGGCTGTTAATCATTTGATCGATCATGTTGATTTTGTTAATTTATTCGAAGCCCCATCACCGATTCTCCAAAATACCTCTCTTTAATCAATCCTGATTAGGTGGTTTCAAGGATTTTAAAGCGAAAAAGAAATGTACAAAGTTCTAAACTTATGTTTTTTCTAACAATACTGAGCCGATCAGAGAGAAAAATATAGACCTGAAATTGCAGCCTACAAAGGGATGGACGATTTTATTTTTGTGGGGGAGAGAGGGGGGAGGGGGCGGGGGTGGGTGGCGTTGGGCAATTTTTCTGATCATGATTTTTTTTCCTGTCTTGATGTTGTGCAAGAATTTTTATTAGGATTGTTCCATACCTTTTTTTTTCCATTGGCTCGCTGTGCATTATTTTTTTCTTTACTTTTCCTGTACAGGGATTTATTTTTTTAATAATTGCCCAACCTCCCCCCCCCCCCCCCTCCTAACCTCCTAACAATAAAATGGTCTGTCCCAAAGAAGTGCTTGAAGCGGGCTGTGGAAAGTAAATGTAAATGTGGACTGGACTGTGCATATTGATAGATTCCAGATTGTATATTGTGAATTGCTAATATAAAACTCTAAAATGAAAACCGGGTGAAACTGAGACCAAACGAGCCAGTATCGAAGCCCATCGGGCTCCTTGTTTTTTTTGGTAAGATAGGGGAATGGGGCGGGCCCTTCCTTTATTGTTTCTTTGTAAGATAGGGGAAAGGGATGGGCCCTTCCTTTAATCCATCACATGACCGTGACTGTGGTTCCAGCTTTTAAGCGAGTCTGAAAATAGAATCATAAAATGCGACCTTTTATTCGCTACTCTCCTGTGATATAGTGCAGTTATACTTTGCTATACAAGGTGGTTATGGATCTAACTTTTGAATTCAAATGAACACTGGCATTGTTTATTGTATGTGCGGTACGACGAGGTTCTGCTTTTGAATATGTACCTTTCAAATAAAAGCATTCAATGGGTACTTTGGATTAGCGAGCCGGGTTAAAATGTAGCAACAATCATTCAAGAAAAATTCATATTTTTATACATATTTGTACGATTTTAATGCGGAAAGGATGTGATAAATCCCTCATTTGTTGCGAGTCTTTTTCATTTTTTTTTTTATATTTTTACAGGCATTCAAGGCTCGTTTTGGAGTGAAACAGTCCGCACCGCTGACCAAATGTACAAAATGCTCTTTCCGCGTCTCCTGGCCGTGGCAGAACGTGCGTGGCACAAAGCACCATGGGAAAATATTCTGGACAAAAAGTAATGATTGGGTTAAGTTCGCTAACACTGTGGCTTACAGAGAACTGGGACGGCTGGATCAGTTAGGAATAACATACCACGTGACACCACCGGGAGCAAGGTGAGTCGTGGTTCATTTCAGGTCACGGGGCAGATCCACTGTTAAAGGAGCATTTGTTGCTTCCTATGATGTGCCTTTTTAAAAAAAAATGTCTTATTAACAGCTCGAGGTAAAACTCGTGTTTCATGTCAGAATTCACTGGAAGCGTCATAAATCACGTTGCACATGACTAGAACCGTTTGTGATGAGAATCATAACGCAGCGGGCACATATCATAACAACCTCTACTTTTTCGTTTCACCTTTTTCTTTGTAGAATAATTGATGGCAAACTGCAAGTAGAAACTACGCTTCCTGGTCTAAAAGTTGAGTACTCAACGGACCATGGTCTGACGTGGAGTGACGTCACAAAGGAAACTAGAATAAATGGCCCAATTATTTTAAGATCCAGGTAGGTCAATGTTGATTGGTGTAGTTTATTTGATCTTACTTTACTGTGTTTTACACTACAGACGCAGGGCCGAACTTGAACTAAGATACGATAGTTCCCCTGGTTGTGTTTTGTAGCTCGTCTAACAAAAACCGGCACAAGACTGAACTGTGGGGCGGGAACTCGGAAGAAAGAGGGTGGGAAGACCACGGGAGGAGAAAAGGTCGAGGTCGGGAAGCGGGATTCCCAAGCTGCAGTCCGGAAGCGGGAGAAATAGGAAAACATTTTGCAATATTGAGTAATATTTTGCAATTGAAAAACTGCAAAGAGGCGCGAAACGCGAAGGAATAGAGCTGGAACCGGGAATAAAGGGAACGGAAAGGAATAGATCTGGAATGAAGGGAACGGGAAGGAATAGAGCTGGAACCGGGAATGAAGGGAAAGTGAAGGAATAGAGCTGGAACCGGGAATGAAGGGAACGGGAAGGAAAAGAGCTGGAACCGGGAATGAAGGGAACGTGAAGGAATAGAGCTGGAACCGGGAATGAAGGGAACGGGAAGGAATAGAGCTGGAAAAATCAGAAAACGGCAAACTGATCCTTACGGCAAGGCGATGAAGGAGTTAATAAAAGAATAAAACAAAATTTATATATATATTAACACGAATCTGCCCAATATTTCGGTTTGAAAACAAACCTTCTTCAGGGGCTAACAGAAAAATGAAAAATGATTAAGTTAAAACTAAAAGTTCGTTACAAATAAGAGTTTGAAATTATGAAAATAAAAACAATAGATTATTATTGGTGCAGGAGACTAGGTGTCGTATGTCAATGAGTTTCGTCACGTCTATTTATTCCTAGAGGAGATAACGTTTTCCCTTTGTGTATCATGAAGGGAACGGGAAGGAATAGAGCTGGAACCGGGAATGAAGGGACGGGAAGCGGGAATGAAGGGACGGGAAGCGGGAAGTTCAAAACCCCCCGTCTCCTTCCACTGAACTATCGGCTTAAAGTGGCAGAGTGCAGTGTCGGATTTTTCAAACATAATTCGCCCGCCATGATTCGCCCAAGATAAGACAATAGGGAAGACCTGAATTCGCCCAAAAAACGAACTCAAAGAGTGACTACTTTCTTAAACAGAAACTGTCCACAAAGAACAAGATCTGTTTATTTTCTTCGCCATTTTCGAATCGTGATACATAAATCATGGCGGGCGAAGCGTGTTTGCAAAAAAAATTTCGATCCATACTCAAGCAGCCAGTCGATAAAAATGAAGGATAATGATGTTTCTCGTTTGAAATGTACGTTCGGCGCTTTTCCCAGAATGTTTGATAACAATCGATGGCATGTCACAGCCAAGTGAGTGCCATGCGTTTATTAAATAATCTTATTTTATGTTTCAGATCTGCAAGCAAGAAGCAGGTTAGCAGACCGGTAAGATTTGAACAACCGAATCACCCCAAGTAACCGCCATGCTAACAAAAGAGGAGTCACGAGAAAGGGGGTTGAAGTAAACGACGAGTGGCCGCTGATGTCTGCAAATTCGCTGATCTTGCATCTACCATCTACTGATCTTGCATCTACCATCTATTTTACAATAACTTGGGTGAATTCCCGCGCGCTGATTGGCTCATTTCTATGGTCAATAAGAGCAGGGGCGTAGCCAGGAATTTTTCAGGGGTACGCACGATCACTGTTTTCAAACACTCCCCCTACCTCCTCCCCCCACCCTCAAGTCCCAAATCTTTCTTTTTTTCCACTTTTTCAGGTACGCACGTGCGTACGTGCGTACAGGTAGCTACGCCCTTGAAGAGTATGGAGTATATATCACGAAAGAACTCAACAATGTGCAAAGAAAACGAACATCTGTTTTGTGAACTTAAACTTACCAAAAAATGAGATGTTATTAATTGATACACGCATAAAACACGAACTTGACCGAGAAAACTAGAGATCCCCTAGAGCGTAAACCTGTGTAAAAAGTAGATGCAAAAACCCCGCATTAATGTGTTCATGTGCTTGTATTTTCCGAAGAAATCCGATATAGAAACAATTCTTTCATGGCGAAAAGAAGAGGATGTATAAAGTGGCATTACAGAAAGATAAACGCAGTTAGAATTTGTTGTGTTCCCGTTATTTTCAATTTGTGATTTATACAATAATGAAAATGTCAAATATTTATTTCTCGAGGGTTAATTCAAAGCGAATGCTTTATTTGGCATTCACAAAGCGCAGAATCCCGGCCTTGTAACGACTGTCCGCTTCATTCATATTTAAAAGTTGAAGTAAAGTCCGGCACGCACTAGGGGACATGTTGCGGGGACATGAAGCGGGGACAACCCCCTTCGTGTGCAAAGCATACTGGCGCATGTTGCAGGGACAGTACTCAAGCTGGTGCACACAAAGCGGATTGAGGTATAAAAATCACAGAAATCACTAAGGGCGCCTGGGAACTAGTATACGAGCAAAGAAAGATCGCGGGCTCTATGGTTAGGAAAAAGAAGCTTCTACTACTGTCAATGATATTACTAGATGAAGAAATGTTGACCGAAAACGATGGATACGTGAGTGGCTGAAAAGAAGAGAAGAAAAAGGAGCCTACTACACCTATTTTGTAGCGGGGACAGTTTGCAAGAGCAGTACACACGATGCGACATCGAAATGGGGGTCATTTCGCCCCCGCTTCATGACGCACGAATTCAAACAACATGCAACATGTTGCAGGGACAAAATTGTGTCCCCGCAACAGAATTTTTTAGCAAAAACAGGGATGTCACACGAGGAAAACTGTCGCTGCAACATGTCCCCGCAACATGTCCCTTAGTGTGTGCCGGCCTTAACAATCACGCACGGCCGTAGCCAGAAAAAAATAAGGACTGAGGCAATATCCGTGGTTAAATTCCCCGCCTAGCTATTTAGGGTCTTTATGATGACTACGTTTAAACAAAACACTGGGATCATGACTGAGGCAAGTGCCTCGGTTTGCCTCATACTGGCTACGGCCCTGAATCACGTAAGTTTGAGTGTGACGCTTGTTGAAGAGACAACCTACCACAAGTGAAACGGGGGGTGACAACTCTAAGAAGGCCTGTTTCGGGAGAAAAACAAAATTCTTCCGGGAATCTGAAGATTTTCCCGGGAATCGGGAGACTCGAAAAATTTTCGGGGAAACATGATATAATGCTCTTAAAATTTCGGGAAGTTTGAAATTTTTGCGAGAATATCTCCGAAAAAATCGGGAAGATATTCCAAATTTTCGGGTTCTTTCAACTTTCAGTTCCACACATTATTGCTCAAACAGCGTTTGTTAGAGTTGTCACCCCCCGTAGTGAAGGTATGGGAGAATTGTTTTTCTCATAGTTACATTTTTGTTCTCGATTTGAATCAATGAGGTCTAAAGCTTTAATTAAATGAAACATCTGAAACAGAAACATGCTTCTTGGACTCTAACGTTTACAAAAGTCGAGAGATTCATAACAGAATCGGTGCTCGATGTACGCAGCCATTTTATATGTCACCTATTTTTAGTATCACTTTGAAAAGCCAAGAAACATTATTTTCAATGGAAACTTACAAATAATGGTCCAGTTTTGTTAACAAATACTCTACTAGTGCATAGCAACTGCGGATGGAAATGGATTGAAACTTGAAAAAATTGGCCAATTTTTTCAAAGTTCCTCCCAAGTGCCGTGGAAAAATCACAGAAAAACGTATTATGGTTTGTTCTTACTTGAATAAATCACTTGATGTTTTCTTCTTGGTGTTCTAAGAACAATTTTATGTTTGAGCAAAGGTACCCTGTCAACTATTTCAATTTGGTGTATTTTGACCAAAACAGCAGAATCTGCTTGACAATTCCCCTTTAAACCTAATTGAGACTTTTCGGTACACCCACTCAACATGTCACCCATATGAAGTGAAAGAGGTTTCGTTAAAGGAGAAGCTCCCAGGCTTCTCAGAAGTAACTCTTCAAAAACACTATTTGAAGAGAATATAAAGAACTTCGAAACATATCTTCTTGAGGGAGAATACCGAGAGAATTTTATTCAGAGGAACCTCACAGAAGTGACTTATGAAGACAGGAACATAGCACTCCAACCAAAGCAAAAAGAAGACAAAAAAATCATGCCGAAATATCATCCATCGGTGCCTACTCATGAAAACCTACCATCTTAAGTCTTATTAAGCATCAGCCATTGCGCAACGAAATATACAAAGAACCGCCCCTGATATCATGTAAAGGGGAACGTTCTCTAAGAGATATACTCGTGCGAACCAAACTATAAAATGGCTATAACACGCGCGAAGGAGTCCCGTAGACGACCTGTCACTCTTTATTACACTTTTAAAAATTAAAAAACGAATTAAAAAAATTGAATTTAAATTTTGTTTTTTTGTTTTTTACTTTGGAAGATTGAAAAATTAATTCGGAAAAAAATTAAATATTCCACTTTCAATTTGAGAAAATTAAAAAAAATGTATGAACTTCACGGAATTGATTTTATTTTCGTTTTGAAAAGGTAAAAAATGAAATTGAACGAACATTTTCAATTCTAATTTTTCAATTCCAAGAAAAAATGAATGACCCTAAAGTACATAATATATGCTGTTTACCGGCCGCGGAAGGTCCGTAGCCACAAGATTTATCGACCCAGTAACTGAAAGAGCCTACCTTTATACAATGTACTACAATTGTACACATGTTTGGGTTCGCGAACCATGAGAACCAGAAGGCCATAAGCTATTGGGACAAAATAGTTCATCGGACAAACCCAAGCATACCAACCGGACTGAAGTAAACAAATAAAAACTAACCAATGGAAATTTCCGAACTGGAAATACCTTTACCGAAATTAGCCCTGACATCCGCTCACGGGTAGGTCTCGCCAAGGTTGAATTGAACAACCCAAACATGTCTACCGTGAGAACTATTGTTAAATGCCTTAACCACTTAGACAGTCGAGAATAACAACTCCATACTAAAGAAAGACACGTTTGGCCTAACCTTGACTAGCCTTTTCCTTTAGATCACAAGATCAGTAAATGACAAGTAAATCAATCAAACGACAAAAATACAAAACATTGCAAACTTAGCGATTAGGTAATAAGCTGAAATTAATCAAACGCCATTTTAGGCCGAGTTCAAACGTCGAACTTCACATGTGCCGAACCTAATGCAAATGAGCAAAATCTATTGTTCTTGCTAATTTGCATTAGGTTCGGCACATGTGAAGTTCGACATTTGAACTGGGCCTTAGCTTCTTAACAACACATCCATGTATATAAAAAAAAACAAATAAATTAGGCTGTGTACAGCCGCCGTCTCCTCTCAAGCAAACGGATAAACGGTGTGCCTGGTTTTAATTAGCGACATGAGCATGAGTAATTAATTAATCAAGTGAAAACGAACATTGTCATAAATAGGCAGTCATTACTGGTCTTTTAAGCGGGGTAGTTGGAAAAGTACCGAAAGCTTCTTCCCTTAATTACTGCGGTCACCTCTATTATACCTCAGTAGGTTCCTGCGAGTTAGTTTTATTATCATCGCCTGTACTAAATGTTCACTTTGTTCGGAGAGGTTATACCAGTGCTAAAATATTTGTGTATGGCCTGCTGGTAAAGACGATGAACGAATTCTGTAATTTATTTTCTTATATTAAAGCATAAAACGCTTTGTGCTCAATTCGTCTTGTGACGGATCTTTTTCCATGCACGTCATAGTCTTCTTTTGATTTCCTTCAAGGCCAGTCAAACCTGTATTAAGTGAAACAAACCAAACAGCAAACTGATCCTTACGGCAGAAAAACAAAAACGAAAGCAAATAAATAAAATTGGAATAAAATAGTCGTCCAATATTTCGCTTTGCAAAACTTTGTAAAAACGTTATAGTTTAAAAATAATGAAATACAGAAACAATGAATATGATTGGTGAGAATTAGACGGGGGACAAACTAAACTACTGTATGTATTAAGTGTCCAGTTAGCAATTCCCGAAGGGCGACCGCTTAATACAGGTTTGACTAGTGTAATATATGAAAACGTGGGGAACAAATCATTGTTTTCCTCTGTCCCATTCCCGTGACATCTTTTTTAATTCTAAACAGTGTAAAGAAAATACCAAGGGAAAAAATGGCAAAAAGTGACGATGGTAAGTGGTCTGCAGGAAAGAGTCGATTATTTTATGATGAGCTGTGGAGCTTGAAATCACGTGAGCTCGCCATGCAATTTTATTGGCTGATCGATTAATTTGGATCAGCCAGGTTCTCGCGGCGCCCGCATACGATGAGGAATTTGTCTCGTGAGGCAAAAAAATATCAAACACGACAGATATTTGCCTCACGACCTCGCGAAGCGAAAAACGCACAAAAACTCCAGCGCACACTATTAACTACCTCGCGAGGAATTTTGCTCAGCACTTTCCTCAAGTGTGCGGCAGGCTTTACACGTAAAAATCGTGCGTGCGACTTGCAACAGCATCTTTTTGCGAGACAAGTTGAGTGCATTAGAAATTCTTATTTACTGAATTTTGTAATGTGTATATGAAAATAAATTCATATAGACCTTTTTCATAATGGCGGGGGATTTATATATTCTTTTAATATGTTAATCAGCCTTAGTGGCCTCGTTAGCGTGTGTAAAATTCAAAAGAATTTTTACTCTAAAACGAGGCCAGTAAGGCTAATTAACATGCATAAGCTACAGTATACATCTATATAAAAGAATATATAAATCGGCCGCCATTATGAAAAATGTCTATGAACTGAGGTAAAAGGAATTAAAGAGAAAAAAAATTTGAGGCTCTTATTGCCACTCGTCCAGCTGCTGTACCTAAACTGCGATGAACACATTGGTTTTAAGTTACTGACTGGGTGTTGTTCGTTTTTTTGTTTTCGTCCGAAACCCTTTGCATATATTTCTCACGTGCTCAGATCTTTGTCTTTCGGGAATCCAGACTATGGACTATCGCCACAAGTGAATAACCTTGAATGACCGCAGCCGTGTTGTGAAGTTTTCTACCCGGATATGTAAGGTCTGAGTCTCACAAGTTATGTTTTTTTTTTTCAAATGTCACTTTATGATGTAACTTTCTGAATTGAATGAATGTCGTTTAATCCTTTTGTTTTCATTGGAAAACCCATTTCGTGTTTAGTAATTCACATACTCAAATCCTCAAATCATTGTTCAATTCTCTTCCCCATGCTCGTAACATCTTTCTTAATTCTTGATCTAAATACGGTGTAAAGAAAATACCAAGAAAAAAAATGGCAAAAAGCCGAGTGAGGATAGTAAATGATCTAAGGGTGACCGCTAAATACAGTTTTAACTAGTGTAATATACGAAAACGTGCAAGATGGTAGATGGTCTGCAGGAAAGAGTCTCACGATTTGTTTTATGACACAACTGTCTAAATTTACTGAATCTTATAATGTGTATTTGAAAATAAATTCATATAGACCATTTTCAGCTTTTCCATTATGGCGGGCGATTTTTATTCTATTATGATAATCAACCTTGACGACCTCGTTAGTCTGTGCAAAATTAACATACATATATATTTAACAATTAGATTACGAGCTCGAGATTTCTAGTAAAAAAACAGAATAGATGGTGAGTAGCGTAACCAATAAGATACTAAAAAAGAATAGATAAATCACCCGTCATTATGAAAAAAATCTATGAACTGCGGCAAAAAAAATTAAAGAGAATAAAAGAGGCTCTATAAATTACCGCTCGTCCAACTACGATGAACACGTCGGCTTTAATTTATTTAATGAGTGTTGTTCCCCGTGTTGTCCGCTTTTTGTTTTCGTCCGAAACCCTTTGCATATATTTCTCATGTGCTCAGATCTTTGTCTTTCGGGAATCACAACAAGTGAATAACCTTGAATGACCGCAGCCGTGTTGTGAAGCTTTTTAATATCAGGACATGTAAGACATGTAAGGTCTGTAGCAAATAGTCCGGGCAAATAGTCTCACAAGTTTGGATTTTTTTAACATCACTTTATGATGTAAGTGACTGAATTGAAAGCATGTCGTTTGCTCTTTGTTTTCGTTGGAAAATCCATTTCATATTTAGTAATTCACGTGCTCAGATCCTTGACTTTGGGGAACTAGACTATGGCCACTCGTGCATAACCTTGAATGACCGCGGCTGTTTTCAAGCTAACCAATCATAAATCAGCTTCTATCGGGACAACAAACCCAGAAGAGGCCTCAAGAGAACACGAATGAAATAAAAATATCGCTTGATTAAGACTATTTTAAGGCTAAAATATATCTATATTTTTACACGACATCTTAAACGTTCATTTTGCAAGTGTATTCTGTTGGTAACAGCAGAAGAAAGGTTTTAAATTCCTCGCAAAGAGGAATTATGTTGAGCTCACTTCGTGGATGAACAATGCAATTCTCTCAAACAGACACCCGGAACTTCCGGTTTGTGACCTTCAATGTCCTTTTGACAGTCGTTCGCCTGAAATAACCATGCCAAACTGATATAAAAGTCTGTCCCGTCATAATTTAACAGCTTACAAACAACTGCGTTGCACGTCGAAGATAGGACGGAGAATCTTGCCCATATTTTTAACAGGTATGATATTTTTTACTAGTCTTTACTCGTTTGTGGTTCTTATTCGCCCTCAGCCTGGCTGGGTTTACAAACTCAAGTTTTAAAAGATACTTTGTTTTGTGGCCAAAAAGTCGATTTCTTATGCAAGGCTAAAATAAATAGCAAACGCTTTTTAAACTTCGTAGCAAGCATTTTAGACAAAGTACTCCACAATACGTTTTCCTTTTCATTAAAACTTTCAATCGATGGAAGAGTGACACGCGGAAAAATATACTACAGTATTTTCACCTTATTAGACTTATTTAAGCTTAATACTACGCAGCGGGAAAATTCGTATCGCTTATCGCGCGAGGCAGTGTATAACAATGTTTTGAAAAATTTATTTATCTGTACTTAACTCGCCAGCAAAAATTGATAGGATTAATTTCCATGCGTTATGCGTTCCAGGTTTTAAACAAGTTGCACAATTTTATTCAAATTAGCAGTTGAAACTGGGCATTATTTGGAAAACTTCTTTTGAATTTGGATGCAAAACTATCTCGTTTATATTATTATCTTTGTCTGCGACAAAACGTTTAAATTATTTACGAGGCTATTTTATAACTCGTTGGCTTATATTACATGTTTACTGTCTTCGCCGCAGTATTTATATCACTGAGGTGGTTTTTCCCTGGTTTTAACAAACTCATGAATAATTTACCTGTTATTGCAGCGTTATGTACTTTACGGCGCGGTTTTAATTCTCGTTTTATTTTCTATTTTTTCATCATTTACAGAGAGAAATGGCACCAAGAAGTGAAACAGTCACACAGACAGAAACCATAGACCCAAAAAAGAAAATTTCAGAACAAAAACGTCCGGAGCGGCAAATTGTGTGGGTGAATGTTTATTTCATGGCAGGGTTGCACCTGATGGCATTATACGGCATTTATCTCATACCCGGAGCAAAACCGCGGACTTGGTTATGGACCTGGCTGTGTCATTTCCTCGGCGGGCTCGGCATAACTTGTGGAGTACACAGACTGTGGTCTCACCGATCTTACAAAGCAACGTGGCCTCTGAGGCTTGTACTCATGCTCATGAACTGCATCGCCGGCCAAAACGACATCTTTGAATGGGCGCGGGACCATCGCGTTCATCACAAGTGTTCTGAAACCGACGGAGATCCGCACAACGCTACAAGAGGCTTCTTCTTCTCACATGTTGGATGGTTGATGGTTAAAAAGCACCCGGATGTCATAGCAAAAGGACAGAAGTTGGATTTGAGCGATTTGTATGAAGACAAGATCGTAATGTTTCAGAAGAGGTAAATAATTATGATTCAATTCCAATAAGTTACAACTCCCGCTGGTCTGCCTGCTGTTAATACCCCCCTCCCCCCAATAAAGGTGCCACAATCATGAGGCTGATATATTAGCCAAGAAAAATAAAGGAAAGAAGCAGGAACTAAAAAGGGATTAGCTTACAGGGGGTAAGAAGGAGGGGCAAGGCTGCAGTGACTACCCCAATGAAATCACTTTGTCATATTATAAACACAAAAAATGTAGGGTGTTGTTACAAAATTATCGAATGTCAGTGAATGTTGGTGGGGGTGGGGGGGGAGGAGGGGGAGTACTTTCTTTTAAAAGCTACATCGGTATATGGGCTGTGAAGGGTATGGGTTTCAAGCAGTTTAGTCTGGGAAAGGGTATAGTATTAGAGAATTTTGGTATAGAACAGGGTATAATTTGCCGAGAAACTGATCAGGTATGAAGAATTAAGTCTACACTAGGAATTGAAACTTGGAAGAGACATAAACATAAATAAAATTATCACGGCAACATTGTTGACAGATGGTTGTCCATTAAAAACACTAATAGTGATACAGTTCTCTGGGGTGGGGTAGGGATTTTTGGTATCAAGTTTAGTATAGGGTTGCAAAATCAGCTGAACATGGTCTGGTATAGGGTAAGGGTTTCAGAGTCCCAGCGGCACACCCCCACCCAAAAATATACAGAGTACCCCCCCCCCGGTCTACTAGTCACTTAGGAGTTTTGCCCCCCCCCCCCCCAATCACTGGGATACAAACTAGAACTTAACATGAGCACTGTTGTGTGCATGACTAGCACTAGTTTTCTGTAAGTTTATATTTAATAATCGTATATAGGCAGAAGTCTGTCAATTGCTCTTGGAGACAGATAATCAAGTTAGAAACTCAACTGACACTTAGATTTTCATATTTGTTTTACTCTAGGCACTACAAGCTTCTGAGTACTGTCTTCAATGTGCTGATTCCAACTGTGGTTCCATGGTACTTCTGGAATGAAAACCTCTTGAGTGCATTTATCATTTGTTATGCATTCCGATATGCCTTTACCCTAAATGCAACTTGGTGCGTAAACAGCCTGGCTCATATCTGGGGATCAAGGCCTTATGACGAGAACATCAACCCTTCAGAGAACCTGACTGTCATTCTTGCAACTGGTGGTGAAGGATTTCACAACTTTCATCATACCTTCCCACAAGACTATGCAACAAGTGAACTCGGTTCACCCTGGAATCCTTCAAAATGGTTTATTGACCTGTGTGCCATGCTCGGTCTGGCATATGATTTGAAAACTGTTTCCAAGGACAATATCTTAAAAAGAAGAATGCGCACTGGAGACATGCAGCATTTAAAGCGTCATGATGACTAACTTTGTCTTTGGTAATGAATTCTAATCTAGGATTCTAATTTACCTTGGTCAACATAAACAGCTGCAGTTTGCTTAACAATTAGTGATTGAAACTTCTAAGAGTGCCAACTCAAGTATAAGGAAAACTTCAAAAATGAATGACACCACCAAATTATGAGTTTTATAGCTATGCTGAACAGCTTTATTTGAATGGCCTCATTTAGCTGTTTCATCCACAGACCCACTAACTAGAACAATCTTGTAGGTTGAGCATTGCATAAACAGATGCTTTGAAAGTTTGATCTGCTCAATCAAGCTTTAATTTGAATGGTTCCTTAAGAGAACATTGTGCAGATTATTAGGCCTAACTGACCATTCTACATCATGGCTGTCACTAATTTTTGAAGTAGCTAGGAAGAAAACTGTTCTATTGGTAGCTTTTTAGTTGTCAGCATTCAGAAGTGTAGTATAGCCAGGGGCTTTCCTTAACATTTGGGTAATATAACCCTTAAATTGTCTAGTGGGAGGGGTGCATTTTGCTCCTGAGTCTGGTTGTGAACTATTTTTCTAGAAGAAAATTAATATTGAAATTCAATTTCTTTAACAACCATTAAAAACTGTGTGTCTATATAGGGTTCAACTTTAATTTAATTGTTCAACAAATTTGTATATTAAAATTGTGTCTAAAATTTATTCTCATAAAAAGCAACATCTAAGAAAAATTCTAAAAATTGCAAATATTGATGTATATGTCCTGTAGTATAAAAAAGTTATTGGCTGCGATCCAACACAACAATTATTTTGCATTTAAATATGAGGCCAAACATTAGAATAAAGCAGGACTACCAGAACATGTAGTAAGTTTTGCTGTTTTTATAATAATGTAAAAAGTTAAATTTGATATACAAAAGAAAATGTTAATTCTTTTCTGTTATTTATAGCATGAAATGCTGTACATATGGTAGTGATGTGGTGTAAATTGTGCAAAGTAACATATTCATTCTGGTTGGATTCCAAGAATTTGTATTCATAAGGCTAATATATGCTGTAGATAATAAATTATGGGCATGTTGTGTTGTTTTTTTGTTCAATATATTAAGCTTGATATAATATGTTCATAGATTATTGTGTGGTTCCAGAAAATATCCATACCCACCCCATGGAAGGTCATTGGAAATTCCGAGACGGAGGGGGGTCTAAACAGCCAAAATTTATAAGGGAAAGTATGAGGCTTAATTTGAAATTTCAGAGGGGAGGGAGGGTTCAAATGAAAAAACCTTCCAAGGGGGAGGTATGTATATTTTCTGGAACCACACATTATCAGTTATTGGACGAGCATCAAACTCTCATGTTTGAAAATTTTTAATCGCTCACTTTTGATAGTGGACGAGATTGAGCAAAATATCATGATTATTCAGTGGCAAGCAGATCAATTATTTGCCTAGGCCAACATCACGATATTTAACTATTATAGTGTGAAAGTGCGTGATATCACCTAATTCTTAGCCGACTCGGCCTACAGCCTCATCGGCTAAAATTAGGCTACACGCAAGCTTGAGCGCCATAATAGTTTAAAAATTCAACACATTGATAATAAAGCACAGTTTGTCCCTCATTTTTGCATTCTCTTGTCAAAATGTGAAATTTACATCCATCGTTGGATATACGTCATGTAGACATAGTGTATATTGATAACTTTTTTACCATATTTGGGCAGTGTATCGATGTGTTGAATTATAATTTGGGATAGCTGCGAGTTCAATAATTGTTTTATCATTCAATCACCGAGTTTGTTTTTCAATGCTGCCATTGTTGAGGACGGGAGCAGAACAATAATTATTACTTGCAACAAAACAACTTTGCACTGTTGTGTGTATGAGCAGAATTATTTGTAGGCAGTTATTCGCAGGTCATGTGGTGGGCTCTTGGCCAATGAATAGGAAGGAAAAAAATGCATCGAACAATATCTCATCCAACCAACTGGGATAAAATATATGGGGCTTGAGCTCAGCTTTGTATTAATTTGTTTGAGAGTACTCATTTCTCTCCTAACCTACAGATCCATATAATGTTAAGCACCTGCATGCATGGTCATCAATATTTAGGCATAATGAGTGTGTGACTTCACAAGGTGAAAATGCAGTGTTTTGTAGTTGTGGCCTGCAAAGGGGCTTTTCTGAAACGGCTAGAAAAGCATTAATGAAGCTTTAAAGTGTGATAAAAATGATTAATTTGTTATTATTTATATTTACCAACTACAAAGAGCCATTTTTTAAATCAACAGAAGTCTGAGCATCAAACTCCAGCATCGATCAAACTCATTGTATAATTTGACATATTATAAAAATTTAAATTACAACAGCTACCCAAGACATTGTAAGCTTCTTTCTGTCAACTGTTCACTAAGTTCTGATGGGTTTGCTGGTAGAGTTGGGTCTTGTGGATCAATGATGATGATCCATAAGGCCTGACTCTATCAGCAAACTTGCCTACTTTTAGAGGTAATTTTAAAATCGCTTAGATTTTCAACAGGATATCATTAAAACAATTTTATCTACAGAGATGACAATCCAATCAGTTGCAGACAAAAAAATACGAGAGAGATAAAGGAAAACATCAAGCCAGGGGGGGAGGATGTGCTAAAGATCCCCCAACCCCTCCCCTGCATGGTGCCTGAGAGGCTAAGATTGTTTGTGGTAACCGGTAACTGATAAAAATAATTTATGAAATATTTAGCTTACTTACGATTAACTTGAGATATCTGTTCAACATTGTTCTTTAAAAAAAAAACTCACAAACGGTTTATCAAAATATTTATGTTACAATATTATTATGCCCGCTTTCTATAAACAAAACTACAGACTGCAGTCAATGTAGTTCAGCAAGGTCTTTAACAAGGTACCTTGAAGTGGCGACTTAAAAATATTTTACAAATCAATTTTGACGGAAATAAAGAGTGGATTTAAGACTTAAGCTTACTTATTTCAGGGCGATGAAAAAATTGGATTATTTTCAGTGCCCTCCTGGGGACAGGGGTTACATTTAATAGTCCGTGCGCAGTGCGTATTGTTTTTAAGCTATACTAAAGACAATACGAAAACAACGGGCGCTTCCCACGGACTAATGGGTCACTAATGCGACAAATACGCGTATCTGCAAATAAATCCATTGATGAACTCCTTCAAACACATTTCGCTCCACGCTGACGTTCAAAATGGCGACCATCGTCAACATATCGCGAAAGGACTCGCGAAAGGGCATAAAGAACTCTGAAGAAGTATGTGTGTTAACTGTAAGTTCTATCTAATACTATAACTATACTATAAGTTTAACATAGTTCAGATGAGAATCTTCTTAACCTTTCTTAACCTGTCTAATCTTTGGCTTACCTGTTCTTGAAAATGAACCTGCCAGTTTTTTTTCATGTCACTTTGGTTTACAAGTTTCCCATGTCTCCTCGATCCTCTTTCCCGCCAAAATGTGTCCCCCTACCGCTATGTAACCTCGCCTCATTTTCAAGGGAGGGACTGATGCAGGCGGCTGTATTCGCAAGCTTTCGCAGGGCCAATGATGGAAAGAAAAATCATCACCTCTCCAAAACGAGCGGGTCTGTACGGAAAGTTTGCCGTTGGTTCTCAGAAAATAGTGCTTTTTGGCCAAGCTGTTATTGTTGTTAAGTTGAAAAAATGAGCCAGAAATCGGGAGCAATATGCAGTCGGACAACACTGCATGGCCGGGATTGCATGCCACTGGCGGAGCAACGAGAAACTCCGTTATTTAATAGACCTGCCAAGTCTCACGCCTGCGAGTCCAAAACTCCGATCTCACGCCTCGTACTCACGCCTATGGAGCAATTTCTCACGTCTGACTTACAGATTTGATCGCATGATCCAATTTAAAATATAGTTCCGTTCATGAAAATATGGCCCTTTATATTTAGGTTTTTATCGTTCTGAACATTAAATTACAATTACAGAGGTCTGAGGTCCATGGAAACTTCCGAATTCTTCGGACGACTTCGGACATCTTCGGAATAGATCGGATCGGCTCTTCGGATTTGGTCGGGTCGCCTTCGGAAATTCTGGCACTCTCACGAAAAAATTCTCACGCCTGTCACTCGGAAATAGTTGGCAGCCATGATACGTGGTGTTCGAGTGTGTCACTTGCTGTTTTCGTATTTTTATTCATTTTCACAACCTTCCCAACTACTTTTGTCTGCAATTGTAGCCTTCTGTTATGTTTAAACAGAAAAGGAAAATGTACTGAGACTATATAGTCTACAACAGGCGTACAACAGGCATTTTGGGGGTGAACGATCGCTGAGTGAAACTAAGGATAGGGGTGAGTCCAACGAAGAGGCCAGGGGGTGGGGTCAGGCTGAAAGGTGAAAGAGGGGGAGGGGGAGGGGAGGAAAAAATAGAGTGGTTTTTTCTCCCGCAAAAACAATCATAACCATGCCACAAAGTCAAAAATGCAAACGAAAATATTTTACGAGTGTTAGGAGTCATGTAACCTATTTTTGAAATAAAGGGGTGGGGGGGGGGATTGGGAATCATACAGTCGACCCTCCACTAAAGGACACCTCCCGTAAGCGGACACTTTGCGATGCAATGTACATAAAATATGTACTTCTCTTCTGTTCACCCCCGAAACAAAGGGGATCAGAACCGCAGCATGGGGAGGGGCCTTTGAAAGTTGTCTTTTCTGTCGAGGTCGACTCAAACATCCAGTTTGGCAAAGAACTGTTAGTGTCCGTGTGGTGTATGTAGTAGATTCATTAATCCATGCATCATACAACATAATCATGACGAAAACTGAAAAGTTGCATAATTTGTACAAACCTGTTCAGTGAATGAGTACAATTATGTTTAAGTAACATATCTGATCCATGGATTTGCTTTTAGTGCATAGTTGAACGCTAGACCTTGTTGAAATAGTTGCGGTTCATTTTCGCGGGATATTTCCAGCTTTTTTCATTTCAAAGTCATTTTATGAAATTATATTTATCTAATAAATGATTTGAGGACGCTCACGGTACTGCGTGAAAGTACAACTTAAACTTGTTAACCGACAGCGTGTATTGTAAGGAAGCCTGATGAAATGTAATTTTGTTGTTGTTGTTCCTGAATTTTTATCTGAACTATCTATAATTGTTGGTAAAATATCGAAGTGCTAGCTCAATTGAAAGAAACAGTCCTTCACGCATATACAATTTTAAACAGCGGGCAACTGATTTTCTCAGCTAGTAAGTCCTTAGATGTAGTAAGCTACTCTTGATAACATAGTGTTACAATCGAGAAACTACCAGTTTTTGGTTTACAACTGTTACTTAATTAAAAACACAACCAAAACAACAAACGAACTTGACGGAAGCAATTTGATTGGTTTATCGCACGGAGACAAACGCGCGCGGGTTTTGGTTGGTTCCGAGTTCCGTTTGGGGAACACGCAAAACAAAGCGAACGGATAACGAGCTAAAAAGTAGCTGTTCTTTTTTACCTCACTCGCTTTTCAGCATTCTGTTCGATCAATCGAAGAAGCCTTTATCCAAAGCTTATTCTGATCCTTTCAACTGCTGACGGATGAACAAATCGCGAACACTCAGGGAAATCAAGAGAACATAATGTTTCAAGGTCATACGCATATCGCTCTTTATAATTCAACACATTGCTACACTGCCCAAATATGGTAAAAAAGTTATCGATATACGCTATGTCTACATGACGTATATCAAACGATGGGGGTAAGTTTCGCATTTTGACAAGAGAATGCAAAAATGACAGACCGGCCTCGATATTTTTTCTTCAAACTGTGCTTTGTTATCAATGTGTTGAATTATAAAACTCTTATAGAGCTCAAGCTTGCGTGATATCGCCTAGTTTTAGCCGACGAGGCCGTAGGCCTCGTCGGCTAAGAATTAGGCGATATCACGCGCGCTTTCGCGCTATAATAGTTAAATAAGCACTGCACCGCATTAGTGAAAATGAATAAACCCCGCTACGTATAACTCAGACAAAATCAGTTTCTGTCGAAGGCTTTGCGGTGTAAGTAAAATCAACAGAAAAGCAACTTGATCTAAACGTTTTCTTTTAGCTCCAAATTTAATAAATAAAAGGCAATGCTACTTTAGGTTGTGAAAAAAACTGATTTAAGAAATCCTCCTGATCCACTAGTTTACTGACTTGATAAATTATGTGGATTGCAATTCAAGTGATCGATATTGAAATCCATGATCCGCGGGTCGGACTACAAATCGAAAGCTCTTATGTGATGACGAAACATTTCCGACTCGTTCCCAAAATATTCTGGAGATAAAAGTTAAATATCGAATTCATCTTGTATGACTAAGATGTGCGCGTCGTTTCGGTCAGCAAGAAGATTGAAACATAGGTCTGAAAGCCAGAAAATTATAAATGATTAATAATATTTGTGGTGACGCCGCAAATTTTTTTTAAAGAATAATATATATTGGCCGGGGCGTCTGTAGAGCTGCTTATTCTCGAGCATCCATGCAATATAATGAGATCATTTACTCCGAAATCTGCAGTCAGTGGATTATGAAAAGACCGGCGGCTATCCGGTATTTTATTATTCAAAGGAAGTTATTAAGTTGCTTAAACATAATCTAAGATTATTTATTTCGGCCACATAAAGCAGCATAAGCGTATCCTTTCTCTAGAATAATGGACATATTATTGTTTATTTTTACCATTCAAACCTAATGCTTCATTTCTAAACTCAGTTCTATTGTAAATCCTGTTGCAAACTCAACCTCGATCCCGCGAGTGAAATCTCAGTTGAGACAAGATTAAATATCGCCACTTAGTATGATTTGCACTTTCGGCAAAGATTCATTTTTTTAAATCAGTATATTTATCCCTTGTCAGTGATTTTTATCATTTTTATGAGCTCAGTATTTTAAGGTAAACATATTCCATCTGTCTCTTTGACTTAAAAACGTTGTTACAAGAGCAATTGTCCGAAAATCAGTTTTCGTAGAATTGGGAAAACGGGTTTTTGATTAAAAGGATCACTGATGAAACCCCCTCTTCGATTGAATTACAAAGTACTTATCGTGGATGTATAATTAAGAGGTTTCATCGTGATCAATGATATTATTCATGGGAAGTTCGTAGGGGCGGTACGCAGCTCTTACAAGGTCTGTCTCTGATTAGCTGAGAAAACAATAGAACAAAACAACACAACAATGGCTAACAATAGACCCTAGACCTAAAAACAATAGAGCTGCGTGGTATACAGGTCCAATGAAATTAGAGGTTCTAAAGAGCTGCGTGGCTACTGAGTTCGTAAGTTGCTTAAAATAATCTAATGCATGGATTATTATCTTTTAGTATAAATCTACTAGCGTTCTATCACGAATGCTGTTTCTCTTATTGGCTACACTACTCACTATCTATCCTGTTGTACAAAGTGAGAGTGTGCAGTTGTCAGTGTGCGGTTGTTATTTATATCATTATTTAATTAGCCTGTTCCAGGCGTTCAGATAGTGGGGAAAGCGCGAATAGTTGGGGAAGGCGCGAAGAAAAGCGAGCGAAAAAAATGCGGGGAGACTGGGGAGAGGAAGCGCCTCCCCGTATTTCGCTCGCTTTTCTTCGCGCCTTCCCAAACTATTCGTGCTTTCCCCACTATCTGAACGCCTGGAACAGGCTATTATTCAATAAAAACGCGAGACTGCCTTGTTGTTAAGTTTTGAACGTCTAGAGCCGGATTTATACAACTCACAATTAGATAATTAGCTCTTGATTTCTATGCGTGATAGAAATCTCGAGCTCATGATCTAATTGTTAACAGCGCATCAAGAATATAACAAGCACGTTACTCAGTAGAGCGATTTTTCGTATGAGCTTGAAAAGATAATTTCCGCGAATGTTCGCAATTTGTTTCATCCGCCAGTAGTTGAAAAGATCAAAACAAGCTTTGCTCGTTTTCTCGCCTAAAATATCCCTAATATGGAAACAGGCTTGTTCAATTGACCTATCAGAATGTTGAAAAGCGAGTGACGACAAAGCCGAGAATAGCTACTTTTTAGCTCGCAATCCGTGCACTTTAATTTGGCAAAAGCCGCGCGCGTTTTCCTCCGTTCATTGAACCAATCAAATTGCTTCCTTTACTTCCAGTTCGTTTGTTGGTTGTGTGACGCGTAATCATGTCAAAGTTATACGAAATCCCTCTATCAGTAAAATGGTTACAGGTTTTGAAAAATGATCATTTGGAAAATATGTCAGTAATAGTTGTTTGTGAAGAAAAAGACTGAACTTCAGCACTGAAACGTCGAGGTGGTGTCAGAAGCGAGCATATGCTTGCTATATTTTATGCCGGGTGTAAAAGTAATATGCATATTTTCTGCTCGGTACATCATATTTAGTGGTTATTATGATTCTTATATAGGCATAAAGCTGCGCCGGTAAAAATGCATATGCTTCGCTTATTATATGCCTAGATGGTTCGCAAAAAACGAATATTTTAACCCAGGGCCTTTTCCGCTTCCAAAACGTCGTGGCGCGGAACGTAGAAACCCCTGCCCTGCCGTTATGAGAGCAGAGGAGGACCCGAGGTTGTATTTCAATAGTATTAAAAGTCTCTATGACAGCAATTGAAACTGAAGTTCTTAGTACACAAACTACTATTGGTACTAGGAGAGAAAACTTTTGTTTTCGGTAAGGTGTGTTTTCGTATGCCATCTGGGTAGGGCAAAAACACGTAAAATACCAGTACTGTAGTGTTAGGGCCGGTTTATATGGTCTCGGGTACCCGAGACAACCCTCCCCCGAGTTACCCTGGCCGAGCTAACTTTTCACTTATTTCTTTGAAAAATTCAACCAACCGTTTACATGAGAATCGAGAACTCGTCTCGGGGGGCGAGACAACTCGATTGGGCGAATTGTCTCGCCTCGGCAGGTAGGGTAACCCTGGCAGGCGGGGCAACTTTTTCTCATATAAACACTTTGGCTCGCCTTCCCGGGACAATTCACGGCGTTCTGCGTGTCACTTAAAACCAAGTTTTTAGGTTTAAGAACACAAATTCGCATTAAAGAAGTAAAATGTAAATCAGCAAAGACACAGTGATCGAATGAATGAAACAAAGTCAAAAGAACAGGTATACGATAGCTGTATTTAGATTTAAATATTTACGCAGCGTTGTGAATATTTAAGGTGGTTGCCAACAGTTTCCAGCACTTTCCAAGACTTAGATTTTGATGGGTCATTAAAACCACTCTTTATCAGTTGGTGCTACAATCATGATATCAAACGAATGCCCAATGATTGGTAAACATATTGTTATCGTTTTTGTGACACAATATGTTACCATAGCAACAGTATAACGTGCTAAAAACATCCTTAATAACTAAAAAATGACTCAGTGAACCCCATTTTTTATTGTCGAAATTTGATCAGTAGGATAAGATGCAACTTTTGGCAAAGTTTAAAAAAATTCTGTAGGTGGGGTTCAGAGCCACCTTAAATTTTCGAAAATTTATAGACCATATAAACAGGCCCTTAGACGAAATTTTGAAACAGCTGTCGTCATTTGTAGCTGTTGTAAAGTAGAGCGTTGTGATATTGTTTGTAGTCAATTTAATTGAAATTCATTGATCTAAATAAATGGAGTAAATTTCGCGGATTTTTTTTTTCGCTGGAGTTTATTTTCGTGGGATCTTATTTTCGCGGATCCTTAATTGGCAAACCCACGAATATCGCGAAAATGTCATGCCACACGGTAGCTTGATCATATTTCGCCAAAACGTAACCTGACCTTGTTATTTACAAGACCGAATCTATTTTTTTTAGTTCTTCAGCTTCCGTAAGGGACGGGCCATTTAATTTTTGTGGGGGGGGGGGGGGGGGGGGTTGGGCAATTTCTTCTGAGCATGAATTTTTTTTCGGCCTGACTATTTGCAAGAATTTTTTTTACTCAAATGCTTGAATTTTTTCACGTGCTTAATTGTGCACGATTTTTTTTCTCTTAAATTTCTTCTGCAGGAATTTTTTTTGTAATTGCCCAACTCCACCCCCCCCCCCCCCCCCCACAAAAATTAAATGGTCCGTCCCTAATATCGCCTGATTTTACCGGGTGATCATTTACGTGGGCTTTCGCACTATTGTTATTGTTTGGATCATGAGAGAGTACACTGTGAGGATACATTCTTTTCAGATGAATGGCAGATAATAAGCCACTTTATATTCAAACTATAACTGCAAGAAAGAACACCATCCCCTCATTGTCGTCCCCAGAGCTCCACGGTTTGTTTAAATTCCCGCTGACCAAACAAAAGGGGGCTCTGGGGACGAGAATGCCATCCCCTCGACATGGCCAGTACCTTACGCATGCGCACAACCGTACTTATAGTTTGTATACTTTATATTTGAAGCCTAAATTTTTTTCAGGTTGCTTTTTCAACTGCTTAAGTTGAGAGCACACTGCGAGAATCACAATTTTCACTCTGCTTTATATTATTGTCTCGTGGAAATGAAGTCAGAATTTAGAGAAATAATTGCTGAAGGCAAGTTAGTGACAGGCTAGGACCGAAGCGCAGCCGCTAACCAGAACCAAGTAATGTCAAATCCTTCATATTGTAAACCAAAAATATTTTGTGCTTGAAAGAACCTTGAAACAGCGCACCCTCAGAATTGTTGTTTCACGCAAGGAATTCAACCTCGTTCCCAGGGTCTCACTTCTTCCCGCCCCCTGGAGTGAGAGAAGGGGAGGAAGAGAGGTCGCAATGAACTCAGTTCAGCACATGGTATAATTTAAACTGGACTAGACTTATCTGGACCTAGCACTGGAATAGACATGTACTGGTGAATCATGCAAAGGTAAATTGGCAAGACGGGGCAGTAATTCATGTAAGACTTCTTATAATGTCCCGAGCCACACCCCATGCTGTACTCACAGAACACAGTACCTCTATTTCTATTGAAAAGAACGTGTAGCATGTGTGGTAATTATGGTAACTAAAGTAGCTCAGTGTAGAACCTGTAGTATGTGGTACAACTGTGCTGTAACCATGGTACGCATGTGCTGTGGCCATTGTACGTCTGTGCCGTGACCAGGCATGCGTTACTGATTTACGTAAAAGCTGCTTGGTTACAACTGTCGTATGACACTTGAAGCCGTCTAAGACAAATAAAATATTCTATTATTCATCCACACCTTGGCGGATTATATTTGCATGAGGCTGCTAGTTTCAAACACTGAAAATTGTTTATTCGCTCAGTGACACAAAAATGGCTCCAGGAAATACAACAATAACAGCTCAATCAGAAACGAAGACTTCTGACTGCGATAGCAAAAAACCGCAACGACAAATCGTCTGGCTAAATGTTTATTTCATCACGATGCTGCACGTAATGGCGTTATACGGCCTTTATCTCATACCCGCCGCAAATCCATGGACTTGGGGCTGGACCTTTTGTGGTCATATCTTAAGCGGACTCGGCGTAACTGCTGGAGCTCATAGGTTGTGGTGCCACCGCTCTTACAAGGCTGTTTGGCCTCTCAGATTGTTTCTAATGTTGGTCAATTGCACTGCCGGCGAAAACGACATCTTTGAATGGGTGAGAGACCACCGCGTTCATCACAAATGTTCTGAAACCGACGGAGATCCACACAACGCTACAAGAGGCTTCTTCTTCTCACATGTTGGATGGTTGATGGTTAAAAAGCACCCGGATGTCATAAAGAAAGGAAAGCAGCTGGATTTGAGCGATCTGTATGAAGACAAAATCGTTATGTTTCAGCGAAGGTAATTAATTTATAATGAATGTGCAAACGATTTCTATATATAGGGTGTTGTGGGTGAGGCAGGATAAATGGGTATCAGAATGATGAGCGTGTGTGATAGGCGGAGAAAGCAAGATTGGGAAGAGTAATACTAACTGAATTGTATTCGTGCTTTTATTCATATATATATTGGACTATGTGATACTTAAAAACGTACATTTTCATGTCTATACCTCTGAAACATATCTCGTTCTGCTTCAGGAGTTTCATTATTCGTTTTTGTGTCTACCAAATTTACATGCCGCGACTGAAGGGTCTGTTACATGAATACGTGAACACAGCATTTCACTAAATAATTAACCCCCCCCCCCCCCCCGTGAAGAATTAATTCTAAAGCTGCGATTAGACCCTTCACCCTCCCCTTCCCCCACCAGGGATGGGAAAGAAACGTCTGTCAATATGGCGGAATGCAACTTTAATATTCTAATTATCATGGTTATTTCATTGCAGGTATTACAAGCTCCTCACTATTTTGTTGAATATCATAATTCCTACAGTGGGCCCATGGTACCTGTGGAATGAAAGCCTGTACAATGCATTTTTTATTTGTTTTGCCTTCAGATACACCTTCGCCCTTAACTGTGCTTGGTGTGTGAATAGCTTTGCTCATATGTGGGGAACAAGACCTTATGACAAGGGCATTAATCCTGCTGAGAGCCTTACTGCCATCATATCAAGCTGGGGGGAAGGTTTTCACAACTTTCATCACACATTCCCTCACGATTATGCAACAAGTGAATTTCCCTCGCCGTTGAATGCCACCAAAATGTTTATTGACGTGTGGGCGCTGTTAGGACTGGCATATGACTTAAAAACTGTTTCCAAGGAGACGATATTTAAGAAAAGAATGCGATCTGGAGATCTGCAACACCTTAAACAACTTGATAACTAAACATTGCATGTATGTAACGGTTTTTCCTTTGACTGTTTTCACACATGATCTCGTTGAAGATCTGTCCGAACTTTAAGCGCGGAAAATAAGCTAATATACTGAAGAATGTTTTGGGTTTTCTTTCCGATCAGTCAGAAAAAAGTATTACTATTTTTTTAATCAAATATCAGATAAAAACTCTCTGGTGTACAAATCTGACCAAAGCAAATTCGTCTTTCCAGTCGGCAGTTGATTCGAAACCTGTTTGGTGTAATTGACAGGAACGACAGGTAGCCAAAGCTTTTGAAGAGACTAAAATTTAATAAAAGCATTTGAAATTGACAATGGTTTATTGTTTTTGTTCTGCTTAAAATTTGCTAACTGTTAGATTGACGAATAAATCATAATAATAAGTCACGCGTGCGAGCGAACGTCACGCGTGACTTAAAAATACAATTGAACCTCCAGTACAGACTCGTACCCTGTCGCCACTTATCTTTTACGCCGCAAAGGAGTTTGGGAAGGGTTTTGGGGGGTGCGCAAAGACGCGTGGGAAGAAGATGATGCACCGCGATCTTAGAAAAAAGAGAAGTGACTGGGCACGAGTCTTCCTCCCGTAAGCGACCACCCAAAATGCAAATCCAAGGTGGTCGGTTACAAGCGGTCAGACCACAGGGGCGGTCAGACCACAGAGGTGGTCAGACCACAAGGGTGGTCAGACCACAGGGGCAGTCAGACCACAGGGGGTCTTCTCTTGTCTCTGAATATAGCAATTTCAACGTACAAAGCATCTATCAGCGCAAAATTTTGTATCATATTGAAGTTTGCTGCAAAGGACAAAATTTTCGTTTTATTTTACTTGTACTGTAACACATGATTCAATTTGTGTCTGTAATGACATCGAAATATGAGCGAGTGCTAGCTCACCAGAGGTCAAAAACAATAGAAAAAATTCAAATCACAATATTTCAAGGTGGTCGCGATCGCTTACGAAAGATTTCAACTAAAGTGATTTGACTGGAAGAAATTTGGTATTTTGGAAAAGTGGTCGCAAATGGAGATTCAACTTCGATTCAACTGTACAAACATAGCAACTCTTCGATCATTTAAGCGGTAGAGTCTACCTTCTATAGCTTTTGTTTCGCAAAGACCCTATCTTTTTAATGACTTTTGCTGTAACTTTTACTTTTTTTGTCTTTTGTTTGTGACACACAAAGCACTGTTTTTGCTTTTCCTTTCTTTACCTACTAGTTATTTTTAATATATATCCTAAACTGTAATCTAGTAATGATTATTATGTTAATAAAATAAAAATTTAAAAAAAACCTTTAACTCCCAAGAGTGCCATACATTAAAATTCAAGACAAATCCTAAATTTAAGTTTGTAAAGTATTGAAAAACAGATGGTACCATGCAAAAGTACTGCTGAGGAGGTTTCATTTGAATGGTCACACCATAGGATTTCGTTCACAAACTCAAAAGTTAGAACTACACTACATGTCTCCATAATTGACTCTGGGAGTGAAAGGGTTAATAAGATGAGGTAATTGAACCGATCACTCCAGTGTCACACTTGTTTAAAACGTTTAAATGCAGAGGACCACTCAAAACTACGATAAATAGTGGTAACTTACTTTCCGGATCTCCTTTATAAAGGGATGCGAGTACTAGACGTCGCCCAAAGTGTAGATAAACGTTTGAAATGCAAGGCTAGTACAACGGAAATTAATGGCAGGTTTAATGGCCAATATTTGGTAGTTTCTTGGTGTTGCGGATGGTGTGATCACCAAATGACGTAAAGCAAAAGATTCAAAAGACACTGAAAAATACCCACACCACAACACAAAAGCTAACCAACAATGGCTTCCGCAACACCAAGATACACCCCAATATTTCGACTAGTAGAACTAGTCTTCTACAACATTGCTATCATATAATACACTTTGTTTGTCCCCCACATTTTGCATAAACTATTGTTTGTAAATGCTCTAGGGAGGACTGCATATTTCCAAGAGCATTTCAAAACAATAGTTTATGCAAAATTTGGGGGGCAAACAAAGTGTATTATGGGCAATTCGAAAATAGAGAATAACTAAACAATTAAATTTGTTTCTGCATTTTTTTAACACTCTAAAGCGACTAAGGAGGTCATCGAGATTCAAAGGAAACAAAATTCTCTGTTTTCCGCCGAGCACTCGAGGTAAACGTCAATCGCATCATAATCATGCCACCTTTTGTCACGGTCTGATCACGTGGGCTAGCGGGCAGTGCACTGTTACCCTCTGACGTCAAAAATGTTGCCATGCCCACGTTTGCAAATGTTGCCCGCTCGTGGACGTTTGGCGGGAAACAGTTTGTTTGTTAGATGTCATGTGACCATGAATCAACCAATGAACGCGCGCGTTGTATTGAGAAAAACTCCTGGCTTTGGTTGTTCAAAAGGTGGATAGCGCTCTTGATCAGATAAATCACTAATCCAGCGGATAACAGAATGGGTTTTGTTAATACTTATCCACTGGATAGTGATTTATCCAGTGGATAGCGCTATCCACCATTTGAATAACCGGGGCCAGCTGTATAACAAATGCATTTGGTGACCAGTGCACAGCACCCATTCAGAGAATGGTAAACCTGTGCTATGACCAAGGGCGCGTTAAATTTATGTGCAAGTTTCGTGACAGTTAGCTGCTTTTAAATAGGGGATGAATATTGACCAAGGGCGCGTTAAATTTATGTGCAAGTTTCGTGACAGTTGGCTGCTTTTAAATAGGGGATGAATATTGCATGACACTTGGCGCTGTTGCACAATACCTCAGGGCTTAAAATATTCTATTATTCATCCAGTCCTTGGCGAGCAATTAACTTTTGCACTCTACTGCTAGCTTCACACAAACCTCGTTTATTCGCTCAGTGTCACAAAAATGGCTCCAGGAAATACAACAGTAACAGCTCAATCAGAAACGAAGGCTTCCGACGACGATAGCAAAACACCGAAGCGACAAATCGTCTGGCTAAACGTTTATTTCATCACGATGCTGCACGTAATGGCGTTATACGGCCTTTATCTCATGCCCGCCTC
This sequence comes from Cladopsammia gracilis, assembly GCA_022457155.1. NCBI lineage: Eukaryota > Metazoa > Cnidaria > Anthozoa > Scleractinia > Dendrophylliidae > Cladopsammia > Cladopsammia gracilis. The sequence goes on along the minus strand of JAJGOT010000130.1, from coordinate 464,201 downwards.
AAATCCATGGACTTGGGTCTGGGCATGGTTTGGCTATATCTTAGGCGGACTCGGCGTAACTGCTGGAGCTCATAGGTTGTGGTGCCACCGCTCTTACAAGGCTGTTTGGCCTCTCAGATTGTTTCTAATGTTGATCGATTGCACTGCCGGTCAAAACGACATCTTTGAATGGGTGAGAGACCATCGCGTTCATCACAAATGTTCTGAAACCGACGGAGACCCACACAACGCTACAAGAGGCTTCTTCTTCTCACATGTTGGATGGCTGATGGTTAAAAAGCACCCGGATGTCATAAAGAAAGGAAAGCAGTTGGATTTGAGCGATCTGTATGAAGACAAAATCGTTATGTTTCAGCGAAGGTAAAATATTAAAGACAACTCCCATTTTCAATTGCATTTGCCGTATCACGGTATTGTTGCTATAGGGTCCTACAGGCGTTAGGTGGGTGAGGCAGAATAAATGGGTGTTAGAATTGTGATAGGCGGCGAAAGCAAGATTCGGAGGAGTAACTGAATTGTATGCGTATTTTCATTCGTGTACATTGCAGTTATGTCGAAACTATCTACCACTGAAACATATCTCGTTCCCCTTCGGGAGTTTCATTACCCCCCGGTTTTCGTTTTTCTTTTTTTTTTTTTGTAGCAATGGGGAAGGAAGGATTGGCGACGCGTGAAAGAAAATATAGCGAGTCTCGCCTCATTTTCCCCGCTCGTTTACGGACCGATTTTTAGCTGCTCTACGGTCCCACAATCGTAACGCACCGAACAGATATACAAAATTTGCATGATAGAAGGCCTGAATATATACGTGGCATTTTGCCGCGTCCCGGCTCGGTTTGAAGACGCTTTCAGTCGGCAAAAAAAGAAAGACAGCAAGCAAGGAAAGCACTTTACTTTCATATGTTAGACGCATTTCATCATATTGAGTTTGAGTTTATAGGCCTGATCTGATTGCTTTAGGGTAAGGCAGTTATATTTTTCGACGTATTGGCGCATTTGCATGCAAAACGTAGATAAATAAATGTCACATTTATTGACAGATACACACTTTACATTTTATATTTCGATGCGGAGTAAATTTTTTGGCTAAATTGCAGAATACCCCGCAACTTATTAGCATCTTATTGAATAACAATAGTGCCTATTGTTTCATGCTTGTTTTTCCTGGGTAAGGGTGAGAGCTAGGTCTAGGAGTTTGTTAGCAGTTGCGGGGTATTCTGCAATTGCTCCGCCTGCGGATCGAAAACATCGATCACACGCATACAGGACAATTTCACACGCCTGATTCACAATTCCGGACGCCGGACTACTTGAAAAACAGTCGTTATTAGATCGGCAAGATCGCGCCGAGCTTTTGAGCACTGCGACATTCGGCAACCTTCGGAAATCATTGGAACATCTTCGGGAATCTTTGGAAATGTTCGGAAGTCGTCGAAACATCTTCGGCAATGTTCAGGAAGTCGTCGGAAATTTTTCGGAAATTCGGGTAATATGGATACGAAAATCACGCGCATATGACGTAAGAAAAGTTGGCAGATATACAAATTACATAGAGTTCAAAACACGGCTGCAAGACTAGCCTCCTGCGCAGACGTCCTTTGGGCTCGTCACGCAATGAAAGGAAAGGAAAGATTGCGTGACGAGCCCTAAGGACGTCTGCGCACTCGACATGAACACATTACACCGATATTGCGTGACCTCCACTGGCTTCCTGTCTCCAAGCGAATTGCATTTAAGATCATGCTCATCACGTACAAAGGATTGAACGGATTAGCACCTGCGTACATCTCTCAGTTGCTTGATGTTCACCATCCCCATCGCACACTGAGATCCTCAAATAAAAATTTACTACATGTACCCAGGACATGCACCGTCAATTATGGAGACAGGGCTTTCTCTGCGGCTGCACCACGCCTTTGGAACAGTCTTCCGGCCGAAATTAAGGAGGCGGATACTATATCTACTTTTAAGTCGATGTTAAAAACACGCTTGTTTTAATAGATTTTAAGTTTTAATATTGTTTTTAGTTTTGGCATTTTTTTTTAGTTTTAATCTTTCTTATCTTTTAGCTGTAGTTGTTACATTCTATTTATATTCGATATTTGTAAAAAGCATCGAGACTGATGTTAGATGCGTTTTTAAGAACCTTTATTATTATTATTATTATTATTATTATTATTTAATTATTATTATTATTATTTTTTTTATTATTACGAGAAACTTGCCGATTGTACTCTAACACGTGAATATAACTTGTGAAAAACACGAGTCTAGTAGACACGACCCCTCCTTTCTCTACAAATTTCAAAGATTCTGAGCAATAATCAAGGTAGAAGGTGCTGTTTTAGGTGATCCGGTGGTAATGCTCCATGTTTAGCACCACAGTGGGTCGAGAATGGACAATGCGTTACAGAAACATTTCAGAATGATCAATGCGTTACTTTACAGAATGATCAATGTGTTACGTTACACAATGATCACTGCGTTACGTTACAGAATGATCATTGTTCAGCTGGAGTTTTTCTCAAAACAACGCTCGCATTCATGGTTGATTCATGGTCACATGACATCTAACAAACAAACTGTTCCCGCCAAACGTCCATGATATGAGCGGGCAACATTTGCGAAAGTGGGCAACATTTTTTACCTCAGAGGGGAACCCGCTAGTGCACGTTATTAGATCGTGACAAAAGGTGGCATGATTACAACATGTATGATGCGATTGATGTTCACCGTCCTTGAGTGCTCGGCGTGTTTTTCAAACTGTATTTTTTTTTTTCAAATGCCTTTTGTTGCTATATAACAAATCACTTAATGACTGATCCCTCGGGGAAAAGTGAATTTTGTTTCCCTCGAATCTCGATTCTCGGGAAACAAAATTTACCTTTTCCCTTCTGACCAGTCTTTATGCGTTACGCAAGTTACAGAATGATGAACGCATGTCTGGTCCAGCTAAGTTGCGGGATTGCTTCCGTGAAAAACCACCTCGAATTTCTCCATGTATTGAAAACTCAGGATGGAAAAACAGCCAATACTGCTGGAAGCAATTTGGATTTGATTTCCCTACCCTTTTTAAGACAAAATTTCGATTTTTGAGACCCCATTCTAAAGCATTTACAAATTGTCCCACTGGCTTCGTTGTAGCGTAGAAATCAAACTTGACATCAATGCCGAAGCCAACGGAAGTCAGCGGCAACAAAATGATAGGCCGTCTAAGATCAAAATCAATACCCCGTTCAATACAAAAAGCCTTGAAAACCATACCCTGTCGGCATGTCCCTGCAAATGCCAGATGACACCAAGGCTGAGCACTCATTGAGATGATGGAGTACCCCCTCGGCACCCCCCCCCCCCCCCCGGGAGGGGGAAAGACCAAGATGTATAGAGCTTAGCTCATGAAATTCTAATTTGCGAGTAGACCCTTCACACCCCACACCCTCTAAGAAAAGGAAATAAACATCTGTCAATATGGCGGAATTAAAGTTTTGTCTGTGATGCCTTGAAATTACAATTTCATGGTTGTTTCATTGCAGGCATTACAAGCTCCTCGCTATTTTGTTGAATATCATAATTCCTACAGTGGGACCATGGTACCTATGGAATGAAAGCCTGTACAATTCATTTTTCATTTCTTTTGCCTTTCGATACGCTTTCGGCCTTAACTGTGCTTGGTGTGTGAATAGCTTTGCTCATATGTGGGGAACAAGACCTTATGACAAGGGCATTAATCCTGCTGAGAGCCTTACTGCCATCATATCAAGCTGGGGGGAAGGTTTTCACAACTTTCATCACACATTCCCTCACGATTATGCAACAAGTGAATTTCCGTCGCCGTTGAATGTCACCAAAATGGTTATTGACGTATGGGCGCTGTTAGGACTGGCATATGACTTAAAAACTGTTTCCAAGGAGACGATATTAAAGAAAAGAATGCGATCTGGAGATCTGCAACACCTAAAACAACTTGATAACTAAGCATTGCATAGAATTGCATGTATGTAACGGTTTTCCCTTTGACTGTCACAGATTGAAATAAGCCAAGACAATGTTATTTGGCTTCGCTTCTGGCACGTTGAAGAAACGTTTAGTTCATTTTAGTCAAATATACTAATCAAACAATAAACCAATTTATAATGCAGTAATAATAATCGCGTTCGAAGAACGCAATCTTAATTTCGTGTTGGTTTCCCTGTGCCTTACATGCAGTAAAATTTGAGATTTTTTGGTGTCCGGTCTTCCAAATGGCCGCCCCTATTGCTTTTTTCAGGGGCTCATTTACGCCGGAAGTTCCTTAGAACGCGTCTCCATAATCTCCGATTACTGCTAGTAATAAAAACGCTTCACTTTTAATAGTCTGTCCGCAGGCACTTTCACAGGATTTAGTAAACAACTACATCTACAGAAAGTCCGCATCGAAATAAGTCGCGAACAAATCTTTTTATTATAACCGGATGCGGGGTGTTTAATAAGATGAAGCAATTGAACTGATTAGTCTTGCTCTTGTTATTAGAGCAGTTTTCAATTGAGTGTCAAAAGTAATTAGACAATTGCTTTGGTTTTGCATTGCTACGCTTTGTGATTGGCTAAAAAATCTCGCGCCACTTTCTCGACCAATCATAAGTAAAACCAAAACCAATCGTGACTTACTCGCACGTGTTTTCCCGCGCTTGGCGCCAGCTACATGTAATTGCTTCGAGCTCTGATTGGTTCATTGGATTGTTTACGACTGCTGTGATTGGTCAGAGTAATTACTTTGGTTTTGGTTTTACGACACTCAATTGAAAACTGCTCTATTAGTATTACTTCAGTAAAAGTTGTTAGGAGTGTCATCATTGTTTAGTTAGTATCAACTTTAATAGTTTTGTTAGAGCAGTTTTCAATTGAGTGTCGAAAGTAATTACACAATTGCTTTGGTTTTGCATTGCTACACTTTGTGATTGGCTAAAAAATCTCGCGCCACTTTCTTGACCAATCAGAAGTAAAACCAAAACCAATCATGACTTGCTCGCACGCGTTTTCCCGTGCTTGGCGCCGCCGACATGTAATTGCTTCGAGCTCTGATTGGTTCATTGGATTGTTTACGACTGCTGTGATTGGTTAGAGTAATTACTTTGGTTTTGGTTTTACGACACTCAATTGAAAACTGCTCTATTTGTATGTTACCTTGATGTTATCAGTTTAAGCCATTATCATTGATGTAATAATTAGTTTTTTAGTCGTGCTCCTGTTGATAGCAGTGACTTTTGACACTGATGGAGTTACCATCTATAAATAAAGGCGTCTGCCATATTTAAGTGAAGTTTAAGCAATATTAAACAGACATTAAATCTAATGAATAATTTGAGTCATGTTTAGGCAACTTAAAGTGGACTTAAATAAATGCCTTCATTTAAGCATTATTTAGGTTTCCTTAAATGTGTCTTAAATCTCAATTGAGATTTAAACTATGTTTAATTTTTCATTAAACCTGCATTAAATTTGAGCCTTAAGTTATTTTAACGTAGGTTTAAGCAAAACTTAAATTTACTAAACTTGTGCTTAAGTCAAGATTAAGTCAAGTTTAATAACACTTAAATTAGACCATTTCGCCTAGTGCCTGTTCCAGGCATTCAGATAGTGGGGAAAGCGCGAAAAGTTGAGGAAGGTGCGAAGAGAAGCGAGCGAAAAAAAATGCGGGGAGACTGGGGAGAGGAGGCGAGGGGAGGCGAGGGAGCGTTCACTCGTCTCCCCTCATTTTTTTGCCTGCGGATACAGCCGCCTCTCCGCAGGCTAGCATTTTTTTCGCTCGCTTTTCTTCGCGCCTTCCACAACTATTTTCGCTTATCCCACCATCTGAACGCCTGTAACAAGCTGCACTGCTTACTACATAGTCTTGTCGAGTCAAATACTTTCGTCCATTTTTGGTATCATTTAGTTCGGAAGAAATTCATTTTAGTTTGACTTTTATAACATTTTCCTGAAGTATTGTTATTGTTCATTGATACTCGAGTCCATAATACACAATATTGGAAAGTACGCTAATTGTGCGGTGTTGTGGTTTCGCTTCCCTTCGTTGTGTATAGGTCGCTTCTCGAATTCTTGTTCAACAAACTACACAAATTTGAATAACAAAATACGCGCATTTGAACGCGCGCGTAAAATGCGTGTAAAATGCGTGTACTACACGGACTTCACACGCATTTTACGCGCGTTTTACACGTGCATTTTACACGCGAGCGGTACTTTACTATTATAGCGCGAAAGCGCGCGTGATATCGCCTAATTCTTAGCTAATTCTCAACACATTGATCACAAAGCACAGTTTGAAGAAAAAATATCGAGGCCGGTCCGTCATTTTTGCATTCTCTTGTCAAAATGCGAAATTTACCTCCATCGTTGGATATACGTCATGTAGACATAGTGTATATCGATAACTTTTTGACCATATTTGGGCAGTGTATCAATGTGTTGAATTATAATGTACAATAGCTGCGGTCACACTCGAACCCTTCCCCAAAGCTCCCCATGGGGAAATAGCTTGGGTTGGCTCGCTATGGGCTTTGAACGTTTTCATGTTTGCGGACACACGCAGAAAAATTGCCCAAGGGGAAGAAAAATGATGCACATGTTAGGCCTTTTAAAGTTATAATAAAAGATATAATGTTGAAGCAACTCGGGTTACTGTTGTGAGCAGAAGAACTGTGGACTTTGCCTTCAACAGTTGTAAAGTTATTGTTGTGTTATAACAATTTAAAATCGGGGGCTTTTACTTATACGGGGTGTCCCAAAAGTTCGTTCCTCTGATTTATGTTAAAATAACTTTTGATTCACAAGCGATATATGCATCAAAATACCAGCAGTTCTTAACTGTTATGTACAATATTTTCATACGTAGTTTCAGTAGCCTGAGTGGTTGCCATTATTTTTTATCACATTTCGTAGCCGCTCCGGCATGGAGTGTGATCATTCTTGTAGCGTGGAAAACGGGACGTTTGCCATTGCTAGTTTGAGCCGCCGTTTCAGTTCCTTCATGGTCTTCGCGATAGGATCTTTGTATGTGAATTCATCTATTATACTCCAGAGATTCTCGATCTGGTTGATGTCTGGAGAATTGGCTGGCCACTCTGCTTTCTAAATAAAATTGGGAAATTTGTTTCGCACCATGTTTGCGTGTCCTTAGCTGTGTGAGCTGGTGCCCCGTCTTGGGCCAATGTCATGTTACGGTTCGAACTGAAAAGTTTTCTTTTCACAGTTGTTTCACTTGAAGATTTACGACACAGAAGTGTTGTGCGCCTTGTTGATTTTCCTCGTTTGCACTTTGCCTTCTCGAGGACGTTTTTAGCCTTATCGCTTAAGATTTTCGGTCTCCCTTTTCGTGTCTTGTGTTAAAAAAATTAGGCTTTTGACGACCACTTTACTACCCAAACAATGCTTGGTTGGGAAAAATCAGGAAATGTTTGAAAAAATCCTTCGTCAACTTATTTCTGAGGAATAATCTAGTAAACGATTCACTGATCCAAAGGTCTTTCAAGGCGTGTCCACCTAAATGTCATTTTCCCGCCACTTAACATGGGTTTAATGGAAATATCCCGTTCACGTTTCAAGCAATCTAAAAACTCCCTGCTCATCTCATGAATCTGTGGGGTGTTTTGTAAATTTTGGGGTGATTTTAGGGTATGTTTGGGAGAAAAATAGTTTTTTTCTCAAAGCCTAACTTCGTTGACTATGATTTGTTCCCCTTTAAAAAAATGGTCAATTTCTTCCTCGTTATGTTTTTGTATTATTTTGTAAATAAGTAAAGGTATTGTAGCATGGTCTTGACCAAAAAAAGGACAAAAACCCCGTGACAATCCTTAACTCAATCTTCAGTGAGTCGTGTCCCACCTCCGCATCATAAAGTTGAAAACGTGGGTGGGGGGGGGGGGGGGGGGTGGAGGGGAAGGAGGGGGAGGCGATTATTTCGAAATGCATTCCACAAAATAAGCGATTAAAACTTACAGAGAACCAGGTTGGTCTTCTTGTGTTTCTGTCTCTAGGTCAACGAAACAATTGTCCACGGTTACGATCGTACTTTATCGGTTTCTGCCGTGATGATGTCTCGCAAATTTTACTTTTTTACGTGGTCAGATCAGCCTTGCAGTTCATTGTTTTTGTTCATTCATTTTTGGGCTGGTTAGGTCTCGCGTAGATCCAACGTATCATTAGCAGCATTATCGTTTGCGCTCTTCTACAGTTTACTTTTATTTCTATATATTTTGGGACCGTCGGTCTTTTCAGATCCGATATGCTGTGTTTTCTTTCAGCATGGTTTTGCCCATGCGTTTAAATGTTCAGATCGGCTTTGTCCATCTACATTTCAATTTGCGAGACATCTTTGCGATATACTGTGGGCTCCTTGTTCCCGAAACACGTGATGTGGCACGCGTGTTTCGGGTTACAAGTGAGTTCATAGCACGGAACCTGATATTGTGAACGGGTCATTGTGCAGTCTATTTGCGCTGGCTTTCTTGCTGGCGACATTTAGATCGTTACACCGTGCTGATGAGTTGCAATAACAACGAAACAATTGTCCACGGTTACGATCCTACTTTATCGGTTTCTGTCGTGATGATGTCTCGCAATTTTTACGTGGTCAGATCAGCTTTGCAGTTCATTGTTTGTCTCTAGGCCTGTGTCTGACTGTGTATTTGGTTGGTTGTTGGTTGTTGTTGTTGTTGTTGGTCTGCCTGTGTTTCTGTCTCTAGGTCTGTGTCTGACTGTGTATTTGGTTGGTCTGCCTGTGTTTCTGTCTCTAGGTCTGTCTGTGTATTTGGTTGGTCTGCTTGTGTTTCTGTCTCTAGGTCTGTGTCTGACTGTTTATTTGGTTGGTCTGCCTGCATTTCTGTCTCAAGGTCTGTGTCTGACTGTGTATTTCGTTGGTCTGCCTGTGTTTCAGTCTCCAGGTCTGTATCTGACTGTGTATTTGGTTGGTCTGCCTGTGTTTCTGTCTCTTGGTCTGTGTCTGACTGTGTATTTGGTTGGTCTGCCTGTGTTTCTGTCTCTAGGTCTGTGTCTGACTGTGTATTTGTAAAAAGAATGGGTTAGTTTCTAACGCCGGAAACTGTGGTGCTGCGTCGGTGAAGGAGTGAAACACGAAAAATTTGTTTTATCATCTGAGTTGATAAGGACGGTCAGAAGGACGACGGACACCTTTTTGAGACTTAAATAACGGAGTAACTGGTTAGCTTTCAGTTGAGGTTAGGAGTAGCAACCCGAGAAGCTAGGTGGTACAGTGGTACGGTAGGCTATGTAAGCCTAAGCCTAGCTGAGGTCACAGGTTCAATCTTGAGTGGGGATTTTAGATTTTCTTTTTTACACTTAAAAATGTGTTGAAAATAAAATGCTAAGTGTCGACATTACGTTATATAAGTCTCAATAAGGTGTCCGACGTCTTTCTGGATGGTATGATTAAGGCACAACCCTGTCAATCGTGTGGCCAAGCTCAAAATAAAGACACGTGACTTTCAAGGGAAAGAACAACCTTTACATTTTTTTTCCTTGTCACTCTTATTACATCATGGTATATATACCACTAGCTACCACTAAAACAGTGATTTTCTAAAAAAGGTCAAAATTATAATCGATCGATTGTACAATCAAATGAGGCTGTGTGACCTTGTACACGCCAAATATATCCAAATAAAATGAATAATTTATAACCTTTATTCTCTTAGTGAATACGTCTGCAAATACTTTTAATTCTAAAACCTAAAAATACCTATTGATTCAAGCCCCAATGTCAAGATAAGAATTCTTCTCATCTGTCTTAATGCGTGTCCTATACGTTCCACAAGATCAAAAATATTCCTAACTGTCAAACGTGCTTCCATTTTTGCTGGAGACTGAAGGCGAAATGCTAAAGTGTAAAAACCTTTCAACTAAAAGCTATTGAGCAGTATTTTTTGTGTGATGCTGTAGTCCTTTGTGTTTGAGCACTATGCTCTACATTATGGTTTCCTTTATTCTCGTGACCGAAAGCCCTGATTATGTCCTGATAATATAATTTGAGGAGAAATTGTTTTCTTATCTTGATTGGGGCATAAAAGATTTCATTACAAGGCACTTAATAAAAATACTTCATTCTGCGAATTGATGAAGTTAATTAGTTAATTCCGAGTTTAAGTTTAACTTGGTGCACTCGGGCACTTGACCGAGAAATCAGCTCAGTTTGATTCCGTTGTCAGTGACCAATGCCTTTACCCTTACCAAAAACAATAAGTCGCTTGAGTGTTTCTAGCTTCAAAGCTTGGGGATGAGAGCCTGAAGTGCGACCAATCAAAGCTTGATGGGTAAGTGTAAACATTAAAATAGAAGTAATTTACTGTTATGTGTTCACTACAAAGTGATTCTAACTAATCACTGTGTAGTTTGAATCTGTGGATGAAATCGTTAAGTGTGACCATAAATGCATATGGAAGCTATCGAGCAGTACTGTTCTTTTGAAGCTGTTGAACAGTACACTCTCCCGTTGCTATCCACATTTTTCAAATTTGACTGTACATGTTAAGAAACTATGTCAGATTTCTGCTGTGGCTCTCTTAGGGGCTATTCATATGATACCACAATTTCGTCTCGGTATCGTGTAAACAAATACATGGAGATGGAATGAACTCGTTCCAGAATGAAAGCTATTCCGGTATCATGTGAATAGCCCCTAAGATGGCGAAGGTTTATTAGTACGAAGCGAACACTAGTGTCTTGCATGGAAGCGTATTACTTTCTTATTTAAACTCTTATACATTCACTTTTTGCAAACTGATTTACTTCATAAACTGCATTTAGAGATAAATATCATATAATGTATCATAAAATTTATAATAGCCAAATAAAAGTACCTTAATTGCAATACAATTGGCCAAACTGCTGGGAATGGCCTTGTATTTTGTTTACTTTTTATATTTAAGAATAATTGAAAGACAAACTCTACTAAGTAAAACTGAGCTAACTTTTTGACACCTGAACACAGTTCATCTGGAAATACGGCTACGTCTGCATGACACGATGTAAAAACATTTACATTAAATCGCTAATAAAATCTAAATCTGCGTTAGGAAGTTGAATAATGTTATAATTTAAATGTGGTAACACGAAGCGGAACTGTACAACGTTTGCAACCTTTCTTTTATACTCTTGATATAGATTATAGTATTTAAATATACATAGATAAGACCAAAATAAAATCAGAAAAAAAAAAGATTAAATGAAAAGTTCAGCCCAGCCTCGTTTTGGCAATTCTTGCGCTAAACTCGAAAATGTTATTCGTCTTACACAATTAACCACACACAACTAACACAGAACACATTCGCTGATCGAATGTCCATTAAATTGCCTTACACTTACTCCAAAATCAACGGCTAGAGTCGTCTAACGCGATCTTTGTGGACGAAATCCTAATTTGCACATTTGCGAATTTTTTATTCTTTTGAGCTCGTCCCGGACGAGCTGGTAATAGCGGGGCTCGTGAAATTTAATTCCACTTGTATGCTTTTTGTAATCCGCTTCAATCGTGAAATTTTCAAAATCCTCCCTCCTAAACAGCCTCCCAATGTTTTTATCGTGGTTCAAAATATCATTTAACAATTTTTAAGAACAGTTTGTATGTGACAGAATAGCCTACAATAACAATAAATGATCAACGGTATGTCTGGGCGAAACATCCACATTCATTTCTATTTCGGCGTCTAAGGCCCGGTTCAAACGTCGAACTTCACATGTGCCGAACCTAATGCAAATGAGCAACAACAATAGATTTTTCTCATTTGCATTAGGTTAGACACATGTGAAGTTCGACGTTTGAACCGGGCCTTTGTTTTTCAACCAGCTGAAAAGAATTATTAAGCTCAAGTGAAACCGTGTAAAACGAGATTCAATATAAGGCACAAACGCTATGAATAAAAGGAATATCACCACAGTCTTAGGTACAGTGCGGTTCTTAATTAATTCAGAGTACTAACTAAGCCAACTCTAAGCCTACATATACTATGCAGGCAGCTGTTAAAATCACTTACTATTGTTATGGAAGCGTCCTGTGGTATATCAGAGCCAGTTCTGGTAGTGTCCTGTGACACAAGTCTGTGTATAAGGGGCCACAGTAATGAGCGTGTCAATTGGATAACTGACTCCAGTTCGTGTGGCAGTTGTGATGGCTGTTAGCGACGCTGGGTCGATACCATTCATGTCCCCAATCCGCTTAGCAGAATCCATAAAAGACGACAAATAGTTCTGTGAGTTTACAAGGGCAAGATTCGATGAAAGTCCGTTCCCCGCCGTGAAAAGTGGGTGGAATGGCGGCATGTAAAAGCTTGGAAATGTCGGAAAAGGGGCACCGAATTTGTATGGGCTGTAGCTGCCGAACAAGCGATTGGCCGCCATCGAAAGATCTAAGTAAGATCTCTCGGGTCCACTACCAAGCTTGTCTCTTTCTCCCGCGGAGAGTGGAAATGGTGGTAAAAATGGAAATCTTGGAGAAGCGGAAATTTGCAATGGCGGTTCTGAAGCACTGGGCTGCATGATAGAGACGTCACGCTCCTTGGCAGGTAGTCGGGATGGTATGGGTTGCGGAGGTTTCTCTGCATTGCTATTACCAGGAGGCGGTCCTGACGAGGCTCTCTCGTCCCCGAGAATGCTACTTATTCTGTAAGACGATGAAGCGGTGTTGGACTTGTTTTCTTTGCTGTTTTCACCTCCTAAAAGCCTGGAAACACTAAAATTGAAGCTGGTGCTTCCTCGTTCCTCTCGTGACTTGACTACTGATGGCTCATTGTTGATGACTTTACTGGCATCTAAGCTTTTGGGGTGGGAATTAACGATTCTCTCAGGAATTATTCCATTTGGCGCAGAGAAGCCTTTTAGCACTTCACTATGTGATGATGGTTCCAAACGATTCACATTAGGATTTGGACCAGATGACACGTGGTTTGATACTAACGTACTCCCATCTCTTGTAGTACTACTAGACAACATGGCGCCCTTGAATCCTTCACTGCTGAGCTGCCCATGAAGCGAAGATACCCAATTTTGTTGTCTCGCAATTGGTGACAGTTCTTTGTTCTGTGAAACACCTAAAGAGTGCATCCATAAATTATCTTGATGTCTCCCTCTGGGGACCAACTGAACGGGTTGGCGAACATGATTATTTTGTTCTGTCTTTGTAAGAGACAATCTAGATGACATTTCCTCCTTGATACCAATCGCATTGCGTTCGTCGTCTTTATTACTTGGAAGAACTTTAGAAGTGTAATTTTGTTCTGTATAATCCACTCTGGAGTTTGCTGGTTGCAGAGTAGAAGGATGGCGATCTAATAAACTTGGAGTACAATTAACTGAGGTCTCGTTCACGGCATTTCGCTTCACAGTGTCACCATTCATTGACGAAGGCTCAAAAGAATGACCCGCGTTAGAAACGTGGCTATTGGTGATGCTGGGCTCAATGTCCACTCTTGACAGAGCTGTCTCTGCCAGCATATCCAGATATCCAACCTCTCGCTGCTCTTCGACGTTTGGTTGCAGGGCAGTAGCCTCTTTCTCTGAGGCTTCAGACTCCATGTTGGCAGTTTCCTCCTCCATCTTCTTCTTCGCCACCTTTTGTTCCCATTCACCGAGTCCGTGAAGCGTGAGGTTCATGTGCTTATGTTGATAAAACACGAGACTGATGCGTGTGGGGTGCTGCCGTCTGGGGTTCTTAAGAGGAGTCGTAGCATGCAGCTCTTTCCTTGCCACCTCGATAAGCAAAGATCCATGGCCAAGAGCAATTGCTACTCCACCCATGTTTTCCTCGATCTTGAACGACTTTCTCGGCTGCTCGACGTTGAAGACATCCTTGCCAACTTTACGATTTGCCGCTTCTTCTTTTATATTGGCATTTTCATCAACTGGCACAACACTTGATGCTCGCATGAGCGGGACCTCTTTGTCATCAACCCATTTGATCTGAGAAGGTGTTCTTCCCATGTCCTGAGTGGCGCCATTAAAGTGATGAATCACCGCCTTTGGTTTAGCGTACTCCGTGCCGCCTCGATTTGTCGATGAGCCGCTCATTCCAAAGGATTTAGCGAAAGGCATTTGACAGTTCCAAGGCCCAGGCATAAATGGGACCTTTCTATCATCAGCGTAACCAGCCGCCGAATTGTGAAAGTGATTTAAGTGTCCGGGATTGCGATACAAATAAGGAATGTGGTTTTCGTCGACCCAGTGCACCTCGGGCGCATGGCAGTGATTTAAAACGTAATTATTTCCGAGATGAGGGTGGAACTGAAATAATGACGAGCCGTGAGGAGGGTAGCGTCCGTTATAACAATTGCTCATCACGTGGTTTGAAGCGGGGTGATGGTGGATTACAGAGGTGGGAAAACCATGTACCGACTGCACATGTCCATGTGGGATGCGGTGCCCATCCAAGGGAAAAAACGGCTGGTTGTTGTTCACATCGTGAAAGATTTCTTTGCGTTCTTCTTTGGGATGTTGTTCGTGATTACTCGCTACTTTGTTTGTCTGGTGTTTTGGAGAGTTTTCCTGACCAGAGACAGTTGAGTAACCAGGTGATACCCCTAAAGGAGGGTCAATAAAGTGGCTGGGCATCACGTAATTGGGCGTCACAGGGAGCCCATCTTTGTCGAGTAAACGGTTTAACGGCAACACATGGAGCTGTTCATCTTCTGAGTTGTCAGAGTCTGGCCTCAGAATGGTGCACACCTGTGGTCGAGCAAAGAGAAGGAATAAACCATCTTTGTGTGGATATAAAACTACAATTAAGCTGATTTGTCATTCATTTTCTTACGAAAATCAATCTCAAAGTAGAAATAAAATAGGTAAACGATTTTTCGTTTGTCTCACGATGGAGTCACTTTAAGATGTTGATCGCGACGTTTCGACTGCTATTACTGCTAGTCTTCATCAGGCGATGAGGTCGATTGGTTACGTGTCGCTTATGTAGCACGTTGGCTTGTTGCTATTGGTGCATTTCGATCCTCATTATTATTCCGAAAAGATGTTGTTCCCTCTCCGGTCCGATTTGATATCGGTCGGCTGTTATGCTTCTTGATTGTAGGCATCCACGCTTCGGGAATTTCAATTCCACTATCTCTGTTGATGTTATTAGGATGAAGTCTTAACAGCCGACCGATATCAAATCGGACCGGAGAGGGAACAACATCTTTTCGGAATAATAATGAGGATCGAAATGCACCAATAGCAACAAGCCAACGTGCTACATAAGCGACACGAAACCAATCGACCTCATCGCCTGATGAAGACTAGCAGTAATAGCAGTCGAAACGTCGCGATCAACATCTTAAAGTGACTCCATCGTGAGACAAACGAAAAATCGTTTACCTATCTTACACACCACGATGAACAACAACCACATTTTTAGTAACATTGACCTAGAAATAAAATGTAACCATGGAGAATGCTATAGAAAGAGATTGGGTGTGTACTTATTTTGCAGAAGGCTATGTAAACAAAAATGTGACGTCACAATTACTGTAAATAACAACAAAAGAAAATGACTTGTATAGTATGATACAAGTACTGAAGAGGGTTTTTTTTTTTCGCCCAAGATTAACATACAATTTGGCATTCTCCCTCAACTCTTCCTCGTGTTTGCTTGAGGTTATGTGAATATGCACACCTTCTTTTGCTTTTTAGTTTTTAACTGTGTTCATAGACTTCATACAAAAACATTCCTCCGGTTTTTGTCCCGAAAGGGGATTTCACGAGTAAAACAGATAAATGAGGCAGCAACACTAGTTAGCAGCGAGGGTTATTTTCCAAACAAGACGCAAGCCGAGTTCTAAAAAAACATGTTTCGTTTCATGAAACGTGTCACGATATATTTTTTTTAAAACGTGGCCCAATAGCGCGTTTCTGTCTTTTGTGCTTTGCTAAGAAGATAAAACGTACAGTGTGTGTTACCACCAACCTCGTTCCCCAGGGGGCGGGAAGAAGAGAGACCCTGGGAACGAGGTTGTGTTACCACTAGAGTTACTATAACTTGAGTTCTTTTGATTGTCATTAGCATTGATTACCTTATTGGTACTAATTTTCGCGTCGCTTTAATTTCGCGATTTTCGCGATTTAAAAAAAATCGCGAACTTAAAGCGACGCGAAAAAAAAATTCCCGCGAACTTTAATGTCGCGAAATGTAATACCCTGCTATATTTCTTGTTTTCTCAATTTAATGAAGAAACATGTCTACGTATTGTGTATAATGTGTAAAAGCTCTATGGCATGCCTACAGATGATAAACATAGATACACCCGTTCACTGACACCGAGCTTGCCCTAGAAATTGATTAGAGGCTCAAGAACTTTATGCCAATGGTACACATAGCTCTAGTCTAATTCACGGCTACAATGTAAATATGTATAATTATACAATTGCAAAGAACGTTAAGCATAAGGAAAATGTCTTTGACTATGCCTATGGCACACGATGCGGTTTCTACAGTTTGGTTTCGGTTATGAGTTGATGATTTTCAGCAATAAGAAGTGCAAAATAATAATAAAATTCTCGACATAAAACGTGTTTTGCTTTTTTTTTTCATTTTTGCGAAAATTAATTCCCTAAGAAAATAATTTTGCACCCAAATTGCGAAAATAAAGACCCGCGAAATATGCCGACCTTTTTTCGCGAAATTAAGTGCCCGCGAAAATTTGTACCAATAAGGTATAACTAGAGTTTGTATAAGGTTGATTTTAGCATTAGTTAGTTAGTAATTAATAATTTTTCTCATACCTGATGATGCTTTTTACCGTGGAAAAATAAAGTTATTGTATTGTACTGAATTTTATTTCCAAACGACCTAGTGCGTCAGATGTCAACAAAACAACTTGCAATAGACTTTGGTCGATCAAACTTTAAAAGTAGTTTCCTTTTGGCTTTTTAGTGTGAGTTAATTTAAGATCGCGGGCCATTGAAAAGAGCTGAAAAGAAATATGGTCAAGTCCGTGATATTTAAGGAAGACAGCCATATCATCGGCCGGTGATTTTTGTACAAGTAATTCCACAACGATGCTTTTCAGCGAAGAATGGCATATTCGTATCTTCCTTCCAACAGAGTTTTATCTGCTTAGATACCGCGAGAATACTGCATGTATGAAGAAAATAGTACAATACCCGAAGGAAGCCAGCTGTAAACTTCATAGTCGTGTCACGGTATTGATCCCAAGGTCACGTAAAAATGAAAAGAGTGATACCTTATTATAGGAAATTAACGCTCCTGTATATTAAGGTCTTTGAAATTAACGCGACTTAAATTAACGCGAATTGGAGGGAAAATTTCTTTGGAATAAAGGAAATTAACGCGAGAGAATAGGCAAATTTTCAAAATGAAGAAAATTAACGCAATTATTGATGTCTGTAACGATATTTTGGCTAACTATGTAGTACAAAACAAAAACGGATGTCAAAAACCGCTCTTCTGAAAGCAAGAATGAACTGGAAATATTGCAGATGACATATCTTTAAGGCTTTTACATTGTAAAAGACTGAAAATAGTGTACAGAAAAGAGGTTATTGTTTCCTAGTTGCTATATGTGTTCGGACAATATCCAGAATTTGGGGTGAAATTAAGGTCTCGGAAATGAACGCTCCACTTAAATAATGTCGCGGAAATTAACGCTCACAAAAATTAACGCGACTTAAATTAACGCGAATTTTGAGAATTCGCGTTAATTTCATGGAGCGTTAATTTCCTATAATAAGGTAACAGCAGGTTCCGTTACATTTTGCTGCGCCTTTTTTAACACGCGAACTCTGAAGTTTAAGCCGCAGCTAATTTTAACATTCGACACAGCCGTCAATCATGATTACGGCGACAAACATAAGACCGCTAAAAACAGACAGAATGGATCGGAATGCACCCCAACCACAACCCACAAATTTGACCTTTGACCCTGTCGAGTTAAATATCCTTGTTTCCTGAGATGTCCGCTACGATATTGGGCAATGAAAAACCAAAATGTTCAGTTGAGATTACTTTAGAGTTCACATGTTATTGAAATGCGCAGTAAGACTGGTAATTACCACGGTCGCTCCGCCATCCATGTTACGCAAATCCTTGTGGCTATGCGCACAGAAGTCCATACAACACGTGACCCCAGAGAATGGTCGCTTCTCGTTATTTCCGATGCGGCACTCGAGACCTTCCTTTTCTTGTCTTACCTGGCAAATAAACTCACAAATTAGGTTGGAGCACAAGAGGTTATACAGAACGCTTGGTTTGTTTTATGCAACGGACGAAACTCTTGTTGCCCCTGGTTACCAAGCCGCTTCTTGCTACAGGTATGCGTATTAGCTATTTAACTTCTTCTATCCACTTGTTTTCTTTATACCTTTACTAAAAGCCGGTATTGTACGGTTGATTTATTTTATGCTAACTACGAAACTCCTGTTGATCACTGACTGCTACTGATTCACCGGGAGCCCCGGGGTTTGAAAGACGAAAGAGATACTTTTCGTACAATAACCCTTTCACAAATGCATGTCAAATGGTCTCTCTTATCGTGTTGTTTCTTTAGACATGGTATTTTGCTTATCATTGTCACTTTCCACTTGGGTGCATTAATAAGTACTAAGAAAACACTGGTGGTTACCCTCAGATGGATTAGCATCCCATCCCAAAGGGAAATCATATAAATTTGTAAAATATTGAAAAACAAATGGAACCATGCTAAGGTACTGGCGAAGAGGTTTCAATTGAATAGTTGAATGGTCACATCATTGGATTTCGTCGACAGAATCAAAAGTTGGAATTGCATTGCATGTCCCCATAATTGAAACTGCGACTGAAAAGGTTAAGCACCAGCAGTTCTGGACCAATACGCTCACGAGAACTACAATTCTATTCACTGTGTTAAGTTTCTCTGACACTTTAGACTACGTATGTAGTCTACTTTACCTGATTGTTGAAAGCCTGTGGAGCTATCTTCTCGTATGCAAATGACAAGTCAGTCGCCAAGTCTTGCATCATTTTTTCTAATTTCTCCTCCTGTTAAGTTGTGAAAGAAATTTTTTCTGGCTTAACGAACACTTAAAAGAGGAATAAATAATAGACTGCCATCTCTCTTAAATGTACTACGGCACAACTACATTGGAATATTTCTCGCACTTTTCGCGTGCGCTTCTACGAAAAAACTGAACAAAGTGGGAGCTCCTAGGTAAACTTCAACAAGGGGAAAGCTCATAACGGACGCGACGCCAGATTTTCAATAAGAAGAACTAATTGGTCTTACCAGGCAGACCAGAAAATAATAAGTATGTACTAATAGTCACGCTATGGACCGTGATATCATAGAGAATCCGTGATATCATAGAGAATCCGAATCTTAAATATAGCAAGCGCATATACAAGACATAATGGCGTACCTCAGTGGGATCAAGTAATTTAAATTTACGTGGCGATTTGCTCCGAGTAAACTTGCATCCATTGTAGTACATACTCCAGGAGCAGCCAAAGGAAAAGGACGCGCCACAAGTGTCATCACTGATCCCCTGACAGGCACACGATTTACTGCGAACAAATAACAAAGCAAATCCGTGAAAAGGAGGAATATGCGTTGAAATTGCGAAGGAGGGAAGAGCGTGGCTGCGGTGACTGGAATGGACGCTGGGTCGATTGGCATAATTACTGCAGTAAATGCAGTTAATGTTTTACACTTATGGCAACAAACACTGGACTTACTGGACTTATTGCGCATGCGATCACCGAAGTTATTATGCAAGCTGACGTAAGAAATGAAGAAACTGGTCCGGACCCGTGTTTTTTCAGGTTTTGGGCCATAGACGTCTATGGCTTCAAAACCTGAAAAAACATGGGTCCGTACCAATCTCAAAAGACATGGTACGCATAGTTTACACGGGCGAAAATGTGAGGTCAGTACTCCTTTCTTGACGGGTCCGTACCCATTTTTTCTGTCATGTAAACGGCCTTTAAAAGGCACAGTAATCATTAAAATTTCTCTCTAACAGTTTTATTACTTTATGCTTCAGCTTCACAAATGGATAGACTACAGGATATACTTTTGGGGTCAAGGAAATGTAAATTTGAAGAACCCAAAATTTATCAAAATTTACGCATTCAGCGGCGCGTGAGGAGTGGGGGTGGGGGGTCATTTTAGTGGTACATTACTGAGCAAATTGCGCATAGTGCATCACTAGAAGAACAAATGCAGGAAAGTAAAACTAATAAGAAGTAATAATAACAAGGAAAGAAGGAGGAAGGGGCTATTATCTTACGTTTCATTTATCCCGCATCGTCTAGCGGTGGGTACACCGTGCTGTGGTAAAACAGTGCTCAGGTGTTTGTACAAATTATCCGCTCGTTCCTGGTTAAGGCCTTCCCATAATACAATGTTCACTACTATTAGTGACGTATCACACACGTGATCAGCACGCTTCCTTGCGATGACCAAGATCTTCTCCTCCTCACCCGACCGACGAATTACCTGATTATTTCAAGAAGAACAAAGGAACAGTTTGTGTTTTCACTCTACATACTTATGAACGTGCAAAGCGTGAGTAGGAGCACAAGCGAGGGAAAGGGAAATAAAATAAACGCCTGTCTGTCTTTCATGAAAAGAATTTGGCGCCAGCATACTGGAAACTTTTATGGATGAATCCCATTGGCTAAAAGAGGTGGGTAAGTATGCAATGTTTGTTGGATGCTTTGAATGATTGTTGTTGTTGTTGTTGTTGTTGTTAAGATAATAGGGAGCAACCACGATGACAACGCCAACGGAAAAAAATTCACTATCCTTTAAATTACTTCATTGCAATTGTCTGACGGGGGGGGGGGGGGGGGGGTACTCAACAAAGTTTTGTACGGGGATGCTCCGCCCCAAGGTCCAAACCCTTACCCTTTCATATACCGTTTATGACAGAAAAGGTACCCGTTTCATATACATTTCATAGAAAATGGTACCCCTTTTATATAGCCTTTACATGCGTCTGTTTGATGTATTTTGAAAGGCACTTTTTATAATACTAAATGGCAGTTTTCCCTATCCTCTTTTTACTTCAACTCGTGTTTTCCCTCCCATTCCCATACTTCGTGAAATCCCTACCCTTTCATATACCTCCAGCCTAAAAACGGTACCCCTTTCACCAGGGCGGAACATCCCTGTATAGCCCATTATAGGGAGTAACCCCCCCGGGTGCAATTGTTATAATTTATTTCATTTGTCCAGTGCCCGAATTGTCCAGGAGCTGAATAATATACTACTAATATGGTTACTCACCCATCTTGCTATAGGACAGCCAAGGTGATTTTTTCCTTCTTTGCCAGCATAACCAATCTAAAAAAAGAATCAATTTGAAAGATTTACTTAATTGATGCAACATGAAAAACTTCCTGACATGTACACATCTTTAACCATAAGATGATTCCAACTTTGTCCTTCATGTGTTATAAAGTATCAATAAAGCAATTTTTAATTAAAAAACTCACACTGCTTTCTCAATCAATTAGAAGAAAAACCAAAAGCAGTTTTGTTAATGTTTTGTCATAAGCTACATGTATCTGCTTTAGGTTCTGATTGTTTCACTGGGTTGCCTGTGTCTGATTGTTTCACTGGGTTGTCTGTGTCTGATTGTTTCACTGGGTTGTCTGTGTCTGATTGTTTCACTGGGTTGTCTGTGTGTGATTGTTTCACTGGGTTGTCTGTGTGTGATTGTTTCACTGGGTTGTCTGTGTCTGATTGTTTCACTGGGTTGTCTGTATCTGATTGTTTCACTGGGTTGTCTGTGTCTGATTGTTTCACTGGGTTGTCTGTGTCTGATTATTTCACTGGGTTGTTGTCTGTGTCTGATTGTTTCCCTGGGTTGTCTGTGTCTGATTGTTTCACTGGGTTGTCTGTGTCTGATTGTTTCACTGGGTTGTCTGTGTCTGATTGTTTCACTGGGTTGTCTGTGTCTGATTGTTTCACTGGGTTGTCTGTGTCTGATTGTTTCACTGGGTTGTCTGTGTCTGATTGTTTCACTGGGTTGTCTGTGTCTGATTGCTTCACTGGGTCATCTGTGTGTGATTGTTTCACTGGATTGTCTGTGTCTGATTGTTTCACTGGGTTGTCTGTGTCCATTGTGAATGACCAGAGTAATAACATTGTCTTTGAATAATTTTAGAACACTCAGCTGAACACCGCCATTCTGCAATGCTCCCAAAGAGTAGGCAACCTTATTAAATAACTAATGACTGCAGCACAACGAAACAAAAAACACTCACTCAAAAAACTTATAAACATACATGTACCAAACTATTATTTATTCCCTCCCCCCCCCTGCCCTCCCTCCTCCCCCAGTTTAGCTTAACTCACAGTGATTGATGAATACTTACCAATTCAGTTCGGAGGGCTGAGCCTTTGACAGTGAATCTGAAATAGCAAAATAGAACAGTCAATTATACATAAGTGTCCAACTCCTTCTTAACAGGAGGTCACTGCTACACCCAACACCTCAACTCTGTACTTCTTGCCAAGGTAAAGGGAGAGGTTTGCACAAATGTGGGAGGAGGCCTTGGACAACTAAGACATGACCATTTTTATTTTCTTCCTGTATAAATGACTCATTTCTACTTCCCAGGATTCAAAAAAAAAGATCTCACAATATTAATAGTAGCTGTTGATTGTAACTTCTGCCATTTTTAATTATTTAAATCTACAACACATTTGGAGATTTAATGATCAGCTATTTCACAGGTCAGTACAAATGTGTTCACTTTTTTGTTGACCCCTGATCATCTGAACCCCATGTGGACCCCCTTCTGGAACCTCCTCTGGACCCCATTTAGAACCTCATCTGAACTCCATTCCGGATCTGGATCCCCATCTGGAACTCTCTTCTCGACCCCCTTCTGGAACCTCATCTGAATCTCATCTGGACCTCCTTCTGGAATCTCATCTGAACCTCATTTGGACCCCCTTCTGGAACCTCATCTGAACACCATCTGAACTCCCTTCTGGAACTTCATCTGGATGCCTTTCTAGACACCCACCTATAACCTCATCTGAACCCCATCTGGACCCCTTTCTGGAACCTACTATGGATCCCATCTGGAACCTCCTCATCTGATCCCCCTTCATCATCATCGAGAGTTACTTCAAGAGAGTGCAACTAGTGTGTGCCAAATCTCCAATAAGAATACTTTGTTTCTCCACTTTCATTTGTCACAATGTTTGCGTCGTCAATCGAATTGATTGAGTTCGGTACAAACATTAAAATTGACACCTTCTATGAATTGGTTCATCACTTTAACAACAACAACAATTAATTAAACCATGTTGGGCATTTTTGAAAAATTTGCTTTAATTTGGAAGTTATTGGTGTTAATGCCAAAAGGATATTGGATATAAAATTGTCAGTAATCTTCAATAATTACTTATTGAATTAATCAATAATTCAATAATTTATTTATTATTTCCGACAAGCACCCCTGTCATAAATACCCTGAAAGGTTTAAGAATAACTCAGACAGTGGTACGAAACCATGAATTTTAACCTCTCATAAAAGGTATGATAATCACAGTCATGGGTCCCAGCCTGCAGGAGCAAGAAAGAGTTAAATGAATGACCAACTCAGCACACCATTTGTCTTTACCTTTCTTCCAAGACATCTCTAAGAGCATCCATGTTTGGTGCTGCTCCCAGGTAAGTGTAATAAGGACCATCTTCTTTCCCTGAAACTAGAGCAATTCAATATTTCTTATTCGCATAGTATTTAAAAGGGGAGGAGGTGACTCGGACCTACATATGTGTGATGGGATGAAGCAGATCATTGACATTTTCATTATAGAACCCCTACAAAGTACCAGATCACTTCTTTTCAGGCTCCTAAAGGGTTTTAATAAGGGCTCCAGGGCTCCATTCCCAAAAAAGAGGGGCTCCAGTTCTAGGACTCCAAGAAAAAAATATCAGGGCTCAAGAAATTCCTGCACCAGTGATCCTCAAAAATTCCAACAAATATTTATTACATGAATTCATACCAAACATAGATATTAAAAAATTATTTCATTAGCTGTCACTCAAAGTATCAAGAAATCTAAACATTCAAAAAATTTAAGTTTTATCAAGCATGCCTCTAGATGTCCCCAGAACTCTCACACTATATAGTAATATAATTATGCAGTTATATAATTAGTCCAATATAACCGGGCATAAAAATTTGTTGATTGGTAACATGGTAGTCATACTTTTTACGTTAACTGTGAATTGAATCATACTGATCAGAAAGGAAGACTCGACCTAATTGTTTAACAACATGAATACTTGTTATAAATTTTACAATCAAAATGTTTCATTTTTTGCCACTTTTATTTGATGGATTGCATATTCTAAGCAGTCATATTTACGAGGAAAATTTATATTCGGGACAAAAAAGTGGTTGTAACAACTAAATGGTAGGGGTAACTATTGAGGTCATTTTGCCTATTGCGATAGTATTGCGAAAGTCGAATTATTGCAATACTATTGCGATAGTAGTGATACTATTGCGATACTATTGCGATACTATGTACAAGTTCAAAAGTGTCTGGATGAGCCTTTGTGGTCACCACGTTTATTGGCCACGTGACAATCAATTTCCTAGAGGGGGGTGGAGATAATATTCAAACCAACATTTTGAGCGCGAATAAGACCCTGAAGACGAATGAAGTTTATTTTATGACTCGTAATACAGTATTGTTCCACTTGTTCCTGGATTCTAAAGCAATGAACAGAAAGGACAGCAGAGAAGGGAGACATTTTTCAATCAAGGAAAAAGGAACAGGACATCATTTGAAAAACTATCATAACTATTGATAATTAACAGAACTATCGCAATTGTTATCGATAGATGAATTTGCAATCGATGTATTGCTATCTGAACATTCCCAATCACAATGCATCGATAGTTAGATGTATCACTACACTCCTACTAATTATGGTCATATTAATCAACTGGGTGGCTGTATGGCAAGGCACCACTCTAGTTGTAGACTTCTGGTTCTAAGCAACAACATAAATATTGAAGTAACCAAAGCAACGTTGTAGCAGTGCCAGTACATGACCTTCCCCTACCCCTGCCCAGTTATTAACACTTAAAGGGAGGGTTTCACGTTTCGGCACATGTGCAAGCTATGGCGTATACCCATTTAATTTCATTGTTTGGACCAATCAGAAGCGAATAGATAACTCTGGTGGGAAATTTGCCTGTAAAAAAGTCACCATCAGTCAGCTGATCGAAAAGATGATTATACATATGGCCATGCATGTGCGCCATGAAAACCACCTGAACCTGGAATAAATCCTTCGGGTCGAAGGTTTTATTCAGTGTTGACTTTGTCGGTGTAATCCGTTAAAATTTTCTGTGAATTTTGGTCATCCTTCACTTTAATTGGACTAATTATAGTATGTGATTATTGAAGTAAATGTGAGTGTTTTTGTAACCGATAAAATTGGTAAGAAAGCAATAAAGCATTTTAATCTGTGCACATGCGCCGAGCAATGAAACCATCCCTTTAAGTCACTTTGAATATTTGTTTGTTAGAGACAAATTGCTGGTTTTTTATCCTTAATTGTAGCTTCTTTAGAAAACAAAGTAAGGTAACGTCTTCATGAGCCTTAAGTGGCTCATAACTGCCGGAGTTTAACCCGGTTTCTGTAGCATGAAACGACTAAGAGTATTACTACTCCCCCCTGGATGGGATTCTAGTCCCTCACAAGGTTACCACCCACTGCCGGTCCCAGTATCATGTTGTTGGTATCCATTTATACACCTGGGTGAAGAGAGATGGTGTGGAGCAAAGTTTCTTGTTAAAGGAAACAACACGAACTTTAGGACGTTCACGCTAATTGTTTATGCACATCCTTACACTGTGCACGCAATTCATGTCGCAATGCCATGCTACATCATACACAAGCACATGCAAGAGAAGAAATCTAAGCAAAGGGCTCCAGGTAGCCCTTGCGTTAACTTTGCTTAGATTTAACTCCCATTTTTTTTTATAGATAATTTTCTTTTCCAATTCTTGACAGATTGTGAAAAAATGAACAAAAAGTCAATGTAGGAAGTTTAAATGTTTTCCATTTTTCTACCCGCGCGACACTGAATCCTGCCAACTTGCGTCTGTCAGAGTTTGCAAATGATGTCATTTAAAGATTACATTTCATTTAAGAGATGTCGCCAGTTGAATGAATTTGCTTAACAGAATTATACTAACCAGAAGCTAAGGAAGACCACTAAATTTTTCAAAATTTAAGGGTTGCCTTTCAGATATCTTTATCTCAGAAACAAAGTTGGCGACCCCCCATTTTTTTTTTTTTTGCATTCCTGACATGAGTAACTCATTACCTTAAGCTATAGCAAAAGATTTATAGAAAAATCAATGTCAGAAGATTTTCGCGCAAACATCCTTAAATTCAGGTTGAAAGTGCAACGCACTAACAATTATACCACTGTGCCTCCACAAAAACAAACAAAATTATAAATGCAGTTTTTTAAAAAAAATATGCTGTAAGCCAATGGCCTTTACTAGCTGTACCATAGCTCATCAGAGTAAAAAATGAGAACTCCAGGATTGCACTACTATAAAAAAAAAGGATTGTTCTACTATATATGCCGATTATGAACCGTGAAATAAATGTGGATAGCTACTAGCTGTAATAGTGTCAAACTTTGGATGGTGGAATATGTACCCTGGATTGGGAATGTGAAATGTGGACAGTGCTGTCCATAATTAATGTATTGTGGATTGTGGTCAGTACTACTGGCTGTGAATAATTTTGGACTCCTGACTTTGATCTGCACGCTGTAATGAAGATGAACTATTGACTGCGCATTGTGGACTGGACTGTGGAGTGTTGACTGTGACTTGTGGACTGTAGCCTGCAAATGAAGTGCAGACTACGACTTACAGGCTGAGGAATATGGAAAGTGCACTGTAGACTGTGGATCATGGACTATGAACTGTGGATTGTGATCACATACAACCTGCCTACCCTAATTCACTCCTTCCTGTTTATGAAAAGAGAGGAAAGAGCCCCTAGAAATGTGACTGGTGAAATATGTGATCACATTAAGGATGTGCAGTCCGGGGAGAGGGTACTCCCTATAATAAGCTATACGGGGATGCTCTGCCCGAAAGGGGTACCGTTTTGAGGCTGGAGGTATATGAAAGGGTAGGGATTTCACAAAGTATAGGAAAGTGTAGGTAAAACACGAGTTGAAGTATACAAAAGGCTAAGGAAAACTGCCATTTAAAGATGAATTACAGTCCGTACTGCGCAATCTCAGCTCCGCAATGTTTGTGACACTCACAAACAAAGAACGTTTACTAGCGAAAATGAAAATTACGGGACAAAGTTACCTTTTCCTTCATTATTAATGTCAGATATCCTTGCCAAACAATAGTTACAAGTTAAAGAACCTCAAAGTTTTCCCAAACCGACGTTTCAGCTCATCGAACATTCGTAAACACAACTGCCATAATGGCGGACTGACGGTTTATTCCCATTTACTCCATGTATGCTATTACCGAAGTGTAACATATCAACAAATTCAAAACAAAAAATGAAAACAAACCCCAAGATTGCGCAGTACGGACTGTAATTGAGCTTTAACTATTATAAAAAGGGCCTTTCAAAATATATCAAACAGATACATGTAAAGGCTATATGAAAGGGGTACCACTTTTCAATGAAACGTATATGAAACGGGTACCATTTTCAATGAACGGTATATGAAAGGGGTACCTTTTCTGTCAAAAATGGTATATGAAAGGGTAAGGGTTTGGACCTCGAGGCGGAGCATCCTCATACAAAACTTTGTTGGTACCCCCCTCCCCCCAATCCAATCTGTAGGTCACTATACTGCCTTGTCTGGATAGATCTATTAGAGGATATAGCAAAAAAGATTAATATGCACTGCATAATCTAAAAACACTGACTTCCCTTATATAGGTGTGGCTGAATTGATCAATTTTAGAGGTAAGGGGTAAATTTTATTTAAAATTAAAATCCTTCATTCCAATTAATGACTAGGTGATAATATTGGGTATTTCAAGAGAGAGATAAAACTAAAATGGAGTCTTAAATTTGTTTCACAAAAGTACTGGATGAAATTTTCTAAAAATTGACCACCAACAGTGTGAACAATATAATAGCACAAATATTTGGTCCAGGATAAGAAAAACTCATTTTTTTCTTTTTAAATGAAGACGAGGAAAATTATGCAATATTTTGTACATCACTGAGTAAAATGAGTCGTGTGATGTATTAAAACTGATATATGGCAAATTATATAGGTACTCAATTTTTTTCAAGCCGTGGAACTCATGGAAATTGCTAAATTAAATGTACATGCCCCTGTCAGAAGAAAATTTTCACCAAATATTACAAGGAATATACCCGTGCAGATTACACAGTTATCATATTCTTCCTGCATCACACTGTTCATAGAAAACAGTAGGCCGGTAAATTTGCACTAAAATCAACATCTCCCTTACTGCGTAAAGGGTCATACTTTTTGTCTTTTTAATCAGCTGCAGTTCTGTTTGCCTAAAGGTTCATATTGTTTACATAGTAAAAGTGCTTGAGCTCCTATGGGGCAATTATTGCTATGCGCCTGAAAACACAACTGCTGATTCTTAATAAATAAAAACAAAAAAACACGAGATCTTGTTAAAAATCCGCAAAAGATTGTGCACAAAAAAATGACAAAAGAAATGCTATGAGACTGTGGTCAATAAACAAAGGTTCTTTGCTTGCTTTTTTCTACATCCCAAATCTGACGATTTTGAAACAATCATCAATCCCCCCTTATGCCTTGTGTGAAATATAAGCTAAGATAAGAGAGCTTTGGAAATGTTATTCATCACTCTTTAGTAATAAAGTGCTCGCAGAAACAGTAATATTAAAGCTTGCCAAGACATTGCAGGCAACTGAAGCATATCAAAGACCAAATGTTTGAATCCTTATAACTTCCGGTAGCAATTCACCGGTTCTGATGACTCATTCGATAATCTTCCAACATAGGCTAAGACTTATTTTCAGGGGTTTGCCCCGTCCGTTTCCGTGCAATTTGACACCGTGATCCTTACGTTATGACCCAATCACTCATTATTAAACCGGTTCCACCTTGGAGCTGTTAATTTCTATTGTTCGCAAAAATCGAGAACGCGTCTCAACATATATGCGCTGCGAGACGTGTGGAGTGCACCACTCATCAATCATTTAGAAACCAAACAATATACCGTGAAACCGACAACTTCCACGTTCAAAGCCATTAGCAAAGGCTAACGTGTGTTTTTTTGTTTTCTTTTCCACCTTTTTTTGCGCCGGTTCATTTCACGTTGCGTCTTTGATGATTTAATGATTTAGGCCGATAACGCGAATTAAAAACTTTCGCGAAAGCTCAAAGGAGTGTGTCGTTTAGGCAGATTAGGAATTAGTACAAAAACTCGATGCTGAATGGCTGAAGGCAAAACAGTGTACATACGCAAGCGGCTGTTTTGACGCTTGGCTGCGACACATATAAACAAACGGTGATCTCTATCGTAACAAGATACTGATGAAAATTTTGATAAGAAAACCTCTTTAACGTTTAGCGTAATTTTCCGTGTGCAAAACTAATAAATTTCACCGTGGGCTAACCTAAAGGTTTCCGCTCTCAATTTCACGCTTATGTCAACAAAAATCGGGCTGGTACCGCTCGGGTACACTTTAATAAATTTTATTCCAAGCAACCCGGCTTAATCCCCAATTAGGTTTATTTAAACCTTCAAACAAAGCACGTCTTGGGCATTCGTATCTCACGCTATCCACAAAAGCCGAAACGAAAGCAAATAAAGTGCGCGGCACCCAGAAAAAGAGATCAAGGAAATTAGTCGAACCGACTCAGCCGCGGTTAGAATATTCACGCCGGCTGGAAATAAATAAAACCTCTGTGGATTTGAATAAGAATACAAGAAGAAAAAATATGTAAATACCTGGGCAGTTGCAAGGAGGGGGTCCGAAATCGTTCTCGCTGCGGGAAGCCGATGGCTTGCTGGTTGTCAATAGCTTTTCAACGCTCGGCTCTATTGCGCTAGAAGGTTGCACGACATCTCTTGCTGTTATATTCACACGAACGTCTTTGGGGAGCTCTACGGTTGCGTTGATTTCTGTGTCTTGCAGCTGAGAAGCTTCGACGTTTTTCTGCACGTGAATTATCGCTGGTGAATCTGTTCTCTGCGGTTCAGATTCGCCAGGATCTGCATCCGTGATAGTTTCACTCTCCGCATCTCCGTCGCCAGAACGCTTCGAGAAAAAAAATTCAAAACCACAACAATAAGACGGGATATTAGCAAACGACGCTCGCATACAAATTGCACAGACGTAAACCCCGATAGAACTTGCTCCCAACGTCTGTGTATGAAGTTTTCCCTTGCCTAAACCAAAATGAAATGAATTTTAAGTTAACGTGTATGTAGACGAAGTATCTTACCTTATCTGCCTCCTCGGTACTCACGCGACGCAAGATTTCAGACGCGTCGCCCTCATTAATACCTTGTCGCAACTGAACACCGTCTCGCTTCGCAGCGATGCCCGTTGTCGTTTTCTGCAAAAGCAAACCGAAATCATACACTGAATATTTTCAAAGCGAAAACTGCATTAACACAGTGCGCCAATGCACGCGCGACGATTGTTGTTTTCGAGCGTGAATCATTACGTTGGTTCACACATTTCGCACCTTTTTAAGTTCAATGCATTTACGGAACTTGCATATCTGATGACCAGTTTTTCTATTGACACAATTGCTACACTCCCCACAGTTTACTTTCCTCAGACATGGCTCACAACCACCGCACCTCCGTCGCTTTTTACGAGGTACCGTGTCTTCGAAATCACCAGATCGTTTCTCCCCTGGTTCGCTTCGATCGCTCGGAGAAATCGGTTGCTCGACGCCGCGTTCCATACTCAACTGATTACAAAGTCGCAGAAGGACGAAAAAAACTTTCACAGCCAACAATCCGTGACATCAATAACATTCACGGGTAAATTCGGTCAGTCCTCTTGAAGGAAGCTATAAAATATAGAATACAAATGCCCAGAAGTTGACTTTGCCTAGAGCTAAGCTTCTTCCATCGATCAATAGCGATATCAGTTGCGAGTGTCAGACAGGCTTGTCGTTGATCGAACGCAAATTTTACGCAGCCACAGCCACTTCCGAGCCAACCAAATGCTTTGTAGGTGGGAATAGTCTGTTTGCGAGCCGACAAATGCACGCCCACGTGGGGTTCAAAGCCGCGAAAATTGATCAAGCGTGACCAATTTGCGCGCGTGCGTCCTCGCCGTTGTCAATTTCAAGTCGAATATAATAATAATAAGATTCCGGTCTCCTTGCCGCAGTCAAAATAACACACGAGAACGCCGTCTATGTTTCAAATTTCCTTCGAAAATTTTCACAACGTAATATTTTCAAAAAGGCTTAAAAAGAGAATTCTCAATATTCAATGCTTGTGGCTGTGCGCAGCGTTGTACAGCGAATTTCCTTTCCTACTGTGTCCGGAAAGGGACTCCATTTTCATTCCTTCTGCACAGCTGTTTAGTGTTATATACTAAACAGCAAAACTTAGCCCAAAATCTAGCACCAAGGATTAGTGTCGGAAATTGCCCATATTTTAAGATCACATCACAGAGTTTTTATTCAGTCACGAGCGGGAAACGATGCAAATACCTAGTGGATGAAAATTAGCGTTGGGTCGTTGTGAACACTTTAAATTGGAACTTTTAAAATGCAAATTTCTGGGATTTGAATACGAAAACAGTGACTTTAAACTATTTTAGCTCTTTCGCTAAACACAGTCGGTGTTTTAGAGTATTGATCGCACCGCGGTTCTGTTTTTACGCTTGAGTGACAGCTCGCGGAAAGAAAATGCCGCACAACGCAGGAAACAAAGCGAAAACGACGTGAAAAACATTATAATCGCAATCATCTGTCTCCCGTGAGCTCTTAAGCAAAATAAATTATTCTTTATGTCGAGTTCAAGATAAAGCTGTATAAATTAAACCATTCATTAGTTAAAAAGAGTAAATAATACGATAAAGAACGTCTTGTCGGCCCCTGAGAGCGATAAACCCTCGGGCAAAAGAACGTGCGGTGTTCTATTGTTGATTAACGCAGTTTGACATTCTAGTCATCCGTGACAATATTTATACTGTCTACACGCACTTCACTTTGCGTCCAACGTAGCTCTTGCGAAAGTTTCGTGTTGTCATGGCGACTGTCAACCAATAAGATAAAGCAAAATATGTTTAAGTAGAGAAATATTCTCGCTGAAAATTCGTTCGGCGCCGTAGCTCAGTTGGTTAGAGCGCTGGTCTAGTAAACCAGAGGTCAGTGGTTCAAATCCGCTCGGTGCCTTCAGCTTCTGTTTTTTGACAAAGGCACAAGAGATTTTTAAGTTCTTGGGTCGAAGCTACGTTTAAACGATTTTCCAAAATACGATACATTGGGCACTATTGTATTCCACTTTTATTTTATTTGCTTCTGCTTCTGTTTTTCTGCCGTATAAAGGCATGACTGAGAGCAACCGTTTCTGTTTCAGAAAAGGTTGCAAATATTGAAAATGTCAGTTAGTAAGGCATGAATCACCCGCTCAGTTACTGACTACAGTGGCAAGTGTTTTCCCCGCCTATTGGTGTACAGCAAACCAGTGAAAGTAAGGTCCCGGTTTGTCCCGGCCATACCCGACAAGGGGAGAGAGCCACCGGGGGACAAGGGCCGAGGGGGGGGGGTACTCCCTTATATACACTATATAGGTATGTGCCGCCCGATAGGGTAGGGTTTTTGAGGTGCTCAGTCTTTAAATAGGGTATCCTTTTTGGTATTTTTGGATAGATAGGGTCACTAAATTGCAGTATCCACCCCAACGCGCAAAACGAAAAAGATATGGTCTGTTAAAACTGTACTACACGCCTGAATTGGGCCTTAAAAAGGGTATCAAATCTCGATTTTCTACCCTTGAATAGGGTCAGGGTTTGAGAACCTTAGCGGCACATACCTATCCTAAAATGTCGGGAGTACTCCCCCCCCCCGGGACAAGGGACAGGCTACCGGGGTCTTTAAGTGATTGGTGCATAGGAACTTGCTTTTTTTTTTTTTTAGTTTCACCATTTTGGGGATCTCCAAAAGAAAGGACCGCCTTTACCTTTCCGATTTGAGTAATCACACCTCTATGTATTTATTTGAAGAGATTAAAGGCGCGTTTTTTTGGGTTATATTCTGGCCATTCAAAAAAAAAAAACAGAATACCTCTAAATACTGCTTTCAGAAATTCCTGGATCCACCCCTGTTACTACACTTGTGCAATGAAACTATCAATATTAAAGTGCCATTGGCTGTGGTTGGGGCAGATAAAAATGGATTACAACTCATTACAACTCTGTAGGTAATATTTTTTCATGTCAATCTTTCCATGTGTCTTAAGGATCTCTTAGATATTAAAGTGTTTTCCTCTCATTAATCTAGAAGCATTCTGTGTAAGAGCACAGGAGCCCAAAACACATTAAATGGAAGACTAAAACTGAATATGAACCCTCTTTATATTTTTTCAGTTTTCCAAGTACTTGCTCTCCATCGATGAGATGATTCTTAGCAAGTGGTCAGCGGCCTTACTAATAATATTTTATTATTAAAATATGATAACAATAAAATACAAATAATCAGAACATGTCTGGCTTAGCTCGGAAAGAATTTACAGCTTGTACCTCAACAACATTCAGGGGTAGGCTATTCCAGTCCCTGATTGTGTTAGGGAAAAAAGAAAACAAAATAATGATACAAACTTAATGAGCAAAGCTGATACTACGTAGAACAATTAACGCGACAAGGACATGATAGAGCCCAAACTGAAAGCCAAAATGCAACCGTGGACAGCTGTTTCGACCTGGTTGGGTCTCGTCAGCACGGTGTAGCAGCAAAAAGATAGCGTTCGTGCTAGTTTTTCTACCTTTTTGCTGCTACACCGTGCTGACGAGACCCAACCAGGTCGAAACAGCTGTCCACGGTTGCATTTTGGCTTTCAGTTTGGGCTCTATCATGTCGTTGTCGCGTTAATTGTTCTACGTAGTATCAGCTTTGCTCACTATGTTTGTATTACTATTTTTGGCTGATCAGATCTTCTATAGATCCTACGTGTTCCAGCAGCATTTTCGTTCGCGGTCTTTTGCTCCTTGTTCTACTAAATTAAAATAATGATAACGCCGGGACTTTATACGAAAATTTATGCATGTGCCTGCTTGTGCTATATAGAGCGACCAGCAGGCTCCAGATACTTCTGTTGGTCTATCTCAACTAGGTTATGGTGCATTTTATGATATGAATGGAGATTCTCCTAACCCTAACAGACCTAACCTATCAGAGTTCGGCCCAGGCATAAAACCCGCTAACCCTATAGTTTGTCCAAGATGTTATTCTTTTGTTCAAACCAAACTATGATTTTTCTTACCCTATAACTGGTCCCACTTGTCATTTTTTCCCCCACTTTTTAAGCATGCGGTCAATTACAAAGATGAACATTTGGTTATGTCAATACAGTACTGAGAACCTCTATTAGTAACGGCCAACTTTCTACAACGGCCATATTTTCTTGTCTTTTTTGTCCCGACTTCTTATTCATTCATTCAAATCCTCTAATTGATCCAAACTGATAACCTCCCAATAACCGGCCGCCTCCAGTCTACAACGGCCGGAAAGTTCTGTCCGAAAGTGGCTGTTGTAGGAAGGTTGACTGTTGTTAACCTTTCAAACAACATTAGGCACAGTAGCGGATCCAGGGGGAGGGTCAGGGGCAGGACCCCCCCCCCCCCCCCCTCACCCCTTTCAGACCTGTGTCTCCCTTGTGGTTCATTAAAATAATAGAATAAAATTGTTTTATTCGTAGCTGTTTCACCTCCACCAATTGACTTATTGTCAATTTTTTTTACTTAACAAACGCTTTTCGAGTTTCAGGAATGCTGGAAATGGCGTTTCAGAGGGTAAAATCGGAAAAATTTTCCGGGAAGGCATGCACCCGGACCCCCCCCCTGCCCCTTCCCCCCTTTCAGAAATTCCTGGATCCACCCCTGAGGCAGCAATCATGAACAATGTTTAACATCTGCGCTCTACCTACAATGAACAGCCTTTTAGAGAGTTGATGTATTAAAGCTGACAATAGAAATCTGTGACGTCAGAACTGAAACAGGATCGTTCTCATCATTGATATATAAGAGAGTCGAGCAAAGTGTTTGAATTGTTTTGTTCCGTCTACAAAGAAATTTTTCCAATAAATAGTGCCTGCTCTTGAATGATAAAATCAGCTTGTGATTATTAATGTTGCGGTTGGTCACATTTGTGGCAAATTCGTAGTTTCCACAGTGAGGGGGGGGGGGGGGGGGGGGGGCTGGAAAGTCTTTATATACTCCGGAGGGGGGGAAGAGTTGACGCACAACCTGAGAAGACCCCGGGAGGGGGGAGAGGGGAGAAGACTAACAATCCAGGTTACAAATTTTCCCGCCGGGGCGGGGGGTACTCCCATATATGAGCTATACAGGTATGTGCCGCTGTGAAGGGTATGGTTTTCAGGCAGTTTAGTCTGGGATAGGGTATAGTAATCAGAGATTTTTGGTCTAGAATAGGGTATCACTTTCCGGGAAACTGATCAGTTGTGTGAAGAATTTATTCAAGACAAGGTTTACTGGCAAATGGCATTTAAAAATCGGTACGGCGGGTCTGGAATAGGTCTGGGATAGGGTAGGGTTTTTCGGTGTTTACTAGGGTTGCAAAATGCAGCTAAAATAGTTTAGTATAGGTTACGAGTCAGTGTCCCCGGTGGCACACCCCCACCCAAACATTTGCAGAGTACCTCCGGGCAAATTTTGAGCATTTCCGTATTTTTGGGAAAAATAGTGTAAGAAAACGTGCTAAAAAATAACAATAATCAAGCCGAGAAGACCGAGAAGGCACTGTTCTGCATTGTTCTCCTGTACCTTCGTCCGGGTTTACGTTTAGAAACTAACATTTCACTATAAAAAAGAGGGTTCGTTGTAAAAGTGTTTAAGCGTTCTTTTTCGCACATTTTCAACAAAACTGAGACAATGCAAGCCGCTGCAGCCAAGTTAAAAGTTTTGAAATCTTTAAATCAGAAGGAACCGCCGATTCAGAACAATACAATTTGGCAAAACTAAATCATTTAGTTCCAAATTCTTCCCGTGACCTTGACAAGCTTCTGGCAGCCACATAAGAACCAGAACAATTAGAGGATCACACAAGTCAAGTACCGGACTGATAAATCAGTTATGTGGCACCGGCTTTGACGTTTCTATCGGCAGCAATGTGCTTGTCTGTCTTCCCCTTGACATGTGACAGTATCAAATTCACGCAGGCAGGCCACCGGAATTCCTAAATAAAGCAGAGTCTAACCCAGGTCTGAGTCTGACCGTCGTATCTTCCTTGGGCACTATTATATTCTACTTTTAATTTATTTTATTTGCTTCTGCTTCTGCTTCTGTTTTTCCTGCCGTAAGGATCAGTTTGCCGTTTTTTTTGCTTCACTTCAAGTACTAATACTGACCAGATCCGGCCATTCTCAACGGTTTGTTGCAGTGATCGTGCATTCTATGTATCTTTATTCCCGGGGTAGTCAATCGATAAAAATCGATATCGGAAAACCAATCGATATCATCGATATATCAATCGATAAAAATCGATACTCACACGCTGGTGAAGTTTCAGCGTTATCGATTTTATCGGATTTATCGATCGTTATGGAATCAATTGGAATTTAGTATTTGTTCGTTGGTTTGCGCTTTTAAAAACTGTGTCCTTTGCACTTTGAGTCAGCTTTTGATTGTGACTCTTTAAAGAAGATATCAAAGGCGCTATGCGCTAGCGAGGAGCCCATAACATAGTCGCGTATGCCTGTGAGAAATTTAATTTGTTGAGGAGCAATTGTACGTTATGTTTTTATGCAATTTTATTCATGATCTACAAAACATTGGGTGAGTACGCCGAGTTTTATTGTATGTTTATTGTATGTTGTATTGTATGTTTATTGTATGTTGTTGTATATTGTAAGCTGTTAATTACCTTATTATCACTTCTTTTCGCGACACTTAATTTTCGCGCTTTTCGCGATTTAAAAAATTTCGCGAAATTAAAGTCCCGCAAAAAAAGGTGCCGCGAAAATTAAAGACGCGAAATTAAGTGACCTTCATGAAATCCTTTATTTAAGTTTTCCGTCTGCTAGGAGTTAACATAGGAGTAGGAGGGCTCAAATTTCAGTTCAACGCATGTCCCGTTATTCCTCTTCATCTGGCTCATCTTGCTGAATTAGTTCCTGTAACACTTCCTCAGTACAGTCTTCAAAGTTGCCATCGGCATCTGGCTCCCTATAGTTCTCTGTGATCAGCTGCTTTAGCTTCTTCATGATGGTTTCATTCTTTTCAAAAGCGTCGATCTCCGCAATCAATTTCACTGTCTATCTGTGCTGAAGCCCTTACATGCCACCTGGCTAGCGAGCTTTTACAACCACTTGACAGGCAGTGTAGGAAAGCGGCACATTGCAAAAGGATGGAGCAAAGCGGGAATATCCGAACTTGTTCAAGGAAAGACAACCTTATCGCCTGAACTGAGATCCATTTGAAAACATTGAGGCGATCCTTAAGTAAAAACTAATTGGCAGCGCCATCGAGTTAAATAGTGTCTCGGTTGACTATGTTGCTGACATTGTTGAACATTTCAGCCAGTTGCTTGTTGCGTTTCTATTCGGTTATGGTTAAAAAAAAAAACAGAAATGGAAGTTTAAAAAACGAGCACCAGTTACTTGATTCGCGAAATTTAATTACCTTGAAAAACGGTGATTCGTCAAAATCGCGAAATTTAAGTCCCGCGAAATATTTCTATTCCAAATTCGCGAAATTAAAGTCGCGCGAAAAAAAGTGATAATAAGGAATATGATTTTTGCAGCAGCAAGAGTTTCGCTAAACTGTGTTCAAGGGCTATTCAGAACATTGAAACCTAGTCGGTTCAACCGAGGTATTTGAGACCATACTTATGAAAGTTATTTAGCAGCAGTTCCCTATGGTACTGAGCTGTTTATTATGTTGTACAAGCTTTTGAGCCGTGGAATCTGTAGAAAAAAGGCTAAAGCGTGATTATTTAAATAACAACGTTTTAGCGTCACTTTTTAGTGGGAGTGACCCGTGGAGGAGGGGTGGGGGTACTCTTTATATGTTTGGGTGGGGGTTGCAACACTATACTAGACTAGACACCGAAAATAAAATCCCAGACTTGCTATTTTTAGAACTGTATCATTATTAGCATTTTTAATGGAAAACCATCTGTCAACAATGTTGCCGCGATTATTTTATTTCCGTTCAGGAAAGCCTCTTTCTCTTCCGAGTTTCAATTCCTATTCTAGACTTAATTCTTCATACCACTGATCAGTTTCCCGGCAAATAATACCCCATTCTAGACCAAAACTCTCTGATTTCAATTGTATACCCACTCTTCACAGTGGCACATTATATATGAGAGTACTCCCCCCCCCCCCCCCCCCACCCACCTCGTACCAACGATTTCACTTGACTGATAGTCCGACGCAGAGGAATACCAGACTTTAAGCAGTCGTCCTTTTTCCCCTGATACAGTAGGAGCGAGAGAAACTGTCTGTTGTTTAAAACGGGGATAGCGTTATCCGCCCGATAAATCACTTTCCAGTGGATAAGCATTAACAAAACCAATTGTGGGTGTTATCCACTGGATAGATTTGATCACCAGGTCGCCACCAGTAGATAGCACTCTCGCCCCATAGAGAAACTAGGAAATATAAAGACCGCTTGATTCAGGGGCGGTTTACGCACCGATCGTGCGTTTTCATCTACATGCACAAAAATTTGCTGCGACGCATAAAGGTGCCTTGCGTCCTTGGGACGTTCTATTGTGATCCTTAATAGATGAGGACACTTTGTGACGCCTATCATGGGGTAGGGTGGCCTCCTATTTCTCTCATTAGAAGTAAAAGTGTAAGGAAAGTTGCCTTGATACGCACGACCTTGTATTCTTGGTGCCTCTGTCGAATTACTTACTGACAGCAGCAGCGCACTCGACTCTGGGCTGTGCCACCTATCAAATAAGACAAATATGAGATTAAGCAGGTCGTAAACTTCAATTCATAACCTGATCCTTTTAACGTAAACCCAAGGATAATACAAGTTAAAAACAACAAGGGATTAAAGTTTTAGTTATCTCACAAAATCTTCGATAATCTGGCGTCTTTATGTAATAGAAGCCACTGAACAAAACTCACAGAAATGACTAAGACAAAACATCGTGGCAAAGTGACCATTGTTTTTCATACCTGAATCTTTTCAGAACACAAAAATAACAGAGAAGAGTCAGAATTTTTTAAAGTTAATGACCCTCCTTGGAGAAAAGCCTGCCTGAGAGGAATGAATGGCTGTCTGAAGCCAACGGCCGGAAAACTCAGTTCGCTGGCCATTGTTTCCGTCCAACACGTATCTTACACGGGACACTGGGCTCCAGTTTGCAGACCTGACGAACGTTATGGAGAACAACGACCACTGGAAAAACGTTGTGCGAGGACTCTCAGCAAGATGAGATTGATGCATGAACGTACCGCCGAGTCCTAGCTCTACCGTTTACTCCAGTTTGCAGTGTATCTGTCGAGTGTGATCATCTGGGTTAGTGTAAAGAAAACCACCTCTTATCGCTCTCGGCCGCTGTGAACGCCTCGGGAGTGACTACAGGCAGCTGTATTAACAGGCTAGTGTAAATTTGAAAAGAACTGTCAACAACTTGAAACTGCTTGAGTAGAAGTCATCTTTTGAGTCATGTGGATGATGTATCGTCGGTTTATGGCATTAATGTCTCGGCTCCTGTTACCGATTGGCCAGTTATTGGCTGTGCAGACTCTAGTCAGTGATTGTTCAGGTTCCATCCGTGTATCGTCAGTCAAATTTGTCAGTGACGTTACACCAATATATATATTTGCAAGGTGCAGGTAGCTTTTGGCATAGGTTAAGTGGTCTTCTTTCTAAATTAGTGCTCTAGCTTTCTTGAGCCGTTTGTAATACTGCCATATTATAAGACACAGAGAAGTAGCTGCGGTAAGTCGGATATTTGCACAAGGTGAAGGCCAGCTACTCCGGAAGCAAGGATGAACGACCGACAAGAAAGCAGAGAGAACGTATGTCCGTCTCCCATACAACCAACCCTTGGTCATTCTCTTTTTTAACCACTTGGCACAACTGTGAAATGGCAGTGTAATTTTTTGGGGGATAATTTTCTTGACGAATTTACCAAGTTGAAATTAAGTTACCCCCTATCCCCCACCCCACACCATGGTTTGAAAAAAATAATAAAATCGGACCTTTTAATAAATTGCTAAATTTATTTCCTTTATTCACGGATTGTTGTTTTTATATCAATTACTATTATTTATTCTATTTTTTTTTTCAGTTCGAAAGGAAATTACACAGACACATCTGCTAACAAAAACTTCGGTTTTCTCAAATTTCTTCTTATTTTCTATGCTCGTAATATTGGCGGGGTAAAACATTCGATTTTATTGCAAACAAAAATAAAAACGCGACTTTCATCAACATGTGGTGATAGCAGGCTTTATGAGTCGATAAAAAATCACGAAAAAAAAAACATGAAAAAACATGACATCCTTGTGGGAGATGTCTATCAGTATCAGGCCTTTTAGCACGGGCTTGCAATAAAAAATACAGAAACTAGTATTTGAATGGCTTGTAAAAAGCGGAGGTAAAGCCTAGTTTTCACTAGCGACATTCTTGGAGAGAAAAAATAATAAATATTAGCAAAAAAAAACTAGCGCTCATGTCCAGTGAAAACGGGCCAACAAAAACATAAACAAGGATAAGCGCAAGGATAAGCATGAGGATCAATATTATGGTAATGTCAATGTTCGTTTTCACTTAACGGAAACTGTTTCTTATGCTTCCGCTTGCTTATGCTTATGTTGCAAGTGAAAAGCAGGCTTAATGTAACACGAATCAAAACTGGATACTTTCGTGGCCGAACTACAGCTTGTCATTCGTTTAGCATCGGTTCTGTTGTTAGAACTACAAATAAAATCCGATTAGAATACATTAGGTAACGTCTTTGGACTCGTCCACCATACCGATACGATCTTGAAAGCCTCCGTTTTGTTTGGGATTAGGAGCAAAGGATTTCCCGTTTTTTTACCGTTTTATCGTTTTCATACGTTTATCTTTAAGCCTATTCGTGGACGTTAATATGTCCGTAATCAAGGTAAAACCTGAATGCGCTTAGTAAAAGTCGGTTTAGGAAACAGGTACTGTCTTGTGATGGTATCCAGTTCACCTAGAGCAGCCTGTGCATGGACTCGAGTCACGTGATCTGTGTCCGTTGACTCCACGAGTTTTAATAACTGGTAAATTTCTTTCAGTGTTGAGCTGAGAACCTAAAAAGAGAGAACAAGAAAAGAGATACATTTGAACCTCATTCCATTCAAATCTAGCTTCAACAGACACCTTCGAGAACACGATTTGTCCGTAATGGCGAGATTCTAATAACATCTAATACTAGCAGTAATCGGATTATGGAGGCGCGTTCGAAGGAACTTCCGGCGGAAATGAGCCCCTGAAAAAAGCAATAGGGGCGGCCATTTGGAAGACCGTCTACCAAAAATCTCAAATTTTACTGCATGTAAACCACAGGACAACCAACACGAACCAAATTAGAATTGCGTTCTTCGAACGCGAATAATACTGTCCGGACGTAATAAAGGGGTGTTCGTTATAGAGAGGTATCCGCAAGAAGGGAGTTGACTGAACAGAAATGTCCGTATTGCAGGGGTATAGACCAAGGAAACAGTCGGTAATATTGTGTCGGTAGGGCGTATCTATAAGGTAGGTTCAACTGTCAAGATAAACAATACATCATTAATTTTACAATTGTGTGCTTAGTATCCTGGCCTTTGAGTGAAAGTGAGGCAGGAGTTGGCTTTGTTTTGCTATAAACCTATCTGCTTTTCATATGTAAATCATGTTGAGCAAAAACTAGTTAGCATAGAAACAACGTG
This sequence comes from Cladopsammia gracilis, assembly GCA_022457155.1. Lineage (NCBI taxonomy): Eukaryota > Metazoa > Cnidaria > Anthozoa > Scleractinia > Dendrophylliidae > Cladopsammia > Cladopsammia gracilis. The sequence continues at coordinate 422,103 of JAJGOT010000130.1, read as the reverse complement.
ATTTACATATGAGAAACAGGATGGTTTGTATCAAAACAACTCTAAGGCGAGGATACTAAGCACACAGCTGTAAATTGGCTACTCAAATATTGATTCATCACGTTGCAAGCGGCATGTACTTTAATCTCCAAACTTCAGCCTTGTTCCCAAGACAAGAATCATCTCATCGATGGAGAGCAAGTACTTGGAAAATAAATAAATAAAATAAGGTTCCCGCACCTCCATTACATTCTGTCCCAGTCCCCTCAGCAGCAATGTTATAACAAGTACCGCAGCTCGCCTAACTTCTGCTGACTTGTCTGTTTTCAGTACCGCAGACACACAACCAAAAATCTGAGAGACAACAATGATTAACATAAACATAATTCACCACTTTGTTTTGATACAAAAAACCTATTTGCTTTTCATATGTAAATCATGTTCAACAAAAACTAGTTAGCATAAGAACAACATGATTTACATATGAAAAGAAGGAAGATTTGTATCAAAACAAGGTCACTTCAGTCTCACTTTCACGCAAAGGCCAGGTCACTAAGAACACAACTGTAAATTGGGCTATTTCAGCTCCCAACATATTTGAAAGATTTATAATTCATTTGAAATTTCAAAGTTGTCCTACTTTTCCCTCTCAAACTTAGAAAAGCACTCACATCCCAGTTAAGGCCGGCACACAATAGGGGACATGTTGCGGGGACATGAAGCGGGGACAAGCCCCTTCGTGTGCACAGCATACTGGCGCATCTTGCAGTGACAGTACGCAAGCTGGTGCACACAAAGCGGATTGAGGTATAAAAATCACAGAAATCACTAAGGGCGCCTGGGAACTAGTATACGAGCAAAGAAAGATGGCGGACTCTATAGTTTGGAAAAAGAAGCTTCTACTACTGTCAATGATATTACTAGATGAAGAAATGTGTAATTATGTTGACCGAAAACGATGGATACGTAAGTGGCTGAAAAGAAGGGAAGAAAAAGGAGCCTACTACACCTATTTTGTAGCGGGGACAGTTTGCAAGAGCAGTGCACACGATGCGACATCGAAATGGAGGTCATTTTGTCCCCGCTTCATGACGCACGAATTCAAACCAGCTGAATTTCATGCAACATGTTGCGGGGAAAAAATTGTGTCTCCGCAACAGAACTTTTTCGCAAAAACAGGGATGACACACGAGGAAAACTGTCGCTGCAACATGTCCCCGCAACATGTCCCGTAGTGTGTGTCGGCCTTTATGTTTGTACAAGGAAAAAAAGACTTGATATGTTGAGCTTTGGATTGATTAAAAAAAAAACATTTCAAATTACAAACCTCGTTCACAACTGGACCCAGCGAGAACCTCAACAACTGACATGCATCGCCAAGATTAGAGAGACTGCTGGCCCGTACAAGGGGCTCAGGATCTTTGACTCCGGTCAGCAAGGCTGATAACAGATGCTGGCAGTATCTAGGTACCAGGTCACCGCAGTTTCTAGTCGCTTTGATGAGTGCTTCTCCTAACTTCATCCTTGACTCTGCAGATCTGCAGGGTCGGCTGGATGCAGGTGAAACTGGAATAAACTGGTTTTGTCAGTCAAGGGAATGGGCACCATGGTAAGCCATTGTATGTTTGAAATCAATGAAAAAAAACTTTATTTCAATTAGAATTATGGATAGCAAATGTTATACTAATATCTCTGAAAACTAATAATACAGTTGAGAAGTATCTGCGTTAAAAAGTTCTCCTTGTTATAGAGTTTGGGATTTTATGAATTTTGATATCTTTGTGTCTGTTGTATACATGTAGATGTGTCAGTATGGAGAAGTTCAACTGTAGATAAAATAAGTAAATAAATAGACTACGAGCAGTCTCTCTTTCCCAGCTTAGTCCGTCGAGCGAGAAACGAAAAAACATTAGCGAACGGATAATGGCCGCACGAAACTGGTTTCGCGTGGCCATCATCCGTTCGCTAATCAGTGTTTTTTCGTTTCTCGCTCGACGGACTAAGCTGGGAAAGAGAGACTGCTCGTAGTCTAGTAAATAAACCATTCAATTGTAAAAAACTGTTTTGTTTTTAATGGACACTGTCCCGGCTGAAATATCATGTTTTCATGATTATGGCCAGGAGCTTTAAGCTTTCTTTATTGTCTTAAAATTGGAAGAAACTATCGCCAAAAGTGATAGAAGCAAAGAAATATAAACTAAACAGACAAAATAACGACTAGAAAAGTCAACATTTCACAAGAATGGCAAGTTTGATTTCTTGACCGCCAGTCAATAAATCAAATTTCATGAACTGTAATCCACTTCCATCCTTGTAATCCTGCACTTTATCTCCAAACTACTGCTTCTGTTTTGCTCTATAGAATCGTTTTATCCAACTAAGATGTATATTTAGTGGCATTTGTCGATATAACGCGAAAATAAGCTAACCAAAATTTTGCTATTTCAGTAATATTATTACCATATTATCAAAAAAGACAGTAGGAAACTAACCTTTATCGCTGGGTTTATAATAACCTTTTTCTTTGACCTCGTTTTTCTCAGTTGTGATATCATTGGTTTCCTTTCGACAAGTAGCAAACTCACGAGTGAGTCGTGGTATGACCGTATCAGCCCTTATATCAGCCAATGAGACGAGTCCCTGAATGGCTGCCAGGTAAATATAAGAATCATCATGTGTCAGTTGTTCAAGAAAAATCTTCAGCAATGTATCAGTGCTTTGCATGGTTTTTTGGTCTCTCTGGCGTATAAGTGAGGCCAGTTTTATCATGGCATGACCTCGTACAGGCAAAAAAGGATCACAAAGCTGGGCAAAGGCTTCATCAAATTCCGAGGCAGCTTGAGGAGACGGACATGTTTCTTCTGATAATTTAGTGCTTTCCTTTCCTGAACAAAATAAGCAGATTCCACTCTTAATAACATGCGTAACCACCAAATTCTACATTCAATTTTTTGCAAAATATCGATCAGAAAAAGTAACATCTGCATGAAGTGGAAAGTACTGCTCAAGAGCTTTCATTAATTTTTTTGAATAGCAACACTTAATGATTTCATCCACAGACTAAACGTTAGAACCACCTTCTACATCATAATAAACAGCACCACAGAAAAGTACTGCTCAAGAGCTTTCATTTGAATGGTCACACTTAATTATTTCATCCACAGACTCAAAGAAGAGAACCACCTTCATTGTACAGCATAATAAACAGTACCGCAGGAAAATACTGCTCAATATATACCTTTTTTAATAATCACACTTTAAAATTTCATCCAAAGATAAGAAAATTAGAACCACCTTGTACAGCATAATAAACAGCACCACGTGAAACTACTGCTCAATATTAAATTCTTTCTGAATGATCACACTTAAGAATTTCATCTGTACCATGTACAGTATAATAAACTATGTCACAGGAAAGTACTGCTCAATGACAAGCTGAGGGAACATTTATTACATTTCATTCAGTTTTAAAAATTGAAAGTCACAATGATATTTTGCTCACATAACTGGTCATGGCACATGCACAGTCCTAAATAATATTATGTGCTCTATAAGAACTTTTGCCAGTACAGCCATCCTTCTTTTTCTCTTCAATACTAGGGCATAGCAGTAAAACAACAAGAGAGCCAATACCTTTAGATCTGGCACTTTCCTTTCCAGCAGACCCAGAGCCCATCTTTATTGAGTCAGTTTGTTTCCCCAAGTTTTTTGTTGCATCATTCATTTTGTGGCTCCACACAGCACCATGTGTTGCTATGGCAATGCGCAGGTCACTTGCCATGTCTTTTACCTCTACTGATGGATGTCCTTCCTCAAGTTTCTCTAGTAATGGCAGAAGATCCTCAACAAGAGGCCTGTGTTCTTTTTTGATCTAAAATTGATTATACAGAAATTTGCATTCAGCTTTATATTTAGCTCCATAACCCTTGCCCCTCTTAATTGAGCATTTACAGTACATGTATGTCCAGATTTGGGCAAGCCAATGGTGGCTGGATTGCCATTACTATCACAGGGTGAGCTCAATCCACCATAGGAAAAAAGATGGTGGCTGTTCGTTTTACCACAATACCTTGCGGACCTAACACAGCACATAAGGCACAAAGAAAGCCAAATTTTTACAATATTTGCTCCAGTACTCAGGACAATGTGTAGACTAGGTTTGAAGATTTTATAACTTTTTGTTACATTTTTATGAATGTTGTTAAGGTTTTTGTGCGCTAAGAATTATGGGTAAATGTACCAGTCGCATCTTTTTTCCTACCGAGGATTGGTAGAGCCCTGGTCTGCTGTGTGGGAGGTTACATTCAAAATACCTGAGGACAAAGGCACTACCTTTGCTATGATATGTGCAAATGGTTAGACCTGCAAGTGGCTCAGATAACCACATAGTAAGAAACGGCACTACCGTCTCAAGTAGGGATGTACATCTAAGAACAGTGCCCCCAATAAGTACTTTAGTGATTAATACATTAATGTACTAAAAATATGGCATAAGATTACCTCAACTGCCCCGCCCAAAACAGCTGATAACATCCCGAGGGATATTGTCAATGTCTCTGTAAGAAATGCAGTACCCAGTCCCTCCTCATCAGCTTGAAGAATGGTACATGCACGCTGCAGTGTAGATTGTATAAAGGAGAGCGTCTGTGGAGTATTCTTTAGAATAGAAGGCCCAAGCTTCTCACACATCAGAGCCACAAGATGGAGAATCAAAAGACTATGCTGAGTACCTGCAATTAAATTTAATAACATCTTAATGATGGTCATTTACAAAACCTTTACAGCTACCATTTTAGTAAAATTTGATGGCACAAAGGTAATAATTTTTAATTTTTAATTGAGCAGCAACATAATCAGGATTTAAGAGAAATATATGAGAAAAAAATATAAGCTAGGAAAAATCTCGATTTGATCACTTTTTACCAGAATTCACTGCGCCACGAACACATTTTGGGCCAGAATGCACTGCGCCGCAAACAATAGCCTCGCTTGCTGCTTCAAGCTCAGTGTTCGCTGCGAGATTTGTAATACAGTATTTTGGTCCAACATGTCCCAGTCGAAATCGGAACTGAAGTGTCGAAGACTACTACGAATTGAGCGGGGACTGCGAGGCATGGTGATAGGACCATTGAATGGCAAAGATTTTCGAAGATTGTACGGAATAAAAGACAAATTTATTTTGAAATCACTCCGACAGGGGTCGATGAGACTGAGCTGAGCTGAGCGCTTGGGGACACGAAACCTGAGCTGAGCTTGGAAGACGTGAACACACAGTAATTAACCTAAATTTTCACACCTTCCTCTGGTGAACCGTCCTTCACTCAACAATATTCTACAGACATTGCAGGAACTTGATGCGTGAATTACAAACCAAAATTAGTCTTATTAGCTGGAATTTTCGCCGATTCATCCCGGTTACATTTGCTTTGGTTCCCCTCAAAAAACGAAAGAGAAAATTCTGTAATACCAGCGAGACGATAAAACAGCATTGTTACAACAAATTTACCGCAGCAATTACTATCTTTTGGATACACTAGTAAGATATAGTATACAGATGTACATGTACATGTGCAAATTTGTCACTCCATGTCCCTCAGTCATAAATTTGTAAACTTGTTAACTTGAAATCTGTTAACTTGTAAACTCCCCAGGGTATTACCTAATGTCTTGTTTCAGACAATGTATTATGTAGTGTCTTGTTTCAGACAATGTCACACTTTTTTTGTTTCTTATTTGTAAACTGAATACGCTTATTTGCAAACTGCAAATGGAATTCAAATGGCAAGTTAAAATTTGTCATTTTACTGTTTTTTTTTTTTTGCTCTTTGCTTTAGGCTTATTCACTCAAATCGCTGCTCACTGCTTGCAAAAGCATGAAGTGCTGAAAGCGAACATTCTTGCGCATGTCTGCTAGCGAATTTAATACATCATTCTTGTTTCAAATGCATAATTATTTATGTCATGCTAAGATGTTTTCTTATTTGTAAATTGAATATGCTTATTTGTAAACATCAAGAAAAACTAAAATTAACGTTACGTTGTTTCATATTCACGAGATGGTTCTCAGAGCCCTTTGATTTTTCATAAAATGTAGGAAATGGGAAGATGAAGTGATCTGTCAAACGATAAACAGGAGTGACTGAGTATACAAAAGAGTAAAATGAGTTCAAAGTTGTTGCCACTTTTTACACTTTTTCCTAGTGTCTATTGATTACAAAAACACAAGTGCCAAACTGCAAACTGAGCATAGCAGATGGTTCTGGTCAGCGGTCAAACTCTCTAGAGCAGGCTCACGTGAATCATTGTGGCTTTGTCTCAGCTAGGATCTGTGGGTTTTCAAGCATTTTCGTAGAGGTTTTTGTAGCAGTTGTTTCAGTCTAAGCGGTTTTGTAGCGGTTGTCTAAAGCGTTCATTTTGGCTGTTCTCTTATAGCAACGGCATTTTTTTCCGCAAGTTTTTCCCGTTCATTTATTCTCCAACGGAGTGCAAGTCTTCACTCTGTACACAATACAATGTGAGCAACGAACAACAGCCTGTCAACAATGTGGTCACCAGTTACCACGTCTTCTAGTCCTAGCAGCAGCTCTTCATCGACACCTCTGGATAATACACCAGTTTCGTCATCATCTCAAACTATCCCTACCGGACAACAACTCTCTTGCTCAGGCAATCTCCAGGGCTCTTGCGGATCCGTTGCCTTCGGGCCCATGAAGGTGGCAATGCAAATATGGCCGCGCCTTCACTCACCTCAGCTTCTTCAACACAGTCGCCATCATCCTCAAGCTCATTGCGTAGCATCCACGACATCAGGTACCACCATTGTTCTGTCTTTCATTTCAACTTATAGCACATTAGGCTCTCCTTCTCTGGTCTCCTCTCATCTCCCCGCCACGTCCACCGTAAACCCACCATTAGTGGTTGGGGGCTCTTCAAGTGGGGCTGCAGCTGCTTCCTTCATGCCTCCCAGTCCCAACAAAGACTTTGTTTTAGGATCAGGCTATGCTCCAGGCCCCTACAAGCTTGTGGCCAAAATTAAGGGGGGCCTGTTCATAGACCTGGCTGACTTACCTCCAGACAACATACGTGCCCAAGAAATTGAAACCCAAGCCTTTTTGGAAGAAATTTGAGTAGTGTTAGGAACCAAGAAGCGGGCTGTCGAAATAGTGGACATTGTCACTTGGATAGAAGCCTTCACATCCTTTTGCATGGTTCTTTGCCATTCATTCCCATCTCGCTGGAAAGATCTCAACCAGTACAAGTTATTCATCATTTAGACTGCAAGGCGTTTCTCTGACAAGTCATGGCTCAACTATGACACCGCATTTAGGAAGGAAGCTGCAGCTATGGGATCTACTGACTGGTCTCGCATGCATCCAGACTTCTACAATTTTCACACCAGATCTCCTGCTACCCAGTCAGTTGCATCAGGCGCATCAACATTATCCGCCAAAACACCAACCGAACCCTCAGTGTCTTCTGGCAATCCCCAGTCCAGCCAACACTGCCACTCTTGGAACAATGGCTGCTGTTGCTGGCCCTTTGGTCACTGCAGATTTCGTCACTTGTGTGAAACGTGCAACAGGAACCACCCAAGCTTCCGCTGCCCTCGCCGTCCAGCGCGCAGAGCACGGTCCCGCTCCCCACCACAGCCAAAGGGGGACACCACCTTTGCTAGCCCTTCTAGGCCAGCCACATCATCTGCACATAGTTTTGACTCCTTTCATTTGGGTCTTCAGTTAGTGTTTCTCCGTTATAGTTGTGTTCTTCTCATGTTTCAGTTTCTCAGCAAGGACTGCCCTTCAAAGTTACCAAACAACCCCTTCCATTGTCCCCCCCAGGGATTTCCTCCAGGATAACAACCAACCCTGTGGCGGTATGTCCTTTGAGACTAGTTTTGCAGCTCACTCCCATTTTCGTGGACACGTTGCAGCATGAACTCCGTCACCACCATGACCCGGACAAAGTTGCTTATGTGGTCCAAGGTCTGCGTCACGGCTTTCAGCTGGGTTTCAAACACGGTATTTCCTTGAAGTCTGCCTCGGGGAAAATCTCCTCTGCCCTCCTCAATCCCCAGGTCTTCAATGACTGACTACCTGCAGTCCAAAGCTCAAAATTAATGGGAAGGGTGGCAGGCCCATTTCCTCAGTCCCCTCTCCCAAGTCTCCAGTCAGCTGTTTTGGGGTCATCCCCAAATGCAATCAGCCAGGAAAATGGCATCTCATCTTGGATTTGTCCAGCCCTGTTGGCTATAGTGTCAATGATGGTATTGTTAGCACAGATTACTCCCTGCAGTACATGAAGGTAGACGACATCATTGAGGGCATCATGCATTTTGGTCAGGGTTCCCTAATGGCAAAATTTGATGTCCAAAATGCATATTGCATTGTGCCATTTCATCCAGAGGATCGTCAGTTATTGGGCATGAATTGGCGTGGCGCCTTCTATGTGGACATGGTCCTTCATTTTGGTGTCAGGTCAGTGTCATACATCTTCACCTGCATAGCAGACTTAGTTGAGTGGACTGCAAAACAGAATCATGATGTCACCTTTCTGATGCATTACTAGGATGACTTCCACATTCTTGGTCCTCCTGGCTCTTCTATTTGTCAATGCAATCTGGACAAGTCTATTGACTGCTTCTCTAACCTCGGCACCCCTCTCCACCAAGACAAACTGGAAGGGCCATCTACATACCTGAGTATTCTTGACATTGAACTGGTCTCGATAAACTTACAGGCGCGTCTACTTAAGGACAAGTTTGACAGAACAACTGCTTTGCTAGAAGAGTGGTCACACAAGCATTCTTGTAAACGGAAAGAACTGGAGTCTCTAATAGGTCATCTTCAACATGCATGCAAGTTCGTACCACAAGGTCGTACCCCAAGGTCGCTCTTTCTTGCACCATATGATTAATTTGTTGTGTGCCTTTTGTGGCGATGATCATCCAATTTGTCTCAACCAGAGTTCTCTCTTTCCTAACCTGGTGGCAAGAGTTTTTCCAATCATGGAATGGTTGCAGCTTTCTTCAATGGGCCCCACTGCCCGATTTCAAGGTCTCGTCCGATGCCTCTGGGGCACTGGGTTAGTCTCCCAGTCAATTAAGTACAAAGAACTTTTCCCTATTGTGGTGGCAGCCTACATTTGGGGTCCTTGGTGGGCTTCAAAAGGGGTCAACTTCTTATCGGATAACATCTCAGTGGTAGCAATCCTGCAGCCAGGCACTTCAAGAGCCCCTACCATCATGGCCCTGGTTTGTTATCTCTGCCTTCTAGCAGCACATTACTCCTTTTCTGTTACTGCCTCCTCAGTTAGTGGAAAGTGTCACTCCATTGCTGATTCATTATCACATTTCCAGTTTCAGCGCTTCCACCAGTTAGCCTCTCATGCAGACCCCAATCAGACCCAGATCCCACAGCAGCTGCTCTTGGATTTGGACCTACGTTGACGGATAAACGCGATTTCAATCTGACTTGTGGTCTTGCTCTTTCTACTCGGAAAGTTTATTATTCAGCCCAATGTCACTTCCAAGCATTTTGCACTCAGGACAATCGTCTCTCCACCATCCGGATCAGTCCTTCCAGCCAGCAAAGAGACGCTCATACATTTCTGTTCCCATCTTGCAGATACCCTCACCACTCATCCATAAAGGTTTATCTTTCAGCAATTCGATCACTTCACATCTAAGAGGGCCCGCCTGACCCTTTGGTTGGTTGCCTCCAGCTACAAAGCATACTGTGGGTATCAAGTGCCACCAAGGCTCAAATCAGACAAAGCACCAACCCATCACAAGTGATCTGATGCAGATTGTTTGCAATTCTTTGGAATTTTCTAACCATGACCATACAATGCTTTGGGCTGCCTGCTGTCTCGGGTTCTTTGGCTTCCTACGAGTGGGGGAGTTCACGGTCAATTCTCCATTTAATCCAGACATTCATCTGACTGTCAGTGATATCCAAGCAGATTCCTCACAGCTTCAGGATCTATATTAAGTGCTCAAAGACGGACCCCTTCCACAAAGGTTGCTATATCTACATTGGCACTGGAAAGTCTGACTTCTGCCCTGTGCATACCCTAACACAGTATTTACATCTCCATGGTTCTACTCCTGGCCCACTTTTTCTCCTCGCAGATGGCATCCCATTAAACCGCCAATGGCTGTCATCCACCATTCAGTGTATTCTCTCCTCTACTGGAGTCCCTGGTTGTTTTACTGGCCATAGCTTCCATATTGGTGCAGCCACTTCTGCAGTCTCTCGTGGTCTACCTGATTATCTCATCAAAACTCTGGGTAGATGGTCAAGCGATGCGTACCAGATATACATTTGCATTCCAGTCAGCACCATTGTAGGCATAGCAAGCCAACTCACTTAACAGGCATTTTTGTTTCAGGTCTATCTCCTCCTAATTTATTTTTATTTATTTTTTAGGGTGTCTCGGGACTGTGGTAGTAGGGCCATGGCTTCCCCCAGCCATGAGCCACTTTTTCTCTCCGATCTGAGCCTGCAGTCAGCTCAGAGAGTTCCTCGGCTTGGAATGGGGGCTCATGGCTGGGTTGCGGGGATTTGCCAACCATCGGGGCAGTATTTTATCTAGGGGTTGGCTGGCCACAGTAGAAGCCCCTGGATACCCCAGGCATCCACCTTCCATTTAAGCGAGACAGACAGTTAAATTTAGTTAAATGACAATTTAACCACCACGAGCGTAGCAGACACTTCCGATCAGTGGTCAAACTCTCTAGTGAAGGCTCACATGGAATGTTGTGGCTTTGTCTCAGCTTTCGAGCGGTTTCGTAGCAGTTTTCATAGCGGTTGTTTCAGTCTTTAGTGGTTTTGTAGTGGTTGTCTTAAGCATTCTCCCACCCCACCCCACCCCATCCCAGCCTGGAATGGGGGCTCATGGCTGGGTTGCAGGGATTTGCCAGCCATGGGGGCAGCATTTTTTATCTAGGGGCTGGCTGGCCACAATGGAAGCCCCTGGATACCCCAGGCACCCACCTTCCATTTAAGCAAGGAAGTCAGTTAACCTTGAAAACATTTTGAATTAAAATGAAAATATTACCTCCAGAGTCCATATTGTCTGAGAAGCTTGATATGAGATTTGTCAATTCTTGTACCAGGTATATAAAGAAATCTCCTGCAACACTGTCTTTCTTCAAGTCACTCAGAAGTTCTACAATACACAGTGCCTGCAACTCACTGTCACTCATCCCATCTCCTTGTAAATCCTTTAAAATACCATCAGCACTGCCACTCTGATCAGCATCATTACTTTGAAGTTTGATTATCACTCCACCATCATCTCCGTGTGCAAATGCAAAATTGCCACTCATAAGATTTATGGAAATGCTTTCTTTGTCATCCTTGTCAACTGTGTTAGAATTTGAAGATTTTATTGACGTAAAATTCTGCAAGGGACTCTTCTTAAAAGCCAGAGTATATAACATTGTAAGTGCTTCATGTGGCTCAGCATGTTTTAATATATGGACCAGTATTTCTTGAAGTGCAGACCTAAAAATTTATGACAAGAAAAGGATGATTCAATAATATCCATGGTTTTCATAACTTATAACGCTAACATTCTAATAACCTATTTATGTATTCCATATTCCTCCTTTCCTTCAGGATCATTTTAATTGAATACAAAATAGTAAACTTTAGCATCAAGCTCACATGGTATAAAAAGGGTGCGTTTTGGAGAAATTGAAAGTTTATGCAATCCTAAGATAAAGATGGATGGATTATTACATTATTAATTTTGCCTGGAATTCCAATGGAAAATAAAAAAAAATAGCGAATTTGCAGATCTGGCTGATACAGTTTATCCATTGCTTGGGGGGAGGCCTCAGATTTTGCTTTTTGTTTGCTATAAAGTGCCAATCTTGGATGTCCTCTTATACCTTTAATCCTCTACAGTATATTAAGTATGAAACAGCTTTTTTAAGACACAGACATGTACATTTTCTAAGTAATTATTAGAAGAGAATTATTATTATAAACAACACAATAATACCGGTAACACAATAATACTGACAATAAAAAAAATAATTTTATACAATGAGAAATACATGTACTACTTTCAAATAGTTTGACAAAATGAACAGACATTTGTCTAGAAACACAAAGCTCTCCACACTCACCTTAGGTATGAAACTCCTTTCCTCGTGAAACAAAAGAGCTCAAACAATGGATGAACAATTGGTGACAAAAACCTTAATGCACAATTGTGTGATCCAGCAACAAAAACCTAAAATATATAATGGTTTATCTCATCATTACAAGAAAGACAAAAAGGTGTTCAAAAGATGGGGATATTTTTTTATCTGTGAAATAAAATAAAATTTAGATTGCCTTAAGATTGCCATTTCTAGAAACAATACTTTGTTAATTTTTTACTGTTGTGTTTTCAAAAACATTGTTAAAAAGTCAAACAAAGATCACCAAACTAAACAGCCATGAATTCATTTGGGAAAATTACAAAAAAAAATTACTGAAAATAAGAACCTTAAGGTACATCAACCATGAATAATTAAAAATATTGTAGCTGAATGCATTACCTATAGGTACATGTATTTTGGTTTTGGTAATAATTCACTTAGCTTTGGTTTTTTGCTTTTACACAGCAAACTTTGGGTTAAAAAGGACTCATTCTATTGTAACTTAATTGACAAATAAACAAAAAACAAAAAACATACACAATACTTAAATTTACAATTTTTACCACTAGGTACCTTGTGGACATCCTCTACACATCTCATTACAGCAAGTTCATTGACAAACATGTCAGTACTGTATCCTAAGTATAACAAAACAATACAGTAAAATGAATGTGTTGTAATAAACCTTAAGGCTGTACAACTGTACAACATGTAGTTGTAATCTGTCAGAAAAGTACAATGAAATGTGGTTGATTAGTACATCTTATAAATATGCAGCTTATGAAGGGCAAAAGCTGTGTTTTTTTGCCAACTTTAAAGGCTCTTCCTTCAACACAGAGCAATTTTTCAAGAAATGACTAACATTTTCACCATTTTCCTTTTTTAATTGTAATTTTAAGTTAACGTATTCTAGACCCTTGTTTTCCTTCAACACATACCTGGTGTCTCTGCAGTGGTTTTTGCTAAAGGTCCTAGCATTGAAGACAGGATATACTTGTTAGCCAGTTCAGGGTACTGTGCTAACATCTCTCTTATGATACTTGAAGCTGCTCTGATAAATAGTCGTCCAGCACCAGCAGTTTGTCCATGTATCAGCTGTAGCACCTGTAAACAAACATTTCAATTCAATGTACATGTAGTACATGTAACAAATCTAAATGATTGTGACAGCAGCAAACAAGTAGCAATTATTAAAAAGAATGAGACAAAGTCATTGTACATGTAAGTTACAAATAACTGATGATAGTGGTGGCAGCTATCACAACATTTAACAAGTAAAGGATTGTCAGGCTCAAAAACTCTGTCTGAAGATTCCTGAAAAGCAAATGTTGGAAACCTCTGAGATGTCAGAAAAAGCCACTGTTGACTGTCGGTGAAAACCAACGCATAGCTCGATTAAAATTCACTAACAAATACAGAAAACTGACTGCAGAAGAATGGGATGATTTTCTTTTTTTTTAGACAAAATTTGTCAATGTGCAAAGTATCTGTTCCACCTGACTGTCTGTCAAGTGACTGTGAGGGACTGGGGCAGAATGAAAGGTTGCAGTTTCACTGCTGTTCACTTTATTTCACAAGGACAGAATGTTACAAACTGCTGATTGTTATTATATAAGAAAAATACTAGAAAAAGAAGTCAAGCCACTTCTGTGTCGTAAATCTTCAAGTGTAACAACCGTGAAAAGAAAACTGGTGGTAATGAGAGCTGGTTGCTAACGAAAATGGGCTCTTGTAAGTGACCATGCGATGAAACAATAGATGCTGATCGCTTACAATAGCTTTTTGCATAAAGCTTGCTCACTTGCTCCAGCCGGAAACCATCTTGAACTTTTAATTCGGAATCCTTATCAACATATCATTAGTGCTTATGCTATAGTACTGTAAATTCCGTAAAATCCGTTCTCAGGTTGAATCAGTATTCAATCTAGGTTAAATGTGTACCCAGTATTCTATCGAGGTAAGCTAACCCTAACTAACCCTAGTTACATGTAACTCTAACACAAAGCTAACCATCACACTATTGGCTATATGCATCTTTGTGCTAGTGGTGATGGTTAGCCTTGTGTTAGAGTTAACTAGGATTAGTTAAGGTTAGCTTAACTAGATAAAATACTGGGTACACATTTAACCCAGATTGAATTCTGATTCAACCTGAGAACGGATTTTACCTGCAACATGTATACTTCATGAAAATTGTTAACCAATACAAACCAGACTCTTTAAGTGATCACATAAAAAAGACCAGTTGGTAATTCTCAAAAGTGGTCGCGGTTATTAGAGCAGTCGCTTATGAAAGCTTTTAATTACAGAGTTTGAGTGACAATTCAAACAGGGTTTCACAATGATGATTGTAACTAGAGCGTAGTCACTTACGAGAGCGGTCGCAACATTTGGAAAAATGTGTAGGATTCAAGTTGAGCTGATTGAAATCCTTCAGGTTGTAGCTGGGTCATCCAGACATCATTTTGCCAAAGAAAAAAAAATTCCAAAAAGTCATTCAGGACATTCTCACTTGGAGCTCTTCACTTAAGCACTTGTTTCTCATTTGGCTCTTATGCATTGGAATCTGCCATAATGAACCATCAAACTCTACTTTGATGAATTCTAGCTGCTGTAGCAAACTATAAACTGACCTGTGGAGATACCAGCTTGTAGTATTGCTCAACAGACTCAGCCTGACTTGGACAGTTAGCGATCACCTTGGCAACAACATCACACTTCTGCCAATCAGGAGAATCAGCAGGTCCTGAAAAATTAGTAATAAAACTCTGGTAATTAAAGTGTTAGGGCAGGGGCTTTACTGCTTATGAATATGTTACTGAGGTCGCATTCACTGTCTTGATGCTCAGGCACAAGGCCAAAAAGGGTTCTCCAGAAGCTCCGGCGACCGGCGTAAATCGCCGTCTACTCATCCTGGGCCGCCGGCTAGTCAGAAAATATTTGGTGGGAAGATAAGGATAAATCCGTCCTATTTTCTTCCCAACACTTGTATGGCTATAAAAACAAATCCTTCATAGCCACAAGATAAAACAAAAGTGATTTCTTTTGGGCCATAATGTTTTTCTTTAGTATATAAAGCATATTAAGGGTAGCAATAATTTTTTTCAGTGAATAATAAAAAGGTTAAAAACTGGCTGAAAATGAAATGATTTTTTTCATCTCTGATGTCCCCAAATTATGCACCAGAATGCATCTCCAGTGTCTTCATTTTTAAATTTTCCGTGCAGGCATACTCCAGAACCACCCTAAATACTCTTGCCCTTCGGGCACTCGAGTGCCAGGTGCCGTCTACTTTCAATTTACAGGCAGGTAGTCTAATTTCTCTGGAGAACCCTGCCAAGTAGTGGTATAAAACTATGCAGTGTCAGGGCCATAGCCAGACAAAAATTCTTACTGCGTCAAAATCAGAAAAAAAAAATTCTTTCATTTTTTTTTACATTTTACAAGAGAGATCCAATGCTTGTACTACATTGTAGTATTCAAAATTTTATTTTTACCGAGGCAAGTGCCTCATGCTAGCTACGGCCCTGCATGTTCAAACTCGTGCGTGTTTGGCCCTGCGTGTTTTGACATCATCAAAATTCTTAAACTTAGGGCATGATCTGTTGGGAAAACTGTTTCAACCTAAACTAATTTTGGTTGATTAGGTTGAGGTGACTCAAAAGAACACTTTTCTGGTAAAAATTTTTCTTTGGTTTGAACATTTTTAACCCGTTCAATTTTTATTCTCTTTTGTCTCAGATTATGATAATGAATTTGAGACAAAGGAAAATATAAATTGAACTGGTTTGAAAATGTTTAAACCAAAGAAAAATTTGAACCACAACATATGTACCTCAAATAAAGAAAATATTAATTTTGAGGCTCAAAAAGAAAGGTGGACATATCCACTGCACTCTTTTATACATGTTCTCACTAATAAGCCACAGGCCCAATTTTGAGCAAACATTTTCTGAAAAAAAAAAAAACAACTTGCAAATTATCTTCTGGGTTTTTTATGGTTATTACAACAGCTACATTGTACCTGCCAATCCTTCAAGAAATCCATGCAATACTGCTTTTACTCCATTTGGTTTCATCAGCCTTTCAGACAGAAGTTGTCCACAAACATTTCTCATCCACTTTGGAGTCTGTGACAACAAAACTGAGTGTTTCATCCCTTCTCCGATTACACTTGCTCTCCCTGAAGTATCTTTATTAAATCGTTTGCCAGTACCTTGTTGACATCCTTGAAGAAGTAAAAGTTCTCTTATCACTACTGGTTGATAGACACGATCAAGAATCCTCTGAAGATTGCAGATACATTTTTCCCTTTCAGATGAAGTAATAAACAATCTATAATCATAATCGATGGATTCTTGAGTGAGTTTGTATACATCACTTGGGTGTATGTGAACAGGAGACTCGGCGTCGGTCACCAAGCTTTCAGCCTTTGTGCTGAGTTTTTCCAGTCTGTTGTGAGTTTTACAAACCAGGTCAGTATTGTCACTTAGATGGCTACTTAAATTACTACATGTAGAATTGCTAGTGTTGCAATCATTAGCCATTTCTGGAAACTTTATTGTATTTGATTTGTCATCATTTGAATTTGTATAAGCTGACACAGGTGCATAGGAAATCTGTAAAAGTCCTGACAAAATGTCTCCCAGATGTCTTGATAAGATAAGAGAACCCAGCGAAGGCTGTGTAATGCACTCAACCAGTGTGTCTACACATTTAAACAGGTGTCGTTCACTCCTGATATTACACTGAATGTTTAGCATGCTAGCAAACCCAGAACGCTTTTCAAGTGGTACTCCAACACCAGGGAGAAGATTAGGACAAATGCCTAGAATGACCACAAACTGAATAGCTGTTAGCACTGTCTTTTGATCCCCAACGCTCAGTGAATCTGCAGGCAAAGGAGGAACGTTTCCACGTTGTCCAGGCTTTGATTCTTCTTTTTTCTTCTTCTCTCCTCCTTTTTCATTTTTCAGTTCAATTAAGTACTCCTTAAGAAACTTTAGAAGTTCAAGGCAGGTTTCTACAAAAGTCCACCTTAACGTCTCTTTGGCTTGTACTACATCTGTATTCCCTGACTTCAATAATTTTTCGTGATTGTCTTTAGCTGATCTGTCTTTCCTGCAAACTTCAGTATTTTTCTCTAACATTGTAGTACCAGTACTCACGTGCGCGTTTATTTCACTTTCCAATCGCTCTTGCAACTGTGCAAATCTGCCTCTCTCGCCAAGAGCCTCCCTTAATCGTTCCATGTTTGATAGAAGGACGTCATCGAATTCCCTCTTTTTTTCCGCTGGTGATGTATTCGATGAGCTTGAGGTTAAGGTTCGCAAAAAATACAGAACTTCTTTACAAGGCGCCATCTTGAATAAAACCCAAAGATATGTCATGTAACAATAACGAAATATCGTTTGCCGCTGACCACCTGCGTGCGTTTCAACCCCACCCATCCACCTGCCCCGTGGGTGTGACGGCAACGAGAACGTCGGCATATGTTCAGTAAGCAAAACAACAACTCTGCATCTTGGTACATTTCTTTGCTGTCCCTGCACGACTACGACGTGAAATTTCCTTATTCTACGTTTTATGGAGGGCGTAAACACACGACGACGAATTTTTCTTTGTCTTCTTTAAACCTGTGCCCTCGGTCAACGGACCTCTCGGCCGGTAAATAACATAAATAAACGTATTCCGTTCACAAGTGGGTTTCGTCCCTATGCCTGACTCAAAAGGTCACAACAAATTTAACGCATTACGTCATCCAGTTATCTCGTTTCACACAACGAATATTTTAGTCACGTTATGACGTTTTCGAATAAAAAAAATTCTTATTTGAACTTTCACAAATGACTCCCGGTCCGACATCTGACTCAGTATAAAAAGAGCGTTCCATAATCACGAGTTGGCTCCTAGGAGCCTTTAACTTTTTTTAATCTTTCTTTTTCTTCTGATATTTCTTGTTTGCAATCTTTGCGGACAACAAGGGCGCAAGGGCAGATGTGTCGTGACGATTTTGCGAAATCGGCCAAAATACGTTTTAGAACGGCGGATCGAAGGCTGAACGTAAGATATCCAATAAAGGAGAAGCCTGGGGAGAAGCCTTACTGAGTTATCGCGCGCACGCTGCGTCATAAAGTCTTATTGTGATGTCAAACATTCACTTTGCTTTTCTCGCGGAACAGACCAGTTGTGTGTTTCGTGTGAGGAAAAAAAAGTTTCGCTATGAGAAAGACATTGGGGATTTTGATTGCTGCGATAGCAGTGTTGTTTTTGATATCTGACTTTAGCCTCAGGGCTCAAAGAGGAGGTAAGACATGCTCATTGTTTCTTTTTTTCAAAAGATCTTTTTTTTCAACAAAAAGAACTGGAAATACAAAACAAAAAGAAAGCGGTTTCTTTTCATTACCAAAATTTCAACTTTATCCGAAACAAATCTTGTCATTTTTATCATTTGAAATCGAAGTTGAAAGAAAGATCATGAGCGTAAACAGCGAGAATATTTTATTACATCAATGGCACTTTTAACAAACTTTGTTTATTTTTCTGAAGCGCAAACAAGTTTCCGTTGCCATGGAAGTCTAGATAGGTTTATCGCGCGTGCGTACACGTGTGCATTCTTTTAAGCGACTTTTCTTGGGCGCGCGCATCAACGGTTATTTAGTTAAACTCATTTTGCGCAACTAATAGTGGTGATCAGTGAAAATCGCGTTTTTCGTTTTAAGAAAATAAAACTTTGCGTGTTGCAGTGTAAATTAGATACCTTTAAACCGTGATGCATAACACGACATTCAAATTATCATTTTTACAGAGCTTCAACATGCTGTTGACAAGAAAGATTTCTTCTTCAAAGACTTTAAGCATGACGTGAGTGTAGCAGGGAGCTGGACCGGAGAGGTGGGTAACTCGTGTTTATGCTGTTTTATGTGTATATATAATTTCAGTTAATATATCAGACACGAGGAAAAGTGTTTCATCAGCGTATTCAAACATCGCGCAGTGGTTTGAAAAACGAGGCGCAGCCGAGTTTTTTTTTTAACTCACTTCGAGGCGTTTGAATACCTGATAAAACACTCTTTCGAGTGTTTGATATGATAGCTTCTCAAACTAATCATTAAATACAGAGAAAACGAAGGAATATACATGTAATCGTCAAAATCTATGCTAATTAAGGTAGGGTGTCCAAACCTCTTTCACGGTAGTGATTTCAAGCAAAACGTTCAGGTTTTAATATTTTAGCTGATCTCAGTAAAACTTGTTAACACGCTTTTGCCCTTACAGGATCATGTCATAAACATGGAATTCAAGTCATTCAGACTGAATATTAAACTGAAGTTTAATGAAAAGAACGGAACTGAAGATTTTAACGGCTCAACTGATTCCAACGGCACACCGAACAAATACGGAAAGGTATGTATCTTAGTTTTGTTACCGTCTTATTGACAAATCTCAGATAAATCCTGTTCTGTGTCGATTCAAACCACGATTCTTTAGGTACGAAATCGAGTCACATATTTGTTATGAAGTTTGAGGTTTCATAAGTCAGTTTTCATAATTAACATCCGACAACGTGCGTCTAACCGATGTCCACCAAAAATTGAACACTGAATATCTCTTGTCTCGCTTTTTTTTAAATCTCTTATTTTAGACCAACAACGTTCAGACTTGTCTCCGAAATGCAACGCGCCCACTCACCAACAAAACGTGTAAACCCAGACCCCTTGGTTTCATGATGAGTGCATGGATCACATGCCAGAGAACTGCAGAGACTGTGGCAGGCTGGGTATGGAACGGAGCAACACGGACAGGGAACACGATTCTTAACGCTGCGCTGACAATGGTTGGTAATGTCTACAATGGAATTATATTTGTGGCTGACTGGACTTGGGATAAAATGACTTGGATGGCTGAGGAGACATGGGACGGAGTGATGTGGATGGCCGAGGGCACCTGGGGTAGAGTCATGTGGCTTGCTGAGAGTATGTGGTACCACGTGTCGTGGCTGGCTGGTGATGTATGGAATATTGTTGCATGGTTTGGAAATGTCATTGCCACGCTTTATGCTGAGTATCTCAAGGGTAAGTGGGACACTGGGACACTGGGACACTGGGACACTGGGACACTGGGACACTGGAACACTGGGACACTGGGATACTGGGACACTGGGACACTGGGACACTGGGATACTGGGACACTGGGACACTGGGACACTGTACTGGCTTATATCGTGTTTTTACGATTATGGCCAGGAGCGTATGTACTTTAAGCTTTCTTTATTATCTTGAAATATGAAGGCAAAATCGCCCAAAGCGATGATAACAAAGAAATATTAACTAAAGAGACAAAATAACGGCTAAAAAGGTCAAAATTCCACAAGAATGGCAATTTTAATTTCTTGACCGCCTGTCACAAAATCAAATTTGATGAACTGCAATCCACTTCCATCCTTGTAATCCTGCACTTTATCTCCAAACAACTGCTTCTGTTTTGCTCTATAGAATCGTTTTATCCAATTACAAGATGTATATTTGGTAGCAATTGGCGATATCACATAGAAATAAGACAAGAATTTTTTTTATTTCGGCGGGACCGTGTCCCGACAGTGTCGGGATAGTGTCCCTTTAATTTACAGAAGAAACCTGATACCACAAAACTGTTCAAGATATCGAAAATTTAAGTTAATTATTGAGGGTTAAATTCTGTAAAAAAGTGAGACGTCCAGAGAAAACAACTTTTGGTTCGAGTTAGCGAGAAGATCGAGTTACAAGGGGGCGTGAGTTATCGAGGTTCTGCTGTCTTTCAGTTGCTATGACGAAAAGTAACTGCTGTGTAACTTTGGACTACTTTCTTTGCAGGTCACGTGACACACACTAAGGCCTTCCTTGCTGCCCTGACGAAAGAAGACATGTACAGTCTAATGCTTATTATATTGGCTGTGAATTTCTGTGTCATGTTGACATACTTGTTTATAACTTGTGGTATGAACGTGATTCGACGACGAAGGTGAGTTGGGGTATCAAAGTCCCCTTAGACACTTGAATTTAACGTTTGCAGACGTCTCTCCATGATATTCGAGAAGTGCTACAATATGTTTTCTCGCGCTCTTGTCAGAAGAAAACGCCCTTTTGGTTGAAAGTTTATAGAGTGTCGCAAAACCAAACCAAAACGAAGTTAATTTGAATTTAATCAGATTCATCTCTCAGATCAATTCGTTCACTCAACTGGCTGCTCCACTGCTATTCAAGAAAATAACAGCTTCTTGTGATCGATCAGAAACAATTGCCGAGAGCATTTTACTTTTCGACTAAGAAAGGTCCGATCTCCCCGACTTACTAGCTGCAAGGGAGATACGATAAAGGTCGTCCATAACAACACGCACCGGTAATCGAATGCCAGACGTTGTTAGCACAAGAAGGCTAGGAACTTTGTCTAGTAAGATTTGTGCAAAGCTGCGGAAATTTGGTTTTACGAAAAGTGCGCTACAGCATCTAAATTATTGCGAACGAAGTAAAAAATCCTATTGGAACCTTCCCCGAAACATACTTCGTTCAGTACAACTCTCCTGGTTGAAACTGGTTTTAATTTTGTGCTTTTTCTGTTGCAGGCAAGCTCGGTTAGACAAGGAAGCTGCTGAACGTTTAGCCGCTGCTAACGCCAATAAACCAGTTTGGCGACCAAAGCCTAAGAAGAAACGTAAAAAGAACCAGAAGGACTGGTAGCTCGCCGACCGACTGAACATTTTTCCAATTTATGCACTCTGGAAGTGATGCCTTTGTTGTAAATTTTCTTATTAAACTTGTTGTTTGTGGTTTCCTTCTGTTGTTGCGGGTCATCTATTTAGTTTAAAAACCATACCATTGGCACACCATTGCTATAGTAGACTGTCTAAAAAGCGTTTCTTTGGAATTTCAGTTCTATCTTTGCAAAGTGTTAGTTGTGTGAATTATCATGAATCTGCTCCAAAGAAGAAGAAATCCTAGACTGCAAGCAGTCCGTCTTTCCCAGCTTTGTCCATCGAGCGAGAAACGAGATAAGATTGGCGAGCGGATAATGGCCGCGCAAAAACTAGTTAACAATTTTGGTGTCCAAATACACAAAATAGTTGAACAAAAAAGTTTTAAAAAAGTGCGTGGCACTTGTAACACGATAAATAATGGATAATGGTAATGTTGAAAAGTGCCAAAAATTAGAAATTTTCCATACGTTTCGGGCTTAGCCTTAGCCTTAGCCTTAGCTTAGCCTTTTTCAGTGAAATGTCAATTTTTGGCCCCGTCCACACGTATCCGTTTTCGTTTGAAAACGCAAAAGTTTCTTTCCGTTTTTCAAAATCTCTCCGTCCACAGGTAGCGTTTTCGAATCGTTTTTGCCTGTCCACACGTATACGCAAAAACACTGAAAACGCTTCAAATGCCTCTAAAGAGCATGCGGGGCACTAATTTTAGCCGAGCCTGTGAGTTGTTTGTGGCTTATCATCGCTTTTATCGCATGCGCAGTGGACTGAATTCGACCTCTTGACGTCATCGTTTCGAAAAGTTCCGTTTTTGGGTGTCCACACGAGAACGCAGAAACACCGTTTCCAAAAGTTTCCACTTTCGAAAGCGTTTTCAAAAGTTTCCGTTTTCGGTGACTGTTTTCATCGGATACGTGTGGACGGGAAGCGAAAACAGAAAAAACTTTTGCGTTTTCAAACGAAAACGGATACGTGTGTAAATAAATTGTTGTTGTTGTTGTTTGGCCTTAAACTGTTGACGTTTCTGTTCTTGTATAACACGACATTTAAACAGTGCGCGCGCCTTAAATAAAACGGAAATAAAAATTAAGGTCGCGCGGCTGACTCGTACCAAGCTTGAAAATGAGCCGCATCTCATGCCTCTTTCTTCGTTTGCTTGTGCCGCAGAGCTTCACGCCACGCACGTCTGCGTCATGTGGAGACTGGCCGTTTGCATTGAAGTGTTCTGCGACGGGGAAACCAGAGGTGTTCGCCAACGCGTTCCCTAAGAGCACGCCCAGTTTCACCTACGTAACTAGATAATATTCGTATTCACGGTATTGAACTGGAACTAGCGTGCAGTCGAGGCTCATGCGGGGGAATATCATTAACAATATTTGCATGTGAAAAGATTCCCCCGCATGAGCCTCGACTGCACGCTAGTTCCAGTTCAATACCGTGAACACGAATATTGTCAATTGCAGAGCAGCAACGACAGGAGATGTAGTAAATGAGATTTGATGTCTGGCAAGTGAAGGCTTCCTTAATAATGATGGTGCATTTGGGGTCTTGCAGCCGGTGTGTCTCCAAAATAAAAATGATGCAGGTGATTGTCAAAAATTTTGAAAGGAACCTGAAAAAGGTACCAGAACCCTTTCTTGTGGATGTGGCTCAAATTTTTACCCCAACAGTCTTTTTGAAGACTTCTTCCTGCCAGCATATTATCACAATGACGGTCTCTTCGCCAAATATTAGAACCAAACCAACTTCCCCCAAGGGGGAGGGGGAGGGGGGCTTCTGTGCTGTCAACATGCCTGAGACAATGTCGCCCGTACTGCATGGGAACGTCTGTCACTAGAGGCCATTCCAGGTCTTAACTACTTGCATGGCTGTGAAGTCAAGTTGAATTCAACTTTACATCATTGGCAGCGTTTAAACGTTTAAAGCGTTTCTTTGTAATTTGCGACTCTATTTTATTATAAGAACATTGCCAGCTTATTTTAATACACACTGGCAGTACAAACATATCATGCAACTGTTCAATCTATCCCACAACTGAATAAATTAATGATCAATACTAAAATAGTGCGGACAGTAGCATGCATTTGATTGCACTTAACTTGCAAGCTTTATTCCCGTACCCAATCCCCAACAGTAAGTGCAGTACAAGCACGAGTGAGGCTGGGTACAAGATTACTGACCCTTGCGGTACTCCACAGTTTAAAGGGCTAGCACTAGATAAATGATTATTTATATTGCATCTTTGCATACGATTTGTTAAGTAAGATTCAAACCATGCCCGGGAATTTTGATCAGCTCCATATCATATCGTGAGAAGTCGAGGTAATGTGAGAGAGATGAGAGTGCGATAAAAGCCTCTGGTAGGTACCCTGGGTAACGTAGAGTGTGAGACAACACAAAATATGTTTGCCAAATCTAAGTTCTTTTGCAGCGAGCAAGGGCTTTATATATTTCTTTGCAAGTAGTAAGTAAAAATAACTTTATTTCAACACAGATAAAACATCAGGCCTTTACAAATAATAGTAGCTAAAGTTACTTATCATAAAATTCTAACTACAAAATGCTATTATTATAACTTCTAGAATCACTAGTTGAATCAATAAAATTAATATGCTTGCTTTCCATGAATGCCGTGTATTATACTGACTTTATTATACAGAGTTATCAAAGAAACTGCTGCAGCCGGGTTTGAAGCAAGTGAGAGTTTGTGCTTGCTGCAGTTCGATGGATAGGCTATTTCACAGCACCCCACCACTATAGTTGAAGCTGTGTTTTAGAACGTTGGTGTGGGGCAGTGGAATAGCAAGCTTGCCCTCATGGTTCCTACTGTTCCTATGGTTCCAATTTTACTACAGTCAGTGAACTTTGATCGCAGATATTCAGTGGGAAGACTATTTAATGCTTATAGACTAGTAGCTGTTTGAATTTTCTGTTGAACATCTAGTTTTTTTCCAGCTAAGTGTTTTAAAAAGATCTTTGGCACTGGCATCAGAATTTTGTGGCACGATTTTGTAGTTTTTGCGGCTTAGTGGCAAGAGTTTTGTTGAAATTCCTCCAAATGATGCTACAATAATTGAAATGGGGATGCACTAATGCTTATACATGCATAAAAGTGTTTCAAATGGAACGAAAGATCTATTAAGCTTCAAGGCACCAATGACAAAGACAATCTTTTTAGAAATTCTATCAATGTGCAAGGTAAATAATCATCTATATAAACACCAAGAGATTAAGTAGATGCGCAACTTGCTCTACTAAAGAGAACTGTATCTTATAGAGGCAAACATACAACACTTACATAACGTTACTTTCGTTCAACTTCACCTCCTGGCTGCACTAGGTCGATAATGTTTGATTTCTCGGCGATTTCTTTACAGAACATGGCGAAAGATACAGAACCACAAGGTCGATAACACAAACTTTGATCGGAAGAATGTTCTGAACAGCTGGTATGGCAAGCTCATCCCCAGTGTCTCTCTCACTCTAGGGGATGAGAAGAAAAGAGTGTCTGGGGATGAGGTTGCCCGGTAAAGGCTGGATGAGACAACCATTGTCATCATTAATGATGGGAAGCAGGAATGAAAAGGCCTTTTTCCGAACTTTGTTTTGTTTCAGGCTGAACTACATTCAAGAAAAAATCACTTGAATTCCAGGGATGTAGCTAAGGTATCCAACAAAAAAATCAAGAAAACTCAGTCTTCAGGTGGTTATTTTTTCCGCCTTCCGCCTATTATTTACATCCCTGAATTCAAAGGGTAGCAGAAACTCATTTATTCATCCTTGCTTGTGGTCTGCACCAATGGTGTAACAGTGGTAAGATCGATGAACTCCATATTGCCATCATCATCTGATTCAGAATTGGAATCCCTATCAAATGTCATTGTAAAGTGTGTGTCATCGACAGTTTCCGATGACAAGCTTGGTTCCTTTCGCAACAGTCGCACAACGTTTCGCAGAGTTGTTTTTATTGATGCTGCTATAAACTTGCCAAAGCGTTTGTCTGCGTTTGTAATGACACTATGGCCTGGAAGAAAGTACGATTCTACTTGGGAAGACCCTTTCTGGGTTAAAAGACTTGCAGTGGACTCCAACACGGAGCAAACTCGGTCTGTCAATTTGTTTTCCTGCCATAACTCCGAATTATTTGACCTCTCAAGTTCTTCAAAGAATTTTGTCTTGAGGACATAAGTATGGAGAAACCCAAGGTGTGAAAAATGTTGTGCGCAACTTCTCAAGGCTGTTTGATCTTTGATAATTTTCAGTGCCGTGTAACAAGCTCCTTGCACCAAACTGGCATTCTGTAATATCTTCAGTTCAGCCACGGAAAATGATAATCTCCACAACAGTGTGTCTCCTCCCTCAGACTTGGGAACAACATGGTATCCAACATCTGCACAACCTTCTAGAACATGAGAAGGAGGTACTTTGGCAGACTTTGGCCAATTAGAAAAATGTACTGCAGGAGTGATGTCGATGTCAATGGGCATGAATTTGTAAACACTGCCTCTCCAAAACAAAGTCATCTTGACACCCGCCTTGCTTGTCTTTATTAATGGGCGGCATAACACACATGAATCATAACTTGTTGTGTTGAAGCTTAGTCTCCAGGTTTTGTGCACTAAGGCAGGCTTGCTAGACATCCTATACAAACACTTAGCCAAGTAAGATTTGACTTTCATAGCGTCAAGAAATCCTTCTTTGGATAGAAACATCTTCCATTCTTCTCTGTGGTCTTCCTTTATTTGAATACGAACAAATCCTGGTTCTTCAGTTTCGAGAATTTCACAGTTATCATCTGATAGCGACTTCAATTCACACATAAAGTCAAATTCGTCCGGTTTGCCTATCCTGTAGCCTTCAAAAGCGCTTCCAGTTCGTAAAACTTCGCAGTTTAAATTGTTTTTATCCTCTGCAACAAGTTTCAAAAGATTTTCGACAAAGTTCAAAGTCTGAATTGCAACAGTGCATCTTTCATGGCACTTTCCTTTGCCGTTCATGTGAAAACTTCTGACACGATACTCATGGCATAGTTTCAATAAATACTCATTCACATTTGTGTCCTTCTCTATAAACAATTCCGGAACTTCAGTTTTCTCACAGTCCTCAAAATCACTCTCATTACCTGATTTGAAGTCCAGCTCATGTTTCTTGTCAAATAACCTTGCACCAGTGTCATCCCCACCAGCACTTTCACTTTTGTCGCTCTTGAGCCTAACACTGTTATGCTGGGATTCCACATTCCCTGTTTTACTGTGAACAGGAGTAGAATTAGTACTGATGGTCTTGTTGGTTTGGCAAGCGAGCAGACAAGAAAGTCTTTCCAACTTAAACTTTGCTGCTAAGTCATACTCTGTTTCTCCATAAAAATTCTTTTGCAACTTATCAGCTGCAAGCTCACCTTTCACTGTTTGAGCAATTTTCAAAAGTGCATCTTCATTGGCGGTATTCGCCATGATTGCAACATGTAACACAGTATCTCCGTGACGGTTTGCTAACTCTGCATGTGAAGTATGATCTAGCAAGGACTGTAGCACAGCAAAATTACCATGGTAAGCTGCGACATGAGCTGGTGTATTACTGTCATGGTCCAGACTAATAACACTAGCACCAAGTTCTAAAAGAATCTGGGTTGTTTCCAAATCGCCAAAGGCAGCGGCTTGATGCACTACTGTCCTTCCGCTGAAGTCAACCATGTTCAAATCAGCCCCATAATTTTGCAGTAGGTGAATTGTCTTAGAAACAATTTGGGGGTACTTCTTTACAACAACTTTGTAAAAATTTACATGGTCAAAGAAAATATGAAGCGCCGTTTTTCCCATGTGATCTGGAATATTAGGATCGACACCTGAATCCAGCAAAATCTTCATAGTTTCATGCCGTTTTTGGAGGTCGATTTCTTCATTGAGATTCAATTTTTGTGGCAGAATGACTGCTTCATGAAGTGCAGTTTTACCACAAGGACTTTGGCAATTAACATCGTTGAGAAAATAATCTTGAATTAGCTTAGCCACTAATTGTGGCTGGTGACAATTGGCGGCAAGAGAGAGACAATTCCATGTAAGTGACAAAGGCATGAATGGAGCCATTTTGTAAGGTCTAGTAGAAAACATAAGAGATGATCTTCCAATGTCATTAAGATTTTCCGTATCTTGTAAAGATATGGAAAAGCTTTGTAGGGGATTTGCTCCATTTTCAAGAAGTTTAAAAGCACAGTCAATGTTATCTTGACAAATTGCATCATGAATTGGCATCCAGCCTCTTGTGTCAGTTACGTTAACATTACAGCCATGTTTTAGGAGACAATCAACAACTTGAAGGTGTCCTGATCTAGATGCTGCATGTAGAGCAGTCAGCCCAGTTGGTTTTTCATTTTTGCTCTGGGAAAACAAGTTGGGATTTGCACCCTTTTCCAGTAAAATTGTTACCATACTTTCACGACCCAGCTTGGCACTCAGGGTGAGTGGGGTATTCCAATCATCACAAAAAGTTACCATGGATTTTGAACGAGCACTCCAATTAATGCCAACATTGAGTTGTAGCAGAGCTTCAAGAGCCATGGTAAAACCCTCAGAGTTGTTGAGAGCTATGGAATGAATCAGCATTGTTTTCACTGTACTAATTATTTCCTCAGTGTTAACTCCCTCTGTTGGCTCACTGGTACAGTTCCCATCAGACGAGTCCATTCTGCTTGCAGATGGTTTCTTGTTATAAAATCTACCTGCAAGATAGATATTGGCAATGTAAGGATATATTATAGAAAATAATGCATGGGTGCATTGAGATAACAAATTTCTTGGGTGTTCAACTCAATATTTTACAAGTGAATGCTGCAAACACAAGAAGTGAAATGCCATATCTCCAGGCAACCATGCATTATTTTGTTTATAATACAACATTAATAATTATTATTATATAAACATCAATGAAATACCAGGTGAGCTTTCGCGCGAAAACACCATATCTTCACACGTGAGAATAACATATCATCTTCACACATGAAAAGATCAAATCGTGCCTTTATGCGAATGGCGGACGAACCTAACTGGAATCTAAATATTCTCAATTTAATCCCTTTAATTCCCTTTAGATTTAAACCCTTATTACATTGTAAAAGAACGGAATTTGTATTTCATTTACACATTAAAGGCCATGTACTTCCATTTTTAAGTTCTGACACGTTTTGCTTTAGGACTACAAAAAAATATATTAAAGTAAAATGGTTTGATTTCATTGCTGTTTATATAATAAATAGAACATTACATGGCCGCTCGGAGATACGAAATTTCTCTTCTCGTGTTAAAAAACATTTCACTCATTCACTGCCCTGACTCGTGAAATATTTTTCAACACTCGAAGAGAAATTTCGTATCTCCGCGTGGCCATGTAATATCCTCTATTTATGAAGTTTTAAAAGCTGTTACGGTCACCTAGCCAATTTATCTACTGAGGTTATTTGTGTTATCCTTATTTGTTCCTCAGTGAAGCTAATAAAATGAAAATAAAATAGTGCATTTTATTTACACGTTGCGTGGACCTCTGCATTCAAATTTTTCTAAAATACAAATATTACACATCTTTCATAAGTGCTGCCTGTTCACAAGGACAGAACAGGTGCAATTAGCTTGTGAATACATACCTGGGGAAAAAACAATCTGAGTTCAAATTCCCTGCCAATGCCCCGCTTTCCACCCCCCTCCCCCCTGCATATACGTACAGATATATACGGTAGTTCATCGTTTTGTAATAAAACGATGAACTACCTCTGAAGTCTTGAACCAGTTTATTATAATTATCAATGCTCCTCTAAAGGCCGCCGCACACTAGCCGATTTTTTGTCTTTGGAACGCCGATTTTTTGTCTCGGTTCACCGCACACTAGCCGACAATGCCCGACAAGACGTTTTAAGATCTAGCACTGCCAGATATTTTTTTGTCGGCCGACAAAAAATCTTAACTTGTCGGCGTTCTAAAGACAAAAAATCGGCTAGTGTGCGGCGGCCTTAAGAGTTGAGCGCTCTCTGAAATACATTCAAATCAAGTTAAAGAATTTATTCCTCACAAAGCGAGGTTAACAAATTTGTCGTGCCTCGGGAGCTAAGCCGCACGAATTCGAGCGAAAAAAAAAAAAAAATATATATATATACTTGATGGTGTCCTGCAGTTGCCTGGCAACAATGTGGTACTACTTCATGTAAGCCTATATAGGAGCATGGTAAGCAAAGATGGCAGACAGTAAACGGTACGCGAACCATCAAAAGGACCTTTTACCAACGTTTATGGTTTCAAAGAAGACGAAGTGGAATGGCAAAAAGCCTCATACGCAAATCGAGAGTTTCGACTCGCGGTGCACCCTCCCCCGAGCTTCGCGAGGTTCTGCGAGACACGTATTTCTAGTATGGTAATGTTTCAGGCGCTTGGATCAGGGATTTTGTTGCGACCTTTGCTGGAGGGCTGCTGATTTTCACAATTACACCTTTATTTTTGATTCGAGAATAACCTCTATAAATAACCTCTGAATAACCTCTATTTATTTGCTTATGACTTTTGTCGTATTTTCCAGTCACTGTAAAAAAGTAACGCAGCTGTCACGTTGTTTCTTCCGTATCAAAACAAAACAGTAATGTAAGTCTTATTGATTTTTGAGAAACCTAAAACAGCCTAAAAGCAAACCCTCTCAAGTGGCAGCAAAGGGCGAACAAAAACATTTAGCAAGGCGTAAATCGACCTCTATACTACTTCTTTCAGCTGCTAACAAACATGTTGAACACATTCTTTAAATCTGTGATTACTACTATCCGTACCTTTCAAATGAACAACTCGAACTCAAGCTCCACATCGGCTGCCATATTGTTTTGCAATCAATACCTTGTGTAAGGGAAATGAAATATTCCGGCCGCTGATCTGCAAATCGCGGGCCCTGTGTGGACTTAGCGGGATATGAGGGAAGTGAATGCCAAGGTGATTTCCACCTAGCCTGTGACAGCCGCCTCTCTTACCCCTCCCTCCCAAAAATAAAATGTATTTGAATTTTCTAAAGTGCCTAGATCTGGCTAGATCTACATTTACATTTACATGTATTAGGTCGGTAAAAACCGTTAGGCTATCACACCAACCGTAAATAAATAAATAAATAAATAAATAAATAAATGAATAAAAATAAGTAAATGAATAAAATACAGATATATCAATATATAAAATAATTGTATAAAAATTAAATAAAAAAGACTATATAAACTCAGGAGCCGATAATCGGCTCCTGATAAACTATATATAACTATTGTTTAAGAAAAGCTGCTAGCCTACACCTGATTGAAGAAACGTTGTCATTTAAAAAAGCATAAACCACGAACGATGAGACCGAATGGGATTCTGGGTAGGCAGCATTGCCAAGCTAGTTATATTCTATTTCTTGATAATCAAGATGTTTTCTTTGTTTGAGGCATTTAAGAGCATGATTTATGTATTCTGTGTCAATATAATGTATATTCTGTTACAGACGAAGATTAAATTTTCCAACTTCCCAGTAAACCTTTGGGTCTCATCGTTCATGGTTTACGCTTTTTACCTGACAACGTTTCTTCAATTTGGTGTATATATAAACATTTCTAAGGAAGATGATGAAACAATGGCCTCAGGGAGGCAGTTCCAGTCCGCTATAGTTTTTGAAAAAAATGAAAATTTAAAGACGTCTTTATTTGCATATGGCACCCTAAATCTAGTTACGGATTGGCAAGCTGTACTTTATACCAAATAAAATACTTTATAATTCCATGCAGTCTTGCTTGCGCCCAGTTTGCGCCCCAAGGAAAATTGTTGATAGCCTACGTCGCAGGCGTATGAAAATAATATGGGCGCAAGAAAGAACGGGGCGCGCGAGGGAGACACGCGAGGAGGAAAGTAGCTACTTTCCTCCTCGCGTGTCTCCCTCGCGCGCCCCGTTCTTTCTTACGCCCATATTATTTTCATGCGCCTGCTTGGCAGGCTAAATTGTTGAGTTCGACTTGTAGGCAACGGTCTGCAGAAGAAACAAAATGAATTATCAGGGCTTATCGTGCTTTTCTCTCTTCCTCTTTCGACTCACAAACACGTCTAAAGGGATTCTGACAACAAGCCCACCTCTACCCTGCACAAAAAATAATAGAAAAAATAAAAATTATTTCCACCGCATCTGTAGTCAAGGTATAGCTTTACATTTTTAATACACTGCACAACGTACAGTTGACGGGCACGTCTCCGTGCAAAGTTGAGCACGGTTAAATGTAATCTTGTCGCTTCGTGTTTATCTGACAGTTAGGGCCTGGGGCAGTACGCAGCTCTTACAAGGTCTTCTCTGATTTGCTGAGAAAACAATAGAACAAACAACACAACAATGGCTAACGATAGACCCTAGACCTAAAAACAATAGAGCTGCGTGATATACAGGTCCAATGAAATTAGAGGTTGTAAAGAGCTGCGTGGTATCTGTAGGGCCTGGTCGCACTACAGTCAAAAACAAAAATTAGCACGTGCAAAAATGACAAATGAAAATATATGAAAATATATTAACAAAAACATTCCAAAAAGCGTGTCCCACCGGAGCGGTTTCTTTTGTTTTCCTCGATTTTTGCACGGGCAGATTTTTGTTTTTGACTGTAGTGCGACCAGTCCCTTAGGCCCCGTTCACGCTAATGGAAAATGCATACTTTTTTATCCGTTTTAACCGATCGTCCACACTAAAACGATCAAAAACGGAGATGTTTATCTATGAAAACGGAGGTTTTCGAAAACGCTTTTCAGAGTGGAGACTTTTGAAAACGCAGGTCTATCGTTTTAGTGTGGACGGCAAAAACGGAGCTTTCCAAAAACGCTTACGTCACAACTAGTAACGCGAAGTATCGCTGACGCTATTAGAGCATGCGTATTGAACAGAAAAACGTCCGAGCAGAGCCTGGTGGTGAAAACGCATCTTTGGATCATTGTTTTTCAGCTCCTAGTGTGGACGCAAATCTTTTTATCCGTTTTCGGGGAACCAAAAAAGGAGGTTTTTAAAAACGCATTAGTGTGGAAGGGGCCTTAGTTATAAAATAGGAGCCTGATTGTATTCACTTTATTGCTTTATACGTATCCGCAGTTACGAAAATAATTCGCGGCGCCACCACTGGCCCAGTGTTGGCGCCGCGTAACAGGTGAATTTTGGCCACAAAATGCCATTTAAATGGGCGTCGATAAAACCCGGAACACGGAACATTCCGGAACATCTCGGAACATTCCGGAACATCCCGGAACATAAAAAGTTGGAACAATTATTACAAAAAATAATAATAACTAATTAACCAATAAAGAGAAATCAATAAATAAAAATAAAATAAACCGGTATCATCTCCGAATATGAAAAAAAAAGTATATCAATTTAGTTGGAAGTTGGGCGGGGGAGGAGGTGTTGGATACAGGTCGGGAGGGGGGTGTTCTAGCTATCCCCACCCAGCCACCCTTGTTGTTCGCCGTGGGTTTAATCATGTTACGGTCATCCATCAATTGGCTCTGTTATCGTACCTTTGAGCATTCAGAGCATTCAGAAAGGTTTTTTGATTAGCGAAAGCATTATGCGAATCATCTTTCCGGATAAGAATGGCATTCTATATACACTGGAAAAGTCGGAAATTTTAGAAAACATAATAACAATAGGTTGCTGAATTGAATTATTTTGTGATATTTATTATATTTTCGCAGGCGCTAGCGTTCCGCGCCATAATTAGGGGATAAATAAATCGCCAAGACTTCCAGAAGCAGAAAATCACTGAATTGTGATAAGTGTTTGACTCTTTTAATCACAGGAAAGACATTTTCATTCAAGGAAATATGAGTTTCATGCAAAAGTTTCGACCTTTTATAGAAAAGATATTTCAGTGGTCATAAAAATATAGACAGCTTGCTATCAAATTACGTTTCACGTGAAATTTGCATAAAACAAAATTGGCCGTTTTTATGCTACAGACGTTAATATCGTCTGAGACGTTACTGCGCAGTAAAGTCGTCTCGAGACGACTTTAACGTCTAGTATAAAAACGGAAAATAAGCCAGACGGATTTAACGTCTGACGACTTTAACGTCTTCTTTTAGGGGCGGACCATTAGAAATCTTGGGAGGGGGGGGGGGGGGGGGGGTGACAATTACCAAAAAAAAAAATCCTGCAAAGGAAAATTGTCTCAAAAAAAATTCCTGCAAGCAGTTGACCATAAAAAAATAAAATCCTGCAAGCTAACTGGCTATATATACATATATTTATTTATTTATTTATTTATTTATTTATTTATTTATTTTAAACTGGAACATATGAGAGTATGACATGCTCTCTGGTAGTAAAATTCATCAAAAAGCAACTTCAGGTTGACTCAAATGCTGTCAAAAATTACCTGCCTCAAAGGTCTATCTGGTACATGTTCCAATATCTTAATATAACCAAAACCTTGTTTATGTACATATTTGAAAACACTGTAAACATCATGAAATATGTAACCTGCTCTACTACACACAAGTATTTTTTAAATACATTACAGATTGTCCAACCGTCCCGATTTCGTCGAGATTACCCCGATTTTGCTTGAAAATGAAATTCTGTCATTTTCGTCAAATTCTCATAATACTTACTATACAAAAAGACGAAATTGCGTATACTCAACTCTGATATCCAGATAAACTAAAGAAACAGCAAGAAAAATAAAATGAAATCGAGTACTTGTATGTGGAGCCACACAAAGAGACGCAAAGCGACGAGAAGCCACATCAATTTGCCAAACATTTTTGACAGAAATTGTTGTCTCAGAACACTAGAAATGGAGTTTCAGAGCATCAAGATTTCAAAATTTTCTGGTGGGGCATGCCCCCAGACCCCCCTAGCGGCTCGCGCCTTCGGCGCTGGACCACTCCATCTCAATTCTTATTTCTCCCCATTTCTTATGCAAAGGTTCGATAGTCTGACTTAAATCTACCCTCCAGCGTTTAATACCAAAAATGGATTGGGCCATTAGTATAAAAAAAATTTGGGGCTTGCACGCATTTATAAAGAGGATCTCAAAAAAAAAAAAACCTGCAGGCTTGCACCTCCCTCAAAAAAAATCCTGCAGGAAACTCAGGCCGAAAAAAAAATTCATACACTGAAAACTTTTTGACCCCCCTCCCAGGATTTCTAATGGTCCACCCCTTAAGTGCGTCGTTCAGACGCACTTAACAGACGACGTTAACGTCTCAGACGTTAAATACGTCTAGTATAAAAACGGGACGGCCTTAACGAGGACGAATTTAGCCCTAGCTCTTAAAATTTATTTGGGGACTAATTTTGTCATGTCCAGTCACTTCCGAGAATGTTTTTTTTTTTAGAAAATCTTGTGTTTTTTCTCTGTGGCCATCGACTTTAATGCGTCCCGTTTTTATACCAGACGCATTTAACGTCTGAGACGTTAATTGCGTCTAGACGACTTTAACGTCTCTAGCATAAAAACGGCCATTGTGTATCTTTGAAAAAACTGTGAAGCCTGGAAAAAACTTATTATAATCAAAGCATTTTTTAAAGAACCAGCTTTATGGAAACATCCCATTTCGATTTGGTCTTGAAATCACGGAGAGGTTTTAGCACGCAACGTTTATTTAGAAAAATTGTTTGATTAATTTTATATAGCAATTATTACCAAAGATTTGAAAATTTTAAAAAAAAATCCCGGATCTCCTGAATGCGATTTCATTTTTTTATTGCTTTTATTACCTGTTAATTTAGGGCCTACAAAACGTTAATGGGCAATGAGGCAGGAGGGGGTGTATGGGTTAAAAGTCAAGGTTAAAACTAAATGCAAGGCTGATCGGACAGCTATAAAAAGGGTATTTTACTACCCAATTAAATTGGGTAATAAAATACCCTTTATAGCTGTCCGATCAGCCTTGCATTTAGTTTTAAGTTTTATTCTGTACTGCTGTCTTCACCAAGATCCGGCTTCATTTCGCCGTGCTATTTGTCCAAGTGGTCCTTGCTTTATTTGAGAGTTACATTAAAAATCAAGGCGCGAGGGTGGGTCAAGCTGACCGGGAAATCCGGGCGGGGAAGGGGTAAAAAAAATTCTTGCATCCGTAGGGGGGGGGGGGGGGGGGGATTGTTTTCCTGGACTAACCCATTTTACACAGGTTGCATGCGATTTAGTAACACATGAATACCAATTCTTTACATTGATTATCAATTTCCTTTTTACAGCAGTAAACACATGCAGTCCTCGACTGCTTATTTTTTGAACATGTCAAAATTGGAATCTGTAAACACTTGAGAATCCCATTTTGAAAGAATTGCAGCACTAAACAAGTCAGCTATTAGATAACTGAACTTCTTTTTTTGAACTCAGAGTACAAAACTATTAATCAGGATGGTGGAATTTTCCCGTAAAATTGTTTTGAAAAAAAAAAAATTAAGCTCTTCTCACGATCACAGAGTCATAGATGGATGACCGTCACATGATTAAAAGATTTTAAAGAGGTAAGCCTTCACTCGTCGCGGTCAGTTGCATAAACTGTATCCAACACCCCCTCCCCCCCCCCCCCCAACTTCCAACTAAATAATTTTTTTTCATATTCGGAGATGATACCAGTTAAGTTTTATTTATTTATTTCTCTTCTTTTGGTTATTTATTTTTTATTTAGTTATTTAATTTTTTGATAATAATCATAATTTTTTCATGTTTCGGGATGTTCCGGAATGTTCCGGAATGTTCCGGATTGTTCCGGAATGTTCCATGTTCCGAGTTTTATCGACGCCCCAATACACTTGACTGATGTGACTGCAGAATGCAGTGAACTAAATGATTGAATTATATGTTGAATAATTAAAAGCACTTATCCATATCTCCATGTACATTTTTAAGAATAAGAGCAGTTGTCAGCCTAGTGTGAAGTACCTTCGACAACTGCAATCAAAATTCCATTGTTGTTTTCATGTCACCAACTAAACCCTTCAACAAATTAATAAAAGCCCTTTATTTATTAAATTTAATACATGGATGGGACCTTGCTTTAGATTCGCCACGTTAAATGGCCTCAGTCGTCTATTTACATGTTCAACTCTTTTTGTTAAAAAATGCTGTCCTCTTAGATTAACTTTGCCATAGCTGCTGTGTTTTCTTGTCTGATTTGGAAGATCCTGTTTGTTTACAATCCTTTTTCGCAGCAGTTGAAAATATTTTTACAACACCGAAAGCATCCAAATTCTCATAAAATGTACATAAACATATAGTAAGAATATTTTCTTTTTGAATAATCACATGCCAGGTTTGCACAGCAATGCTGACTTGCAGAAAAACTCGAGCAACAGTCAGAGTTACAGGCACTGTTATAGTAAAGAAGTATTTTTTTCGTTTGTCTCACGATGTAGTCACTTCCGATGTGGATCGCGACGTTTCGACTGCAGTGTTATGTTGCAATATGCCCGCACCTAAGTAGCCATAAATATGGATATAGGCAGTATGTTGCCATGTATAAAACTATATGCCATTAAAGTACCCATCAAGTATGGTGGATGTGGGCGCAGCTATGTCACATGTTTTAGATGCATATCAGAACTGATATGATACCCGAGTTACCCTCTTTCTTGCCATTGGCCTTTTGAAGTACGCATTCTCTCTTCACAGGGAATCAAGGGGAATAATGTTGTTTCTTTTTAATTTACTATTAACTATGTTTGCCTTATTCCAGCCCCCACCCCAAGTAAAGGTGTTTCTCACTGTTATTTAAAAGGGACAGTGTCCTGGCTGAAATATGAATTAATCGTCTTTTTATGATTAAGGTCAGGAGCTTGCTTTAAGCTTGCTCTATTGTTATAAAATAGGTAGAAAAAATTGCCCAAAGTGATCATGAACGCAAAGAAATATATACTAAAGAGACACAATAACGCCTAAAACCCCTCAAAATTTCACCAGAATGGCAGTTTTGATTTCTTGACTGCCTGTCACAAAATCCAATTAATTTTGATGAACTGTAATCCACTTCCATCCTTACAATCCTGAAGTTGTTCTTCAAACTAACTGCTTGAATCTGTTTGGGAACAGACTAAAGCTTGAAAATGTGTCATCTTTTAACGTCAAACTTCACAGCAAGTCCATCGAAAGGGGTCTCAACATTTAACTACCTGGGTGTAACACTTGATGAAAACCTTTCCTGGAAAGAGCACGTCGGTGTAATGTGTTGCAAGTCGAACAAGCGTTTAAGTTTGCTGACCCGAATCAGGTCATGTCTCACACTCAAGGCATCTACATGTAAATGCATTTACAACTGTTTGATACTGCCAATTTGCACTTCTGCAGATTATTGCATGGGGTGAACTGTCAGTCACGTGTAGCAACAACCTACAGCGAATACAAAATCAAGCAGCATGTATCGTAATAAATCGTAACATCTTAGGATGGTTTGATTTAAAGACAATCAGAGCAAGGAATAAATGTGTTCAGTAGTCTTCAAATGCTTGAATAATTAAGTTCCAAAATATCTCAGTGAATACTTCATCAAGAACAGCAGCATCCACTCACACAACACTAGGAGAAGAAATGACATCCATTTTCCCAAACCTAAGCTAAGCCTTGGAAAATGTACCTTTAGGTACTCTGGAACACTGTTGTTAATTTCGTTGGCATCTTTCAAGATCAATATTAGAAATTATGATTTTTAAATTTTGTGATGTTCATATTTATATTTTTTTCTTCACTTGTTTCATTTATATTGTTATATTGTATGTTTAAATGGTCTTTAAATGGCTTTTAGATATTGTATATTTTATAGATTTATTTATTTAATACAGGGCCCCAGCTCTGCTTCGGCTGAATGGGTATTTGGTGGTATTTGATGATTTAACATGGAAATGATGTTACTTCAAAGGAGCACTATCAGTTTGACACTGCAGTCACGCTGGCAATTTCCAGTTGTTTTTTTTTTTAATTTTTTTAATGACCTTTGTTTTGGGAAACTGTTGGCGAGAAATGGAGAATAGTGTCTTGTTACTTGTTTTAGTTTTTAATTTTTAATTCACATTTTGACCCGAAATTGACATTTTTGAAGCACTAAATTTTTCATCATACTAATGTACTTGAGCATTTTTTTAAATTTTGCTTGAAGTTGCTTCTTTTTGTTAAAAATTTTTGGAATGATTTAATATATAATTACAAAAAGGATTCATTTGTCAAACAATTGCTTTTCTTTGAGAGCTCAATGAAGGCAATAATATTCATGACCTTTTCAGTGTGTCTCACTGTAGACTCACAATATTATTTTTTAGTCATGGTAAATATTTTAATGGGTAATTGTATGATTCATTGTTTGAGCCATCAAGGATTTACATCTCTAATCGTATTTTAAATTCTTTTAAATTTTATATCACTTATACCATAAATTTTTTGCTGCACTCTCAGTCCAGTGATTAACAATTCTTATTCATTCACTGCCATTCATTCCGTTCATGCACTATTCTATTTGCTCTTGTAGTTAAAGAGGGAAGTCCATATGATGATGAGCTAGAAGACCTGTCAAGAAGAATTGAAGATTGGAAGTCGTTGGGGCGTAGGCTAAAATTTGATAAAGGAATGCTCCATGGGTTTCATAAAGACAACGACGAATGGCGTGAGAGAGCATACGCAATGCTGATAACATGGAAAGAAAGAGAAGGCTCGGCTGCCACTTACCAAGTTTTACACCAAGCATTGTGTCATGAATTCGTAAATCGTAGAGATTTAGCAGAGAAAATTTGTTGTGAAGATTAAGTTCTTCTATTGTGTTGTGCAAATAATAATGAAATCTAATGGTACGCTGTCTCTTTGGTAGTTCAAAGCCAATACAGACACCTAAGGTACAGATGTCTGCATTACAATATCATAGAGGTAGAGGGTCTCTCTACAAACAAGCAAACTGACGTAATAGAAAGGTGTATTGACAACAGATGACCGTGATTAAGTTGTGATAGGTTTGTGAGCAACATAGATACTATATTGTGGTAGGATTAGAATGTATAAGTAAATGATCATTCCTGACTCAGAACGTTCCTTACCAGTCTGAAAATATTTTTTTACTTAAGGTTACAGTGTACCTTCAGATCGAAAATTTATTGAAAATTTTTTTTGGGCGTCAAAATAAAGTTTACAGAATGAACTTTCATCCAAATAAAAAAGTATCGAAAAATAGTGAAAATTGACGGAGAAATGACGGTATAACTTTTGTGGGCGGAGTTTGTTTATTAAGCGATATGTTTTTTTAAGCGCCGTTTTCTCAAAGTTAATTTTTCGCTTGTTGGGGACACTTTAAAGAGCTACAACTCAAAGGGAATTTGTTCGATTTTCCTTAAATTTGGACAGAAGCTAGGCTAACATATAATCAACAAAAACGTGTCGGCGAATTTCTTAATTCCGAAAACTTTTTCGTCAAGAGCCATTTCCGTGCGATCATTCCAATTTTTTTTCTCCCCTTTTCGAAAATATTCTGTAACTTTTCACTGCAATTGAATATGGAAAATCGCCGACACGTTTTTTTAGCGCTTCGTGTCCGGAAACCCGAGAACAAATCAAATTAGCAAAATATAATAATCGCTTTGAGTTATAGCGTTTTAAAGCTGATTCGGACGTTCGAATTTAGACGTCGTAAAAAATTCGACAATTCCTTTTATTACCAAATGGTTTCCATATTTAGATAGCCAGCTCTATAAGCTTTAATTTGATATCTGGGTTTAGGTATATTAAGTGTAATCTTAAGACGCTAGAGCCGTTATACTGGAGACACCCCCGAAGGTACACTGTAACCTAAAAATAGCTGTTTTATTAGAATTTAATTTATTCGTTAAGTGATCATTCCTGTCTCAGCTATGTAAATATTTTCAGTTAAATAACTGTTTTAATAGAAGGTTAATTATTTCTAAGTGATCATTCTTGACTCAGAATGTTCTTTACCAGTCTTTGTAAATATTTAGCCTAGTTAGCTTAGTTATGATTTTGATATTCTAGTTGAGTTACTAGTAGTTAGTACCAGTAGCCTAGTTAGCTTAGTTATAATTTTGATATTCTAGTTGAGTTACTATTAGTTAGTTAAGTGAGTTAATAAGTTTAGTCACGGGCGGATTCAGGATTTTTCAAAGGGGGGGGGGGGATAAGTCCTTAGGCTCCTATTTACTTAACAGTGAGATGTATTCAGATCGGTTCTTTTATTTTCTTTAGTATTATTCGCCATTTTTTATTTTTAACTCTCTAAAGAAGGGAGTGGCTAGCCACCCAATCCACCCCCCTCCTGTATCCCGCCCCTGAGTAACTGCAGTAAATTTGTTTTGTTTAGTTTAGTTTATCTAAATCATTTGAAAAGTTTTGTCAGCTAATTTGTAAGCCAGTCGGCCAATTTAATGTTTTGTTAAGTTAGTTCATTTAGCTTAGCTTAAACGTTTTGTAATTTAGTTAGTTAGACAGTCAGTCTGTCAGTTTAACGTTTAGTTAGTTCGTAAGTAATAGTTTAATTAGTTTGACAGTCAGTCAGTTTAGCGTCTAGTTTAGTTAGATTTTTTAATTAGTTAATGCGTTTTGTTATCTAAATAGTTTGACAATAAGTCTGTTTAACGTCTTGTTTAGTTAGATCGTTTATATTAGTTAATAAGTTTTGTTAGCTAACTAGTCAGACAGTCAGTCAGTTTAACGTCTTGACGTTAGATGATTTATATTAGTTAGCAAGTTGTGTTAGCTCACAAGTTAGACAGTCAGTCAGTTTGTCGTCTAGTTTAGTTAGTTCGTCCTGAATTAGTTTCTAACTTTTGTTAGGTAATTAGTTAGCCAGTCAATTAGTTAGTCGAATGTCTAAGTTCATTCAGTTTAACCCTATTCGGCCTGGGGGGGGGGGGGGGGGGGGGCACAAAGTGCCCGCGCTAACTTTCAACATTCATAACTTCCTTAATATGTATGCAAACGCCATCAAACTTCGTGACTTTTTCTAAAATTTATCTGGCAACAATTTCATATGACAATTTTTTGATCACGTGACTTGATGTTTCCATGGCAACAAGATTTTGACAGCCATGTTTTTTGAAAATTGCATATTTATACCTTTGAATGAAGAAAAAAATGTTTATTGGTCTACCTTTTATATTTTTACGTCAATTAGCGTTTATTTATTGGTTTTGATTAATTTTGGGTGAATTTGGACGGTTTTTAAGAGGTTTTTAAAAAAATCAGAAATCCAAGATGGCGGATCCAAGATGGCGGCCGCATAACTAATTACCTAATAACTACGTCATATGACGTCATCGTGCCATTATGCGGACCGCAAAGGAGACAGTTTTGGACGTACTATGTACCCTCTAGGTTTCATTGTCATAGCCTTAATGTTCTTGAAGTTACGAAGGGGGGGCACAATGTGCCCCCCCCCCCCCAGGCTCAGAAACTCAAAAAAAGCCCAGGCCGAATAGGGTTAATGAATTAGTTTGTTAGCTAACACCTTAGCCAATCAGTTTAATTTCTAGTTTTGTTAGTTCATTTTGCTTAGTTGCTTATTAATAATTAGTTAGACAATCAGTTTGTACTTAATTTGTTTTTAGTTACCTTATTAGTTTGGATAGTCAGTTAATTAGTCAGTCATTTAGTTAGCAAGATATAAGTTAATAAGTTTTGTAAATGTCTAGTTTAGTTCCCTCGAGTAGATTAGTAACATTAGTTCAGTTTGGTTAATTGCAGTGGTTTGTAGTTAATTATGTATTTACTAAAATTAATGCTAAGTCAGTCAGTCAGTCAGTCATTCAACCAGTCAGTCAGTCAGTCAGTTATTCAGTCAGTCAGTTGTCAAGTCATTAGTTTAGTCAGTCAGTTGTCAAGTTAGTCAGTTGTCGAGTCTGTCAGTCAGTCAGTCAGCCAGTCAGTGTGTTTTAGTCAGTTAGTCAGTCAGTGTGATTTAGTCAGCCAGTCAGTGTGATTTAGTCAGTCCGTCAGTCAGTGTGATTTAGTCAGTCAGTCAGTGTGATTTAGTCAGCCAGTCAGTGTAATTTAGTCAGTTAGCCAGTGTGATTTAGTCAGCCAGTCAGTGTGATTTAATCAGTTAGTCAGTCAGTGTGATTTAGTCAGCCAGTCAGTGCGATTTAATCAGTCAATCAGTCAGTGTGATTTAGTCAGTCAGTAAGTGTGATTCAGTCAGTCAGTCAGTCGGTGTGATTTAATCAGTTAGTCAGTGAGTGATTTAGTCAGACAGTCAGTGAGTGTGATTAAGTCAGTCAATCTGTGATTTAGTTTGATTTAGTCAGTCAGTATGATTTAGACAGTCAGTGAGTGTGATTTAGTCATTCAGTCAGTGTGATTTAATCAGTTAGTGTGATTGAGTCAGTCAGTCAGTGTGATTTAGTCAGTCAGTCAGTGTGATTTAGTCAGCCAGTCAGTGTGGTTAGTTTTGATGGCATGCTTTAAGTTGTTTTATGTAGGAAACATGCTTAGATAGACCGGTTTGTTTAGCTAATTTTATTGGAAAGGTTTTATGTTAGTTGAGGGTAACAATTTTATCGGAATTGTAATTCAAGTACATCAAAATTGCAATAAATCACTCATTTATTCATTTTTCTGCTTTAATGCGAGGGTACTTTGTTCTATTCCAGCCTATGAACAGCCCCCCTCCCCTCCCCTCAAGAAAAAAAATTCGGAGAAGAGGTTAGAGATTTTTCTTGATCAGAGAAGAGGGGAGGGGGCAGCTGTACACAGACCATGCTGCCCGGGCTTGCACACGTGGTAGTAAACTGCCAAGATCTCTGTTAGCTGGGCAAAATGTTTCCAAATATAAATGGGTGGTTTTACCTGCCAGGAAATGACGTTGCCCTCTCACTGCCAGAGTCAAAATGGCCATCAAGTTCCTTTGTTTTCCTATTTATCTAAGACCCAAATGGCGGTCAATAAGGCTCTGCTCTCAGAGTAGGTTTTCGGATCTTTGTCTGAAGACAGCGTGAGCAGGGCTTTTACAAAGCGTTCCATTTGCCCGTATATTGCCT
This sequence comes from Cladopsammia gracilis, assembly GCA_022457155.1. Classification (NCBI taxonomy): domain Eukaryota; kingdom Metazoa; phylum Cnidaria; class Anthozoa; order Scleractinia; family Dendrophylliidae; genus Cladopsammia; species Cladopsammia gracilis. Next base: position 378,256 of record JAJGOT010000130.1, on the reverse strand, counting down.
TTACGGCTTACCACCGGCATGACCATCACGTGGCACTCAATGACTTATGGAAACTCCTTTAAAAACTGGCTTTGCCCAAATTTCTCTTGCTGCCCAAAAAATCTGAGTTGCCCAAAATTTTGGGGGGCTGCAGCCCCCCCAGCCCCCCCGGCCCGTACGCCTAGACACGGATGAAGAACTTGAACAATTTAGCCGAAACTTTTCAAGTTGCAATCCATTTTTATCCTGGGGTCAATTCAATAAAACTGTTACACTTGTAATTTACAAGCGTATCCACTGGTTCAGAGGTTGAAAACAATAGCTACACTTATACTTTACAAGCGTAAAAGTTTTATTGAATTGACGCCTGGTTATCCGATGCTAAAATCGTACATGTTAGTTTCAGACCATTAACTTTAGGTTTCGTTTTTTTTCTGTTCAGTTTCTGGGGTACAGATCTATAAAATCATAACAACTTTAAGAAAGCCTCCTTGATCAGAAATAGAGCTTACATATCTCTCAAAGCAAACAAAATGCAACACTTAATAATTTGTGCATAAATTAAATTAAGTTAATGGATACATGAAAGAACTTATCGAGAATTTTCTCAAAAACAGTAAGATATATTTAAAACAAAGTGCGCCGGATATGCTATTGGAAAGGTTATCATATTCTGATAATAGTCTGTTTGTCTGTTTAAATTGCGCAAGTTATGGGAAAACGGAAAATGGAAACAGGAAACTAAAAAGCTCCCCTTTCCACTGGGGAAAAAAGACAAACCTCGAGTTTCATCTCCATTTAGTAGAAGATAATTAAGCAGAAATCAAATTTGAGTTCTAAAGTATATCATCAAATTATATATAATAATGATGTCAAGATGAAAAACACTTATTTTTTAAATAATAAAAAGACCTATCTCATGACGTGACATGTATGAGCACACCGTGCGTGTTTTAGATACCTTATGCTATTTTAAAACGTTATTTCTGCGTGACGTCAACGTAAAGAATATATCACCTTAAAGCTTCCTGTCTCTGATCAATTAATAGTTCATTCCGAGAAGTTGGGAGTATTCAAGTGGTCAGTATATCGCCATCTTGTAGTTGTTCAAGTCAGCTGTAGCATTGTTGTATTCGTCAAATTCAAGGTATTCCATTTAGTTATTCATCAGTTTTGTCGATTTGCAGCCACCTTCTAAACGATCACGAAAAACCGAAGAAATGCAATGTTACCAGAAGGGCAAGTATTGAATGAGTAAAGCGTAATTTATTTTATCCCCGTTACGATCGAGGAAACAGAGTGTAGCGGATTTTCTCTTCAGTCAATTTTTAGTCAGTTGGCATCTGAGTGATGGCTTGGAAGTATAAATCCAAGACTGAGTTTGTTCAAATCCGTTTATGTGAAAACGATTTTAGCGACAGACATTCGTTTTATACTGGGACTGATATAGGTAGGAAAGCTTTAATTGGCTTCGCGTGATCTAAATGTTTCCTTCATTTGTTTGTTCTCAGGAATAAATCATCTCATATTCTTTCAGGGACCTCAGTCGAGCCACGCTAAAAAGGTGAATTTGATCAAATATATTGTTTACATGTATTGTATTGTGATATATTTTGCCTGCCCGGTTTTTTAGCACAAAAGTACTAGACAACAACAACAACAAGCTTTATTTGCATGACTATAAATCGATTACAGTATTGCAAAAGCGTAAGATTATATAGAAAGTTAACAAATAAAACTAACTAACAAACAAAAATACTCATTATTTTTTTGTGTTTTTGGTAAAAATAATCATGATAAACAGATTTTTGTTTCGCTGATCAAAACAGGAAGAAATGAACTTTAACAGCTACATGTTTATAAAATAATCCTCGGAGTTCATCATTTTTATATTCAATTCATTCAGTGGTAATTGTTTGAAATTCGGCAATCGATTATATATTTTATCATAGAAATCTTTTCTAATTGATGAATAATGATGACAATAAAACAGAAAATGGATTTCATCTTCGATATTATTGAGACCACAGACAGAACAAAGTCTTTCATCACTCGAGATTTCGTCATATCTACCAGTTTCAATCTTCACTAAAGCTTTTCTCTTTGGATTATTTCTAGTGAGATCTAAATATATCGAGGGTTTGTAATTGTTTTTAAAAACGCTATAAAATTCTAGTTTTTTTGGAATGGTGTAAGCTATGTTTCCAATGTGCGATATAAGCCTAGTGATTTGTGAGTATCCTGTTTTTGTCCTCAATTTTCTTGTGAGTTCGTGGGGGAAGACCGCTATTGGAGGCTAGCGTTTCTCCACAGTGTGTAAACGCAGCTGGATGGAGTTGTGTAAAAAATATTCTCACAGCAGTATAAAAAGAGACAGACCAAAACTGACCGTCGCGCCGAATTTATTTATGACTTTATACTAAGACGCGATTTTTATCTCCTGTAAGTTAATGTTTAACTTACAGGAGTTTATGTGAGCTAACATGCATTCTTTATGCATTTTTGTTAGCAAAAAATGCGTTAGATACTATTAATAGACTTTTTAGTGAATTTGTGGGGATATTCCTAGTGCATATTTGTTAAGCAGATTTGTGTTAGATATTATCAATAAGAAAACAAGACTCGAGTTGCATATTTTTTGAAAGTGGTTTAGGGAGGGGATGTTTGTGGTTTGACAAAGGGATATATTTATAGGTTGATGATTTTTTTGAAAGGGGTTTAGCGAGCGCAGGTTTGTGGCGTGATGAAGCGATATATTCATAGCTTGATTTAGTTAACTGAGATTTTAGAGAACGTTGGAAGAGGGCAATTTATTTGGCGATATTTTATTTTGTAGAGGTCTGAGAAGTATTGAGAAAGGGAAGGGTTTTAAAAGAGTTTGTGAATTGGGTTTGAAAAGCTCTGAAAGCTTTAATGTAAAATGTGAGGGGCATGAAAATGTCTATGTTTTTTAAGTTAATTTATGTATATCTGTTCAATTTTGGGTTTATCTCGGTATAAAAACCTGTGACTTTTTGCTTTGAAGTTTACAGTATGTGCATTTTGAATTAACCTTTTAAGCGCCAGTAGTGATCAGTACCAAATTTCTCCTTGTAGTATCAATGTACCATTAAGTACAGAGGTGATAAGAATTACGATAATGATCACCCAAGATGAGTTCTCTTGATCCTTTAACAATTTCTCCTGATTTGTCTTACACGAAATGTATGGGGACCAGTAAGGAGAATTTGTGTTTTGAGTTGAATTAAATATTGATAGCAAAATACTCACGAGTCACTCACAGTTAGTCGAGTCCGCGCCAGAAATCACTGGCCTGAATGAACGAAAGTTCTGGCGCTCTCAGCTTAGACATTCTTGAGACATTCTTTTAACCTTAAACCGCTTATCTCAATAAAAGTCAATAAACACGTCGATTTTAATTAAATGCGCGAATTCCTGTAGAGTGTGTGCGCTCAGGTGACCCTTGAATTACCGTCCGCCATGTTGGAGGACCACTTTGATGGGTTTTCCCTGTGTTTACCTTCTAGAGAGCGGGCAGTGCGAGCGCTTTTGAAATCATAACCCGCGTTTCCTTTAACGTTGTGCTTTTTTGTCATTTGTGCTAATTTAAATCCCAAAAATCCTTTTCTTTCGATAATTAGGGCCGTATTTGTTTCGATCAATTCGATTTGCCGATTTGCCGGCCCGATTTTTTTACACCTTGAAAACATGGTCACTTTTATAGCTGCATACTGGTTTGAGAGAGTAAAGGACTATACAAAACAACAGTGTTATTACTGAATGTGAATATTCATTGTGAAATTCGGACGAAATGTTTCGTAATGAAAACAGCGTCTGCGATGAAACTGGCCCTTGCAGTGACGCAGCCGTGACGTCCTTAGGGCTCGTCACGCAATCCTTCCTCCCCCACGAACGTGGGACGTCTATTAAAGGACGTCTGCGTAGGAGGCTATGAGCGACGTGAACCGCTGTTAGTTGTTAGTATATGTTAATGCTCTGTACTGTTCCTGACAGTATTTATAAATGTCTCGTTTATATTAAGAAATGCAAACCAAATAAATGTAAATAATCATCAGTCAATATACATGTATTGCTATCATTTTAATGTGAAACTTTGTGAGAAGTTGCATAATATGAGGATTCTAACTTGGTAAAGTGGTTGATCTTTATGTAGAAAAATTGTGCTCATCTCATGTATTAAATGAGAGGAAATTTAGAAGCATATTTCCATACCTGTAGGAAATCAGGGTTTTTATGTAGCAGTGATTAAAGAGTATTTGGATGGTATATGTACTTGAATGAAACCAAATTTTATGAAATTCTTATGTAAAGGTCAAGGGCCCGGCTGCATAGCTAAGTGAGAGTTTCTGCAACTATTCTCTGCGTTTCGGAGGATTTTCTTGCACGTTGTCATGGATAACTCGACCGAAGGCGCATTAACGAGTATACTTTATATATATATATATATATATATATATATATATATATATATATATATATATATATATATATATATATATATATATATAATACAATTTTAGATAGAAAATTTTTAGAGACAGTTACTCGAGTTTCACGCACTAAGCGATCATCATATTTCGGGTCTGCATATGATAAAATATTTTTCCCATAAACATAAATTACAACGCTTGTTTACATTTGAATACGATCTTGCTTGTTTAATCTTTCATCATATGCAGACCCGAAATGTCAACACTGAACAATAGAAGCGAACTCCTATCTACTTGTAGACATTCTAAGAAATTCCTGTTGAAAACTGTATTCGTTTAGTTAACCAATCATATCTCCGCACGTCACGCCATTAGGTATTGTTCTGTAATTTCAAATTTTGTATGTATTCTATGTATCCGTTATTGTAGGCAGTTGCCTGATGATTGCTTCGTAAGAAGCATGAAACTCTGAGTAGCAGTGAATAAATGTCTTCGACCAAGTAATCCATCTCTACAAATCTACATATCGCTCTAGTTTATCTATTGAGCACTTTTATAGCTGATGAAGTCTTCAATTCATTATTTTATTATATATATATATATATATATATATATATATATATATATATATATATATATACATATATACTAGTATAAGAATCTTTTTATGAGAAGAATATTGAGGCTGAGCTTGGCGAATATACCCAAGGCTGAGATTTTGTTAAGTACATTTTTTGCGTGCTGATGGAAAATAAATACAATAAAATCACATAATATTTTAAATGAACTTTAATAAACCATTGAAAAGTATATGGTAAATTCTTTCGTTTTTCTAACAAAACTAGCTATAACAAAACGATAAAAACTAGTACTAGACATTCATATGATCGACATATCGGCAATTCGGATAAAAGGTACAAAAGATATCCATGACAGTTGGTCGTTTTTTATCTCGTTAATGCGCATGCGCATTAAGCGAGATTTCGGAGTCAGTCACGAAAAAAGGGACAAAAGTTGTTAACAAAATTTTGTGGACTTTTGTCCGGGGGGGGTTTCTTCCTTCTTCTTTATAGAAGCTATATTAGGGCATTGAAGATATGGTTGGTTAAACCGGTTAGGATTTCAAGAAGGGCGTCATATACTGCACCTAAAATTTTTGGGGAGCACCCCCGGACCTATTGTTAATTTCCCTAGGGTATTGGGATGTCAGAACTTGTCATGAACTTGTCATATCTCACATTACGTTACCGCAAAGGTATTAGTCCTTCTTAAATTTCGATATCTCGCGTTACCTATCAGTTTCAATCATTTGTCGTAAAGTTAAAAGGGTAAAAATAGGTCAAATGCGTTTTCTTGGGAAACGTAGTTTGAGAATTTCACGGTGTATTTTACTAATGGAGACGTTTTAAGAAAGTTAAATGGGACAGGAAAGTTTGTGTTTTAATATGAGCGGTATGGCAGAGCAAAATAGCATGAACTTTGCGTTTTTTTCTATTCATTGCTATTACGGTTTGATTGTGCAATAGTATGGGAGTTGAAGTATATGAAAGGGTAGGGATTTCACGAAGAATAGGAAAGGGAACCGAAAACACGCCGTTGAGGCGTAAAAAAGGTAGGGAAAACTGCCATTTAAGTCTTATAAAAAGGGCCTTTCAAAATATATCAAACAGACGCAAGTAAAGGCTATATGAAAGGGGTAGCATTTTCATTTAAAGGTATATGAAAGGGGTACCATTTTCAATGAAAGGCATATGAAAGGGGTACCTTTTCTGTCAAAGACGGTATATGAAAGGGTAAGGGTTTGGACCTCGGGGCGGAGCATTCCCGTACAAAACGTTGTTGAGTACCCCCCCCCCCCCCCGGAAGACGTCATAGTTTTATTGATTTAGCTACCGTGCACAAGGAAATTTTGCGGCTGAATTTGTTTTGCGGGAGGAAATTTTTGCGGGTTCCGGAGACAGCTAAAATTTCTGCTAGAGGAAATGTTTGCGGATTTTTTGTCAAGTATAAATAAAATCCAAGGCATCGGTATTAAACTGCAATTTTACTTCCTGACCGGAGGTTTGTATAATTCCTATAGTTATGGTTGCTGTTCTGGCGCCAATATGAACATAAACAACGAGAAAACTATTGAGTGAATTATTGTACGTTGTTGTAAAAACGTAACAGTATTATAACAGTCTCTGGTTCTTTTGAGGACATGTCTGGAGTTGAATCGGGAATACAAATGACTGTTGTGTCGGTCGCCTCGGAGTTATGAGAGTTCACTGTTATATGAGAGTTATGAGTTATGAGAGTTCACTGTTAAAAAGTTCCTATGGATCAATTCAGCTTGGTTTACTCCGCATTCAGCTGTGAAAGGTTTTGCTTAGTATGAAATTCGCTTTTATTATAAGCTTTTGTGCTATTCATCGAAATTTAATCTTCTAAAAGTCAACGGGGTTTTGTTTTTGACAATCAAACTTAATTGTTTTAACCTCTTAGAAAAGCATTCAATTACTGTACCAGGTCGTGCTTTCATTCATACTAAAATGTACTACCTTCTGAACAATAGTTTACCTTGAGTTAATTTATCGTTCTTAATTAGGTTCGTTCCACTATTCAAGTTGACACCTTGTTAGTAAATTTATCATGTCTAGCTGATTTTTCACGTATCAAGCTGTACACACAATAGTTGTTATTACTGTCCTAAATTAGTCTCGTCCGGCACTCACGGTGTTTTTTTCAGTTTTATTTAACTAATCAACGTCTTGGCAAGTAATGGTGTCATTTTGTTTTTTCAGTATGAATAGTTTAGCTGACTCATCGAAGTTAAATTTAGTAGCTTTTGTTGTAGGTGAATAACTCGATAATGGTACATCGCTAGTACGTGCCGTACAAGTTATTTGCCGACCTTGCAAATCTATTGATACGACACCATTACGTGCTTAAAAAGCCGCTTGCTGACTTGGCTTTTCTGCTACTTCTTTGTTTTAGGGTTTTCAAATGTAGATTACTTTTAAAAATATTTTTATGAACAATGGACACTTGGGTTAAAAATATATTTTGAAATTTACTTTTGCTGAGCTCAAAGAATTTCGCTTGACACTTTCATTATGTTCCTTTGTGTTGAACACTTGTACCTTACGTATATAAGAACCTAGTTTGCAATTGTTAGTTGGATTACATCGTTTGATTACATCGTTGGATTACATCGTAAAGTCACAAGTCAGGAATAAACGCTGTTGGAACCGCAAGTCAGGTTTCTTGATCGCCTTCCTGTTGCGTACCAGTTCGTGGTTTGATCCCGTACCTACCGAGAGAGACGGCTCTCCTTTGCAAGCGAGTTGCCCATTTGAGTTAGTTTTCCCCCGTTGTCAAGCGCCGATTCCCCTAAAGGCTTTCCTTAGTCCGACACCGGCAAAACCTTCCGTCACACCGGACCAGAAAAAGGTTTTTAAAAATACTGCGGTCAGGAATCCCGCATGTTTGATTACTTTAGTACAAATTTTATAATCTGTGTTTAACAGAGAAATTGGTTGCCAGTTTTTCAAGTGTAACTTGTCGTTCTTCTTGTAAAGCAGGCGGATAATTCCTTGACGTTGTGTGTCAGAGATTGATCCGTGTTTAAAAGCGTAATTTAGTAAATCGTGATTTAATAGACCCTAGCCTGCATGACAGGCGCTTTATGAGCCAAGCGGGGCGAGCGAAGCATTTCGCGCGAAGCGCGACACGAGCGCGAAGCGCGAGACGAGGGGAGGAAAAAAAATAAGCGCCTGTAGACAGTCCATTGTTCTGGCTCTTCCGCCCACCAACTCCCACCAATATTAACTGACCGCACTGATTTGGAAATAACCAATCAAAACACGATCTATATCGCAAGTTATGGAGATTTGAGAGTAGATAAGGTAATATGTGGTGTAGGAGACTGTAAATTCGGATGTGCGTAGGCTAATAAATTGATTAAAAGGTTGTTTGTGTATAGGGTATTCCTTTATAGCGGTGTGGGAGGAAAGCGTGAAGGGTGAATTGTCTTGTGAGCGTTTAAAGAGGTTTTAAAAGACACTGACCTATTTCTATAGTTAGTGAAGGAAAAAAAACGGCAAACTGATCCTTACGGCAGAAAAACAGAAGCAGAAGCAGAAGCAAATAAAATAAAATAAAAGTGGAATATAATAGTGCCCAATATTTCGCTTTGCAAAACAAAGCTTCTTCAGGGGCTAGCACTATAAATGATTACAACTGTAAAACCGTTATACAAGTGGTTTTGAAAAAACTAAAGAATAACAAAAACAATGAATATGATTGGTGAAGGGTTTGACGGGTGATAAACTAAACTGACTAGTGATAAGAAAGTTAATGAAGTTCGTCGCGTCTGTTGATTCCAAGTGGTTCTAACGTCTTTGCTTTGTCTATGAGAAATGCTTCACGCGCTTTTCGTAGCTGGTATTAATAGATTAAAAAGGGTAAAACCCGTACGAAAAATTATAGCCGGAATGACATAGCGAGAATCCGGCCTGAAGTGATTTTTACGGCCTGTATTGAATGAGACAAATACGCCTAAAACGAGCCATTCTTCTCGGTCGGGGGCGCTCAAGCGGGTTTTGGGGCGTGAGCGCGTAGCGCGAGACACGAGCGCGAAGCACGAGAACAAAGATGTCTCGATTCTGCAGAGAAGAGAGTTTCTACACTAGATAGAGCAGCCTAAATTAGTGGAAAACTTTCTGCTTTGTAATACACGCAGAATTTGGGAAAGTATTCCCTCAATTTTGTTGGATCATATTGATCATTTGCAATCTGATATTTCAACGAATTATGCTGATGGGACCGTTTCCAATAACCAAGGGTAGACATCTGCCGTTGGGATCTCTAGTCTGTTGGGAAAAAAAGGATGATTTATGTGATAACATAACGCCCCGAAGAGTGAGAAGAGAGAATTTGAGGTGAGCAATTACATTGTCCATGAAACATTAATGAAACGTGATTTTCTTCTATCGTTCATTGTTCTTTCAGTGATAAGATTTGCTGCTAAAAGCATAATCAATTTTGAATGACACAGGCTGGAAAACTTCAATTTTAATTAAATGAGAAATAGAACATGATCTTTATGTCAACAATCACTTTCACCGAGGTCATGTCAAAGATGCAGTAATGCATTTGTTAAAGATGTTATGGCTCACATGTTATAAGCTTATTTAGTATTTTGTGAAAGAAGGGGTGCGTGACTCAGACAAAGTTTGCTGTCCGCTCAAAGGCTTTGTATGAGCGTGACCCGGCGCGGGGGGGGAGGGGGGGGGGTACTCCCTTATATGACGTATACGGGGACGTGCCGCTGGACAGGGTATGGTTTTTGGCATTTTTGTCCTGAACAGGGTATATAATTTAACGCGAGTCTGTCCTAAACAGGGTATGGTTCCTGTTAACGTAGTGCCTGTGGTGACTTACCTTGTCGTGATTAGCATATTCATGCGAAGGTGAAGTCGTTTTCGTTTCAGATCCGTCTACTATTTTTTTAAAGCTCAGATTAATAACCACGCACGAGTCGTGTCCTAGACAGGGTCCTAAAATTGAGGGTGTTGTTCTACACAGGGTAGGTATTTTCGTTTCTTTTTTGTCCTAAACAGGGTCAGGGTCTCAGACCCTCAGCGGCACCCCTATACCCAAATATTGGTGATGATGTTTTGGATATGAAATTTACACCCCTAAGCGAGACGACGAGCATCCCCGCCCCTTTCATATGGGAGTCCCCCCCCCCCCTCCCCCGGGTTTCGACGGTGATCGGGAGACTAAAATTGATGGTTTTTGAGAGGCGCGCTACGTAGAAACATCCGTTATGTTGCGTCAGTTTTTTCACATGGTTTGGCCATGTTCTCTCTGGCAGATAGTTTTGCAACAGTGGCATGATTTTCTCAACTGTTTTGCTCATTGCGTATGGCATAAGCTGTACACGTGGACAGGGTCATATCCGGAGTTTAAAACCAAGTGGACATTTTTGAAAGTGCTAACTCAGTCAGGTTAGTTACTCGAACTTGTTGCTACACTGTGCTGACGATCCGCAATAACGGCAAAATACCTATCCGCAGTTGCATTTAAAGTTTCGGTTTGGTCTCAATCATGCCATGTTGCGTTACTTTTACTACGCAGTTGTCAACCCTTGCTTCTTATAGTACCGTCGAAAGGGCCGAGACGGCCTGAATTCGTTTCTTGCTTGTAGCAGGGCGAAAATAAAGAATTTGAAAAAAAAAAAATTGTGTATTTCAAACATGTGTACCAAAGCCTTTTGACCAGCAAAAAATAAAGGAAAACTATTTTTAGTCGCGAAATCGAGCGGACCGCTTTTAGCGGGACTGCCACTTAACGCTAACAGACGTACCACTAATCGAAAAACGGAAAACAGAGATATTTCAGCCGATCCACATCTGAATAAATTACAAGAAAAATATTAAACATCAAACAACATTTAACAGACCGGGCCCTATGGAATATATGAATGATCGATGTTTTAAAATATATTAAAGTGAAGTCGCTTAGCGAGTGACAACCGGACATCTCGTGAAAAGTTGCTTAAAGTTAAGGCAGGAAAGCGAGTCGGCAATTAATTTTAGCTAATGAGAAGCCAGTTGTGGTCATTTATCCGACAAGACTGTCAAATCGGAGATAAAGCACGCGTTCTATTTTCATGCCTTTCTCGTCGCATATTTGCGTCTTGTTGTACTAGATGTGGTCGATTAGCGAGTGACAACCGGAAATTTCGTGAAAAGAGTTGCTTTTCAACTCGCTTTAAGTTATTAAAGCGAGTCAGCTCAATTGAATTGAACTCTTGTTAAATTTAAGGCACGAAAATAGGTAGCCTAAGCGATTTGGCAATTAATTTTAGCCAATGAGAAGCCAGTTGTGGTCATTTATCAGACAAGGCTGTCAAATTGGAAAAAAAAGCGTTCTATTTTCATGCCTCTCTCGTCGCATATTTGTGTCTTGTTGTACTAAATGTGGTCCAACCAAATTGCAAAGAAACTGGAACGGTTGCATCTAAATACGAAGTATTCTCGCCAAATATTGTAAGGTAGTAGGTGCCGGCGCTCTCATTGCGTCAATGGTGGCGCAATTTCTGCGAAAAATAGCTTAAGACGTCTTTAATATGGCTTTGCATGCGTGGGGCCAACGCTCACGGTTTCTTTCGGTGACTATGGCTCCTGGCAAATATGTGTGTGCTTAGTTCGTTATTTAACGTACTACATTTATTTTGCGTTGTTTTCCTAACTGATATGTCTTGTCAGTAACTGTGCTCACACTGTGGGTGGCTCCTCCTAAAATGTTCTGCAATTGGTATAGGATTTAATGGAGCCGAAACCAATTGTGGAATTGCACGCATTTTGGGCATCCTACTGATGAACAGTTACGAAATTCAGATATATTTAGTAGCCACATTTATTTGCGGTCTGTCCCCTTTGAAATGTTGTTGTTGCTCATTTATATTAGATTCGGCATATGTGGAGGGGCCTTATTTGATTGCATTTTACAATGGATTTACTTTTGCGCACAATTAACGTTAATGTCCCTTTTTTAGTAGTCATTGGAATACTGAATCATTGCTATTACGGTTTGATTTATGATTTATGTTAGAAAGGTAAGATTTTGCCGATAAAACTAAAAAACTTTCGGCTTGATTATGCAAGAGTATGGATTTGGCTTTTGTTCTGTCGGTTTTGGAATATTTAATCATTGCCATATGAAGCACTTATCAGTCAAATATTTCAATAGTATTGCAGGAGAAAATCCAGATGATATTAAATTTTTGAAAACAGCTCCAACCGGGAAAGCTGCTTTCCATATTAGAGGCAATTCATTTTACACACGACATTCAAGTTTTCCAGTTTCAACCATGTTTGAATTTAGAAATAATGAGACAAAAGATGCCAAAAAATTTGCAGAGCTACTTAATCGCACGAGAAAGGGAAAACATACTTAACATGATATTGCCATTTTAAATCGAAGAGTTCTTAATGTAAAATCAAAAGAAAAAAATTATCCTATGAATATTTCCTATTTATGTCCTACAAATGCACCAGTAGATGATCACAACAATGCTATTTATAACATTCACTTACAACCACTCATTTCACAGTCAAAAACCTTTGATGAGCCTCCACTAGTTCTAACCACTTCTGCAGTCACCGGCAAATGAATTTTAAAGCCTTCATACCGTAGCCTTTACGTTCTTTATTTAGCAAGACTCCACTTTCTGTTCTACTGTAAAGTGAACTTCATCCCTGTTCATCCGTTGCTTCAATAACTAAATGTCTCGCGGAATAAAATGACATTATTGCCTTGTTCATAAAATCTTTGTCGCGTATGTACTCTTCGGAAAGATTGAACATTTGATTTTACCCCCCCCCCCCCCCCCCCCAATCAAGATTCTTCTTTTTTGTTAACCTCACGTTCTAACGCATTAACGAGATGGCTTTAAGAGCCCTTTGATTTAATATTCTATAGAGGTTTGTAGACGTCCATGAATGACAATTATATCGCGGTAACACAATAACGTGTATGTCAGTGTGTATGTACATAAAGTGTAAAATAAATACTAGTAGTAATCATAGATTATAGTGCGTCTCCTTATCCCGTGGCACCTCATCTTGACCTAGTAGTATATTTGTCTTGATTTCATTTCGGTTATTTCCCCGATTCTGAAATCATACGCCTCAGTACATGTACTTATGTCGGAAGCGGAAATGAGAAATTTCTGAGAAAGTCTGAGAAAGTGCTCCCGTGATAAACGATTAAGTCACGCAACATACAACGTGAATTTCTTAGGATTCTTCGGATAAAATTGCAACTACCAGTTACAAGTAAGACACAAGACTGTTGAATATAATTCCTTTATTAGCTAGAAAAATTTTAGTCACAAAAGCGAAATCTTTAGTCGCAAATGCACCCGATACGGGCGCAATTTCGAGCCCTGATTAAAAATTAATCTGCGTTCGCCTGGCGCGGCCGGTCAGTGAATTATTGCTACAAGACATACAAGGCATATTTGCACTGTGGAACATCGCGAAGAACGACGTCGGTATTTTGATAGGTGAAAGCTTCCCAAATCAGGCAGAGAACCACAGCAAAATCAAGATAGAACATTCAAAACGGTGCTAGAAGCGAGGAAAATCCGATAACTCAGGATAACTTCTTGCTTGATTCCAAAGAGACCCAACAACTTACTTGGTCCGAAGAAGAACCTTCGTCCAATTTTTCCACTGCGTACTTTTAGGCATTGAGATATTGAGCCGTACGATTCCAAAATCGGGAAAGAGCACGAAGCAGCAAAAAAAGTGCGAACGCAGGTCAAAACAAGCGCTTCTGACGTTTCAAGATGGCGCAGATTTGGTACCGACACTTTTCTCGATTCGTTCCGCCTAGACGACGTGCTAAGCATGCTAGATACTATTGTGACGTTTCAAGATGGCGCAGATTTGGTACCGACACTTTTCTCGATTCGTTCCGCCTAGCCGACAAGATTAGGAAGCGTCTCCTTCGTCGACGCAATAAAGGCATGGGTGTTATGTAAACTAAGAATGTACACAAAAATATTTTCAGCCTAAAGTCGGCAAACAAATAAGAATATCCAGCCTGAGCATTAAAAATATACATTCTTATAAAGCAAAGAGTGTATAGGAAACACAAAGAGAGAGTGAGAAAATCATTTGGAATGCAGGAAACGATTGCAGTACATCACCCTTAAGGTGCTTTATGCAACCGGGCCCAGACATCTCAACCAGACCACAAGTACAATCAAACTCTTTATTAGGGCACAAAAAGGACAGAACAGAGTGTCCATATCTTTATCATTTGTATGAACTGTTGTGTGTATTTCTATGAACTGTTTCTGTTTTATTGAGGTGTCTGTGAGGATGTCTGTTAACTCAATGACAGTATAGCGTACAGCCGCCCTTCCTTTGAAGAAAAGCTAGCCATACACATGTTCAATGACAACTTCCCCTTTATTTTATGGCTTTAAGCCTGAAATAAAAAACATATTTTTGGCAGGCTAAACCTTGTCTCAATAATTTAATTTTACCTGTTTCACAAGCCACATGACCCGTCAGAATATTCACCTATATTGTATGTCTAAAGCAGAAGTAAGAAATGTCTTGAACTGTTGAAAGAAGTTGTGTACTAGATCCAGCATGTAAACCTGTAAAAATAGCCCTTCAGTTATAAGGGGTGCTTACCATTTGCAGGAAAAAACCGGTTAGGGTTACCGTTACATAATGGTAATTGATTTTCCAAATATACCGACCAACCGATGAGATTATCCTGGTACCCAGGCCGTTCACTCAATTTATAGCACGAGATTCCACTGATTTCTGCTTTTCAGTCAATATGGCGGACGCAAGCTTTCTTGCAGAGTCATCGAACTAACTGAAGATTTTGAGGTGGAAAATCAGTGAATTTTTTGAGGAATAAGAAGATCTCGTGCTGTTTTCTGCCGTCCGCTGCTTTATGAGACGAGATTTAAACAAAACTTGGTTATTTTTGAGGTACCTATTCCCACCTACGCACTGAGTGAATTTCAGAGTCATCTTCGAATGACAAGAGGCACATGTGAGATCTTGTGCAGAGAAATAATTAACGCTGGAAGGATTTCAACCGGAATACGAGAGGTAGGCAGCCTATTCCTCCGGTAAAACAAGTGCTGGGGATGGCGTTTCTGTGGTCCATAGTGTCGGAGATGAACAAGCAAGAACCACATTGTTGATGAGACGCCATATTGAAAAGACAACTAAAACCGCGCGAAGGTCCCTCAAGAGAGCCTGGAAACGGAAGTATCGTTCAAATGGTACGGATAACGAAACGGAAAAAAATAGTGGAGGTAGTCCACAATTTCCGAACAGATTTTCCGGAAATTATCTGCTCCATTCGACTTTCAACCGAAATTTCCGCCTTTTTGGCTAAATGGAATGCGCCCAAGATATCCATACAAAGCAAATAAAGTAAGCAAGACTGATATTGCGTAGAGCACTTCACGCGGCAACGACATGATACGGAGCCCAAACTGAAAGTCGATGTAGTAGCAGCCTTGCTTACTCTATTTGTGTTCACATTTTTGGCTAATTAGATCTTCTCTAGATCCTACGTACACCAACAGCATTTCGTGTGCGGTCCTTTGCCAATTATTCACTTTTCATACAAAGCAACCACGTCTGACAACATAATTTTCTCACGCTTTCTTGCATCATTCTCACTATTCGGAAATTCAAGACATTTACAGTATTCTCGCCAAACGGTCCAAAAGCGTTCATCATGTACGGTTTACCCCATTTCGATTGAAAATGACGTGATAACGGCTTAATAATGACATCGTCCCTCGTGATCACTCGAAATAACTCCTGGACACTCTTCGTCACTAACGGTAACAACAAATGAGGATTTAAACTCAAGAAACCGCGTACCCTTACCTAAATGCCTAATAGACCAATTCCGATATATTAAAATTCATACCTGGCTCCGAGGCTTAGGGAAATAAAACAAAAGAAATCACATCGAGGTTCAGGGATGAATAATTTATTTGTTTTGTTTTATTCCCCTAAGCCTCGGAGCCAAGTATGAATTTTAATATATCGGAATTGGTCTATTGTAACATCCAAAACAATATTCAGACATAATATGACAGCAATGCATGATGGGAAGAACTTACAGGAGATAGCCCATAGGGCACTTTGATCACTTTTTGTGAGGTCAGATAGCAGACTTCACAAAAAGCGAAATGTCGACATGAAAATGGCGTCGCTCCTGGCAACCAACTTCATTGTTCTTCCATTCTTTTATTACGTTCCGACTTAATAAAGGACTTTATTCCTTGAAATTTGTATTTAGCTTTATTTAACTTCAATGCACTGTTTTTCACTTTTTTTGGTCGCAGAAAAGAAGACAAGGAATGTCGCGTGACCTGAATAACCGAAATCAGGGTTTTGTTTCAGATAAAATCTGTCATTGATATTTCAGTTAATTTCACTTTAATTTAAGAATATTTACAGCGTTACGCAATGCTTTTTTTTTTCTCTACTGCGTTTCGGTAATGCAGGAGTCAATGTTCACCCCCACCTCGGGACCAGGTGGGGATTAGTGGGGCGAAGTAGGGGATTTGAGATAAAAAACATCCCGAGGGTGTCGGGGATTGGGCACTTTTTAGTCTTTATCGGTCCCCTGTGAAGTCAGCGGTTTTTCATCCCAAGAGACAGTACTTCATGTATGGGCACACAAAGTTGAGAGCTGGAGATGTGAGTTGCTTTTGTTATTTAAATCTATGAATTTGCAATAGAAATCTAGGCCATCTGCTCTCTAAAAGCAAGCAATACACAAAACAAATATGCATTTACAACTTAAGATGTAACTTTTCATATTTTCTTTGTACCTGCTCTTATTTTTGCGATTTATTCCAATGGATAGTAATTATCAGGGACACCCAACGAATCTGTTCCTCACTTTATCTGTTCCCCAGCGGAATTCTTGCTGGCTAGCAAAATATTCTGCACATATTTTTTTAAATTACCATTTTTGCGCTGGTTGACTTGAGAATGGAGTCGCAAGAACAAACTGTACTGGCTAAAATAAAATCCTAAAATGTTTTACACTCACTCTACACACCAAGGACTGGAAGTGTAATAAAGAGTGTAGCTATAGTGTAATAAATAGTGGCATGCCTACGCGACTCCTACGCGCGTGTTTTAGCACTTTAAGAAGGTCACCTCGTACGAGTATATCTTTTAGAGAACGTTCACTTTTGTATGATATTAGGGGCGGTTCTTCGTATATTTCAGTCGTTTAGTAGTGGCTGCTGTTTTATAAGATGCCAGTGTTTCATGAGGATCTGTTTTAAGTTAGGCACCGATGGATGATATTTCGTTCCAAAAGGTAGGACTTGTCTTCTTTTTGTTTTTGCTGGAGCGCTTTGTTATCTGTCTTCAAAATCACTTCTGAGAGGACCCTTTGAACAAAATTCTTTGGGTAACCTCTTTCAAGAAGATGTGTTTTAAAGTTATTTACGTTCTCTTGAAATAATGTTTTTGAAGAGTTAGTTCTGAGAAGTCTGAGAGCTTCTCCTTTGATGAAGCCTTTTTTGACTCCAGATGGGTGGCATGTAGAATAATGGGTGTACTGAAAAGTTTCAGTTGCTTTGAAATGGGTGCGTACATCGAGCACCGACTCAACTATGAATCTCTCGCCTTTGTAAACGTTAGTGTCCAAGAAGCATATTTCTGTTTTGGATATCTCAGCCGTAAATTTTATGCTTGTATGATGTTTGTTTGTATGTTCAATGAACCTTGGTTGTGTCGGCATTATTTAAAATTTAAAATCAATGTAACGATTCTTCGACTTCTGGTAGTAAAACCGTTGTAAAAACGTTCGTTTTGAAAACGTTATGCGTAGATTTGCAGTAATGCTTCGCAGAGAAATTTGCTTCATCTTGGCTTTGATATTCTTTCCACATTGCAGGGACTCGATCAGGTCATGAACACGAACGGAAATCCAAAGCCAACAAGGATAGCTACCGGAAAAAACAATCTCGCGTTTCATTTCCCATAATTTTTTACCCTTTTTCTGTTATTTCTCAATTGCACAGGAAATCTCTAAACTTTTTGCTGTCAAGATGGTGCAGCAAATACTATTTTCTTTTGAGTATAATTTCCCTCTCCCGGCCCGCTTTTCTTCAAAGATTCTTCAAAGTTTCTTCAGAAGCAGAAACAACTCCCCCAGGTGGTAGCAGCATGTGATCGGCTTTGCATTTGGTAGGCGGACGATGTCCCCTAGGTCAGGGGAATTTGTCAATATTAGACCGAGGTTGTTTTCAAATCTCCACCTGGTCCCGGGGTAGGGGGGGTGTGTGTGTGTGTGTGTGTGTGTGTGTGTGTGTGTGTGTGTGTGTGTGTGTGTGTGTGTGTGTGTGTGTGTGTGTGTGTGTGTGTGTGTGTGTGTGTGTGTGTGTGTGTGTGTGTGTGTGTGTGTGTGTGTGTGTGTGTGTGTGTGTGTGTGTGTGTGTGTGTGTGTGTGTGTGTGTGTGTGTGTGTGTGTGTGTGTGTGTGTGTGTGTGTGGGGGGGGGGGTTGGGTAGTTAACATTGACTCCTGCATAATTATTTTTCTCCGGCTACGGGCCTGGTGTCGTAGGATTTAAAACATGTTTCATTTTCATGCCGTTTGCGACACTGTTGTGCCAGTTGTAGGTATCATAAGCATTCATTGCATGCGACAAAGTCGTACTGTCAAAATCGGCTTAAACGGCTTACTGTACTTTGCAGAACGAAATGAAATGGAACGAAACGAAATGGGAAATCTGTACTTTGCGAAATGGAAAATCTGTACTTTGTGAAATTAAAAATCTGTACTTTGCGAAATGAGGTATCCACTTTGCGAAAAGAAACTTCCAAGTTTCCGACATGGAAATTTACAAATGTATGTCCGAACCAAGCGGCAGCGGGTCAGTTTTCGTAAACAATACAAATCTGTATTTTGTCAAACCGTAAAGATATTTGACTTCTTGCAATTCTCTTTTTACTAGATACACTTTAAATGAATTTAATCGCGTTCGTCTGCGAACGCGATCCTAATTTCGTGTTGAATGTCCTGTATCATGTGTTGGGTGTCCTATGCAATTTCCTAGCGGAAAAAATCGAGATTTTTTCTCATGCTTGGACATCCGATTAGCCGCAAATTCACGGGCGGGAACTGGTATCTACTTTGGCCTCGCTGTCATAGAGCTTGCTGCCGATCGGAGAAGGACGCTTTCGCTGCGCTTATTAATCTGCAGCGCATAAAAGCAACTTTACGCTTTTCAACGGCCGGAAAAAAGTCGAGAATTGACCGATTTTTATCACATAGCAAGTGAAATGAAGCCTGGCAGAGGTTTGACGGCAAAATCAACCACGGACATTTCAGGGTTTGTTTACGAACGCTGTCGATCCGCGTCGATCTCTACACAATTCACGCTGTTTCTTCCTTGTCACAGCAAAATGTTTGCGAGTTCCTTGCGCTCTCAAGTGGCGGTGAACAAAAACATTTAGAATGGTGTGAATCGACATCTGTACTGCTTCTTTCAATTCAGCTTTTAACGAACATGTCGAACGCACTCTTAATCTCTGATTATTACTAGTATAGATTTGTGAGCCATACATGAAAGGACTTGCCGTGTTCCATGAAAGAAAAATACCACGTGATCCTAACATCCTTTATTTATTTATTTTGTTTCTTCTCTGAGAGTCCAACGTGTCTCTTGATGTTTGCGATAAAATCGATAGTTCAACCGGAAATATCACGCATTGCTGCTGCGTTATTGCTGCGGAAATGATAGGAACAGTAAATTTCTCTGACAGGCCGTGATAATAGCGTTCCGCCCAGATTCTAAAAATAGAATTGGCGGGCAGCATCATGGGATTGAAATGCGTACAAACATTCAAGAACTATACAGGTAGCTACGAAAAAAGCAGGTGCTACGAAGTACTGTTCTTGGGTACAACTCGACAATTATCCACAACATGTACAGGAATCGCAAAAACTGGTGTTTCCGAGGCAGCCATTTTGAAATATTTGTCCGCATTTCGATCCCACAATGCAATGCTGCCAAATATGACGTCACCTGAGCGGAACGCGTCCTTGTCTTTTGAGCGATTTGGATGCGGAGCGAGACTGGGCCGATAGAGCGCGACAGCCCAAGTTCAAAACATGGCAGCAAATGAGGTTCGCTGACTGATGCAGAGAACGGGTTGCTGAAAGAAAACGGTACAAGATTCCACTTATATAAACATTTCAATATATTTTCTAAGCTGTAGGCGATAAAGAACAGGTTTTATACTGTGAAATTTCACATATCTTGTATATGACAGTGACATTTATTGATGACTTAAATAAATGACTTAAAATTATTAGCTTCAATAGAAACTTAAATAAATTCTACCATTTCAATTTAATATATCAACAATAAATTGTTTTTGTTGAAGATATGTTACACATTCCTTAATATATTTTTAAAGGCAAGCAAAATGGGTCTGACAGCCTTAACAAAAGCATCAGCTCTATTATTTTAACCACATTAATATAACATATTGTTTCATCTCGTTTGGAAGGGTTGAAAAGTAAGTTTACAATTTGCAGTACTTGTTCGCAGAATGAAATCTAAAATCATTCGTTTATAGTTAGGCTTAATAAAAAGGATTCTGAAAATTATTGCAGAGAGCAGTTGATACTTTATTTTCCCGTGGAGAAATAAAAGAAAAGATTTGATTAGAAAATGTGAAACTTACTAAGAGAGATTTCAGCAAGTAAACCATGTTATATTCGAACGAAAACAACCTTATGAAACGAATGGAGAACTCTTAAATATAAGGAACGTGATCATTTAGATTTTGTAGATTTCATCTGCTCAACATAGTGGTGAACAGGATCTTAGTGAAGGAACTCAAAACAGCGCACTGTTTGGTTGTTTTAACCCAGGTTTAGATAAAAATCACAAAGAGTACCATCTTTTAAGTGATGCTGAAATTTTTCCTGCAGCAAATGATAATGAAAAGCTGGTAATTAATTGTATGAATGGTAACAGTTATAGCAAACATGTTCAATCTCTGAACAGAAAACAAATGGAAATTTTGTTACCATGTACACTCTTTTAAAAATGACAAGAATTCCATTATTTTTAAAGTGGTGGTGCATGTGTTGGGAAGACAACAGTAACATATTGTCTTCTTGAGGCTCTTGTTAGATATTTTGATAGTAAACCAGGTGGAAATCCAGACAAATTGAAAAAAAATTGAAAACTTGCTCCAGATCAGCATCACCATTTTTAATGCAAATTGACAAAAGAGAAATTTGACTCAAGAAACCACACACTCTAACCTAAATGCCCGATTGCAACATCAAAAACAATATTCGGACATAATTTGACAGCACTGCATGATGGGAAAACTTACAGGAGATAGCCCGAAGGGCACTTTGATTAGTGACTTGTTTTAGGCTAGTATGTAATATGTATATTTTTTGGTAGTTTTAATTTCCTTTTTCGTAGTTTTTAACCCGTGAATATACGCGCATGCGTAATGAACGGGTTATCGGTAACGGCGACAGATATGCAAATGAGTCACTCACTCGCTCACTCCTTCCATCAGCTGTAAACTTAGTGACGTAATGCTCTGTTACGAATGCGTTTTGTAACAAGAACAGCGTGAATCCAGCGATAACAACAACTAAATTGGTGTAAACGAATATAAACATCAATTAGCTTAAAGATGTTTCGCATTTGGAGTCTTTAATGCAACGTTAAAATCGATTTAAAAGGAATTTTCAACTGAGACACGCGTTTTGATGGTTATCTACCTTCAAGTAATAAAATTTATCCTCTTTGAAGTCAGTGGTCATGGTGGTCAAGTGGTGTAAAGCGCGGACTTACATCCGAAAGGCCCAGGTTCGAATCTCGCTCATACCGTTCTTTTTTTTTGTTTTCTTTTCTTTTTTCTTCGGACTGAACATTATGAAAGTGATGTACTGTATTTTTATTTTTTGCGTTTGTCAAAAAACAGACAGAGTGAAAACATAAGCTTACCGCAATATTGTGTTACGCTAGCATTTCAAATTCACGGGTTGGCTCTAAGGAGCCTTTGATCTATTTTTATATGATTTTTCTATTTTTATTTTTTAAAGGGCCCCCTGAAAACCACTTTTAGTGACAGAGGCCTCCTCTTTAAAGACGTATTTTATTATTATTATTATTATTATTATTATTATTATTATTGTTATTATTATTATTATTTTTTTTTAAATAATAATTATACTTTATTAACAAATTTCTTAAAAATCGATTAAGCCTTAACATCAATCTTATGTACACTTACAGGAAAAAGCTATAAAGTTCATTCATATAAATTTTCATTTCATAACGCTTGACAAGTTCAAGCAAATAGATATTCAAAAATATATAATTTAAAAAACTAATGGAGTAAAACAAATACAAAATATTAACTATACGTAATTAAAATATATTTATATACATATCGATTGAAAAACGTACTCAATTCTTTTCACAAGGTCAAAAATAATAATTTAAAAATAAATGAACTAATTAATAGGTCCTTCGGCAGTCTCTATATCTATATCTACACTTCCAAAGTCCCAAGATGCTCTCTTTGCAGTCCGTGACCCTCTCAGACAAATCAGTGCATATCTTAGAAGTGCAAAATAATAATCTTCTCCCTTCTTTATCGCGATCATCTCAGCTAGGCGACTGTGATACATCAAGCATTCCTTACCCATTCCACCGGTTGTCGTGAATACGAGAGGTGTAAATGTCCCGTATTCGACGTCGAGGACTCTACTTATATTATTATTATTATTATTATTATTATTATTATTATTATTATTATTAATTTTTTATCACACTATCAGTTGTATTGGTGGTCACATGTTCCTAGATCATCAGACTATTTCCCATAACCTTAGATGTCTAAGGTTCTTCTTAATATTCTTGCTGTGCCCAACAAGCAGGCTTTCTGGAGTATCCGGTATCTGGGCATCCGGTAAAACAATACCTTCGCATGCACATGCTTTTCCCCGTTTCATAATTAGCACAATACATTTGCTAATTCCAAATTCCATTCCGATGTCTTTGCTGAAAATTCGGACAGTATTTAGCAGGGTGTCTACTTGCTTCTCATTCTTTCCATATAATTTTAAATCATCCATAAACAGGAGATGATTGATTAGGCCCTTCCTGTTTCCCAGATCATACCAGCCTTCAATTGCCTTAATGCCATAGATAACGGGATAAGGGACACAACAAATAACAGTGGAGATAGGCTATCCCCCTGGAAAATTCCTCTTCTTACATTGACAGTACCCAGTGAGCGTCCTCCTGCCTTTAACTCCGTTTTCCACTGTGCCATACTTTTTTCCAATAAGGCGATTAAATTCGCTGCTGCTCCAAACATCTGCAAGCATTTGATAATCCACGAGTGTGGGATCATGTCATAGGCATTATTATTATTATTATTATTATTATTATTATTATTATTATTATTATTACGTTATTTTAAATGTGTTTCAATTATTCTAGTTTTAGATTAAAGATGGAACATCTTTCCAGTACAGAATTGAGAGCTTACATTACATATGATAAATATGGTCGAGCTACCTTGGATCTGCAAAGAAAGGGGTTATCCAAGGTGCCTGATGCTGTAACTCAACTGAGTGAATTGGAGGTACTCCGGATTGATTATAATAACCTAACTGAATTACCAACAAGTATTAACAAGCTAAAAAATCTCAAATCGCTGGTCTTGGATTTTAACAAGTTATCATATCTGCCTGCTGAGATTGGTGACCTGAAGGAGTTGAGGGTGCTGAAGGTGATCTCCGACCAACTGATTATGGCACCTACCAGTATAGTAAAGCTACAAAAACTTGAATATATTTATTTTCATGACAACATGTTAACTGAATTACCTGCTGAGATTGGTGACTTGAAGGAGCTGAAGGAGCTGTGGGTGCGAAACAACCGGCTGACTGGGGTACCTTCTAGTATAGTGAAGCTTAAGAAGCTTACATTTTTGGAGTCGGAAAATAACAGGTTTACTGAGCTACCTGCTAATATTGGTGACATGAAGGAGCTGAGGCGGCTGAATGTGGCCAAAAACCAGCTGGCTGAGGTACCTACCAGTATACTGAAGCTAGAGAAGCTTCATGAACTGCGCTTGGCTGATAACAGGTTAACAATGTTACCTGCTGAGATTGGTGACATGAAGGAGCTGACGAGGCTGATCGTATCCAAAAACCAGCTGACTGAGGTACCTACCAGTATACTGAAGCTGCAGAAGCTTACAGTGCTGAATTTGGGTAGTAACATGTTAACCATGTTGCCTACTGAGATTGGTGACATGAAGGAGCTGAGGGAGCTGGAAGTAAGCAACAACCAGCTGGCTATGCTACCCACCAGTATAAGAAAGCTGCAGAAGCTTACAGTGCTGAAGTTGGGTAGTAACATGTTAACCAAGTTGCCTGCTGAGATTGGTGACATGAAAGAGCTGGAGTGGTTGTATGTGGGACACAACCGGCTGACTGTGGTACCTGCCAGTGTACTAAAGCTGAAGAAGCTCAAAAAGCTGAACTTGGATAATAACATGCTATCCGCGTTACCTGCTGGGATTGGTGACATGACGGAGCTGAGGCAGCTGCATGTGAGTGGTAATCCTTTTACTGTTGAAGCATTGAGAAGTCTAAAGTTAAAGGAGATGATTATCACAGATATTTCAGGTGAATTTTGACTAATCTATTAATGAGCCCACTATCAAGCTACACTATGTATAGTTATGTAAATTATGTTGTGGATAAATTTTTGTTTTGATTTGAAAATTGCAAATTAGTTTAATTTCTATTTTTCTTTGTCTTAAATTGTTAAATAATAATTGCATAATAAATCATTTTTATTGTTCACCTTTAAGTTCTTTAAATAAGGTTTTTGTTGTGTTATTGTTTTCTTAAATTTCTTTAATTATAACATTGCATTAACAAACTCCCCTTCAGGGACTAATCATCTGTTCTAAATTAATGTTAATCAATTCTTCTCCCTCATGTGTTAACACAGGGGTCTGAGCATCACTTTTAATGACAATTAAGTGGCTTTCATGGATGATATCTCTTACAGGTGTAGGTCAATTTTCAGACAACCAGACTTGAACCTGTTATTATGGAGGCAAGATCGCATAACGAAGATGGAAATGGATTGCACTTGCAGATGTTATTATTATTAGTGAGTTCAGGGAAAAAACCCTGCATTTTGTTGTTAATTATTTTTGGATTTTTTTTTATTAATATGTAGTTCCTGCAGAAATGAAAGCTCGGGGACAAAGAGCACAGCTTGCCTATCAAAAGGCACTTAGTGATGGATTTGTGAATGTTTACCATGGACGACTTTTACTTATTGGTCAGGATAGGGCTGGAAAAACAAGTTTGAAGAAGTCGCTCATTGGTCTGCCGTTTGAGCCTAATGAACAAAGCACTGAAGGAATTGAAATAGATCCTTCAACATTTCAAGTGGATGTCAACCAAGTGAAGAACTGGCAACCCATTAATGAGAATAAACAAGTATTGTTGGGATGTTCTAAACAGGTTGTAAGGATGGTGGTGGAAAAAATGCAAAATGACAGTGATGACAACAGATGTGATGACTACAGTGATGATTACAGTCAGAATGGGGAAGAAGACTATGATTCTTACATAAAGCAGGTTTGCCAATAATTTTCACTTCAAAGCGAGTGCATGTAATCAGTGCTGACATCAATTAACTGTGGTTTAAAATTGATCAATTGTCAAACCAAAACAGAAATTTAAACCGCAACAAAAATAATTATACCTCTCATTGCCAGATCAGTCATGCGTATCACAACTGGCCAATCACAGTCCTTGCACGGCTTGACTGGCCACTGCGTAATGCCCACATTTTTGTTCGACAATTTCTGGCAATGTAATACATACATGTGGCATTCATTTTACACTAATGGTCCCCAATTTATAGTCCCGCATTTATTTGGACACATACAAGTTCAAATTGATATAGTTTTGTCACTATTCTAAGAAACATTTGGTCTTCAAAAACATATAGAAATATATGGATTTATCTTTTTTTTAGTAACTGTGTGTTGACAAAAATTGGACTATTTTTATCTGTTATGTCTTTACACATTAATTAGTGCTGTGTTGAATGTGTTTTTGTTAAAACAATGGTGTTAATTTTCTTAAACCTGTGCTAAATCATTTTTATAGTATTAGAACAGTCAATGTTTCATCAAATTCTTTGTTGGTTCTTATCGATTACCACTTGAAATTGTGTAAAAATTTAAGGTAAATTTTGGCATAAAAATACTGGAGAATTGTACATGTGTTCATGATTTCGTAATCACCCATGTACATATAGTGCAGCAAACATGAATATTTACATTGTATATTTGAATTATGCTGTAAAAGTTCTGCTGGGGCTTATTTAATTTTCAGGCCTCGAGTAAACAGGGGAGAGGAGGAGGGAAGGGGAGGAGGGGGGACCTTGATTCAGACCGCAAAGTACAACAGAACAAGAAAACTATGATGAGTACTACATGTACATCACTGACCTACAACTACGAACTCATTAATTTTTTACCCTAATATGCATGTAAAGGCACTCTTAGACATGAAACTTAGACCAATTTGCCACAAACTGCCACTGAAACATCATTACGTTGGCTTGATTGAAATCATCATTCCTGATTTGTGATCAGTATACTTTATATGTGTGTTGTAGTTTAAAATGATTTTAGGTTAAAATGATTTCAACCTAGTTTGATGTTTACTTTTCTTTGTCTTAGGATTATGGCAATACATCTGGAACAAAAAAAAAAATTGGAACAAAACCAGTTTGAAATCATTTTGACCTAACATTCACTTTAAACTACAATATCTGTATGGGAAAGTGGGGACTGGGCCGAATGCGCGATGTTGGTGTACAAAGCAAAAATAACAAAAATTTCAAGTAAAATTTGTTTCAGTTGCTGTATTTTACAAGATATGTATTTTTTTCTTACATGTATACAGTATGTACACCATTGTAAAACCAACTTTATGTAGTTCTTATAGAGTGGGATAGACAAATTCGGCTAACGCATTGTTGTACCCAATTCAAACCTAGTGGGAATAAGATTCTTTGTTCACAATATTTCCATATAATTTCCA
Organism: Cladopsammia gracilis; assembly: GCA_022457155.1. Classification (NCBI taxonomy): domain Eukaryota; kingdom Metazoa; phylum Cnidaria; class Anthozoa; order Scleractinia; family Dendrophylliidae; genus Cladopsammia; species Cladopsammia gracilis. The sequence continues at coordinate 351,115 of JAJGOT010000130.1, read as the reverse complement.
TGTCAATGCTTCATTGATATGGAAAACGGTTCAAAAGTCGCGTAACAAATGAGCTTCTTTTTTTTTTTTACTTTTTTCATCGCACCAATTGCGCCAATCACACCCTTTGCTAATTTTGCCTTTGCATTTCGAGAGCTCTTTGCCTTTTTTGCTTTTCGCACTTTTTAATAATATGCTACTATAAATATGCAATTACAAAAAGGAACTGGAAGATGCAAATACTAAGGTGCTGTACAGGCCGGCAAATGATCCCGGCCGGCAAATGATCCCCGGCCCGCAAATAGACAAATTCGGCTAACGCATTGTTGTACCCAATTCAAACCTTCTGGGAATAAGATTCTTTGTTCACAATATTTCCATATAATATCCATGTCGATGCTTCATTGATATGGAAATATGACGAACAAATAGTTCTAATCCCAAAAGGTTTGAATTGGTCACAACAATGCGTTAGCCGAATTTGTCTATGATTCCCAAATTGGCCGGCAAATGATCCCCGGACCGGAAATGATCCCCACAAATGATACCGAGTAAAATAAGGAATGGTGTGGAGTTTAATCACTGGAAAGTTTTATTATTGTTGTTTTTGTTCGAGGCTTTTGTCAAATTCGGACAAAAAAACCTAAACGGCCCCTTTATGCACTCCTGAAGCGAAATTCGGGGTCACTTTGCAACAATCCCATCAATGGTCTTCAGCTAATGTTTGGGCGATTATATCACAGTGAAACCTGTATTAAGCGGACCCCATATAAGCGGACACCAGCTTGGGTCCCGAAATTTTCTTCTCATATTTACTGTAAATCGAACCTGTATTCAGCAGACCCCTCTATTAAGCGGACGCGGACAGCAACATTAGGCCATTTTGTCATTGACACGAAACCTGTATTTAGCGAACATTTCAAGTGTTTTGGTAGATTTCATTTTCATTACATTTTGGAATTATATCGTGGCCACCCTAGCCTCGCATAGGCAGCTCGATGGCTGAAAAAAATCGCAGAAAAAAGTCGTGAGACTATACGTGCAATTTTCACCGCTTTTTCTAAAATTGCATCGCTTCTGCGACATGGCAGACAAGACATGTTCAAGTTGGCTTCCAACTGTTACTGTTACTGTTGGGCTGAACTGTGGACTTCTTCTTCAACAGTTGTACAATTTTTGTCTTTATATAACAATTTAAATCAGAGAATTTTGCTTACATTTGAAAAACAACTGCTATTAAAGTATTAATGAGAATTGTTTTTAATCCATTATCCAAAGTGTAGATTCCACGTCATTCCAATTTTTTTGGAGAAGGGATCATTTGCCGGCCTGTACATGCATAAAAAAGGGCAGAACAATTGTAAACAGATTTTTTGTAACAAATATCTTATTTCCTTCCATTTTTGCCAACTGGGAAAGAGGGTACAAATTGTTACATATTATACATATTCTGCAAGCCTAACCTTCCAAAAAAATATATAATCTGTTGAAAAAACGTAAAAAATCTCCCTCCACGTACGGCAGAAAAGAAACTCGTCAAGTGTGGTTTTGATCCATCTCAACGCCGTAAAGTGTACTCACTTCCTTTTAGTGCAACAAAAGAAGTCAAAGTTTCCGTGTTTCAATTTAAAGTAATACATAATATACTCACTACCAATAGCCTCCTCTACAAAATGAAAAAAAATAACTCACCCTCTTGTCCATTTTGCTCCGACACCAAACAAACTATTTCTCACTTATTTGTGCACTGCCCATTCCCAGTGTCTTTCCGGAAAGACTTCACTGAGTGGTACCGCGCACAATATAATGCAAGAGACATATTGCGACAACCTTTACAGAATATGAAATAATATATATGGCTCATCTTCGCTTCAAACCCTCAACCACCTTATTCTCCTTGGCAAATACTTCCTGTATATTTGCGCAAAAAATGACAAAAAAATACCAATTTGCGGATTTTGTCGCCTCCGTGCGAGAAAAAGTAAATTTAGAAAAATATATTGCCATACGGGCACACAAACTTAATCGTTTTAATATGAAATGGAAATATTTTATACAGTAAATATATCATACAATGGCAGCAGTTGAAAAAACAACATAATTATAACACTTATGCTAACTCTCCTGGATTATCCGGGAGTCTCCCGGATACGGAACGAATCTCCCGGTCTCCCGTACGTGTCGCCGAATCTCCTGGATAAAAGCGACTTTGGATCTTTTCTCTACCATAGGCTAAAATCCAAAAAAATGTGGTCTTTCATCATATCTTAACTTCACAAATGCTATTCGGTCTCAGGAATGCAGAAAATTGCACCTATGGGGGGTAAAGCCGAAAAACGTTTTCCGGACCCCCCTAGATGCCCGCGACTACGTTGCTCGATTCACGCCTTCGGCGCGAAAAAATTTCACTCAGAAAAAAGTAGTATTAGTGTTGGGGGTACCAGAGCATTTTTCCATGGTGGATTCCAGAGCTGAGCCCGCCGAGAGGTCCAACCCTGGAAGCCGCCTTGGATTTCCACCACCAACATTTTCTCACCTTAGACTCCCACCTTGGACTCCGCCATAACTCAAATGCTAGGATCACCCTAGGATTAAACCATCAGATTCAACCTCTTTCTCCAACCTCCATACTCCCACCTTGGATTACTGTCGCGAGCGTAGCGAGCCACTGCAACCAGCCACCGGGGAGGGGATATGTTATATGTTATATGTTATGTTAGATGGAAAAAAACAACTGGAACCAAAATAGGAAATCTATATACTGGAACCAAAAAGTTTTCAGCCGTGGGAATCAAATATGGGAATCAAATATGAGGATCAAAACCTAGGACCTAGGTCTGGAACCAAAACCTAGGATACAAACCTAGGATCCAAACCTAGGATCCAAACCTAGGATACAAACCTAGGATCAAATGTGAGGATAGGGGGTGCAACCTAGGACCTAGGTCTGAATCCATAACCTAGGATTAAATATAGGAATCAAATATGGGAATCAAATATGGGAATCAAATATGGGAATCATGGAGTACGAATGCATTTTCCATTGCGTGACATTTCTCAGAAAAACAGGAAGTCGATGATGTCATACATAGGGGGTTCCCCAGGAAATGAGTCATAATATTGCGTTTCAAGGTCATGAGACAGTCGTATGATTTTTTTAACCAATCAGAAGGTGGATGATGCATCATTCAGTTAGTGGCGTGCTTTTCCCTCAAGATTTGTAGAGTAAAACCCGAGTTTACTATGTAATGACCGGCACAGCTGTGTCGTGACGTCATGACTTCTTTGGATTTTTACTTGTTGACTTAACAAATATTATCTTTTAGTTTACTAATAGTATAGAATGTGTTGTAATTCTCAAATTCACAATGAATTAAAGAATATGGAAGAGTCTACATGCCATTTTTGTGATCAACTATTAGTAGAAGGTGATAAAGTTGTTGAGTCATGTTGTAGTGAACAGGATATGGTCAATAAAAATGGTATAAATGTATGTATAAATTGCGGTTCATTTCATGGTTATGATTATGTTAATGAGTACATTGATTTTTATGAGAATATGCATAAGATACGACGGAAATCAGTCTATCATCGGAAATACCATATATCTAGTGAGAATCATGTCCAATTGACTTATAGTCAAAGGGATCGGATTTATAAAGTATTCGTTGAGCTTGATAGTGTTCTCCATAATGTTAATGATAGGCGTAAACGGATGATCAGTATTAAATTTATTATTAAGCAATTATTTAGGATGCTTGGGCTTCCTTACAACGGTATCCAAGTAACGAAGTCGAAGAGGACATTAACATATTATGAACAATATTGGGCAAAGGTTCAATTATTGATAGGTAATATAATTCAGTCGATAATTAGTAAGTAAATTGTTCATCCTATCTACTAAGATACTTATCGACAATAGGACTGGTGTCTGTCACGTAATCATCAATGTTCTTCATTGTGACGTGGATATAGGACGGATTGAAGTCGCCGCTTCTCATCATGTCTTTTATTATGTTTAGCAAATGTTGATATGATTGATAGGCATATACACAATTTTGTATCTTGAGATCAAGGTCTTTATGCTTCATCCAACCCTGGATCATAAATGCTACTGTACTAATAGCAATCAAACTAATGCCGCCAGTTGCTATACTAGAGGCGAAACCTCCGGATGCAAAGACGATAGACAGCATGTTCCCCAGTAATTTCCATTTTTTTGAAGCGTTGTACTGCCTGTTTGTAGGCCCAACACTTTCTATGGTATGTGTGGTAGTAGGCTTTTAATTCCTTGATCTGTTCTTCTGTCAGTTTGTCTGAAATATGATTCCAATTAAATATGCTTTTACGTTGGTCTGTCATATATATATTGTTTATATTAATCCAGAAATCCAACCACATAATGGTGATTTTCTTATGGAGATATGTATTCAATGTATATTGAAATGTCTCCATTCTTAACAATATTAGACATCTCCACAGCCATATGACCGTATGGTATATCTAAGTTTATGTCTATCGTTTGTCTTTGCCTTCCAGATAAAGTATAAGATGTTGATTGACTTAACAGGAAATGATGTTTTATTGTTAAGGTTAATGCTGGGTATGAAACATTTGGGATATTATAATTTCCTGTTATTTTTGTTAATTTACAGCCGTTTGGAATTATTATTTTATCACAACCATTTAATAAAAACGTTTTACCCCCATTATTATCTGTTTTTAATTGCCCAAATAAGTGATGGACCGCATTCATGATTTTGAATGAATTCATATTCAAATCAGTTTGCATAGTCATTTTTCCATTTTCAATTACAAAAACAGAATCAAATACATCTGGATCAACACTCGAGACATGTCCTTTGACACCATAAACGATTAGATGTGCTTTCTTTGTATGTCCTTTCGTTATACTTCCATGAAGATCTACCATTATATATTCAGGTGGAGATATCTGCCACTTATGTAAATGAACAATGCTTTTTGTATATCCATCAGTGTTGAATATCTTTGTAGTTTGTTGCCCGATATTTAGAGTTGTTGATACAACATTGACAGATGTCGAACTAATTTGAGTTTTATCTGGAACGAAAAACTCGATCACCATAGTGTACTCACCTTGAGGAAGTTTGTATGCATTGAAACCTATCCTTGACCTGAAGTCATCGTTATTGTCTGTTGTAAGAGTCATATCATAGGCTTTCTTATTGATTTTGTGTGGGCTGGATGCAAAATTGATAATACCATTAACAACAATATTACTCTCCGACGAGCTCTGATTCACATCTTCCATCATGTATCTGAAAACGTCTTTTTCTGCAGTAGAGGAAGTTATGTGTGACTTGTTCACGTAACTCTTATACTCGTCTGTTATTTGTGTATGCAAGTTTGTATTAGAACTATTGAGTTCGGTGGTTAAGAATGAAACATTTACGGCAGCGTTAGCCTCGTGTAGGTTAGGTGTTGCTAAATTAGTAATCTTATAACTTTGCATATCAAGATCGCTGGAAATAGTTTTGTCTAATTTTACGTTTAATTGTGTATCAACATATGTTTTTGTTGCAGCTTCTCCTCCATATATGGGGTCTTTGAGATTAGTGATGCTGTGATGATTCATGTTAAGTTGAACCCCCATAGGAAATTCTTCTTTTCGACTGAGAAATATATTCCGGATATCTTCGTAACAAGGAACCGTATCATTATGAGTGCGATAATAATTAAATGTCTGTTGTTTTGAATTCACAATATTATACAGATGCTTCAAATCAATATCTTGGGTGACATCATGCGTTGGTTGCGATGTATTTTGGTGAAATTTTTTCAGAGTTTTCATATTCACTGCTGACAAATCATTGTTTTCATCAGTGTCCATATTTGTGATCAATTTTTGATCCATATCAATTTCTCCAGGTAGAATTAATTTATTTCCCCGCATATCAAGATCCCCCGTCATATGAGTTGTTCCATCTAACTTTAAATAATGCGTGTCTCCATACTCTTTGTTAACAGCATCTTTATCTGCAATTGGTGATTTTAAATTTCTTATATTATTGTTTTTCATATCAAGATTTGTTGTAACATATGGTAAATGCTTACTAACGAATGTATTTCTAACAAAATTGAAATCAACAACATCATTCAAACCAGTAACTTGTCCTATATTAACTATTTTTTTACCTTGCATATCATAGTTATTATTACCATCTAATTTGAAGCCAATTCCAGGAGGGCCTTGATCTCCCTTTATTCCCTTTGAATTTCCACCAGTATCTGAATCTGTGGTATGTGTATTAAATAATCCCATGTTATATTATTAGATTATATATTTCCATAAAAGTTTATTTTAATTGTTTTCATTGGTTTGTCAACATATAGGAACGAGTATGGTTTTTTAGTTGCTTTAAGATATTGGTCTTTGGTGACCCCAAGCTCTTGGGATATCAAATTTCTTTCTCTACTACTTGGAAAATCATACATTGCAAAATGACTACAATTTAGCCTGATATCTTTTGGAGTTTTGTAAAATGATTGGCTTAGGTATATAACTGAGCAATTCTTATGCCGCCCTTGAATGAAATAATCAATAAGTTGCTTTTGATTTTTTTCACACACATAGTCATCAAAAATAACTATTCTATGTAAGTCTGTATTTTGTATATCACTAACTGGTATGATATCATTATTATTACAAACTAGAACATCATAACCAACCTGTTAGCTGATTTCATTTATGTTATCCATCATGTTTATATATTTATCTTGATCAAGGTTTTTCGCATATAAATGGAGCTGGTCGTAATATAACAAGGGACTCATCAGCATATGATATAAAAGGTTAGTTTTACCAGATCCCGAATTACCACATAGTAACATTCGAAAGGTGTTCCTAGGCATGTATGGAAACAATTGCTTGAAATTTTCATTTTGATTGTTTCCTGAATCATAATTAGGTATTTCCATTATACTATTACATTATATTAAAAGATAAGTTGAGATAAGTTTAGATAACTTTATATAATGTATTAACATAAATGGACATTAATCATTATAAGAAAATCGCTATTCCTAAAATCGAGTCTGGGAAAATGACAAAAATTGTTCGTGATGTCATCAAAGAAACACAAACTTCTAAACAAGATGTTTCCGAGAAAAAGAAGGAAGAATTTGAACCGATTACTGAGCAATTAGAAAAAGAAATTGATGAAATCAGTAATTTGAGAGAGGAATATCAGAAAAAAACAAATCATACCATATTCTGAATAAGTAAAACAATTAGCATTACAAGGACCTGAGGGTGAACAACCGCCAAAAATTGTATCGGATATGAACAAAGGTTTTACAGAAGATGAACTGGGTATAATTCAAAAACATCAATTACCTTTACCATCTACTGTTTTGATAGACACTTTAAAAGATGCAACTATAGTACAGAACACATTAGATAAAACAGGTCAACTAAACATCAAATTAGGACGAGAAAAAGCACATTTATCTACAACAAAAACAGCAAAGAAGGAAAATAAAGATAAAATAGCTGAATATACTGAGGAAATTGAAGCTATACAAAAATACAGGAAACGAATCGGTGTAATTGAAGAAGGTGCAAAAACACTAAAAATAGGAAAAGGTATCTATACACAAACAAAAAGAAATGCATATAAAATTAACCCAGAATCTGGTACCTATGGAAATTTAACCATTGATATCCCTAAACTATATGGTCAGCTTAAATTAGTTGCCTACCAAAATAAGAAAAAAGTATATGATAAACAAGTTGATTTTGATACACTTGATCTGCTTACAAAGCGGTTCAACAGTAGGAAGAAATATAGTCCTCTATCAAAAATGGTATTTGATGACTTGAATAGAATTAGTGAAATACCAACACATAGAACTTCCAATAAATATAAAAAGATAGGCAGTGGTGTTGTTTATTATAACAATCCGCATGATCTTATGAGTCGTCTGGAGCTTCTTGGGGGAGCATTTTAGCAGGAAATGATGGAGTAAAAGATGAATTCACAGAAATTGCTCATGTACTAAACAAACTGGGTACAATTACAAACGATCAGTTGATAAGTCTGTTGAAAGAATATGTAATCTAATAATATATAATGACAGAAAGAACAATTCATATCTCATCTGTTAATAGAGTGAAAGTAGGAAGAAGTAAAGCTGAGGATTTTGTAATTAAATTCAACCCAATCTTACAATTACGAGATGATATGATAAATGAAATAGCTGTAGATAGACTTACAATGACATATTCTTGGCACAATATCAATCCAGAATATCAAAACAATATGATCAGCTACAGCCCTGATGGTGGAAATACATGGGAAAAAGTAACTTTTGTTGATGGTATGTATTCATGTACCGATTTAAATGATCATATACATCAATATATGGACAGAAAAAATCATAAAACAGGAAATAATTATCACATTAATTTGATATTTGTATTATCATCATATAAAGTAGTTATTGAAATTGACAATAATTATCAGTTAGATCTAAAAAACACTAATTTTGGAGAGTTAATCGGTTTTGAACAAAAACTAGTAACACAAACAGAATATGGTTCATATTTACCTAATATAACAAATTCTATTGATATCATTCATATCAATACTGATGGTATAACAGACAGCATTGTTGATGGGTATAACACGAATACTCTCGCTGTCATTCCTACAGACAATTTAACTCGTTCATATCCATTTTCATATGAACCGAGAAGATTATTATTTTGTCCTATGGCCTCAATTCATATAAGTCAAATGCGGTTTTATGTTAGTGACGCTTTAGGAAGACCAATAAATCTGAATGGTATAGATTGGTTTCTAACCTTAATTATCAGATCAACACCTATTTACTCATGCGCGTAGCGGCATGAGGTAAGGTTTCGGCTCCGTTTTTCTTGTTATTTTTATTATTATTATTATTATTATTTTTATTTTGTGTCACGATTTTGCATGCAAATTTATGCACGCATATTTTAAATTGTACACTTCCGGTTCATAGCTTTTCCACTACACTTCCTGTTTAGTGACTTCCGGCTACTCTCACTTCCGGTAAAAGAGCGTTACTCAAGTGTCACGACAGCGTCTCCTACAACCCTACTTAAATTAGCAATGTTCATGTTTGGTATATATAAGTCTTAGAAGAATCATTCCCTTCATTGTGGTACAGCCTACTTACGCATGCGCATGAGTATAGGCTGCTAGGAGCCTCTTGTTAATATAATGTAATAATATATGATCATGAGACAATGTGAATATAAGAGACGTTATAATCCAGAAATGGGTCGATATGTAGAAACACATATTTATAATGAAGACATAAAAACACAATATCGTGATGGAATAACAGATGTTTTAAAATCAATTGGTAAAAAATTATTTGGACAAACGATGAAAAAAACATTAAAAACTGGACTTCAAAAATGTGCTGAAAAAGCTATTGAGAACGCAGCTACTAAAACTGGTGATTATGCAGCAAAAAAGGCTGGAGATAAAATAATTCAACTATTAAGCAAAAAAGGAAACAAAATGGGAACACCATTAATGACACGACAAACTTCAACAGTTAAACAACCATTAACGGATTATGAGATTAATGAAAGAGTAAATCAATTATTAGCTGGCGGCAAACTTCGTAAGTTAAAATTTATCTAATCTAATTATATATAATAAGTTTTAGAAATCCTAAATATGTTGAAAGAAATGAAGATGTAGTCTTTAAATTAGAAACAGCTCTGAATACAGTTGTTGCCAATAATGCTAGACAAAAAAAGGATGGATATCGTTTTGTTGCTGATAATAGTGGTGAAGTAACGCCATTTGATTGGTATAATGCTAGACTTTCCATAGACTTCAAAGTGAATAAGACAGCTGGTGGTAATATCGCAATAAATGATACAAACGGCATTGTGAATGGTTCATCTTCTTTCATAAAAAATTTGGATATTAAAGTGAATGGTAAGTGATAGATAAAATATGAGCGGGAGATCTGTATGGGTATTTACAATGGCGAGCCGAAGGCGAGCCATTGTAAATCCCATACAGATCGGACGCGAATATTTTATCTGACTTATGAAATGAAACAATGAGTAGAGATCTGTATGATAAGTTAATGCATACTAATTAGCTCAGCAGAGATCTGTATCAAAAGTTAATGCATACTGATTAGCTCAGCAGAGATCTGTATCAAAAGTTAATGCTACTGTTTAATAATTCATCAACTCAGTTGATCTGTATTGGGGTTTACAAACCTTCATTAAACATTCATTTCTTTTGTATTTTCCTTATGAATTATTAATGAATTTTATAAGAAACTTTATGATTGTAATGATGCTAACCACTGTGTGAATATAAAAAATCTCTTAGAGTACAGTTCGACATATGCTAAAAGTACAGCAACAAATTAATTTTTTTATCTGGATGTAAAAAGGACTACACAAGAAGACAAAACACATGCTGATTATAATAAAGGTTTTGGTGTTAGAAAAATCTTACTAGGTGCATCTGCTACAGTTCATACTGAAATTCCATTAAACAGGTATTCATTGTTTGAAAGTCTTGAGGATGAACTATTACCAAACACAAGGATTGAACTGAATTTTGAAATTGAAAGTGACGGCAATTTGATTTGGCAGGCGGCAGATGACTGTAGGGTTATCATTACTAGGATGCAATTGTTGGTACCAAGAATCACTTTTAATTCAGAAGGTCAATCATTGTATATGAGTCAATATTTGAAAGCACATAAATGGACTTATCTAAGAGAGAATATAGAGAGAAGTAATTCTTCAGCACAGCGAGCTGGTAATTTCAAAATCGCAAGTGGAATATCAAGACCTCGTCATGTTTTTGTGTTTATAATCAATGACGCAAACATAGATGCTCAAACAGCAAATCCATTTTTATATAATACATTCAGTGTATCGACTGATCCTAGAAGTCTTTTAAATTGTCATTTGGAAGTTGGTAATGGAAATGAATATCTTGAAATTCACTATACACCATCAACAGATATAACACGTGTGTACAGAGATGTTCTGAAATATGTTCATGCTAACAATGATTTTCAGGGTGGAACATTGCTTAACATAAATAATTTCAGCACTATATTTCCATTCCTGTATTTTGACTTAACTAAACAAAAAATGGATATCAAAGATGGAACCACAAGGCTGACTTTCAGATATGAATTATCTGGGACAACAACAACACCATATAGTGTCTATGTTTTAACACTTTATGAGCAAGAAGTAGAATTGCAACAGAAGGATGGTAAATTGTTACTTCGATCTTAAATCAAATACAAATTATTCAATTCTTTAGTTAAATATGTTTTATAAACCAAAAAAATTATATACATATATTATATACAAGGAATGACTAGTTATTATTCTCATAGAGTAAGACTATCAGATGGACAAAGACAAAAATTAGCTAGAACTTATCAAAATAATTCAGCAATAACAATCCGATTAAATAAAAATGAATTGACTGGTAATGATGAACTCATGCTTAACAGAACACAACTGAATAGAATCAAAAGAGCTATGAATAATGGTACCGGCGTTGATATTAAAATCTCAAAAACACAGATAAGAAAAGCTGTAAAACATGGTGGTAGTCTATGGTCATCATTGTTTTCGATGGGAACTAAACTATTACCGTATGCCACAAAAGCAGTAACAAAAGCAGTTCCAGCTCTAGCAACAGGCGCTATGGGTGTTTTAGCAAGCCTTGGAATCGATAAGATTTTTGGAAAAGGACAAACAGGCGGTTTTATGATTCCTCAAAATAAAGTAAATCAATTGATTAAGTATAAAGATTGGTTGTCTGCATCACAAAAGAAGCAAATATTAAATGCTCTTCAGACTGGTGGCCAGGTAGTTATTAAACCCACAAAAACACAACAGGGAGGATTTCTCGGTACTCTTTTGGCTAGTATTGGAGTTCCACTCTTGTTAAATGCATTAACTGGTAAAGGATTACAGGTTGATAGACAACGATCTAAAAGATCATTACCAGTTTATGTTCCTCCTTCACCAAAATCAAAAGGAGGATTAATTAATCCATATATGCTTCAGCCCTTTTTTTGGAACATGGGAACAAATGAAAAATCCTATTGGTATGGGTATACCAACCAAAAAAAAAAGCTCCCAAAAAACGCAAAGGGGAAAAAGGCAATGGACTGCTATTAGGAAAAAACAGCCCATTCAACTCAATCCCATTAATCGGAGCAATTCTTTAAAATTTATTAATAAACCATTATCAAACATAGATTTAATGAATTGGATTAAGAAACTTAAGATTAGATATTTTAGGGGTATTAATAGTCGTGACACTTTACCTAATCAAATTATAAAGAAAGAATGTGGTATTATCAATCTGGACAGTCAAATAGGTTCAGGCACACATTGGGTATGTTATAGAAATATCGATAAATATTGCGAATACTTTGATAGTTTTGGTTTAATTATGCCGAATGAGGTTCAAATGTATTTATCATCAAGTGGGAAACAAATACTTTATTCTGGAGATGAGATACAAGAAAGAGATTCTGTTTTGTGCGGCTATTGGTGTTTATACTATCTATATGAAAGACAGAAGGGTAAAACTATTTTAAAAACTATTCACAATCCATTATTTAATATGATGGATCAAAATGTCAATCATCAATTCATAATCAATTATTTCAAAAATATCTAACTTATATATATAATGGTTAAATCATATTGTGTAAAACAGAAGAAGCAAACAGAATCTGTACCAGGTACTGAAAAATATGTTAAAACTAAAACTAATCGTCTTATGTTAAAATCTCAATGTAGTGAATGTGGGGCTACTAAGACACGTTTTGTAGCCAATAAACATTTAAACTAAATAGCCAGTCAGAGATGGCTGGCGGATTTTTAGATATAGCAAATTCCCACAGTCTTGGTGAAATTGCAACTAAAAGCGCTTTAAAAGGTTTGTATAATCTTGGTAGAATTGGTGCATCAAAGGCTATTAAATCTGATTATGCGAAACAAAAGATCAAAGGTATGGCTTACAAATATCTAGATCAAGCTTTGGATGGTATTACATCAGATTTATCAAAGAAAATAGATCCTTTACATAACGGCGGTGCTATTGATATACATAAGGCCATTGGGAAGCTTCCGAAACCAAAAGGGGGGGTGGACATTACCCGGTCATAAATATACTGGCCCATATAATGATTTAAAGAGTCAAGTGAAATATGACCCAACAACTGGCCAAATATTAGAAATATATGACCAACCTACAGGAATAACGGATGCTATTGCCATGCAGCATGATGTTGATTATAGTGTTTGTAAAGACGACAGAAAGTGCAAGAATAGAGCAGACAGAAAAATGGTCAAAGCTTTAGATGAAGTACCATATGATGAGAGACAATGGGGTCATTGGTTGGCTAGAAACACGATTGATATAAAACAGAAATTAGGCCTTGGTGTTAAACAAAAAAGGAAGCCAAAAAACGGAAAGCGGCGTTGAGTAAAAATGATTGGGCTCAACAATTAGCCGATGAATTACATAAGCCAATCAAACGAAAATTTAAAACAAGAAGAGTTATTGTTAATGGAATAGATGATATTTGGAGCGCTGACCTTGTAGAAATGCAGAAGTTTTCAAAATGGAATAAAGGATATAGATATTTATTAAATATCATTGATGTGTTTTCGAAATTTGCTTGGAGCATTCCTATTAAAAATAAAACAGGTGATACAATCACTGAATCATTTTTTTTTTATCACTGAATCATTTGATGATGTTATTAAAAAATCAAAACGGAAACCTAAATTTATTTGGGTAGACCAAGGATCTGAATTCTATAATAAAACTTTCAAAGACTGGTTAAAGAAAAATAATATTGAGATGTATTCTACTTTCAATGAAGGTAAAGCTGTTGTTATTGAGAGATTTAACAGAACATTAAAATCTAAAATGTGGAAACAATTTACAGCTCAAAATACAACACAATATTTAGACATGTTACCAAAACTATTAAATGAATACAACCGTACAAAACATTCAAGCATAAAGATGACACCCCTTGAAGCATCTGATAAGAGGAATGAAGGAACTGTTTACTTCAATTTGTATGGTGATATAGAAACATTAAAACAGAAACCAAAATTTAAAATAGGTGATAAGGTTCGAATATTTAAGTATAAACGGAATGTGTTCGACAAGGGTTACACACCAAACTGGACAGAAGAAGTATTCACAGTTGATAAGATGCAATACACTAATCCTATAACTTACAAATTAAAAGATCTCAATGATGAAGACATACAAGGGAGTTTTTATGAACCTGAACTATTAAAAGCCAAGCAGGATGTTTTCCGTATTGATAAAGTCATTAGGAGGGATTATAAGAAGAAACAAGCTTTAGTTAAATGGAAGGGATATAGTGATGATTTTAACAGTTGGATACCCATGAAGGATTTAAACGCACTATAAAACACTTAAATAAATATTATATATAGAATTATATATAATGGGAAGACCAAAAAAATATTTCAGTGAGGAAGAAAGAAAGCAAGCATATAGACCAACCAAGACCAAGTACATGTTGAATAAAGAATGGCGATGCCCAGTATGTGGAAATTGGGATTACTCATTAGCTGGAAAATGGAGTCATCTTAAGACAAAGAAACATATAAGAAATGCTAAAACCACAAAGGATGAATAAACATCTAATGTTTATTTGCTGTCTAAACGATAACCAAAAATATAATTATTTCTGGTTATCATAATTTTAAATAAACTATAAAAAGACTTAAGGAAATTTTTATTATAAATACTATAAAATGGAAAAATTATCTCTACTAATAATATGGATATTAGTACTCTCAAGAATCTAAGCAAATCTCGGCTAATCAACCTGTTGCTGCATCAGAATAGGCAAATAAATCTATTGTTGCAACAATATGCGAATCAGGAGCCTAAAATTGATAATGACCGCAAACCAAGGAAGCCAGTCCCAACTCCTCGGAGGAATGTACAGCAGAGGGTGCTAGCGCATGAAGACAATATAATTCCACCCCCATCAGCCTTCAAGGATGGTTACAAACCTATCCCAACTCTTCGGAGGAATGTTCAGCAGATGGTGCAAGCATATGAAGACAATATCATTCCACCGCCACCAGTATTCAAGGATGGTTACAAACCTATCCCATTGCCAAGGACCAAGAAACCAGTCCCAACTCCTCGGAGGAACGTACCGCAGATGGTGCAAGCATATGAAGACAATATCATCCCACCACCATTGGAATTCGGGGGATGACGACAAACCTATCCCATTGCCAAGCACTAAGATAAAGCAAGTTGAGAAAGCTCTGAAGGGTTACACTACATCATATGAAATTGATATTGTAATCGAGACATTCTGGAAACTAAAGGCTCCAGGCATTATCTATGACATTAGAGATTTAAACGATATAGAGACCTATGTAGATCCTCACGATAGAGAGGTTGGGGTCCTTACAGAATATAATGAACCCACTAACAAACCGATAGTACAACTTCAAAACACCAGAAAGGACATTGAACATCATATTAAAAATTTACTAACATCTATGAAGGGACTTAAACTTGTTGAAACGCTCAAGATAACATTTATGTATACAACCGAAGACCCAAAAACAGAAAAGGAAGCTTCAGAATTTACAACCTATAAGATCGAAAAGATGTTACCAGAAGATGAAGAGTCAAAACGTGTAACTGATGAGACTGTAACAAATGATGGAGGTGTAATATATAGGACCGCATACTTTAATAGTAAACCTCACACTATCATTAATAACATGGAAATCCCTAATGCATTAGCATTATCTCAAGCAAATATACTGGAAACAATATATAAATATAACAAAGGAGGGACTGGAGGGATGATCAAATCAATTGATCATCATTATCTTAATGTTGTAAAATATCAACCACTGAAAGGCTCCTCATATATTAAACTTCCACAAGAACTTAGAAACAGTAAAAAAGGATTAATTAATATAAAAAATGAGGATAATGAATGCTTTAGATGGTACCACATAAGACGCTTGAACCCGCAAGATAAAGACCCACAACGAATTAAAAAATCTGATAAACAATATGTTGGACATTTAGATTATTCAGGAATTGAATTTCCAGTAACCACCAAGCAGTATAATCGAATTGAGAAACAAAATAAGATTAATATAAATGTTTTTTGTTATGAAGACAAAGAGCCATATCCCATCTTTTTGTCGAAAGAAAAATATGACAGAGAGATAAATTTATTATTAATAACTGAAAATGAAAAGACACATTGTGCTTATTAAAGATTTCAACAAATTCAGATAAAACCAGACAAAACACAAAGAAAGAAAACACTTTTGTATGCATTGTCTACAAGGTTTCAGCTCTGAAAAAGTATTGGCTGATCATATACCCATTTGCATCGCAATAAATGGAACACAAGCAGTACAAATGCCTAATAAGAATAACAATATATTAAAATTCAACAACTTCCATCATCAACAACAAGTGCCATTTGTGATCTATGCAGACTTTGAGGCTATAACAGAAAAGATATCCAGATGCCAACCAAACAATGATAAATCATATACCGAAGCATACCAGAAGCATAAAGACTGTGGTTACGGTTATAAGGTTGTCTGTTGTTATGATGATAAGTATACCAAGGATGTTCAATCTTATAGAGGTGAAAAAGCTGTATATATGGAAAAGCTGTATACAGCTATGTTAGATGAAGTTAAATATTGCAAGAAGGTTATGAAAAAAGAATTCAATAAACCATTGAGAATGACGAAAGAAGATGAAGAGGAATTTCAAAAAGCTAAAGGCTGTCATATATGTAATAAAAAATATACTGATAAAGATATTCGAGTTTGAGACCACTGCCATATTACTGGTAAATACAGAGGATCCGCCCATCAAGAATGTAATCTAAAACTTAGAGTAAACCCAAAAGAAATAAAAATACCTGTTATATTCCATAATCTAAGAGGTTATGATAGTCATTTTATAATGCAAGAAATTGGAGCTATTGTTAAGAAACATACATAAAAAATGAAAAAGGAAAGGAGAAACAGATGGATATCAATGCAATTCCGAATAATATGGAAAAGTATTTGGCTTTTATGCTTGGTAAACATCTAACCTTTCTTGATAGTTTCCAGTTTATGAGTTCCAGTTTGGAACAACTAGTGAGTAATCTACCCAAAAAATCATTAAAGTACACCTCTCAAAAATTCAAAGGTGAAAAGCTTGATTTAATGTCCCAAAAGGGAGTATATCCTTATGACTATATGGACAATTTAGATAAATTCAACGAAAAGCTACCACCGAAAGAAGATTTTTACAGTATGTTAAATGATGAAAATATATCAGACGAAGACTATGCTCGTGCGCAAAATGTGTGGAATACATTCTCTCTCAAAAATATGGGTGAGTATCATGACTTATACCTCAAATCAGATATCCTTCTATTAACTGATGTATTCGAAAACTTTAGGAAAACATGTCTTGAATACTACAAACTGGACCCATGCCATTATTTCACATCTCCCGGTTTGTCATGGGATGCTATGCTAAAAATGACAGATATCAAATTGGAGTTGATGACTCATATTGATATGTTTCAATTCATTGACAAAGGTATGCGTGGAGGTATTAGTTACATAGCTAATCGTTATGGTAAAGCAAACAATAAATACATGAAAGAATACGATGAGAAGGCGCCATCAAAGTATATTATGTATCTGGATGCTAATAATCTATACGGTTGGGCTATGAGTCAGTATCTACCAACTGGAGGTTTTAGATGGATGACAAAAAACAGATCGATAAGATAGACCGTGCTAAGTATACAGAAGATAGTGAGAAGGGTTTAATATTGGAAGTAGATTTAGAGTATCCTGAAGAACTACATAACCTACATAATGACTATCCATTAGCACCAGAAAAGGTTAAAGTAACTAAAGATATGCTATCAAATTATTGCAAAAACATTGCGGAGAAATATCAAATATCAACTGGTTTAGTTCATAAATTGATACCAACCTTAAGCAACAAAGAAAAGTATGTGCTGCATTACAGAAACCTCCAATTATATCTAGACCTCGGTTTGAAAATAACTAAAATCCATCGAGTGCTTGTATTCAATCAATCCCCTTGGTTAAAGCAATATATTGATTTCAATACAGAGAAACGTAAAAATGCTAAAAATTCTTTTGAGAAAGACTTCTTCAAGCTTATGAATAATAGTGTATTTGGGAAAACTATGGAAAACGTTAGAAAACGAGTGGATGTTAGATTAGTGTCTGATGAAAAGAAACTAATTAAATATACTAGTAAGCCAACTTATGTTAGTAGTAAAATCTTTAATGAAAATCTTGTAGCTGTGCATAAGATTAAAGAAATGGTTACCCTTAACAAGCCAGCCTATGTAGGTATGTGTATCTTAGATTTAAGCAAGATGTTAATGTACGACTTCCATTACAACTACATTAAAAAGAATTATGGAGATAAAGCCAAGCTACTATCCACTGACACAGACAGCTTAACCTATGAACTCGAAACTGAAGATGCATACCAAGACTTTTTGAATGAAAAAAATAAATTCGATAATAGCAACTATCCTGAAAGCTCTCCGTATTTTGATAAGACAAATAAAAAAGTACCAGGTAAATTCAAAGATGAAGCTAATGGTGTTCCCATTTCCGAATTTGTCGGTCTACGATCAAAGATGTCTGGTTATATTACAGACAACCATAAAGGAGGAAAGACAGCTAAAGGCATCAAAAAGAGCGTCATCAAAAAGAATATCACACATGAAAACTATAAAGAAACACTCTTCGATAATAAAATCTTACGTCATAAGATGAAAACAATCAGTAGCCAAAATCATAAACTCAGCAGTTATGAAATCAACAAAGTATCACTCAGCTGTTTTGATGACAAAAGATATCTACTGGAAGATGGAATAACAAGCTATGCATACGGACATAAAAACATTAATTATATTCCTTGATTCCCATATTTGATTTCCATATTTGATTCCCATATTTGATTTCCATATTTGATTCCCATATTTGATTCCAATTTTTTGATCCTAGGTTTTGGTACCAGACCTAGGTCTTAGTTTTTGATCCTATGTTTGGAGTCCAGACCTAGGTTCTAGGTTGCATCCCCTATCCTCACATTGGTTCTGAGGGTTGATCCCCATTTGAGACCAACCACTGTTAGTCCAAGGCAGGAATCCAAGGCGGGAGTCTAAGGCGGTAATCCAAGGCGGGACTTCAAGGCTGGAAAAGTGGTGGTGGTTGGATATCTATACCCCTGTGGGATAAGTGGCTGGTTGCAGTGGCTCGCTACGCTCGCGACAGTAATTCGGTGGCTGGTTGCAGTGGCTCGCTACGCTCGCGACAGTAATTCGGTGGCTGGTTGCAGTGGCTCGCTACGCTCGCGACAGTAATTCGGTGGCTGGTTGTAGTGGCTCGCTACGCTCGCGACAGTAATCCAAGGTGGGAGTATGGAGGTTGGAGAAAGAGGTTGAATCTGATGGTTTAATCCTAGGGTGATCCTAGCATTTGAGTTAAGGCGGAGTCCAAGGTGGGAGTCTAAGGTGAGAAAATGTTGGTGGTGGAAATCCAAGGCGGCTTCCAGGGTTGGACCTCTCGGCGGGTTCAGCTCTGGAATCCACCGTGAAAAAATGCTCTGGTAACCCCAACACTAATGCTACTGAAAAAACTACCTATTTTCAATCTCCAGAGGTTGGCATCTCTGTATAAGGTATTAACTAGAGGTGGTTTTGGAAAAAATTAAAATTAGACGAGAGGTATACTTGCCGATGTTTTGAAAGCGGTTAATAGTCTTGCTGATCATGAGAGACACATGATAAGTGAGGTTATTGTAATTTGTAAACTCCTGTTGGTGAATCCTGCAGCAAGTGCTACAGGTGAAAGGTCGTTCTCCATGGCAAGGAGTGAAAACGTGGTTGCGTGCGAACATGAACCAACAACGTTTTAATGATGTGGGATTTTCCTTGTGTTCGATGTTTTGTTATTGTAGTTCAAATTTGGTGGTATTTATTAGCCTGATAAATAATAAAATAATTCACTGCGTCTGGTATATTGGGATGCATTTTTAGCCATTCTGGGAACATTTATTATAAAAAATTTCCGGGGGAGCATGCCCCCGGAACCCCCCTAGACGGCTAGCGCCTGCGGCGCGCGCTACAAATGCCTATGGCATTTGATTTAGCCCCCCCCAATAGAAAATATGCTGCGCGGTCCCTGCCTAGGAGACGGTGGTCTCAGCAAATAAATTCCCTTGAGCAATCTTGCAATCAGAGGATGTGAACCAATGGATTGTTTATCATCACCAACAGAGCAAAGAGTTGTAGAAAGTGCGGAACGGTAAGTGTTGATCGTGCTGTACCCCTTGCCTTCATGGTAACATTCAGTTAAAAAAATTGCAACTTGGTCTACAGAGGTTTGAAATAGATTAATCTGTCTTTGATGACACCAGCTAGTCCACTTGTTCCACACTCCTTGGTACTGTCTTTCAGTGCCAGCTGTCCATGAGGCACAGATGATCGCAATAGATTCCTTCGAAAGTCCCTTGTCTGAGGGAGCTTTCCGGATAGCATCCAAGTGGCCAAGTCCAGTTTGTTTCTTAGCGGGTGTTGTTCCAGACTGTGAGGAAGTGTCAGGAGATTGTCCAGACGAGGTAGTCTGATTGGCTGGCTGATTAATAGTTGAAACAGAAGTGGATACCAACTCTGGGTAGGCCACACTGGGGCAATTAACAGGACTAAGGCTTCGTCGTTGCGAATCTTGGAAAGCACTCGAGGTAAAAGGCTAAACGGAGGGAAAGCATAACATTTCATATTAGCCCAAGGTAGACTAAAAGCATCCACAGCCATAGCACCCGGTTCGGGATGCCATGAAATAGACTGATCAGTCTTAGCTTTCAGCCTGGACGCAAATAAATCTACTTCAGGAGCAAATGTTTGGGAAATAATTCCACAAAACACCTTACTATCCAAGGACCACTCTAAATTAGAGGATATTTCTTTTGATAACGCATCTGTCCTGACATTTGCCTTGCCTGGGATATGCTGAGCAGAAACTAAAATGTCCCTAGCAATGCACCATTCCCATAACGATTTAGATAAAGAGTCCAATGAATGTGATTTTGTACCACCCATGTTGTTAACATAGGCCACAGCAGTGGAATCATCGAGTGCCAGTCTAACATGAATGGATCTCTGAGAAGAAACAAAACATTGGAGGGCATGCATCATTGATTCGTTGAGCAATGACATTAGCCACGTCGGGCGCAAAGCTCTCAATCTCCTCAAACACAGAAGGGAGCGTAAACTCCTCATCTTTCGAATCTTGTGCAGAAGAATCTTCAGGCACAATTGAGGGAGCCGTTGGGTCAAAAACCTCCTCGGCAGCCTCAGAAATGGACTTTGTGTTTTGAGCCCCTGAACCAGGGTACTCAGTCCGCTCGCTGAATTTCTCTGCGAGATTATTAAGTTTATCAAGGATTCGGTCAATGCCGAGTTGCTCCTTTAGTTCATCCACATCAAATTCTAGGCTATCGTCTTCGTTCGGAGAAAGAACTTCGGAAACTTCATTAATCTCCATCGCCTGAGCCACCGGCTTAAGTTGAGAACTCTCCGGCGACGCCATTCGCACGTGGTCGAACCAACCAAGCGAAGACTTGAACGTTAGCTCGAAACTTCGAAGGAAAAACTAAGGGAAAACAAAACGTCGAGAGAAACACAAAGTTAGACCAAATAAACACAAAAAACGAAGGAAAAAGCGAAAGCGAATCCAAAAGGAAACGACAAAACCAATGTTCACACTGACCTCGTAAGCACAAAAGGAAGAAGTGGTTACCAGGCCTGGTTCTGGGGTTTGTATTGTTACTATTTGCATTTGAATAGCTTTTTTGAAATGTGACCGCGACCAGTAGGTATGCAGGAAGTATGCAGAATTATCCCATAATGTGGAGCATATCGAAAGAGAATTTCCGTATAACCCCATACATTTATTATGCATGCATACTTCATTACTTATGTATGCGCGCTATTGTTTTCTTAAACAATGACAATTCCCGCGTGTATTGAATATATGCATCATTAATCGCTACTTACTTCAACAATAAAAATGGATTTAGTTGAGTCGTGTCGTTTTATCTCGTTAATGTGCATGCGCGCAAACGAGATATAGGTATCAGTATAAAAAAGGGACAAAAGTTGTCAACAAAGGTTCGTTGTTAACTTTTGTGGACTTTTGTCCGGGGGGGGTTACTTCTTTCTTCTTTATAGAAGCTATATTAGGGCAATGAGGATATGGTTAGTTAAACCGGTTAGGATTTCAAGAAGGGCGTCACATACCGCCACTAAAATTTTTGAGGAGCACCCCCGGACCTATTGTTAATTTCCCTAGGGTATTGAAATGTCATGAACTTGTCATATCTTACGCTACGTCACCACAAAGGTATTACAGTTCTTATAAAGTTTCGATATCTCGCGTTAGCTATCAATCTTTCAAATTTGTTTTTAAGTGGATGTGTTCGAGACGTTCTACGCTCTTTGCGTCTTATGCTTTTTGTTTCCTGTCGAGTTGCAGTTGGGCCTCTTTTATTGTTTCTGTCTTATTCGTCATGACTGTTGTTGTATCTTTGTCCGCTTTTTTGAAGTTTATAGTAGAGTTGTTTTTGAACTCTTTTAGAGCTATGATCTCATCGCCTGACAGATTGTTTCTTATCTAGGATTTATTGTTTCTGTGGTTTCAACCACAGGTAAAATCTACACATGTTAAATAAAAAAACACGCAACTTCATTCGTAACGTACAATACACTCCCAAAACCAAAAAATATCAACAGTTTTTCCCCATGCGACGCGACCTAAAAAGCCACATGGGGAGTCCTTGCACGTCTGTCATTACGTTTTTATTAAGCTGATTGGACTGAAAATTCTGAAAATTAGCAGGAATGTTCTGCGATACCTCGTTTCAAAAAGGTTGTCCGGCTTTTTAAATTTATTTCGTTTCTGTTACAAACTTATTGTCTCTTCTATATGCGATATGGCAGAGCAAAATAGCACGAACTTTGGGTTTGTTCTATTTTGGTCTATTTTTGGAATACTGAATCATTGCTATTACGGTTTGATTATGCAATGTCAACGCACGCATGGAAACCAGCAAGACTATTGAGAAGTGCATCAAGAAAATGAAGTATTTAATAGACCGATATAAAGAGGCAAAGGAACGGAACAGAAAGCAGTCTCAAGGCTCTAAAAAGCAAAGCTTATTTTACGATGAAAGTGACGCTGTCTTTAGCTGCCGTGACATTGTTACGTTGAGCCATGTGTCTGAAGCGGGGGGCGACGATAAAATTCAACCGGAAATCCATCGCTCCCGGCGATTTGCCTGATTGCATTTGTGAAAGGGCCTCTTGACACTCGAAGAGTATGAGGCTGACTCGTCCCCAGTCGTCTTTCTGGGTAAGACGTGGGGTATAGACGCGGAACGAGGGAAGCGCGACCGAAGGGGGTGATGGGAAGGAGGAAACGGAAAGAGAAAGACGTCGTCTCCCCTCTTTCCTCTTTTCCATCACACCTCGCGCTCCTCTCGTTAATTGAGAGACAACTGGGGACGAGTCAGGAGTATGAGGTCACCTTCGCATTTCTCCTGGTCTTGAGATGCCAGAGTTTTATCCAGTTGGTCTAAAAGCCAGTCTTGGCAGATAAATCAACTCGTTCAGCCGAATAGAGGTTACGATAAAAATCCGGACATTCGCGAAGAATATTTTTATCGGAAGTCACGGTTGGCACGTAACCCTGTAATTGAGTCGCGTGTCTGTCGCTCTTTGATCTCCGCCAAATGCGTGTGATCATCTATCGTATTTGTATTAGTACGAGACAGGATGTTGGGAAACTGGCTTTCAAGATTAAATTTCTTACGCTTTCGCTCCCGTGCCGCGTTGACACAGTGAGAGATGGCGATTTCTTTTAAGTGTAATTTAACTGCATCCCACCAAATTCTGAGATTGGTAAAATACTGTTTGTTTTCACGCCAGACGGGCCAGAAATTATTCACAGCTGTACAGAAAGGTTCCGATTTTAACAGTTGTGTGTTAAATTTCCATACGAGTTTTGTTCTATTTTGGAATACTGAATCACTGGTATTGCCGTATGGAAAAGACGTCATAGTTTTAGTGATTTAGATTGATATCAAATGAATGTAAACAAGCTATAGAGTGTTTTCACTCACGTGGTCTGCAGCTATGCTAATTTATTTGAACAAAACAAAGTGTTTGCATTAGAAAGGAGTTCAATCCCCACAGGATTAGCTTGGGACACCAATATGGCAGGACTCTGTAAAGTGTGGATCCGGACGGCGGAATCGGACGGCGGACGGCGGACGGCGGACAATAAATAAATAAATAATAAATAAAAAATGATAATTATTATTATTTATTAAACAATAATAAATAAAACATAATAAAAATAAATAAAAAATAAATAAAAAATAAATAAGATAAATAAATAATAATAATAATAATAATAATAATAATAATAATAGATAAATAAATAAATAAATTAAGAAAAATAAAAAAATAAAATAAAATAACTATTAGTCGAGACATCTTCGGATCACTGTCGGAATCGCTGTCGGAAATCTTCGGAGAGGAGACAGACAGAGTTGCCAGACACGTGGCTGGCTCGGATTTCACTTCCAACTCGTGCGAAGGGAAGATCTGTTGTTTTGGTTTACAGAATTTTGGTTTGTTGTTTTGGTCTGCAAAATGGACAAGAGAAGTTACGCTGATGTAGTATCTGAAAGTGGTAAGTTCATCTTTGCGTTTTCTGTATTATTTGGTGTTTGGTGTTTGCCGCAATGCTTTATATCTCTTTCAGGGTCATCGGACTCTGATCGCGGCAAGTAACCTTTTAACCCTTTTAACCTTTAAAAGCTTTAAGGTTTTTAACCTTTAAAATGAAGAGTGAGGATTGTAGAAAATGAGGAGTGTGATAGAAAATGCGGAGTGTAGAAAATGAGGAGTGTGGAAAATGCAGAGTGTGGTAACTGCAAAACTGATAAAAAGCAGTGTGTCAAAAGTGTGTCAAACGATAAGCGATATATTCTTTGAAAGTTGATTTAACGCAATTTAATTTAATTTGTCATTTATTTTAACGCAAGCTATAACACCATTTATAACTCCTTCCTTCCATTGATATCTAACTATAACAAAACAATCCGTCCATGTTTTCATACACACTTTAGATGGAGATTTAGGGCGCTTAGCATTTGTCGGAACCGACGGGCTGGACCGGTCAGTTTGTCACTAGAATACGGTTTTTGAGGTCTTGTTCCTACTATACCTTCAAATTGATCAGTCTGTCCGGCCGGTTCTAACAAATAATGGCATAATATTTACAAATTGATCAGTCCGGCCGGCCAGTTCTGGCAAATGGAAAGTGCCCTTAAAGTATGCCGCTTTTTTGCATAGATTACAGCGCAAAAATAGTGCCGGATTCATAGGTGAAACAAGCGGACGAGAGCGCCATATTTACACTTCAGAAAATAATTATTTCTTGGAAAAGTACCGGACCATACATATGTCAAACGCTTTACCACTTGGTTCTATATGCTACGTTTCTTTCGGCTCAGCTGTATATGCTGCAAACTGAACCTCTTGAGAGTGAAATCTTTCAGACAATAATAATTGCCGCTCTGTATCAATTCTTAGCATTTTCGCCAAAGTTTGAGATGTTCCAAGAATAATTTTTAGGTCATTTAATTTTAATTTTTTGTTCAACATTGACCCGGGTGTTCGATTTTCTTTTATTTATGCAGATAACACATGGAGGAATTTGTTTGTGTGAGTCACAACGGGGGTCAAAAGTATGTGACGTCATTTGTGCGCAGCGCTATTACAAAGGACAATGACCAAGTACTGTAATAAATTAAAATAATTATTATACCGTAATAAGCAAGTCTTTACAAAGGGCAATGACCAATTACTGTAACAACGGAGCTCTCGCGGGCCGAAGGCCCGCTGCGTAGCCCCAAACTCATAGAACCTATGCCCGTCATTTTTCATGGTCATGGCTAGCGGAATGTTTCGCGGGCGCGTCGGTCCGTGTGCCCGCCGTCGTACGCGCCGTACGCGCTGAGCAGGAAAGGTACTTTGATGTTTTCCTGTGTTTACTAAGCGGAGAAAACCGTTT
This sequence comes from Cladopsammia gracilis, assembly GCA_022457155.1. Classification (NCBI taxonomy): domain Eukaryota; kingdom Metazoa; phylum Cnidaria; class Anthozoa; order Scleractinia; family Dendrophylliidae; genus Cladopsammia; species Cladopsammia gracilis. The sequence goes on along the minus strand of JAJGOT010000130.1, from coordinate 324,840 downwards.
AAATAAAGTCGTTATTTTCCTGTATTTTTTCGCGGTTTGCTACTCAAGACAGGGATACTCAGAAGCCGTTATAGTGGAAAAAGAAGAGCTTTCAGGGATAAAATCTTGCTTCGAGGATGAGAGCAATGCGGGGAGATGTTTGTCATTTCGGGTTTCAGAACTGAAGAAGCGGAGATTTAAAGAATTTCCAACAGTGGAGGAGTAGTTAAGGACTTGGCGGTACCAGATCAGTTTTGCAAAACTGATCTGATACCAAGCCAAGTCTTAACTACTTCCCATCTGTTGGATTAAAAAATATAGAAAAATCAAATGAAACTATATGTTAATAAAAACAAATGGTGCGTTTATTCCATTGCGTGATTTCCTTTGCGTTTAGTCCATTGCGTGATTCCACATAATAGAATCCTTTGCGTGACACAATTCTCGGAAACATAGGAAGTCTACACAGGATTTAATTAAGGAAAGTTATTTTATAATGTCCATAAGCATATGAATTTATACCATCATCTGATATATACCTTTTGTCATCGAAACAGCTGAGTGATACTTTATTGATTTCATAACTTCCTAATTTATGGTTTTGACTTCTTATTGTTTTCATAGTGTGATGCATCTGTTTATTTCCTAATAACGTTTCTTTATAATCTTGATGCTTGATATTATTTTTGATAATATTCCTTTTGATTCCCTTGGCTGTCTTTCCTCCTTTTTGGTTATCTTTTATGTAACTATACATTTTGGATCGCAACCCAACAAATTCACAAATAGGAACTCCTGCGGCTTCATCTTTGAATTTACCAATAACTTTTTTATTTGTCTTATCAAAATACGGTGAGCTTTCAGGGTAGTCGCTGTTATCGAATTTATTTTTATCATTCCAAAAGTCTTGGTATACATCTTCAGCTTCGATTTCATAGGTCAAGCTGTCTGTGTCTGTGAAGAGTAACTTGGCTTTGTCTTCATATTTCTTTTTAATGTAGTTATAATGGAAATCGTACATTAACGTCTTGCTTAAATCTAAGATGCACATACCCACATATGCCGGCCTGTTTGGGGTAAGTGTTTCTTTGATCTTATGCACAGCTACTAGATTTTCGTTGAAGATCCTACTACTAACATACGTTGGTTTACTGGCATATTTCAATAGTTTTTTTTTCATCGGTGATTAGTCTTACATCTACTCGCTTTCTAATATTTTCCATCGTTTTACCAAATACAGAGTTATTCATAAGTTTAAAGAAGTCTTTTTCAAAAGCATTTTTTGCGTTCTTCCTTTTTTCTGTATTAAAGTCGTTATACTGTTTTAACCAAGGAGATTGATCAAACTCTAGTACTCGATGGACTTTAGTTATTTTCAAACCAAGATCAGTGTATAATTGAAGGTTCCTATAATGGAGCACGTATTTTTCTTTGTTCTTCAAGGTTGGTATCAATTTATGAACTAAACCAGTTGATATTTTATATTTCTTCGCGATGTTTTTACAATACCCAGACAACATACTCACAGTTACTTTAACCTTTTCCGGTCCTAGCGGGTAGTCATTATGAAGATTGTGTAACCCTTCAGGATACTCTAAATCTACTTCCAGTATCAAACCCTTCTCACTATCTTCTTTATACTTGGCTAGGTCTATCTTATCGATCTGTTTTTGTGTCATCCATCTGAATCCGCCTGTTGGAAGGTATTGACTCATTGCCCAGCCATACAGATTATTGGCGTCAAGATACATGATATACTTTGAGGGCGCCTTCTCGTCATATGTTTTCATGTATTTATTGTTTGCTTTTCCATAGCGGTTGGCTATATAGCTGATTCCGCCACGCATGCCCTTTTCAATAAATTGAAACATATCAATATCGACCATAAGCTCTAATTTAATGTCAGTCATTTTTAGCATAGCATCCCATGACAAACCGGGAGATGTGAAATAATGACATGGATCAAGTTTATAGTATTCTAGGCATGTTTTCCTGAAGTTTTCGAATACATCAGCTAACAGAATGATGTCAGATTTAAGGTATAAGTCATGGTACTCACCCATATTTTTAAGAGAAAATGTATTCCACACATTTTGGGCATGTTGATAGTCTTCGTCTGATATATGTTCATCATTTAATATGCTGTAAAATTCTTCTTTCGGTGGTAGCTTTTCATCGAATTTATTATAACTGTCCATGTAGTCGTAAGGGTATACTCCTTTTCTAGCCATCAGATCAAGCTTTTTACCTTTGAATTTTTGAGAGGTATATTTTAATGATTTTCTTGGTAGATTACTCACTAGTTTTTCCAAACCAGAGCTCATGAATTGGAAACTATCGAGAAAGGTTAAGTGATTACCCAACATGAAAGCCATATACTTTTCCATATTATTCGGAATTGCATTGATATTCATTTGACATTTTTCACCTTTTTTATTTGTATATGTATGCTTCTTGACTATTTCACCGATCTCTTGCATGATGAAATGAGAGTCATACCCACGGAGATTATGGAATATCACAGGTATTTTAATTTCTTCTGGTTTTATTCTGAGTTTTAAATTACAATCTTGATGAGCGGATCCTCTGTACTGACCAGTTATATGACAGTGATCTCTTACTCTCAGATCGGTTTTGTTATATTCTTTCTCGCATATATGGCATTTATCAGCTTTTTGGAATTCTTCTTCATCGTCTTTGGTCATTCTTAATGGTTTATTGAATTCTTTTTTCATAACCTTCTTACAATATTTAACTTCCTCCAGCATAGCTTCCATGAATTTGTATACAGCTCTTTCGCCTCTATAGACCTGAACTGGTTTACTGTATTTATCATCATAGCAACAGACGACTTTGTATCCATATCCACAGTCTTTATGTTTTTGATATGATTCAGTATATGATTTATCATTGTTTGGTTGACATCCTTGTACTTTTTCTGTAATAGCCTCAAAATCAGCATAGATTACAAATGGAACAGCTAACTGTTTATGATAATTGTTAAATTTTAATATGTTATTATCTTTTTCAGGCATTTTTACAGCATGTTTACCATTAATTACAATACAGTTTTCTTTATGATTATTAAGGATTGTTTCAGAACTGAAGCATTGTAGACAATGCATGCAAAAATGTTTTCTGTGTTCGTGTTTCGTCTGATTGTACATGAATTTATTGAAGTCTTTTATTAATACATAATGTTTGTTTTCGTTTTCTGTGATCAATAACAAGTTCATATGATCTTCGTACTTTTCTTTGGATACATAGATAGGATATGGTTGCTTTTCCTCATAACCGAATACATTGATGTTGATTTCATTTTGTTTTTCTATTTTATTATACAGTTTGACAGTCACTGGGAATTGAATTCCAGAGTAATCTAATTTTTCAATAAAATCTTTGTCGACTTTTTTGATTCTCTGTGGATATTTGTCTTGAGGGTTCAAGTACCTTATATGACACCATCTAAAACACTCATTGTCTTTATTTTTCATGTTTATCAATCCCTTAGCACTATTTCTTAGTTCTGAAGGTAATTGAATGTAAGATGATCCCTTTAATGGTTCGTATTTAATAATATTAATATAGTGGTTGTCAATAGATCTAATTGTCCATCCAGAACCCTCAGAAATCCATTGAGCTACACTATTTAATATCTGTTGTTTAGACAATTGTAACGCTTCAGCGATTTCTATGTGGTTAATAATCGTCTGAGCCACACTGTTAAAATATGCAGTCTTAGACACTATTTCATCACCAGCTAGTTTCAACAAATTTAATTCCTTTTGTATCACTTAGTAGGGTTTTAAAATGGTTTTCAATACCTTTTCTTGTTTGTTGTAATTGTGTTAAAGGGTCTTTATTATTCTTTAATGTAATTTCGAAGGATTTAGTATAACCTTTTAGAGCTTTGTCTGTTTGCTCTATCTTAGTCCTTGGAGCTGGTACAGGTTTAACTGTTTTTTTAGTCCTTGGTGTAGGAATTGGTGTCTTTTTTAATTGTTCTATTTCTTCTAACCATTCAGAAGGTGGGGGTGGTAATCTTTTCCTCTCAAAATAGTCAACCAATTCTTTTACTGTTTGTCTTGGTGATTGGTTTGGTTTTACACTCTTGCGAGGTGTTGGAATAGGCCTCCTTGGTGTTGGAACTGGTTTGGTATCATCTACGATGATAATTTCAGGCTTTTTCTTCTGTTGCTTTAAAAGCAATTTGATTAGTTCTGATTTACTAAGTTTCTCAAGATCGCTCTTGTTCATTTTATATACTATAGTATAGATAATTCTTTATATGTATTCAGTTGGTGCGTTTAAGTATGGTTGAGAATTTAAGTGATCCAATCATGGATCCATTAAACTATATGTTTCTTAGTTTTCATGGCGTGTTTCACCATGAAGAGGGTCCAGTTTTCGGCTTATATCACCAGTAAAACTGTCAAGTGCTTGATCTAGATATTTGTTAGCCATACCTTTGATCTTTTGTTTCGTATAATCAGATTCAATTACTTTTGCTGCTCCGATTCTACCTAAATTATACAAACCTTTTAAAGCGCTTTTAGCTGCTATTTCACCAAGACTGTGACTACCTTCTATATCTAAAAATCCGCCAGCCATTTCTGACTGGCTATTTAGTTTAAATTTTTTTTATTGGATACAAAACGTGTTTTAGTAGTACCACATTCGCTACATTGAGATTTTAGCATAAGACGATTATTTTTAGTTTTAACATATTTTTCAGTACCTGGTACAGATTCTGTTTGCTTCTTCTGTTTCACACAATAACTTTTCACCATTTATATAATATAATTAGATATTTTTGAAATAGTTTTCAATAAATCGTTCATTATACTGTTGGTTATTTAATTTGAATACTTTTATACAATCATAAAATGATTTTTTATAAATGTTATCCAAAAAATATAAACAATAATATCTACATCTAACTGATTTGATATCCTGGATAGGATAACCATAATTGTATATAAACTTCAATTTCAATTTTTTAGCATAATCAACCAATTTCTGTGGTGGAGGTAACGAAAAACTATCAAAGTAATATATAGTCTTATCATTCATATTATTATAATGTGCTACCCAATGTGTACCAGGACCTATTTTATCATCAAGATTAATGATACAAGATCCTATTTTGTGGATATGATCCAAACTATCTCTCGAATAAATACCATTAAAATTGGTTATTTTTAAATATTTAATCCATTTTAATAAATCGATATTTGAAAGAGGAATATCTCTGAACTTTGGTTTTACAGGATATCTCCTAGAATTGGTATTCCTAACTTTGTAAAGGGACTGTTTTTGCCTAGTAATAGGCCCTCTCCCTTTTTTGTTTTTGTTTTTTTTTTGCTCCCATACCTATAGTATTTGAGGGCCAGTTTCCATAAAATGGTGGCGGATAATAAGGCATCATCATTCCAGGTTTAGGTGAAACTGTTAATCCAGATGCTTTCTTTTTTGATACACTTAAACCCTTTCCTGTTAATGAATTCAACAACATTGGAATACCAATAGATGCTAGGAGCGTCCCCAAAAAACCACCTCTTTGTTTTTGTAATGGTTGAATGAATGCTTGTCCTCCATTTTGAATAGCAGCTAAAATTTCTTGTTTTTGTTTTTTAGTTAAAAGGTGTTTATACTTAATCAATTGCTGTATTTTTGAATCTGGTATTAAGAAACCACCAGATTGAATACCTTTTCCAAAAATTTTATCTATTCCCAAAGATCCGAGAGCAGATAAAGCCCCAGTAGCTAAAGCTGGTGCCGCTTTTGATGCTAATTTGGTGGCCATTGGAAGCATTTTTGTTCCAAGTGAAATTAAACTAGACCATAAAGAACCGCCATATTTAACTGATTTTCTAATCTGTGTTTTTGAAATCTTAATATCTACACCAACTCCATTTTTTATCGCTTTTTGGATTTTATTTATCTGTGTTTTAGTTAAATTCAGTCCATCGCTTCCCATCAACTCATTTTTAGCTAATCGAATTGTTATTGGTGAATTTGTTTCATATGCTTTTGCTAATTTTTGTTTTTGTCCTTGAGATAATTTCACACCATATTCATAATAAGTTGTCATATTTTGTATATAATATATGTTATATAATTTTGATAATTACAAAACATGTTTACTTAAAAAACTATAAATATTGTAACAACATAATTAATTTATGCTTTAATAAGTAGTTTACCACTGCTTGTGTATAATTCGATCTCTTTTTCATGAAGAACAAGAGCATTCAAAGTATAGTTAGTTGCATTTTCTCCGTTAAGTTCATATCGGAAAGTCAACGATACAATAGAATCTTTTGTGTCTTCCTCTTGATTTCTTAGGTCGAAATAAATCATTCCAAACAAATTTCTGAAATTACTTCTATCAATTAATGCCCCACTAAGAAAGTCATTGTAAGCAGAACTGTAGCTCATAAGTGTTCTGTATAATCTACTCTCTTCATTAGCTGACAATTCAAGTTGAGGATAATATATGCTATTATTCATTTCAAGCTGAGCTTTACTGAAAACTCTGTTATTTGCACCTATACTGAATGTCTTGAATGTAAATATATTAGCTTCTTGATTATTATATGAAGTGGTTGGATTCACCCATAGAAAAACATGTCTTGGTCTTCTTATACCTGTACTAATTCTGAAAAATGAACTCACAGCCGCAGTTTGATTTATTTCATAATGCTCTCTCAAGTATATCCAAGTTTTTGGTTTCAGATAGTTTTCCAGATATTGACGCATACCACTACCATTGAAAATAAGTTTAGGGCACCATAATCTGAATTTAGTAATCAAAACTTTTGAATCAGGAGCAGCATTGCTACGAAATATAATATTGTTATCATTTTCCAATCGGATTAAAATGTTCATTTTTATATTTGGATGAAGATTCTTTTTGAATGCAGCAAAATACGAATATATATTCAATGGGATAGATATTTTGTTCTCACTGCCTGCGTCTGTAAGAATTTTTCGCATCGCGAATCCTTGGTTGTACAATGCTTGAGCTGTTCTTGGCTCAGCTGTTCCAGTCGAAGTATCTAAATAAAAGAAATTGTCTTTAGCAACTGTATTGGCATATTCTTTAGTGTATTTTAAAAGTGATAGAACATTCGATGATTCATTGGCTTTTGTGTTGTTATATACACTTATACCATTACATTCAACTTGTATTTCTCTGATGAAGGTGTTACCGTTTGTTGTTGTACAAAATAAATTTACATTTCCCACTCCAGCGCCGATACCAGCTCCATCTTGATCTTGATCTGTCTGAAGAAGCTTGAAATTGACTTCAATATATGCATTATACCAGTCTATTGGGTTAGCCTCTGAGCTATTATCTATTACAAACATGTAATTATCTTTAGTTTGTCGATTATTTGTCCCGATATTAGCATTCAAAGGTGTTTGTAAATCATAATATGCATATTCATATCTTTTAACAAATTCTGGACTTCGAAAATTTCCGTTCATATATATTATTAGTTTAGATAAAAAATCATTATAATAGTAAATCATTATAAACATCTTTAATATATTGATATTTGTCAGTATCTTGAGCCTGTTGCTCATTTTCTTTTTGTAAAAGTTTGATTATTTCATCACCTTTTGTTTCATTCGTTATTTTTGGGTCGTTTGTTTTTCTTTTTGTTTTATCACTAAATTTATTGTAAATTTTGTCACCAATAAGCTGACCTGTTTTTTCACCTATTTTTTCCGACCCCTTTTCTATCAACTTTTCAGCACCCTTTTTAGCAAGTTGTTTAGCTGTTTTGCTTGCAAGTTTTGAAGCTATCTTACTTCCAACATTTTTGAAAACATCAAATATTCCTTCACCTTGAATAATGTAATCTCCAGTATCTGGATCTCTTTCTCTTCGTTCCATCTATATAGTGAGTGTATATAAATTAAGCTTCTTTTATCACAACGGTTAAAGATATATCAATTCCATTTAAGTCAACCTCCCTGTTTTCGTCGTCTGTGATATAAAAAGTAACTTCAGATAGTACTTTTGTATTTATTTTATTTCAAAGATAATTTATTGGTTGTATTTCAAATGGTAGAGATCTTGTTTTTGTATTCGTTGAGAAGGTAAAAAGCACGTCTGATAACCGCCCTGAAATGATTGAATTACTTAGTAGAGAAGTTCTTATGTATAAGTCATCAATACTGTTGCTGATATTAGGAAATTGGGGGCCATAAGAACTCACTTTTAATATCCCTGTTTTATCGAAACCCAGTAAATCTGCAAAGTTTCCGCTATTCTTGAAATCAATCCAATAGTTTTCATCCAACTTTATGAAAACCTTATATGTTGTAAGGTCAAATAATATATCAATTCCATAAGTCTCCTTTTGCATGAGTTTTCCAATTTCATTGTGAATATATTGATTTATATCATCATAGTCATAAATACCTGGTGGGAATGTTATTGTTTGCCAAGAAGTGCCTTTGTTTTTTGAGATCTTTAATTGGTTGTTATAATATTCTGGTCGTATGTTATGCCAACTTGCAGTCATACTGAGATGATCTAATGCCATGAAGTATTGTTTGTTGTCATCTAAAATTAATTCAGGAATGAACTTTGTAGTGAAATTACCTGGTTTATTATTTTGGTTTTGTTTTTTAGCATCTATTGATTTGAAAACTAAAACTCTATTTACATCCATTATATTATATGCTTATATATTTATTGTATAATTTCTCATGCATTGTTCTGTCAATAGCCCCTATTTTCAATAATTCATCATTGATTTGTGATAAGTCATTTCGCAACACTGGACTATTGTTTCCAGCTGTCATTGAACCAATTATTATTTTCATGCGATCAGCCAATTGCTTTGGATCTTGATAATACATAACACTTGATCCAATCATTCTGGACTTACCAGATGATTTGTGTGGCCCAATATTACTGAGCATATTAAGATCGTTAAAAATCTTTACAGCATTCAGACTGTAGTTTGTTTTGGGATTATATCTTTTAGTTAGCATATTTATGAGTGATTTATCAGCATCAGCTTCATAAACCAATTTACCACCATGATATGCATTCAGCTTCATTTCATTCATCAATTTTGAGACATCAATAAGAAGGCCACCATATTGATTACCATTTATTTTGAAAGCATTTCTTTTTGGCTGTTTATATATTCGAATACCCTCACCTTTTTGTCTATACTCAAACGACTTTAATACGTCTGAGATTGTATCCCTATATTTTCGAAGAATGCCTATTTCATTATCATATTCCGTCTTAACTTCTTTACTCTTGCCCCTTTTATTTCTACCCAATTCCTTTGCTAATTCCGCAGATTTTTCCTTTTCTTCCAATAATTTTTGGGGAGTCAATGATAATAATTGTGAGGGCATTGCCAAATTGTTTTTGTTTAAAACAATTTTATCATCTTTATTAAATCGGTTATCAATATTAAAATATGTCGGATCTTTTCTTGATTTTTGTTCTGGTTGGTAATCTATTTGGGGCAGCTCATGTTGTAATGTTATTATGTCTTTATTCGATTCAATTATATCCTGAAATCCCTTTGTTAAAGCTAATTGATTTTCCCGTAGTTGTCCAATTAGTTGATCCTGTTTCTCATCTGTTTCTTTCTGTTTTTCAATCAATGGCTCTCGTAATGTCTTAAAATAATCACTCATTACAATATCACGCCCTCCTTCCTTATTTTTTACTTCATTTTTTGATTCAGTAACTGCTTTGACAATTTTATAACTATCATATTCTGAATCAGCATATTTTTTAATTCTGTCAATAGTTACATAATTTATCTGTCGAAATGACACTTATCTTTAAAAATATGTGTAAAAACAACACTTATATTTATAAATATGTGTGAAAACAACACTTATATTTATTATCTAACATATTTGTATATGAAAATTCCAAATTACGATACAAATAGAAATGGTGAATCAAAAAAAAAGATTAAACAATTTTTTAGATGAAGATTTTAGAATGATTATTACAGGACAAAGTCGATGTGGAAAGACAAATGCTCTTATGCATATGTTAAGAACACCACTAATGTATTATGATAAGATATATTTATACACACCAAATCATCATCAGGAAAAAAATACAAGATCTACAAACATTGATGAATAAAATATCTGATAAGATTGGTTATCCTGTATTAGAAATTGGATCATCTGATGATATTAAAGACACTTCAGAATATCCCAACAACAACCGTAAAATTGTAATTTTTGATGATCTAATTAATGCACCGGATAAAATACAAAATAAAATTGCCAACAACTTCACAGATGGACGCCATCATAAGATAAGCCCAATTTATTTAAGCCAGAGGTACTATGATATTCCGCAGAAACTTAGATTAAACTGCAGTCATATGATGTTGTACCCACCTACTACCAAAAACCATTTGAATCTCATTGCCAAAGAAAACTTAATAGACCCTGGTTTGTCCAATAAATTAGGACCCTATGAATTTCTGTTTGTGGACAAAGAAAATAAAAGTGTGAAGAAGAATTTTGATGAAGTAATCTAATGTAATATCATAATATAGATGGGTATATTTAATAACCTTGAGAAATTCACAAATATTAACATTTCTGAATATATTAGAATCATTAGCCAAAAAATTCAAGCAAGTAGTGGACTCAAGTTGGATGGTAATAATAACTATGATATGCAAGGTAAAAAAATAGTAAATATAGGACAAGTTACTAGTCTGAATGATGTGGTTGATTTCAATTTTGTTAGAAATACATTTGTTAGTAAGCATTTACCATTAGTTACAGCAAATCTTGATATGAAAAACAATAATATAAGAAATTTAAAAACACCGATTTCAGAAAAAGATGCTGTTAACAAAGAGTATGGAGACACGCATTATTTAAAGTTAGATGGAACAACTCATATGACTGCAGATTTGGATCTGCGAGGAAATAAAATCATTAATCCTTCAGAAATCAACATGAATCGAAAACTTATCACCAATATGAACACGGATGAAGACAATGATCTTTCTGCGGTGAATATGATAACTTTGAAAAAATATCACCCTGATGCCCCAGCACATACACATGAAGTGACCAAAGATGTTGATTTGAAGGAGATGTATAATGTTACTAATAGCAAACAACAAAATTTCAGTTATTATCAAACTCATTATGATTCGATTCCATGTTATGAAGATATAAGAAGAATGTTTTTATCACGAAAGGAAATTTCTCCAATGGAAAATAGACTTGATATGGCACATCATAGTATATTCAATCTTGCAGAACCAAAATATGGTGCAGAAGCTAGTACAAAGACATATGTTGATAATTCTGTCATTACAAAAGCTGATAAATCATATGTAGATTCTGAAGTTAACAAAAAAGCTGATAAAAGTTACGTTGATTCAGAAATAAATACAAAATCTGATATATCATATGTTAATACAAAACTTTCTGATATAGAAAAAAAGTATAAGGAATACGTTGACCAGTCACATGTTCCAGACTCAAATGCTAAAAAAGACGTTTTTCGTTATATTATGGAAGACATAGATGAATCAAGTTCTGAAGAAAGGATTATTGTTACTGGAATTACAAATTATAACTCATCACCTCATAATTTTAACAAAAATGCATACGATTTAAAACTGTTAAAAATGAATGACAATCAATATATATCTCGGATTGCATTTAACATGTATCAAATACCAATAAATTATTACACTATTTGTATAGAATTCTTCATGCCCGATATAAGCAAATTTCAATCATTAAATTGCGTCTCAACTGTTTTAGGGATAAATAAACAAACAACTAAAAAATTCCCAAATTACATCAGATCAATTATCAATTTTAGAAAGGGAGTACAGACGTCTCCAGTATATTTAGACATCGATATGCATTTATCAGGTAATAGTAGTTCACCTAGTCAGTTACCTTGCTACATGATTGTATATGGCATATCAGGAACACATTCAGACGTTTCTCCCGCAGTTTTTGATTCGGTATATTTCATAGAAAATAATAAAATGACAATGCAGACTGATTTGGATATGAATAGTCACAGAATAATTGGCTTACCAAGCCATACAAATAAATTCATATTTTTAGGCAATTATATGAAAAATAAGAACAGTTATGATATCATATTCAACGGTTCAACATCGTTTATTGCATTAGTAAATTTAAAATTAGTGAAATTATGGTTGATGATATTGGACGATAAACCGCCTGAAGGATACAAAAAAATGTTTATATTCATCGGTGGCACCACTACATTTGCACCTCAACAATGGAATAAAACATCAAATAAAATTTATTACACTTTCAATATATTATCATCAGTTATCAATTTCAGGGAAGATACAGTTGTACAAATCCACTTAGTATCCATTGATCGTGATATTACATTTGCACCTTATAATTGCCATATCAGTGCACTTTTTGAAGAGTTTTAATATAATCAATAAATATACATGCCGAATTTGAAGCAAGCAATTAATTTTTGTAATAAATTTTTCACAACCCAAAAAAACCTACATCCTAATACTAAAAATGAAATATTAAAATCGGCTTTAATATATCAATTTTTGTATGTAAACTATTTGAATGAGCCAATATCAATGAACCAAATATTAGAAAAACACTCTGACATTGGATTAATAGGACCAGGTTCTTGTACTCTAAATACCAATTATAAATTTTTAATTAAACATGCTATTTTTCATGATGCATTTGGAAGATTTTACAATGACTATGAAAAGGGGCCTGGATACACATATTGCTACCTTTCATTGCCTAAGAAAATAAAAAGATCTCCAATAATGGGCCAAATAAGTGGTGTATTATATTGTCTTCTTTCAAATCCTAAAATATAATTTTCCAAATATATAATATAATGACTAAAACAGATATATTTAACTGGAACCATATTTCAGACAAACTTTCAAAAGAAGAAATTCATGAATTAAAAGCCTATTATCGCACATACCATAGGAAATGTTGGGCTTTCAAGCAGGCTTTAAAATCTTATAAAAAATGGAAACTATTAGGCAACTCACTATCTATTATTTTCGCATCTGGTGGTATAGCTTCTTCTATAGCAACTGGTGGTGTGAGTCTAGTTGCTATCAGTACATCAGCACTGTTAATTCAAGGGTGGATGAAGCATAAAAACCTCGATCTTAAGATTCAAAATTGTACATATGCTTACCAGAGTTATCAACATATTACAATAGCCATTAAAGATATGCTTAGAAGTGGAGATTTCAATCCTACAGCTTTACATACAAATTTCAACTATGTAGATAATTTTGTCATAGACATCAGTCCGATCATTGATAAGTACCTAAAAAAGTATGATAAACTGTTTATTGATTAATAATAAATTCCATTTTGCCCCCAATAAATGATACAATATCTTTCCAATATTTATCATAGAATCTTAATGTTTTCTCTGATTTCGAAAGTGGAATAAATTTATATTCTATTGCCAAAATTCTAAATATCTGCCTCAAAATGAATTTAATACTTATCACACGTTTACGGCCATTGTTAACCTGTGATAATACTTCATCAATTAAAGCGAAAATTCTCATAATTTTCTCTCTATTATTATTACTGATTTGTATCTTATTCTTTTGTTCTATATCATTGATTACGTTTAAAATATGATATTTCCGATGATATACCGATTTTCGCCGTATTTTACATATATTCTCATGAAAGTCAACATATGGACTAACTAAATCATAACTATGAACAACACCACAATTTTTACAAACATTCATTCCATTGTCATTAAACATATCTTTTTTATCACAACATGATTCAACAACTTCCGTATTTCTACCAACATCTGCTAATCGTTGGTCACAAAAGGGACAGGTCAACTCTCCCATATTCTCAAATTCGTCATGAATTTCCAAATTACAATTCATTCTATACTATTATATGAGATTATATTTTTTCAACAAAACCGCAGTTGTGACCATATTATCAGAAAACAAAAATTGCGAACATATAAAAATCGGCTAACGCGTTAGCGATATTTTAATAGAACAAAAATAGTCAGCAGGGAAAGTCCCATAACATCATCAACTTCCTGTTTACCAGTTGATAAAAAAACTGACTTACGCGTAAGCCGAAAAATATAAAGGATATCATCGGAACCCCTATGACATCATCAACTTCCTATTTCCCACGCGTGGGAAACGAATTTTAAGATAAGAAAACAATAGCATTGGATGACTTCATTTCATAGGGAAACCCCCTGTTTTTTCGAGAATGTCACACACGAATAGTTCCATCCTGTTTACAGTCTAATATTATCAGTTGAAAAAGGTTTTTTCCCTTCCCAATGGGAACAAAAGAGAACAATGGCAAGCCATCCTGTTTACAATCTGATGACTCATTTCCTCACAATAAATATTCCCACGCGTGGGAAACTATCTTTGTTCCATTGCGTAGATGTTATTTTTAATCCAAATGCTAACTCTTTGATGGTTGTCATAAAAGGTGATGAGACAATAAATATTCCCACGCGTGGGAAACTCAACCAATATAAACAAGAGTGGAAGGCATAATATTTCACACACCTTTGATATCACTGATGGATAAACAGCGTTTTATTGCGTTTAGAACAGACCTGACAAAGTTGAGAGATCTTGTAAAGGGAAATCAAAGTCCACAATATGTTGAAAATATTTTCTCTGAGTTAGTGAAAAAATACCCAGAACTAGCTGCTGATCCGGAAGGTTTACCTAATTTGAAAGTTGGACCTTGTACTGCAAGTTCCCAGACGAAAAGTGATGCTGATATAAAAGACGAGCTGCTAAGAAGCATCGACATGACAAGATTTATGGATTATACGGGAATAAAAGTTGTTTTGGACAATGAAGAAACATGCCTGGATTCGTTGAGAAGCCTTGAAGTAGCTATTAAAGATTCAAGAAAGAGAATAGTTTATTTCTCTTGTTTACAAGGTCAAGTGCTGAAAAGACTACAAGACATTACAGGAAAAAAGATGACTGCGATATTGAAACTAACTCCATATTCTCAATCTCAAGCATATTTCTTAATTAATTTCTATGAATTAGTTCAAAAGTATAACAAGATCATGTATTCTAACTTACCTCTTCGATTTTTTAAGACGAATTTTAAGATTATTGCTGGCATTTGCGATAGTGAACCAGAATTGTTTATGTAAGATTTTGTACATCGCCCAACTTCCTGTTTTTCCGAGAATTGTGCCACGCAAAGGAAATCACGCAATGGAATAAACGCACCATTTTGTTTTTATTAACATATAGTTTCATTTGATTTTTCTATATTTTTTAATCCAACAGATGGGAAGTAGTTAAGACTTGGCTTGGTATCAGATCAGTTTTGCAAAACTGATCTGGTGCCGCCAAGTCCTTAACTACTTGGAGGGACTTAAAGGTAAACCAAATTCATTTTTCGATAGGAATTTATGTTGATATCAATCTGTGATTGACTTTTTCTTTGTGTTCTCGCTAGTTTTGGAGAGTTGTTTATGAAACGTTCTCAAATTCAGTCGTTTTGATTTCTTTCATCGAAGACAGCTCAGCCTCGATGAGCTATAAAATATATGGTTCGCGTTTTGCTTTTAAACATAAACTTATGGAGATTTGAATAAAATTGTTCGAAAGAAGATTGTGTTGTCCATTTTTATGTGTTTGTTCATTCATTACATAGGTTGAAAAGCGATTTTATGTAAACAAAACAAGACTTGAATTTTATTATAGTTCTAACTTCACTCGCGTGGCCGCATGCAAATATGTTTGTGTATTTTTTGCAATTTTGACTTCCAAATCAGTTTCTCGGACAATTTTTGATAAGCAAAAGGTGTATTTTATTTGGAAATTAGTCGTACTAGTTATCTAGACGGAGAAAAAGTTGTTTTTGTGAACTTTTGTACAGTCTAAATGTACTGTGCAGTCGGTCGCGTAATTCTGTTTTTGAGAATTGCTAAAATTAAAATATAGCCCGGTCGTCAATTTTATTCTTGTACTTCCGACCTTTCACCTCAGTTAAGTTTATCATCGGCTTTCTGTTCAAAGAGCTACGCTGTTAGGCTCAGCCTATCTATATATATTACGGTAAGATTGTGATGCAAAGAAAGAGCTCTTCTCACAATAACTGCTGGAAAGGTCGCTCGACACCACTAATTTGTCTTAAAGGCACGGCCGTTTCCCCTGTTCCTTACTTGAAGAAAGCACAATTTTTAATTGTTTAAAAATAGGTTAATGGCTGCTAGATTCCAGATTCCAGGTATTATATAATCAGAAGCTTATCACGTAGAATCTGTTATGAGCTTCTGATATAATATAATATATATATTTTTTTAGAATGTAAAGACAGAACCCAATTTTCTAAACTTAATTATATGATATATCTGTGATGTTCAATTTATTTTATTTATTTTTATTTTTTATTCTTACACATTAACATTGTATTTTTAGCTTGCAAAGATGTCATTAAAGGTTGTTAAAACTTTTTTTTCCATGTTCCTTTACTTCCATTTAACACTCGTTCATTCAGGGACCCCAGAGACAATTTTAAAGTGGTAGGGCTAAAAAATCTGGCCAAGACAAACAATCATTGGAGGTCACTGTTCACTGTTCTGCCATTAATATCATGCATTTGCGCACCATCATATTTACAACCCCAATAAATATAACATAGCCGTCCTCACAAAATATGTTAAATAAAACTACCTAAGCTTGCTACTTTTTGAAGTTGTCAAAGTTTCTCTTGCGGTTCTCGTTTGGACTTCCTGAACGAGCTTCTTCTCTGGTTCTGGAACTCTCTCACCGCTGACAGGATGTCGTCGAAACATTATCGTTGCATCCAATTATATATACACTGTATAATATATATAATATTAGATATATAATATATAATCCTTGCACGCACATTAGGCTGTTATCATTCAGACAAGCAAACATCCCACTCTTCCGTAAGAACTGCATAGTTCTCAAGAATTCGTCGAAAACAACTGGCTCTAGCCGTCCACCTCGTGAGGCAAAGTCCAATAATTCCACAGGAACAACCAAAGACAAAAGTGTTGGGAAGGTTCCTTGTTTTCCTCCCCCTCCCCCCTCATCCCCCCTCTTCAAAGTTGCTGTTAACACAAATACTTAACATACACTGTCTTTTGTAAAGACGTCTTCAACATTGGTGAGCTATCTGCCACTGTCGCAAAGCATGTTGAGAAATTCAATGACCAGAACGAGGTTTCCGCCCAAACTTCATGCCATAGGATGGCAAATGGCCAACAACTCAGAACCCAGCCCCTTTTTTGATCTGAAGTGATTCCAGACTTTCCCGCCGGCTCGTCTTGTCCACCACGGCTCATTTTCACCTTGAATCCTGAATAGCACTTTGGGCCGAGGCGCGACAAGGACACTTTTCAGTTCTTTGAGAGGTGGCAGAGCCTTCAGGATTTCCAGACTTCATACACCTTATTCCAAAATGGTGGTCGTTTTATCATTCTTTTATATGTATGTTAATTAGCCCTAGTTGTCTCGTTAGCATGTGGCAAAGCTTCTGAAGAACTCACACACCTTTTCTGGCATTGCAATAAAACTGCTTCTTTTTGGGATGACTTACTTCTATGGTTGAAAACAAAAACACTTATCCCTAATGATTATCAAAAGAACATGGCTATTCTCTTGGGTCTGAGGCCACATAACTCTCGACACTATTCAGTACAGCTCAACTTATGTTTCCTCTTGGCCAAATACTTTATATGGTGTTGCAAGATTAAAGAAACTTTCCTGGGCATTAGAGGATTCTTGTTGGTCTTGATCACTCAATACAGAATAGAATTGAACGCTACCAGCAATAACAATAAGAAATGGGCTCCTTTAGCACAACACCTAAGTTAAAAGCACACAAACCTAAAGTGTATAGTGTACTTAACCTTTTCCTCTGTTTTTCGCTACACACCCTCCTCCCTGCCACAATGAGAGATATAAATTTATTATATATATATATATATATATATATATATATTAGATACCTTTTTATTGCTTTGCTCCTACTTGTAAAATGCCAATAAGCTAAACATTGATACTGTTAACAATGCACTGTTGTAAGTAAAAATCTTCTTGTCTTGTATTAGCTGTTATCCTATATTTGTTGAAACATGTAATTTTTTCCTTTAATCAATGTATTAATTTACTTCTTTTCTTTTTTATCTATTTTTTGTACTCCTGTGTTCTTGTTCAATAAAATGTATCAAAAACTAAAAACAAAAAAAAAATGTACAAAATACAACAGAATTTTCACGCGAAAATGAGGCAAAGAGGGTTAATTGACATGCATACAAAAAAAAAATAAATTGCCCGCCATTTTGGAATAAGGTGTATGATGTCCTTTCATCACCGGGCAGGCCTTAAACATGGCTTAAACCAGCCGATCGATACGAACTGCCTATATGACCGATGGTATGTTCCTTCAGGTCGTTGGCGCGGTTCAGGAGTATTGCAATCGGATATTCTCATGCCCAATCAGCTGCTTTGGTCAATGGCATTGTGTGGATGTGTGGAGTACTTCTAGCTTACGTTTCATGCAGTTTTGGAAGGAATTACGGTCAGAATATACAGTTAAAACACTAGAGGGCCAGAACTCTGCTTTTTTCAGGTGAAATTCATCAAATTCTTTAGGGCAAATGCAAATTCAACAAGACTGAGTTTGATACAATAAACGATTTCAAATCTGAGCGAGAAAAAATAAAAAAGGCCTAAAATTCGACGTAGGCTGGTTATATGCACTGAGCCCTTTAATTAAAAGAAACAGAGTAAATGGCTGTGCTGTGTGTATTATAAAATCTAAGGCGTCTTTTACTTTAGTTAGTTTGTTACAAATTGACCTTTCAATTGTTAAGAAAGTGGAGCTGACACAACGCATCTTATAATTATAATATAATTATATATCTCTGATCCGAGAGATAAAATCCCTATAATATTCACAGCGCACAGATTCATCAAATGTGTCGCGTAATTTCGGACTGCTTTAAAAGTGCGAAAGTCCTGTTGATATTTCGAGGCACGCCATTTCCTTTCAGCTTTCCTCCTTGTCCTTGCGGCTTCCTTAATTTTAGTGTTAAACCATGGCGGAACGCTCTGTCTGTAAAATACCACCTTCCTCTTTAAGGACTGGTTTTCACTGGCGCATAAACATAAGCACAAGCCAACATACGCAGACTCAGTAACACGTTGATCATTAGTGCCTATTGTTCTGTTTTGTTCGAACATTTGGAACTAATGAATAACACGTTACTGAGTCTGCTTATGTTGGCTTATGCTTGTGCTTATGCGCTAGTGAAAACCAGCCTTAAGGGAGCATGTTTCTCAAGAAGTGATTACAGTGTCGAGTTGTACGATGCTGTCAATTCGCCAAGATCAGCATATTGTACGGCTTTTGTCACATTACGCCACTCGTGCGTGAGCTGCACTGGCTCCCTAAAGTAATTAATGATATTGCTCCATCCTACCTTAGGAAGCTAGTTACAATTAAGTCATTTAGCTACAATTTAAGATCGTCTCGTGGCATTTTACTTGTGCCACTTTCTTTTAAAACTAAAGTAACTTTGGGTGATAGGGCCTTTAAAGTGGCTGCGCCCAAACTGTGGAACTCGTTACCCAATGATCTACGCGCGATAAATAACTTGTACATTTTTAAACGCCATTTGAAGACATATCTTTTTAAGCTTGCATACGATTACATTTTTATATAAGAGATTATTTTCTATTTCATAGTTTTTTATATTTTAGATTTTTCTTAACCTTTTTGTAATTTTCTTATATATAATGTATTTTAGTTAATATTGTAATGCGCATTTGATCATTTGCATGGAATATGCGCAATATAAGTATGTAAATTATTATTATTATTATTATTATTATTATTATTATTATTATTATTATTATAGAAACTGTAAGTGTATATGTTGCGGTTCAAATTTTTCTTTGGTTTAAAATTTTTTAAACCAGTTTAATTTTTATTTCCTTTTGTCTCAGATTCATTATCATATTCTGAGACAAAGGAAAACAAAAATCAAACTGGTTTGAAAAATTTTAAACCAAAGAAAAATTTGAACCACAACATATATATTATATAATGTCAAAAGAGATGTGGCTTTTCTGTAGGCCATATAATCATAGTAATCAGCCTTTTGTTTGGTATTCTATTGCAGGTTGCAGAACAAAATATAGATGATGTTAGGGAACACAAATCAACTCAGCCTGAGTTGATAATCAACGCCACTTCACCCCCAGACCAGATTACAAACAAGTTGATAAAATATTTTAGACGTGAGCCTGTTGAAAGTGATATCAAACGAGAAGAATCTATTTATTATCTGGATTTGTGGGATTTTGCTGGACAGCACCTATACTACGCTTCTCATCCCGTATTCTTTTCATCAAATGCCATCTATGTCCTGGTGTACAACCTCAGCAAGTCATTAAATGCCACTGCTCAGCCTTGTGTGAGACAAGGAATTCATGACGTTGTTTTGAAAAACTCAAATGATGAAACAAATTTGGATAATTTGCTCTCATGGCTTGTCACTGTACACAGTATCACCCAAATGAGAGGAGAAACAGTTGACAGTGCACAAGGAAGGCTATCCTATTTGCGCCCCCCTGTAATCATTGTAGGTACTCATGCTGACAAACCATGTGAAGATATCACAATTATGAAGTCGCAGATACGGAAGAGTATTTCTGGAAAGAAATATGGAAGGCATGTGGTCCGTCCTATTTTCAGCATCGACAACACTGCAGCCTGGTCACAGCCAAAAGAATATGGTTCAGGTCAGATACCAGGTAAAGACTGATCAGTAAACTTTTTTAATTGCTAAATACACAATACTGTTGTTATCATCCCAAATTCAAATTTAGAATTTAGTTGCCAACTGAAGGTTTAATTTAAACCATTAAAGCAAGTGAAACTGCTTTTAATTGTTAACCAGGGTTTCAAGCTATTTAGACCTTCATGAAGATTCAATGAAACTTTGGCTTAATTGCTGCGAAGCCACCAGGCTTCGCAGCTGACTATTTCAGGCTGCGTACGTGCCCAGCCTGGGTTGCCTGTCCACGAAGCCAGTCCCGTTTGAGATTTCTCGGATGTATATTATATAAATATAAATCAAATATAAATATAAATATATAAATCAAGTTTATATATATATATATATATAAACTTGATTTGTAAAGGTCAAGAAACTAACTCCAATTTAAATTAACGTTTTAATTAGCTCAACGTTACAGATGACCACACTCATCAGGCAATTTAACGAAAATTAAATTAAAATGCTTGATGAGTGTGGTCATCTTTTCACCATACGAAACAGAGCTGTAGCATGAAACGAATGAATATCTTCTGAAGTCTGATCTACATTCAATGAATTTGTCTTTGCTCCTCTAACCCACTAACACCGCGCTCTAATAGGATTCGATGCAGATCTTTGGCTCTGTTCTCAAAAAAGCTGTTTTTAGAGCAGATCCGTCGACCATTTAGTCTAGCCCTCCGGCTTTGATGGATCTGCTCTAAAAACAGCTTTTTTGAGAACAGAGCCAAAGATCTGCATCGAATCCTATTTGAGCGCGGATACAAGAGTAAATTAATTAGTCTATTAATCGAGCAAGGCAAAGGTCATGACAAGAAGTGCTAAAAACTGATAATAACAGCACTGATAATGATAGAGTACAATCCTGCACTTCCTAACATCAAGATAGTTATCAAAGACCACCATCAACTGCTCTGCACCTCACCAAGATGTCAAGATATCTTTTCTAAACCCCCACTTGTCGCTTACAGAAAAGGTCGCAACTTGTCACAGCTACTCACCAGTAGGCACCTACTACCGGACAATCCAAACACCCATACACCCACCTGTATATACACCGTACAGCGATGCAACTAAATGTACCATCTGTAGCCGCTCATTCAACTGCAACAAAGGCCTCAAAATGCACATTACACACATGCACAAACAGCACAGACCTACGCCTAATACCAAGCCGGGATTTTGGTCGTGCATGTCTGATCCACGTTGTGCCTGTTGCCTATCATATGGCTCGTTCTCAAGTTCAGTAACAGGTACAACCACCCGTGAAACAGTTATCTTGAAACAACACCGTAACTGCCAAACTGAGAATGTTATCTACCTGATCACTTGTGCCAAGTGTAAAGATCAGTACACTGGAGAGACAAAAAACAGCATACACATGAGAGCAAACCAACACAGATCAGACATCACCATCGGGAATAAGAACATCCCTACAGTAAGACATTTCAAAAAATGTGGACGCCAGCACATGAAGTTATCAGTCATCGAAAAAGTACGAAACAGGAATCTAGACACTAGAAGAACAAGAGAAAGTTACTGGATTAACAGACTGAAACCAGTAATTAATAACTTGATCTAGTTCTGGTTTCATTTCATTTTATTTCATTTACACCTTCATTTTATTGAATTTATTTGCTGTCTACACAAGCTTATTATTTTTGACTGAACTCACTTGTTATCCTTTCCTTATCTCTTGGAGCCATACTACATTTAGGTGCCGCATTATGATACACTTATACTTTTTATATTAGGTATACATATCATAGTTACTATATTGGTAATCTATCTATATTTTACACTATTATATTTTTCTCCTACTACGCCACATTAAGACGCGCGCGTTTCAATGCACGCTTATTTAACCCACATTAGTGCGCGCACTTTCTAGCGCGCGCATAACTTTGTTAGTTTATCTACCAATCACAGACGCCATACATGTCATACATCACCATACATCACGCCATACATCACGCCATACATCACCATACATCACGCCATATATATATATATATATATATATATATATATATATATATATATATATATATATATATTTATATATATGGTGATGACAAGTGCAGTAGAGGCAGCGATGTCACCACATATCCCTATCACTGCAATCACTGTTCCTTTGATCTGTGCCATTTATGTGCACTTGAAGGTAAGATCTATTGCAACCAATGAAACGATGATTCATATTTAGTGTCAACTGATTTAATTAAGCACACTGGCCACTGCAACAAGATTTAAAATCTGGTGGGGACAAACTCAGGACCATAATTTGTTGCCCATAATAGATCTATCAAGAGTCTGTAAAAGCAGGTCGGAGTTATGTATTTTCAGTAAAATTAATTTTATTCACCTGAACTTGAACTCCTGTCTGTCAGAACAGTGTGTCCATTATATAAAATTGTCCACTTGGCAGGGCATGGCTGTATTGCAATTAATAGCAATATTGTTATCTTTTGAAACACTAAAAGAACAGCGAAATCCAAGCACTGAAATTCAAGCACTGCAGGACAAAATCATGGAAGTGTTGAGACAGCAGCCATACATGGGGAAGAAGATACCTGTGAGGTAACTTAATTAACAATTAATATATTAGTTCTCGTAAGCTACAGTAAAATAGTAAATTAGAAGATAAATGATATACCAGCTGTTATTTACCTGCAGTCAGAGCCCACAGGGTTTCTAATTTCAGATCATTTATCCCATTGACGTACCGAGGGTGGGGAGCCTGGCGATTTGTTTACATTTGAACGAAAACGTTACGAAAATGCCTACAGATGTATGGCTCCCCACCCTCGGTACGAAAAAAAATTTTCTGAGTTAAGATGCTATTTTCGTTTCATGTTTCATTTCTTAAAAAGACTCACTTGGAGGTTGGTTGGTTGCATCCTCGATATGCCTTAATGTGACTGCGTGATGCAGTTATGAGTCATATGTGTTAAGTTATTTGGCCGTGTGACCGCGTGATGCGGTTCCATTCAAAGCCCACATTTCACCCTTGCTCACCACAGGGTTCTAGTAGCTCAGTGGTGGAGCATCCGACTAGATCACGGAGGGTCGTGGGTTCGAATCCCATCTAGAACTCAAAAAAAAAAAATTTCTGAGTTAAGATATGATGCTATTTTCGTTTCATGTTTCATTTCTTAAAAAGACTCACTTGGAAATATGATTTAGTTGTAGCGAAAAAAATCCCGTCATTTTGCCATTTTTTTCAGTGCACTATGCTTCGACTGATCCAATTTTGGCTTCTATTAGTCTGTATCTATTCGCATGCTCTACTGTCAATGCATGGCCTGGCAATTTATGAATTACTTTTCGGAAATCCACACTCGGATTCCAGTTGGTTATTATTCTATTATTATTATTCAGTTGGTTATTATTCTATCTAGAAACGTCAAAATATTTTAATAACTTTTAAAAAAAGTACCGTCATTTTTGCCTTGAAGTGAGCAATTTCGTATAAAGGCTTGTATGGAGTTCGACCGCGCGGTCATCGCTTTAAGCGTTGTAACTCATTTTAACAGGCGCAATGTCAATATCCACACTCGGTTTTGGAAAGATTAGAATCTAATAAACATTTCGGTGGGAAATTTGCTTTGGTTCGAGCGAAAAAAACCTCCGTCATTTTGCACTTTTCAGCCGGAAAGATTTCCGTTTAACCCCAAACATTAGTTATGCATACCGTTCTTAAAACTAAAACAAAAGCCAAAACAATAGAAATCCAAAAGCAAAACAATAGCGCATACATACATAATGGCCCATTTCACATTAGAAGACGGACAAATCGTCTGGACGGACAAGTCGTCCGACAATTTGTTCGTGTAATGTGAATTCTAGACGGACAACTCACCTTGTGTTGGTCATCGTAAATTCATATCTGAACGAACAAACAGACGATTTTGAAAGCAAGGGGCCTGGCACTAACAGGCTTGGTTACCTTGCTTTCTATCCGCCATTTTGATTTTCCCATAAACCATCACTCCCTTTACTAGTTCCATTCCCCTTAGCGTGTACTGGGACCGAGATACAAACATTTGTTCGTCTGGTGTGAATTTAAGTCGGACTTTGGACGACTTATCCGTCTAGACGAACAGATCGTCCTCGAAAAATCGTCTTAATAGACGGCCAAATCGACGGACAAAATCAGACGACTTTTACGTCCAAAATTTTGTTCGTCCCGTTTTCACACTAAGACGACTTGTCCGTCTGAGACGACTTGTCCGTCCAGACGATTTCTCCGTCTCTAGTGTGAAAACGGCCAATTGTGAGCAATAGTTCATTTTGGTAACGCGCACGCCCGGAGCAAATGTCTCGTCTGAGGCATCAATATTTTGGAATGGTAAAAGACACAAACAGCTCAACTCAAAATTTGAAAACCGAGAGTCAACGAACGGAAGGACAGCCAAAATGATGCACAGAAAATCAGAGAACATTTGACAGGACAACCGAACCCATGAATCACCGAACGACAAGGTGACAGGACAACCGAACGCAAAAACCAGCAAGCGAAAGAGAGAAGGACTGAACGAATCCTTTATGTTAGACGAAAAAGAATTGTAGCAAAGAAAGAAACCTTAACATGTGGCATATGCCTAATAACACAGTTTAATAAATATGTTTTCACACTGACACGGTTCGATATTTTTTCAAAATTAAACGTAAGGATTTTTGACGAACGCCAAAAAAAAAAAGAGTAAATCACTTTCATAATGGTGGTGACTAGAATGGATACTCCAAAATCAGATTGGACACCTTATTGAGACTTATATAACGGAGTAACTGGTTAGCTTTCAGTTGAGGTTAGGGGCAGCAGTTTATATAGTTAAATTTAGGACTAAGCAACCAGAGAAGCTAGGTGGTACAGTGGTACGGTAGGCTATGTAAGCCAAAGCCAAGCTGAGGTCGCAGGTTCAATCCTGAGTGGGGATTTTAGATTTTCTTTTTTACACTTAAAAATTTATTGAAAATAAATTCTAAGTGTCGACATTACATTATATAATTCTCAATAAGTGTCCGAAGTGATCCAACCTGATGTTGGAGTATCCATTCTAGTCACGACCCTTTCATAATGTCCAGTTCGGAAAAAAAAAGGATGCTGAGCGTGAATCGAACCCGGAGCCGTCCGAGCGCAGATCCCGGAGCCAAACCACTAGACCACCGAGGAACACATGCTCACCGCACACTAAGTTTTATTATTTAAAGGTACATAAGCATCAAAACGCGTATCTCGATTTGAAAATCCTTTGGCTTACACACACGCTACAGAGGCGATGTGTTGCCGTAGTGAGCTCACGATAGATAAGGGAGCCAGGCGTGCGTAAATAACGGTATTTTCATTCAGGTTGTTGGCACTGGTCAGAAGTATCGCAGTCGCGTATTCTCACGGCCAAACTGCTTTGAAATGGCTTCGCAATTAAGCTCTGAATGTACAGTCAAAGCACTGGAAGGCCAGAACTCTGCTTTTTTCAGGTGAAATTAGTCAAATTCCTTAGGGTTAATGCAAATTCGACAAGAGTTTATGATATTATTCGTTGTACGATAAAATTAGGCAAATCTGAGCAAGAAAAAATAAAAGTCATATAGGCTGGTTATGCTCTCGGCCCTTCAATTGCAGACTGCCCGCACAGAGACAAGTGGGTAAGTCTTGTTGAGTAAATTGATCAAAAACAGCTTGAATTCTGACATAGATACTAAACACTGGTGATTTTGCGAATAGAGCTTTTTTTTTAATTATAACCCACAGCAATGTAGTAGAACAATACAAATACTCCTAAAGACCACGATTTACATATTATCAAAAGACTTAATGGAAAAAGACCAAAATTACAACAAAAAAGGAAAGAAAACAAAATTATGACACTGGATACAAGCGCTGTTAATTGGTACATATTCACTATACAACTTATTGAAACCATTATTAATTAAGAAGCTAAAAAATCTCAAAAAGGCATAGCTTCTGAAGGATCTCTGCTGAATCACTTCAAGTTTGTTCTGGAAGGGGGAACTGATAGATCTAATTAATAGAGAGAGGTTTGATTTCCTTCTCATAATATTTCAAGTAAGATTTAAAGCTATCTAATTGTAGGATTTCTCGGCTTACTTCTACAAAGCCAGATGAAAAATCTTGCAGCTAAGGAGATAAAATCTGTTACCTTATTGTATTTGATGTGTCCGGCCTCAGACCCAAAGCCGTAAGTTCACTAAATGTGCTGTGTTCAGGCAGCATTTTGTGTTGCTGCAGAAAAGAATCCAGATTTTTCCAGAAAGTTTGAATTTTGTTACAAGACCAGAAGAGATGAAGTATTCTTTTGGATTCTTCATTGCAGAAGGTACATTTGGTGTCAGTTTTATAACCCATTTTAACAAGAGATGTATTTGTAGCCAAGATTTGATACAGGAATCGGTAGTGAAATTCAATCAATTTAGTACTTCTGGTGCATTTAAAAGCTATTTGATGAGCAGTGTGCCAGTTAAGATTGTATTCTTCCTGAAAAGCGTTGTTCCATTATTTTTGGCTAGGTACTGGGTGGTCATGAGTTTTGATCTCAATTAGTTTTCGATAAGCCGGTCTAGTGGGTTTCTGCGATTTCAAAAAGGTTGATTTAAAAGTTTCTTCTTTTTAACATTGGTTGTTATGGTAAGATTTTGTTTTTTTTCCATAAAGCTTTGAGAGCAGAAATCACTCCATAAAAGGTTAAATTGGTCGCAAATTGTGGTCTGGCTTGGCCATTGATCCAGCTACTGCATTTACATGTACCAACTGATTGGTCCCAGAGTTCATTTCAAAGTTCAGAAAATATACAAGCAGTACGCCAAGGAACAATCTTCTTTTACTTTGATATTTTGAAGGCTTATATGAACATAGCTTTTTATAGTAAAATGAAACGTCCTAATGCTAAGGTTTCAGTTGCTTGACTTACGACTTCAACCTTTTTAAATTGTTAAAATTGGCGTAGTACTTGTACCTATGTCAGACTTCAAGCTGTTTTTGATCGTTTACTCAACAAGACTTACCCACTTGTCTCTGTGCGAGCAGTCTGCAATTATTAGACTTACGGCAAAAGGACGACAACATACAACAAACAAGAGGCTACCAGTAGCCTATACTCATACGCTTGCATAAGAAAGTTTTATGGTTTCTTTTAACGGGTCACGCACCCCTCCCCCCATAACGAATTTCGCGTGACACTCATTGCACCATCACTCAAGACATGTTGATTGAAGCTACCAATTTTTCTGTACTCGCTTTGAATATTTAATTTATTGATTCCCGATGAAACCCACACTAGTGTAATACTTCCCAAACGTTAATCGCAAATTATTTCTATTGCATTGGAGTAGTAAGAGAAGGCTGTTTCACTTCTTTTTATGGATTTCCCTTGGATTTCCCGCATACTAATTTGGATTAGGTGCCATGCATTAGGTGGATTAGGTGCCTAGTCAATGACGTCATAATATGCCTTCCTGCATACTAATTTGGATTTCCTGCATATGTAATAAACTGCCAATACCTATACCTATTCATACTCATGTAATATTCATTATCCCGCGCGATGACGTAATTGGCATTATATAAGGTAGAATAATATATGCAAATGTGTCAGTTCGCAAAGATTTCCATGGAGGAACGTCAGAGTGATTCTGCTTCAGCACGGCCTGCTCCTGTTGTGGCCATAGAATTACCGCAGCAGGCCGTGCTCCCTCTTCAACCACAAATGCAAGCTTCTTCAAACGAAGTTCTTGGTTTCAGTAGCGCTTCGATGAGTGCGTCAGTCGCGGAACAAGTACATTCGCCGAGCCACGTGGCGGGGCTCCCAGTTCATCGTTCACCAAAGCGGAGCAGTTACAGGTTTGCTTCTTGGTTCTGTGTATTTTGGCGTTATTTCGGGAATAGCTATAGCTTGGTTCGTTGGGGCGAGCGGGATATTTATTTCTCCGGTTTCCGTTTCAAGTTTTCTTTCGGACCCTTGTTTGTTGTAGTTTAGGCGGCGTTTTATTTCGGTTGTGTTTGTAGGAATTTTGCACGTGTGAATTCCTAATTAGATTTGGTAGATTTTTTGTATTTAGCCTTTGTTCGCGCGGGTGTTAAGACATTTTTGCTCGCCGAATATCGACGGTATATTATATCGGGCCCAAGGTTGAAAGCGATAGGTGAGGTTTTAGTCTCATGTTTACGTGACTGGGCTATGGCAAGGTGAAACGAAGGGTTCTTGGCGAGCCTAATGACGAATTGCGTTGAGTATCTTTGTGAACTCACTATTGACATAAAGGATTTCTTTGTGAGCCCAATGGCGGAGTAAGTTGAGTCTCTTTGTGAACTCGCTATTGAGATTACTTGTTGCTGGGTGAGCCAAATTGACGGACCGGAGTAAGTAGGGTATATTGGTGAACTCTCTGTTTAGATAAATGGTTTCTTTGTGAGTCCAGTGAAGGAGTAAGCCGAGTATCTTTGTGAACTCTCTGTTGAGATAAAGGGTTTCTTTTGTGAGCCCAATGACGAAGTAAGTGGAGTATCTTTGTGAACTCACTGTTGGGATACAGGGTTTCTTTGTGAGCCTGATGACAAAGTAAGTTGAGTATCTTTGTGAACTCACTGTTGAGATAAAGGGTTTCTTTGTGAGCCCAATAACGAAGTAAGTTGAGTCTCTTTGTGAACTCGCTGTTGAGATAAAGGGTTTCTTTGCGAGCCCCATGACGAGGTAAGTTGAGTATCTTTGTCAAATCATTTTTGAGATAAAGGGTTTCTTTGTGAGCCCAATGACGAAGTAAGTTGAGTATCTTTGTGAAATCACTGTTGAGGTGAAGGGTTTCTTTGTGAGATCAATGACAAAGTAAGTTGAGTATCTTTGTGAACTCATTGTTGAGATAATGCGTTTCTATGTGAGTCCATAACGACGTAAAAAGCTCGAGTCCAACGGCGATGTCAGTAGCATATAATGTCTAAGATAGTTGTTATAAGAGGGGGATATATTGTCGGTTGGGTTCTCTTTTGAGGACTCGCAGTTACTGAAAGATAGCCCCTGTAAGGGTCTATGCCGAAGTGTATTTTGCATGAGTCCAGCGTAAACTCAAAACGGGCGTGGTGAGCCCAATAATATGCGCTATAGGTATCTGGGTGAACCTAATGTTCTTTGAGAGGCGTGATTGTCTTATGTGACCTAGTTTTATGTTTTTGGGGGCCTTCCAATCAACCATCGCGTGCTTGTACTGTTTAAGTGTTACCGCCTGCGGTCGGTATGGCCTATTGCTAGGTTTTAAAAAAGAAAAAAAAACTTAGTTATATATTTATGTACCTGAAAGCCTTCGTGGCTGTTATTGGCGTTCTAGGCATATGCCTAGGAGTGTTGTAATTTTTTGCTTGTCTTTTATGACGGGGTTGTTTATGAAATAAAGTTGGTAAGTTAACGTGTACACTTTTTTTTTACTGTGTGGGGAGTGAATATGGTAGCTGTGGGTTCCCTGTGCTACAGAACTCATAATGAAGATAGGAAGCGAAGGACTGAGAAAGTGCTATGGGATTCGTCCTTAACAGACAGAAGTTGTTGTTAGGTTTATGGTTTTATATCTATTTCTCAATTTCTGGGTCCTGAGAGATGACTCCGCAAGCGATTGTCAACAATGGCATCCCTTGTTGCTTCGACTCGTCGGGCAGTGGCAGTCATCTTCTCTAGGCCTGGGTCGGGGTAAAGTAAAGTGGGTTTTCTTCGATTCCATCCGTTGGTTACTCGTTTTTCTTTATTTAACTCCAAATAAGGGAGATCGTTAATGTGGGGGAATGTTTTTCCCCGAGAAAAGTGCAGCAATTGGCTGCAACAAGGAAAATTCAATGAGTTTGGTCGGATGGAGCCTCGACCTCAGGTCTAGTGGAGGTGACGGCTGTTGATATTGTTTTGTCAAGTATCAAACGGGTGTTATCAGGGTGAATTTAGAAGAATAGAATTTAGGTCTATTAAGAAGTAAAGTTTCGGGACCCGAACATGTTCTTATCAGAGGAACTTCACAATCATTTGGAAGCGTGGGAATGTCATTCTGAAGGACTTACTGGATAAGGAAACTATCAAGAGTCGATATTTTAGATTTTCTCCGTCCCTTTCAGGGAGTGTTTACAGGAGCTCATTACGGCAGCCCTTCTCCGCCAAGGAAAGTCTTTTCAAACCACCTATCTTGTAAAGGCTTGGAAACGGTTATTTCATACGAAATACAGTCCTGCATTATAACTGGAGCTGTGAATGTTTGGGATGTAGGAGGAACAGTGGAACCTCCTTGGCTTGTTTTACTCTTACTATAGAGCCTTCGAAACCTCGCTTGTGTATTGATGCTTCGTTCTTGAATTTAAGGATGGCAGACACGCCATTTCCAATAGCTAAATTAGCGGAGTTTTCACGATTTCTTTATGCGGAATCCTTATGTCTAAATTGGATGGTAATGTGGGCTATGACCACATCCTGCTCACGGAAAAATCATAAGAGCTTGAGGGCTTTGAATGGAATGGCTGGTGGTTTGATTCCCAGTATGTGGGTTTAGCGGTAGTTAGCTATCTTCGGGGCATCGGTGTCGCCTGCCCTTTTATATCGATGTTAGATTGGTAGGAGAACTGTTTGCCAAAGAGGGCTTCTGGTCCCGCCATAGAAGTCTGCGAGACATTCTTTTAAGTAGAAGGTCGGCGGAGGCCTCCCTTTATATTGTTTGTCCAGTTTTAATTATGTGGGGGTACTCCCTTGGTTTAGCAAAGTACATCCTAAGACAAAGGTGTGCGGTGTTAGGAGAAAGCCTCCTTGCCCGCAGGGATTCGGTGCCTGTCAGGGCTCTCCAAAAGCTTATGGGAAAGTGCATTTCGTTTACGCTTGCCTTCCCCGGGGCAAAATGTTACATACGTGAGTTGGCGTCGGCTATTAGAGCGGCTTCGGGAAAGCAAAATTCCACTTTTCGCCCATGCTGCGAGAGAAATTAGTGCGCTAGCGTTTCCTGGATTCTTGGTCCGAGTATATTCCGTGGAGAAAGAAGGAACATGTGGCACTCAAGCTAACAACGGACGCATCATTGTCTCGTTGGGCAGGGGTGATTCACATAAACTCAGGGGAATTGACATTTGGCGATTTTGGGAGGACCTTCTCTCGTTTAATATCAATGTCAAAGAATGTGGGCTGTGGCAGAGCTCTAGAATCTCTTCCGCCGGAAGTTCGAGATTGCCGCCTCGATATTCAGGGGGTGACCAGGCTATTATTTATACCTGGCATGGTATAAGGTTCTCGTTGCAAGGATTTGAAACGAGTAGAAAAGCGCTTTTATTTTTGTTTATTGTGAGAAATATTGCTTTATCAATGATCTTTGTCCCTTCAAACATGAATGTGGCGGACTGGTTGCCACGAAAGCTGTCTCGTAACGACGCTATGCTGTCACCAAGATGCTGGCAGATTGTCTAGACGGAGTTTAGGGGTGGAAACGTGGACTCCTTAATTAAAAGAAACTCAGAGCGATTTTCACCGCGCAAGGGTGAGGTTCGGATAACTCAGGTGTTCCCGGTTATGGTAACCCCGCAGCATCGAGAAGGGTGAAGGTTTATCTCACATCGGTAAGGGCAGAACAGCTTCAGGCCAGGGTCTCCCCTTCACAAGCGGAGCCTTTTTTGCTGAGTGACCTGATCGCGATCTCGGATCTTATCCCGGCGCAGTCGATTGAACGAACCGGGTTTAGTTTCTAAGAAGATCTTCGTTTTAGCTCGGAGTTAAGCCTTCTTTAAAGATATGGTTTTTGCTGGGGACCGAGCGGGTGATTTAGGCAGAATGGAGACCCAAGAAATTCTATATTTTCCACAGTAAGGGGGGCCTCCTGTTCAACCATGTGTATACGAAAACGCTGCGGGGTGGCTCGAACAATTTATTCGCCTTCATACGGTGTGGAAACAATAATTTGATTGTCATGTTACGGCGATACAGGCTTATATCTTCATTTGTGACCTATTGACAGTTCGCTTGCGGCATATACCGTTTTCGTCCATTAAATTCGTCGAGGGGGTGGGGGGGGGGGGGGGGGGGTTTAGGGCCGCCCCGTTTGACTCTTCCGCAGCACAGGCTCGTCTTTCTTTTTATCTTCAGTACCTGCGTCTTGTTAGTGTTAGTTGGGTCGCGCAACATTACCCTTCATGGCTTGAGAAGTGGCTCTGCGATTTCGTTGGTGTTAGATGGCACTCCTATGTCTGATATCCTTTCTCATGTGGGCAGGAAGACATCGCAAACAGCGGAACTTTCAATTCAAGTTGAATGAAGTATTCTGTCCGGGAGGACCAAGTGACGACCTTGGATTTCGTTGGCCTCCTGAGCTTTACAAGAAACGAAATAGTTTGACAGGATTCACTACAGCTTTTGGCTCTTACATGTAATAAAAGCTTGTATTTCTGTAAAGTTGTAGATGTATACTTATCCACGTTGGGGATTGGAGAGGAATTGGGTTTGGGAGGTGAATTTAGGATTGGGAGTGTTAGGACGATGGAGAGAGGTTCGTACAGGTTAGATCTGGGGTACCACGGGTGACCTGAGACAGGGAGAACTTGTCCCATACCTTAATGCTAATTAGTCAGAGGAAGGGATAAGGTACTATTCATACTCATGTAATATTCATTATCCCGCGCGATGACGTAATTGGCATTATATAAGGTAGAATGATATATGCAAATGTGTCAGTTCGCAAAGATTTCCATGGAGGGAGTCAGTCCTCCCCCCCCACCCTTTCGCTGACTACATTAGTACTCTGTGTCCCTTGTTGTACTCTCAACAGGGAGAACTTGTCCCATACCTTAATGCTAATTAGTCAGAGGAAGGGATAAGGTACTATACCTATACCTTTTGTGTTATTCGGAAACAATAGAAACAATAGGTTTGCCCAAACTTGCCCGCTTTATTCACACCCTGATTGGATATCATGAGTTGTATTGTCCGTTTGAATAAAAAGCGTGAATTTTACGAGAGCGTCATTCCTGCAACTAGAGGCTTACTCTTGATTGGAAAACTTTGTTCTTGTTCGGTTAATTCGAAACGTTTATTCCGTTGAAAATGGCTTATTTTACCAACGTTGTTGATCTTCAAGCTGCTTTGAGCGCTTGTTTAACTGTCCGCGACTGGGAGATGTTGACGGAAGCCGTTCGAATCCCACAGAATTTTGTTCCGTTAGCGTTTGCGCAATTGACTGAACTGACTGTGCAAGAACTTGAAGTAAGTTGGAAGTATTTTGCTCGATCTGTTTTTTATTCTGTTTTCTAAACCGACAGTCTCGTTTAACCAATTTCCCTTTTCTTTTACAGATTCCATCCGATCACACCGAAGATCTTTTGCCAACATCTGAGGTTATTCCTGAAACCACGATTATGGTTAGTAAAACGCTTTTAAGTTTGCTAAACTTTCTTTTCATAACTATTCCCACTGAGAAAACAAACGCTCGAGAGAAACGCTTTTAAGTTTACTAGTTGATTTCTAAACTTTTTTCTCATAACTATTTTAGGGCGTGCATTTTAACTCTTCGATCATTCAAACAATGGCTTTAAATAACCCGCGTTAAGGATTCAATTCTCTCTCATAACGTTACTTATTCTCTTATCACAGGCGTCAAGCAGTGAAGTCCCGACTAGAAACGTGGAAAATGAGTTTGACTTTCTCGATTCGGTGAGTTTATTTGAGTTTGTTAAACATATTTTGTAGTACGATAAAAGCCTTGTCGTTCGTGTTTCACGCGCTGTTAAGTAAGTTTAATTATGCTAACAGACAGGGCTGAATTTACATGAAAAATTAGCATCTCTTTGTTCAACGAGTTAAGACCTAATGAGATTTCAACCAAGCCCAATACCCACAGGGAGTTTAATTAATTTCACTGAACTTTAATTAATCTCGCAATATTCTTTGCTTTACAGTTTACGAATACTGAGCTGCGAGAAGTCGAGGACATGGAACGGCTCCCGTTAGAAAATGTAAGTAATTTACTCTGTGTTATTAGTGAATTTTCCGTTGTTTAGTGACTTCGATACTTTATGTGTTCTAAACAATAACGCAAATCTGTTTACTCATTCTTAAATTAAGCGTCCATGTATTCTAAATTAATTTTGTCATGTTTTCTTGTAGGATAACCCTGACTCGTATTTACCGTCGGAAGTGCAAAATGGTTTATGTGACGAAGTAAGTATTCCGATTTGATGGAACCGATTTTCTTTCACAACCATCATTTGGTATATATTGTTCAAAGACTCGTGTTCTTTTATTATTTTCAGTGGCTGGGAGAGGTGAATCAACTGCCGACTTGGAATCCACAAACCGTAAGTGACTTTATCTTGTTCTAGTCTTTTTTCCTCGAATTTTTTTCTTAGAGAATCGATTAAGTTATCAGAGGCGATCTGATCAAAAGCTCAATTCTCGTTTCATTGTTATGGATCTAAGTTTTTTAAAGAGAAAATAATTTATATCAACGGAGTTGTATTCACGCATTCGCGTTTTTTTCTGAACTGTTTTTCATTTTCAAAACTTTTATTTATTATCATGTTTTCATAGTCTTTGTAATGTACGACCAAACCACGCCATGTTGAGTGCAACAACTGATTTAATTAGTTACCCGTCATGCCTAGTACAGGCATGGCATTAACATACATTACATCTCTCTTTCTCCAGCAAAGACCGAAATAATAGCAAATAATAGTAAATAACACATGAAAATAAACAACAAAATCAGTTCAAAAGTTCGTAAGTTCAAGTTAACAAGTTCGCATTCAGCATTCATTGTTCCATTCAATTGTTCCATTCATTGTTCCATTCAACATTGTTCCATTAAACTTCAAGTGTAACAGTCCTTTAGGTATGATGGGGTCTTAACCAATCGTCCCGACCTGGTCACTGTAACAGGTTCTTCTGTAGACGCTACTGGCTTAGCTACTGGCTTAGCGGTTTCTCTTTGCACGTTAGTTGGAAGTAAGGTTATCTCAGTCTGCTCTGGTCTGGCCTCAAATTTCTGTTCTCCTGGAGGTAAGGTTATCTCAGTTTGCTCTGGTCTGGCCTCAAATTTCTGTTCTTCTGGTGCTCTGCTGCGATTGAGGTGACGTCTGTTTCTGCGATATTTCCTTCCACTTGATGTCTCAACTACGTAAGATCTAGGAGTGTGACGTTTGTACGACACTACAGCCGGTACCCACTCGTCTCTGTGTTTCATCGTGACAGTATCTCCAGTTTGAAGTGATTCCAGCTCCCGTCCACAGTGTCGATCAAAGTAATGTTTTTGCGTTTCTTTCACTTTTTTGAGCTTCCCGGCAACTTCTTCCTGTCCTTGCGGTCTCAACAATTCTGCAGTGGTGGGTAATGTTGTTTTCAGACGTCGACCCATCATCAGTTGTCCTGGGGACTTGTTAATTGCGTCAAGTGGCGTGGTTCGATAACTAAGCAGAGCTTTATTTATGTCGACGGACTTTGACATCAAGTTTTTGGTTGTTTGAACTGCTCTTTCAATTTGTCCATTTGATTGCGGGTAGTGAGGGCTGGTTGTTGTGTGCGTGAACTCATAGTCCTTTGCAAACTCCGCAAACTCGGCTGCTCCGAACTGAGGCCCATTGTCGCTTACGACTTCATCGGGCATACCATATCTTGAGAAGTGCTTCTTCAGTGCATTAACTGTGGCCTTACTGCTTTGGTTTTCGAGTTGGTCTACTTCAATCCACTTAGAATAATAGTCAACAGTACACAAGTAGTGATGACTGTTCATTTCAAACAGATCTGTGCCTATTTTTGCCCATGGCCTGTTTGGGGGATCATGTGGTATCATTGGTTCTTTGGCTTGCTGTCTCTGGTGCTGACTGCATGTATAGCACTTGGCTACTTTGTCTTCAATTTGCGTCGACATCCCTGGCCAGAACAGCACATCTCTCGCTCGCTGTTTGCACTTGACAACCCCCAAGTGCCCCTCGTGTATCTTGTCTAACATTTCTGACTGCAGGGTGTGAGGCACTATCACTTTCGGCCCTTTAAACAGCAGTGCATCAATTACTGAAATTTCGTCTTTGTACGCCCAGTACTGTCGGAGGTCTGGGGAGAGCTTTGTTTTGCTATCTGGCCATCCTTCTAGTACTGTGTCAGTTAGGGACTGCAATACTGGGTCTGCTGCTGTAGCTTGTTGAAGCTCTAGATACTTTTCCTGTGAGATGGGAAGATAAGCTGTGAGACACACGTCACTGACTTCTAAGTCCTCCACGAGCGTTTCTTTGGTTTCTGGCAAGTAATGGCGACTAAGGGTATCTGCTAGTTGCATTTCATTCCCAGGCTTGTATGTCACCTTGAGGTCATACCTTTGTTTCTCATCATCATTTTCTGCAATCGCGGAGGTGCCTGATGGAGGTTCTGTGCTAAGATCCTCTCGAGCGGTTTATGGTCAGACTCCACGTGCACTGTTCGTCCATAAACGTACTGATGAAACTTCTGACAGGCGTAAACTATTGCAAGTAACTCCTTCTCAATCTGTGCATACTTCTGCTGCGCAACGGTCAAGGCTCTAGAAGCATATGCAATCGGCTTGTTCTCTTGTAGCAATACTGCACCAAGTCCGTTAGCACTAGCGTCAACGTTGAGGGTGACAGGCTTGTTTGGGTTGTAGTAACCCAGTACTGGAGATTTGGTTACCATCTGCTTGAGTGTTTGAAAACTTTGTTGCTGTTCTTTGTTCCAACGCCAGACTACTTCTTTCTCCAATAGTTGTCTGAGAGGTGCACTTTCAGCAGCTAGATTTGGCAGAAATTTTCCAAGGTATTGGATAAAACCTAGGAATGTTCTAAGTTCTTTAACATTCTTTGGTGGTTGCATCGCTTCGACTGCTCTGACCTTCTCTGGGTCCGGTTTCAAACCCTCACTGGTCAGGAGATGTCCTACATAGGGGACTTGGTCTTTCCTCACTTGGCACTTCTTGCTATTTAACTTGAGACCAACCTCTCTCGCTCTGTTTAGGACTTGTCTCAATCTTGCATCGTGCTGGTCAGTACTGCTGCCCCAGATCAGTATGTCATCCACAATGGCTCCTGCAATGGGCTCTGCTCCAGGTATGCCCTCCAACATCTCGGTCATGTATCTCTGGAACACCTCAGGGGCCGATTTGATTCCGAAAGGGAGCCTTTTAAATCGATACCTCCCGAAGGGGGTGTTGAACGTGCACAACTTCGAGCTTTCCTCGTCTAATTCTATTTGCCAGAATCCTGATGTTGCATCCAACACAGAGAATACTTTGGCATCTGGCATGTCTGCAACTATCTCTTCAATCGTCTTCATAGGGAAATGTTCTCGTTTAACAGCTAGGTTTAAATCTCTAGGATCTAAACAGATGCGAATCTTATTAGGCTTGACTACAGTAACCATACTGCTAACCCATGCTGTTGGTTCGATTTGCCTCTCTACCACTCCTGCTTTCACCATTCTTTCAAGCTCATCTTTGATTCTGCCCTTCAGTGCAACAGGTACCTTTCTTGGTGGATGTACCAATGGGACGACTGTTGGATCAATTCTGATAGTATGTTTACCTGGTAAACATCCAAGCCCTTGGAAGAGATCTGGATATTCTAGTAGAATATCTGGACGTGCATCAGTAATAACCGACGAGTCTATGACAGAGTTCACCCGCTGGACTAAATTGAGATCCTTGCATGCTTGTGCACTTAAGACGGACAGCACATCACCTTCTGCAATGTAAAACTTCATGGGGTACGTTTTGTCCTTGTGTTCGCATAAGAGTGTTGTGCAACCATGAATAGGTATCTGGTGACCAGAGTGTGACCTTAACTTGGCTGCTGTAGGTTGAATTGTTGTCTCCCCTCCTAGAGTCTTTAACGTCGCTAAAGACATAACATTGCATTTTGCTCCAGTGTCTAACTGAACAATAACTTTCTTGTTGTTGACGGTCAGCTCTTCGCGCCATTCACTGAGGCTAACTGCATTTACTGCGTCTATACAACCCACATAAAACATCTCATCTTCACTTTCGCTGCTGGTTTCCTTTGTCCGAGCTTCATCGCTACTTTCACATTTAGCCACATATTGGACAGTTCTTCTCTTCTCTCTTGACTTGCAGACTTTGGCAAAATGATTTAACTTGGCACAAATCAGACATTTCTTTCCCTTAGCAGGACATTCTGCTTTACTGCTGTGTATGTAGCCACACATTCCACACTCCTGTTCAATTCCAGGTCTGCCAAGTTTCCTCTTGTCTAATTTCTCACTCTGCCTTCGAGCTTGATTCACTTTAACGGCGTGAATCTTGCTGTCTTCTTCCTCCATGGTTTTGAGTTGCGTTTGAGACATTTCCAGTGTGAGTGCAATTTCAACCGCTTTCTCTAACGACAATTCAGATCCTTCTTGTATCAACTTTTCTCGCACTTTCTTGGAGTTGCAACCAATGACAATCCTATCCCTGACCATTTCGTCTGGATCTGCATATCCACAATCTTTCACTAGCAGCCTGAGGTCAATAAGAAACTGTTCGAATGGCTCATTATCACTCTGAACTTTCTTGTGAAACTTGTATCTAGCAAATACCTTATTCGATTTCGGCTTCACATGAGCTTCGAACCTCTCGTAGTAGCTGTTAAGCTTTTTCTCCTCTCCATCTTCAAACGTCCAGGTCTGATATATGTCTCTTCCCTTTTCTCCTACCCAAATCATGAGATAATTACGTTTCTGTTCCTCCGATTTCGACTTTAACGGTCCGCCAAACATAAATTCAAGATAGCGTCTAAACGACTTCCACGCAGTCGGTAAATCCTTGCTGTTCCAGTCCATTTTTGGTGTATTTGCCGATGACATTTCCTCCATTTCTTCTTAAACTTGATACGGAACTCTTTTTTCACGATGGATGGCTACTTTATCGGGCGATTCAACTCGATTTACTCCTGGTACCATGTAATGTACGACCAAACCACGCCATGTTGAGTGCAACAACTGATTTAATTAGTTACCCGTCATGCCTAGTACAGGCATGGCATTAACATACATTACAGTCTTGTTCTAAAATGTTTGATCGAATGTTTTTTCTAAGTAAGTGATTTGTTTTTAGTCTTGTTCTAAAAGCACGTGTTTTCTATTCGATCAAAAGCTCAATTCCTTCTTTATCGTTGACTGATCAAACACTCAATTCTCGTTTCATTGCTATTGACCAAGAGAGAACTGGGTTCATTCAATAAGGCGAACGAAATCAAAACAAACAAATCTTGAACTTTATTACGAACACTGTTTTTCAACTGAACTTAAGATACTTTTTACAATTTAATGCGCAAATCTATTCGATCGTACAGGGTTATTTGACTAAGACTAGATAATATTATTTTAGGGTAGTGGTGGTCAACCTCCAGCGAAAAAGCCTCGAAAAGAATATCGCTGCGATACTTGTAGCAAGACTTTCACTCGCCCAAACCACCTAGAGATCCATCAACGCATCCACACCGGTGGAGTGCTCAAGATGCGACAAGGGTTTTCAAACGAAATCGAATCTGAACAAACATTTGAAAGCCCACGAGAAACGCGTCGCCGAGCGCACCTTCCCCTGCGCAACCTGTGGCGAAACATTTCACAACCTCGCCCCATACAACGCTCATATTCGCACCGCGCATCAACAACCCACCACCAGTCGTAAGCGTACCGCCACGAAAACACCAGATGCTCCTGCTTCTAAAAATGCGAAGAAATCAGATCAGCCGAGTAGGAGTTCAGTCCCACAAGCATCGCGCGAACAACCATCCGCCACATCAAGAGCTGAAGAAACCGCTGCTAGTTCATGTTGGCAAGCCGATCCAGTCCTTATCCCTTCAAACCTCATTCCCAGTAGCGAAGAAAACATCACCGAAACATTCCGTCAACACTGGTCACAGATCCGTACGCGTTTCAGCCGCCAAAACCGGTTACAAGATTGGTACAATTTCCGCTTGTCAACCATCAGTCCAGCTTCCCTCCGTGAACAAGTGAGTCGTATCTTCGCTGATCAAACGAGCGTTTTCAAGGTGAATTTCTCGTTTGGATTTATTCTGCGAAATACAGAAACCGGCGCGTTACAGTACCATCACCCGTCCGCGAACAATAACCTTGTTCTCGAACAACCGTTTCTGATAGCTTATAACGATGATTTAGAGCGCGCTGTTCAAGAAATCAGTACCATCGACTACCTAGAGTGGGTTCGTCAGCAGCGCCCTAACAGCAAATGGGTCGTGGATCTCGTTACCAATGTGACATGGTTTGTCTGGAAACTTCGCGATCACCCTATCGGTCGTGACACATTTCTGCCTGGTTACATAGCTGAAAATCACGGACTGGCAGCCCTCGATCGTAATCATCAAACCGGCAAACCCTACGAAGACAACCTCTGCTTCTTTCGCTGTTTATCACTCCATAACGGCTGTCATACCAAGAATTTAGAGCGAGACACGCAGTATTATTACGAAAAGTACCGAGAAACCGGCCTCTCAAAGAAGAAGTTCCATGGAGTCAAATTAGCCGAACTAGACGAGTTGGAGAAGTTATTTGAAGTCAACATTCAAGTCTACAGCCTTGCCCCGACTCAAACACATGGCGAAGACGATGGTGAGGAAGAAACACCCGAGATAACAGCCACACTTATCCACCGTTCTCACCGCCACTATGACAGCACTCTATACCTCAATCTCCACGAAAATCACTTTTCGTATATCAAAGACCTAGCCCGGTACTCTAAATCCTTCAGTTGTTCAAGATGTGGCAAGTACTGGACGACTGGATTCAGGCTAAATCGTCATGAGAAGACCTGTGATGGGAAAGTGCAGCTCAAGTACCCTGGCGGAGCGTATCGCGTCCCAAAAACCATCTTTGAAGAATTAGAAGACGAAGGCATCATGGTTCCGGAAGAATGGCGCTACTTCCCTTACCGCGCCACCTTCGATTTTGAATGTTACTTTGACAAAAAGAAAGCTGAAGAATTAAAGAACACAGACAAGTTGACCTGGCAATCATCGCATGTGCCTTTAAGTGTCAGTGTATGCAGTAACGTACCCGGTTATGAAGCCCCGAAATGTTTTGTGTCTAACGGTGACTCAAATCAACTGCTTGAAGATTTTGTCAAGTACCTGACTGAGATCAGTACGAGGAGCGCCTCCTTACTCCGCGAACAGTTCGCAGACGTCTTTGAAGCTTTAAAAAGCGCGAGCAATCCTGACCAAACAGAAGAAGACCGCTTAGCGCAAATCCTTGTAGACATTCAAGAAGGTTCTGAAACAGAAGAAGAAATCGAAGAAGAGAGCGAAGATGAGAGTCGAGGGATTGATTTAATGGCGAGTGACGATGAAGGGGACGAGGAAGAAATCGAGTCGGAGAATGAAGAAGATCGCGCGTTTCTCAACGATGAAGTAAATGAAAACGACCCCTCCTTTTACCGAAGATTGAACGTTGAAGTGGACAGAGAAAGAAGACAGCAACTGAGACAGACGCGGGACCAGCTAGAAGAGTTACAAGATATTGTAGGTGGCTCAGAGGACGTCAGTGATCATAAAGTGCTGAAGACCTTAGAAGAAAAACTCAATGCTTACATCGATGAACTACCGGCACTGGGTTTTAACTCGGGCAAATACGATTTAAACGCCGTTAAAGAATTTCTGTTCCCGTACCTTAATGAACACCACCCTATCAAGTTTACAGTCAAGAGAAACAACAACCATATGTCTCAAGACCAAGTTCCTCAAGCTCCTTGACATCACCAACTATTTAGCCCCCGGATTCAGTTATGACCAGTTCCTCAAAGCGTACGAATGCGAGCAGACCAAAGGTTATTTCCCGTACGAGTGGGTGGACGCACTGGATTAGCTCGAAGAAACATCACTATCCCCTCACGCTGCGTTCTATTCGACTCTCAAGAAGCAAAACATCTCAGAAGAAGAGTACCATTACTGCCAACAAGTCTGGAAGGAGAATCAAATGTCCACTTTTAAAGAATTTCTCACCTGGTACAATAATCTGGATGTGGTACCTTTCCTGGAGGCGGTGGAGGAGATGAGCGCGTTTTGGCAGGAGAGAAACATCGATATGTTCAAAGATGGTATCTCTGTCCCTGGTCTCACCCTCAAGTACCTCTTTTCGTTCCTGGAGGACCAAACCTATTTCAATCTCTTCGATCAAACCAACAGTGACCTGTATCACGATCAAAGACAACAACACGGGCGGTCCCTCTATCATCTTCCATCGTTACCACGAAGCCGGCAAAACAAAACTGAGAGAAGCAGAGAGAGGCGAGGTTGCTAAGCTGTGTGAGAAGATCGTGGGTTACGATGCGAATGCGCTGTACCTTTGGGCTCTGATACAAAATATGCCCACCGGCAGCTATACAAGAAGGTTGGCGGAAGATAACTTCAAACCTAAAAGTTCTGTACGTATGGCGATTGAATGGTTAGAGTGGATTGTTCACAAGGAAAGAATTCATATTCGTCACCAACTGAACAATACGGAAAAGCGTTTCGGCGATCGTAAACTACCTGTAGACGGTTTCAACGCTCAGACGCAAACAGTCTTTCAGTTTCAAGGGTGTTTTTGGCACGGACACGATTGCGCTCTGAACCGAGGAAAAGAATTTAACGAAAAACGGAAGAAGCCGATGGCTGAGCTACTGGTAGAAACCAGAGCCAATACAGAGTACATTGAAAACAAAGGGTACAATGTGGTAGAGATGTGGGAATGCGAGTGGCGAGAAATGAAGAAAACCAACCGTGAATTACAACGATTCATCGCCACGGAAGTTCGAAGAACCCTCGACAAAGTCAAGATCATGAGCGTGGAGCAAATTTTGAGCGAGGTGCGAAATGAGCGTTTGTTTGGGTGCGTGGAAGTGGATATTCGTGTTCCTGACCATCTGAAGGAAAAGTTCAGCGAGATGTGTCCCATCTTCAAGAACACGGATATTTCAAGAGAGGATATTGGGGAGTACATGAAAGCGTACGCGGAGGAAAACAATATCATGGCACAGCCCCGGCGCAGTTTAATCGGGAGTATGAAAGGAGATAAGATCCTGCTGGCCACGCCCCTCCTCAAGTGGTACTTGGAACATGGACTTGAAGTTACCAAAGTACA
Organism: Cladopsammia gracilis; assembly: GCA_022457155.1. Lineage (NCBI taxonomy): Eukaryota > Metazoa > Cnidaria > Anthozoa > Scleractinia > Dendrophylliidae > Cladopsammia > Cladopsammia gracilis. Next base: position 280,878 of record JAJGOT010000130.1, on the reverse strand, counting down.
TCAAGTGGTCGAGTACACCCCTGAGCCCTGTTTCAGACCGTTTGGCGACGCAGTGTCGGATGCGAGGAGAGCCGGTGACGCTGACCCCAGGAAAGCCATTATTGCAGATACCATGAAATTGGTAAGTTTTTGTTTCTTACCGGGGATTTGGGGGAAAGGGAACTCTATGTTTATATACATAAAACTTATAGAAATTTTGTCTTTATAGGTGGGTAATTCAGGCTACGGTAAAACCATCACGAATCAGATGAAACACAGGAACGTGGAGTACTGCTCTGATGCCGAGGCTAGTAGGAAAGTCAATACGCCTCTCTTCCGCAAGCTCGACAATATTACCGAAGACACGTACGAAGTTGAGTCTTGCAAAAAATCGATTAAGTTAAACTTAGCCATTCAAGTCGGTTTTTTTGTTTACCAGTATGCCAAGTTGCGTATGCTACAGTTTTATTATGATTTCTTAGACAAATATCTAGACCGCTCAGATTTCCAAATGTGTGAAATGGACACAGACAGTGCCTATATTGCGATTTCTGGGGATAGTGTTGAGTCTTTGGTAAAACCGGAGTTGAAAGCAGAATTTGAGCAAGATAAGTGCAACTGGTTTCCCCGTACCGATACACCAGAACACAAGGCTTATGGTAAGAGAACCCCAGGTCTTTTTAAAGTTGAATGGGAGGGTCAAGGGATTGTGGGGTTGTGTTCAAAAACCTACTACTGTTTTGGGGCGAAAGATAAGTTTAGCTGTAAAGGTGTAAATAAGAAATGTAACGAGATTAACAAAGATAAATATTTACAAGTGTTGCTCACAAAACAGAATAGTTCAGGTGTCAATCGCGGTTTTCGCGTTGTTAACAACACCATGTACACCTACACTCAGGTCAGGGATGCGTTTTCCTATTTATCCCAAACGAAAAGTTTTGGCTGATGGAGTTAGCACGCTTCCCTTAGATATTTAAGTTTTCAAGTTTGTAAAAATTGAGTTTTGTAAATAATTTTCGTTTTCTCAAGTTTGTATATATATTACTGTCAAAAATAGTTTTCTGAAATATTTATATAAGATCGCTTCTAATTGTAAATAGTATTTTTGCGTAGCTTTTCATAGTTGTTTTGTATACAGGAAAATCGTTTGTAAATAAACAAAGTTGGCTGAATTTTAATCATGGCTTGTTTCCTGACTCAACGCGCGCGCGACCTACACGCGAGATTTTAGGAACAAACTCAACGCTAAAATGTGGCGTTTTTGGCGTTTTTGGCTGTTGTTTTGTGTGAAATTAGCGATAAATTTCGTATTTCAAATAGATTTATTCAGTTGAAATCAAACTTTTATAGAGTTAACATGGTACGTAGGAAATGTAAACATTGTCCAATCCCAAATTGCGGGTCAAAATTTTTAGTTCGATTAGCAGATCATTTAACTCGAGTACATGACTTAACTGAACTGGAACGGAGCTATTGGCTGCAATTTGCTAAATTACAAAACACCAACATGTTTCACGTGTATAGGAAAGACACGCCACCCAAGACCGTTTGGGAATAGAATATAAATCAAAGTGTTCGCAGTTTAATCAGTCAATTGCGATCATGGATCCGAGGTGGAAACATCCCTTCCCCGCGCTTGTGGCCGGACCAACGTGTTGCGGAAAAAGTCAATTTGTTAAACGTTTACTTGAATCAGGAGAAGACGTGATCGATGGGGCGCCTGAAAATATTATATGGTGTAACGGGATTTATCAACCAGCGTACGATGAAATGGTACGGAGTATTCCTAACATTACTTTTGTGGAGGGAGTCCCGAGTGACTTGGAATCTATGATAAATCCATCGATTCGAAACCTTGTGGTTATTGATGATCTAATGCAAGAACTTAGTAATGATCACAGAATTACTAGTTTGTTTACCAAGGGTTGCCATCATCGCAATTTGAGTGTCATCTTTATTTTGCAAAACCTCTTTCACCGCGGAAAATAATTAAGAGATATGAGCTTAAACTGTCATTGTCTAGTACTGTTTAAATCTCCACACGATAGCAGTCAAGTGACTCATTTAGCAAAACAGATGTTTCCCGGTCATACAAAATATATGCAAGCCTTCCAAGATGCAACCAAAAGACCTTATGGGTATTTACTATGCGATCTTAAGCCGGAAACACCTGCCGACTTCCGGTTGCGAACTAACATTTTTCCTGGGGACAACCAGTACGTTTACATCCAAAAGGTATAAAAAGGCTGCATCACAGCGATATAAATCAGTTGAGCATGGCCCAGCGACTGAGAAAGAACTACGACTTTCTTAAGCTCCTTACCAAGTGTACTCCAGCTCAGCGTAAAGCGATTTTGAAAGTAGCCGACGACGCTTTAGTAAGAACCATTTGTGAGTGCGTTCTCAACGTGTTGAAAGAAACTGTGCCTTGTCAGTAAACCCGCCAAGAGAAAACTTTTAACCCACAAGAAATCCTTGATTGCTCTAGCTGAAAAAAGTACGCCCCTTGCTAAGAAAAAGAAAAATTTGGTCCAAAACAGAGGAAACTTTTTAAGTGTTTTGTTACCACCCGTTCTTCGTGTATTAAGCTCCATTCTTACCTAAATGAATCATACCAAGCGCATGGTTCTCGTTCCCAAGAACACCCTGGAACGATTGCAACAACGCCAGCAGATATTAACCCCACCTGTGACTCAAACTTTAAAAACCTTGGACAGTGAAATGGGACAGATTTTATCCAGCAAAGAGCTAGATGATGACGAAAAAGCGAGACTGTACAATCAGGTGTTACAGCGCTATCTGACTTATTACGATCAGAGAAAAGGGCAACCACTTCAAGTCAAACTAACAGCCCCTAAGCCCGTGGAAACTCCTAAACCAGAAGAAACTGAGGAGACAGCCACCGAAGTGGAAACTATACCCACGGCGGTAGAAGAAGAAGTCATGAAAAGTGAACCTAAGATGTACAAAGCTGGGGCTAGACAACTTTTGGATAAAATTAAATAAAACCAAGATGTGTTAAAGTGGAATGAAAAAGGAGAGTTGTTGTACGAAAAGAAACCGATACCCGGGTCTCACGTAGTGGATTTAGTCGACGATATAGTACGCCACCGCAAAGGATTTGAGCCTGTTGGATGGTCAGTGTTTGCGAGAGGTCTGGCGCGAATGAACGTCCCCGAAAACTTAGTGCGCAATCCCCAGAGGCAGAGTACCATCCGGGAGTTTAAAGCAAGAGTGAGAGATGAGACACCGAATAGTCCCTCTCGTTGGCTTCCTTCCTCACCTCCTTCCTCCTCACCCGCGAAAAAGCAAAAGCGAAGGATCGCAAGTCCACGCCCTCAAGCCGTGCGCTGGTTACGATTATGAAAAGAGACATTTTTTCATTGTAATCACTTCTTTATTTTAATCACTCAATAAAATACATTGAAAGGAAATTACATGGTGTGTTTACTGAACTTTGTGTTGTTCTTTTGATCCTTGTTTGGTTACATGGGTATGATACTTTTTTAGACTAAAAGGGAAGTGTTTTTCGATAAAGCGTTTTACAAGAAAATCATTTCGGTGTTTATTGTTAGAAAACCTATGTACAATGGTGTTCATACTAACATGGCGACAGCGAAATAAGGCATAGCACAAGCTATAATGCCCGCACACTTTTGAGTTTATGCTTTGTAATGTCGACTATTGGATAGAATTACTTTTCAAGAAATCAGTAAATGTTCCAGTATAATTGCTTGGCGGTAATCCGTAAGAATCGAAAAATTCTCCCTCGCAATCCTTCGTGAAATAAAACGCAACCCAATGTGATCCGGGCTTGTCACTTGTATCCACATTTGCAATGAACAGGGCTGGGTAGGATGAAACACTGTTTGGTAGTTTATCTGAAGGATACACTCCTTGAAACACGCCTCGGGTATATTTATCCTTTCTCAAAATAAGCGTCAGTTGAACGGTATCCATTCTAGTTTGTAAAGTCGTACAAAACGTTCCGATTAGTGTCAATCTCAATCACGTTTCGAAACTCGGCGTAGAGGATGAGGTTCATTGTGTTGGCAACCCAATGTGATCCGGGCTTGTCACTTGTATCCACATTTGCAATGAACAGGGCTGGGTAGGATGAAACACTGTTTGGTAGTTTATCTGAAGGATACACTCCTTGAAACACGCCTCGGGTATATTTATCCTTTCTCAAAATAAGCGTCAGTTGAACGGTATCTATTCTAGTTTGTAAAGTCGTACAAAACGTTCCGATTAGTGTCAATCTCAATCACGTTTTGAAACTCGGCGTAGAGGATGAGGTTCACTGTGTTGGCGAGTGGCTGACTAAAATGAAGCTCGACTCGAAGGTTGCCTTGTTTTATAAGCTCAAAATGTTCACCCGGGCAGTGATCTGGGGACAAGTCAAAACAGAAAGCGGTGTAACCAGAACCATAATCGCTTCTATTTATCTGGTTGCCTGTATCCTGGGCTAGCTTTCCACTTCCGGAAAAAAGGCTTTGATATCCAGCTATAAAACTCTGACCACCAGCCTGGTCAAATTTGAGAAACAAGGGTTTTCGAGGAATTTGTTCCCATCCACATACACGCCTACTTGACTTGTGGTGTTTGAAGTTAAAGGGATTGGAGGTGTAAGTACCGTTAAATGCTTCTGTATCCACCAATACTAGTACTAAGCGCTTCGGAATGTGACCCAGGAAAAGATTATCTGGGGTGAAATTACTGAATGCTTGTGGTATAGAAAGGACTTTGCAGTCGACTCGGCGAATCGGATATTTGGCAGTCGTTTGCTTTAGCGCAGCGGCATGTCCCAAACTAATGGAAGAGGCTACTTTAACTTTGCGAATGTACAGGATTGCTTCTGTGATAATCGATCTATTTCCAGTTTAAATATTTTTAAAATTAGACTTAAAACTTTTTTATTTAATAAGGCATTTAATTAGTTGCTATAGTTGTTAATAATTAACTTTTAATCAGCATTATTTATAAGTTATTCTATGTATGTATGGAATTTTAGAATTGTATTTTTGAGTCCATTTTAATTTGCATTATTGATATATTATTTTAATTATTTTATGGAATTTTAGACTTGTAATTTTGGATTTTTATTTCATTACTAAATTAATATCTTATTGTAAGGCGCAGTTGAATATTTTTATAGAAACTGCGCGGTAGAAATTTTAATTTATTATTATTATTAACCACCTTGAAGTTCGCACCTCCAGCTGATGACAGCAAGCAGAACGAATTCTTGGCTCTGTTGAGTTTGATTCTCAGATTGACTCCGTTCAGTATTAACCGGTCTTGAAAGAAAATATCGCTGTGTATCGGTCCCATCATGTCCACCGTGTTACTCTGTTTTGTGAATTCATAGCGAGCATTTAAACCCATGTTTGCATCGGCATCTTCAGCCACTGGATTAACTGCATCCATCTTTCCAGGGGTATCTTTATAAAACAAAGCCATGGACAGTTGACTTGTTTTGGCCTCTTCCCCGTAGTTCAGCAACGTTTCAATCATGGCGCGATAAGGGTAGGTATTGGTTGATGGGGAAATAAGTCGCTCGTTTAAAGACACATCCACTTGTGAAAACAAGGAATGGAGGAAAAGGTTCACGGGCCCTACTTCTGTGTTTGGGTCTAAAGCGGTACCGTTTGCTTTAGTGATCTTGGCTTTAACAAACAACTGGGTTCGTGCTAAATCTAGATATTCTTCCCCAGTTCCCGAGACATTAAATTCGATCGGACCACTGTCAGTAATGTTACAAAGGGGATGATATTCAATCCATTGTCCCTTGGTGATAGATGTTTGTCTAGCCGGAATCGTAAAAAGATCGAGTTCCGATTTCGTACACTTTTGAGATTCGTGATGAACAAAAGCCATGCTTACTTCAAAAATGGATATTTATCTTCGGACTTCTTCCGCTGCGGAGATGTTTCCCGTTTCTTGCCTGCTGGCGAACTGTTTTTTCTCGGCTGTGCTTTCCTTTTTGTAGCTTTTTGACCATCACCTGACTGCGCTTGCGAGGGATTCTGGGAAGCGAGTTCACTGATAGCTTGTTTAGCTCGTTTGCCAACAACCCGTTTTTAATTGTTTTCCATCCATTACATCTTGAGCAATATTGACACCGGTTTGTAACGCTTTTTTACCAACTATTTTAGCACCCTGTTTGAGGTGAGGCACCGCCCAGCGAAAAAGACCTCTAAATATGGAACATAAGCCATATCCTCGCTGAAATCGAGCTCCATGAAAGGCTGGTAAATTTCCACCTCTTTTTTTGGCTTGATCTAAATAATACTGTTCGTACAATTTGTGATTTAGTGTGTGAATTTTCTTCATGTCACTCTTTAAAAGTACGGAGGTTGACTCTGACGAAAATGAAGTGTTAGCAACACTCTCCCAAACTCAGATGGTACAGACTCTCCGGTTTCCCGCTTTATATTGACTTCGATCGTCTCGAACTGCTTTCTGCTGACAGGTACGTATTGCGGGCGCACGAATGATCTGCTGATTCGTTCCCCATCTGTCCCTTCCACGGGAATAATTCGAAGCAAGGGAACTAGTGTGTCTCCGACATATTGCGGTTGAATAATATCGCAATAAATGCAAAGATCGTGAAAACCGTGTTCCAAATCCACTTCTCTAGGACCCTTGGTTGTCTTTGAAATCACTTGTTCCGGTGAAAATCCCAGCATATATCCGAAGTTGTCAAAATTCACTTCGGAGTTATTTTGCACATGAACGGTCACCTTTCTACTGATAGTATCATAGGAAAATGACACATCATTGTTGTAACGGTGTTCGTTATCGATCGACTCTTTCATTTTTGCACGGATATCTTGAATGGTAGGATAATGGCCTGGCGAAATTATCAGGGTATCCCACATACCGTGGAGTTTTTCATTCCGAACGAAAAATCTAAAGTCTTGAACATTATTCCAGCTATGTGGATAGTGGATTTCGGTTAAAGCCACTTCCCATTCGCCTGTCAGATTAATGGTCTGTGGTAATCCAACTCGATACTCTGTTAATGTGTTATTTGAAAATTTGTCGAGACTACTATTGCTTGGGAGATGTAGATAAAACTGTGTTACCTCCATGATGACTAGAAGTCAAATGATATTGATACATAGGGAGGGCTTATTTTATAATTTATCACGCTACAACTATTTCATATAAAATCATACCTTTATTCACACAATGCCTTTTACAATTTTGAAATATTACTTTCCGGTACCCAACTAATTAATTTATCTGGGTAACTTTTCCATTTTACAAAATATTCAACTAAGCCTTTACGCTTTCTCTTGCGTAAGATCTTTTCCACACGATAAACATCGTCATTCTTGATAATTTTCTGGAGTTCAGATTCGTAAAATGTTCCATCTAAGATCTCCCCTGCATCGTCTTTTAGTTCATAGACTGGTACTTGACGCGACATCCGTTTGTACACAGTATAAATTTCTTCGGTAAAGTTGGGAAGGTAAGACTTTTCAAAGAGTCGCTTTGCTTTGCTGATCCTTACACGATCCCCCACTGCAAATTTGAAACGAGCAAGCTTGTGTACATCATCTCTATACAACGTTTCCCATACTTTGGTTTCGTTGGCCTTTGTAACCTGGCTTGGTTTCATTTTAATACTGCGATGGTAGGTATGATTGTAAGATGATACTAACTGAGGTAGCACATCGATATACGTAAGTGTGTTTTTAGCAGTAAAAAATTTGTACATTTTCCCCTTAAAAGAACGGTTGAATCTTTCAACCACCGACGCCTTTAATCCCGAGTTAGTTGTGAAAAAATCAATGTTGTTGTTGTCACGAAGAAACTTCTGGAACACACGATTAAGAAACTCTGTGCCTTGATCCGTTTGAAGTTTAAGCGGTTTGCGACCAGAAGATAGAATCGTTCGAAAGGCCTTGACTAGCTCTTGACCCTGTTTTGTCTTCAAAGGCAGGACCCAAGCATACTTGCTAAAGACTTCTAGACAAGTGAGGAGGTATTTGTAACCCTTGTTATATCGACTTAGACTTTGAACATCCACCAAATCGGCTTGGAATTGAGCGTTTATGCCGGGAACTATGACTCTACTTCTCTTGTAATGTCTACGCGCGGGCTTATGAAGCGTATAAACGTCTTGCTGACTCAACCAATCTTCAACTTGTTTACGAGAAATCTTGCTCTTTCCTTTCTCTTTGACCGCCCTGTACACTGCATCCAAACCACCGAAACTTGCGGGATGACACGGATCGAGGTAAATGCTGGCGAGAGTTTTCTCCATCGCAAAACTCGGAGTTTTGTACAATGACTTTGCCACCACAACAAGCAAATACACAACGAATGCGATTAAAAATCGTCTCTAGTGCAAGGGAGGGTGAAGGTGGACAGCAACCCATCACTAGTGACTTCTCTGACGATCAGAACTCAAATGACTATTCTTTCCACAGTTCTCACTTATATGTCTATTCTCCTATCTGGGTGAGAGTGGGAACGAGAAAATCGAATAATCGTTCCCAGTCCTCCTCGGTCAATCCTACTTGTTCGGCAAAATTTAAAAATACCAATAATCTTCCCCAATTAACTTGCGTGAATACTTCAGAATGGAGTTGTTTTAACTTGCTCAGTTTCGACCCCGGTAGATCGCAAAATCCCTCCTTCAATAACAAAATTTCGGGTGTAGTAAAACTTATACTTTGTGCTACAAGGCGGTATAGGTAAAAACGAAATCGAAGCGAGGAAGGTCTTATACCCATGTTAACTGAGAAAGAGACAAACACACACTGACTCAAATAAACATGCTCTATTACTTTTATATACACAAGTTGTTTTGAATAGCATTAATTAAAACGTCAAGGTCCATTGGTTGTTCTTCTTTTCTAACAACAGTCTCAGGGCATTGAACCTCAACTTGGCTGTCAATTTCCATAGCACTGGGATCTTTGCACTTCAGTCCACAAGGCCCGTAGTAAATAGCATACAGGATACGACTTTAAGATCTTCTCCGCAATCTTCGAGTTCCAAGGAGGTAAGGTACATACTTGTCCAAGGCAGCTTTGGTAATTCGGTCACGTACGCTTCCCACGACTTGGCTAACTTGAAACCAAGAGCGCTGCACACACTTTCGGCGGTTTTCAATGACGATGTTGAGATCGATCTTCTCTACCACATCATCGTGGTAATACATCCACGCATCTTCGCTATCCATCATGAGACATGAGTGCTGTCTTTGACTTGGATGGTCAATAGCGCAACCATTGCAGCGCTTCAATTTTGCTTCTTGGATGAGAGAATCAAGCATTGCGGCGTACGTAAGCTGGAACACATGGCTGATAAGGCTAGCAATCTTTTGTCTTTGGACTTTTTCAACTTCATCGACTGTCAAAAAAGGTTTAGAGCTCGATTCGACTTGAATATTTGGAAACACCTTGTAATGACGATTACGACTGAGAGTGATAAAATATCCTTAAACGAGAGTTTGGTGAGAATGACGCTTTCAATAAATCTGCGCTTCTTATTCAAACAGACAATACAAATCTTAAGATCCAATCAGGGTGTGAATAGAGCGGGCAAGTTTGGGCAAACCTATTGTTTCTATTGTTTCCGAATAACACAAAAGGTATAGGTATAGGTATTGGCAGTTTATTACATATGCAGGAAATCCAAATTAGTATGCAGGAAGGCATATTATGACGTCATTGACTAGGCACCTAATCCACCTAATGCATGGCACCTAATCCAAATTAGTATGCGGGAAATCCAAATTAGTATGCGGGAAATCAAATCCGTAAAAAAGGAGTAAAACAGCCTTCTCTTACTACTCATTGGGTTATTCTAGAAAGAATCCACTCCCCCCCCCCCCCACCGACGGATGGCAAGATTGTTTGGCCCCGCCAGGATTTCCTGGCCCGCTAGACCCCCCTCCCTCCTGGATTTCCAAGCTCTGAGACCCCTTCTCCTGTCTGGTTTCCAATAAATTTTTGGAAGACCTAAATTTACAGGTAATGAAAAAAAAAAACATGTAATCGAATTCAGGAGATTCTGCTTTTATAATGTCAAAACTGTGGTGAGCTATAAGGGATCGTTCATTTTTTATGAGGTAGGGCGGACTGTTGGGATTTGAAGGAGTATTACTTGGAAATTGAAAGACCGCGCCCATAGCTTTCCAGTTTTTTCACGACCACCCCCCCCCCCCCCCTCATAAGGGTAACTTTTTTTTGGATGACCCCCCCAAAAAAAACACAGCTGGTGTTTTTTAAAAACAGGTAGGTTTATAGCGTTATCTTGCCTATCATTTTTAACTGTTACTTTTTTAACTGCCAATGAACATGATTACAATTAAATATTTTTTGAAATGTGCATGTTATGAGATGAATATTTCCAAATGCATAGAAAGCTGCTTTTTACAAATTAAAAAATGAAAAGTCAATTTCGGATCTCCTAGTAATGGCTCGTCCTGAGCATGTTGTGGCTGGCCTCTCGTCAGCTTTTTCCCCGTCTGCAGCGATGGTTACAAAGTAGTGACAAGCCTGCACGACTCCCGCTGTTCGTCAATGTGATATTCTTGCCTTCAGAGTTTTGCTCTACCCCTTTTATAGGAGATAACGGGAGGCTCTTTATATATCTCCCTCAGCAACGGTTGGTTCTGTATTTAATGCCATTTATCCATAAGGATTTTCTTTAAATTGGAAACCGCTGGGTGATATTGTCTGACAAAAGGTAGAATTTTCTTGTACCCTTTTTGCTTCTGTTGAAGAGCCGACTTTCTCTCTTCGAATTTCATTTCTGAGAGCACTTTATGTACCAGAGTATCTGGATACCCTCTCAAATGTAGGCGTGAATTGAATTTTCTTATATTTTCTTCAAACGTTATTTTTGAAGAGTTAGTTCCGAGGTAGCCTAAGTGCCTCACCTTTTATGAAGCCTTTACTGACCCCTGGTGGGTGACAGGAAGAGAAATGTATGTACTGAAATGTTTCTGTCGGCTCAGTTGTAATGGGTGCGTACGTCGAGGATAGACGTTTCTTTAAATCAATGACCTTTGTAGACGCATGTATCCAAGAAAATACTTTCTTTCTCTGAGATTTCAGCCGTAAATTTAATGATTTGGTGATATCTGTTAGCTGTTTAATTAACCCATTTATTTCCTCTATGCTGGGGTCAATTTAATAAAACGTTTACACTTGTAATTTACAAGTGTAGCCATTGCTTTCAACCTCTGAAGCAATGACTACGTTCGTAAATTACACTTGTAAATTGACCCCTGGTGTTCCACAAAGAGAACACGTCATCGATATATCTTTTGCCCTATCGATATCGAGAGCAAAGAGGAAGCGACGTGTGACCATCTTCAGCTGGTGGGCAGATGGGTGGTTGAGTTGGATATGCAACGCGGTTAACAAGCCGTCTAGTACCTGGCATGGAACCACTATACACTCGCGGGTAGGAGAGAGGGTCTCATCACGTTTAACAACTAACAGACCATCCTTGGCAATGGTGACTACATTGAGATACTGTTTGACGTCTTTGACGTTTGTGGTTTTCTTGGATGGAAGGGTCCCTTGTCTGAGGTGGGCGCAGGTGCGACGCAGGACAGCGCACTGTGACTGGATGGAGAGCCATGCAGCCCTGCTCGTGAATGGTTAGGCGAGTTGCACCGAACAGGATATCTTCAGTAGTGGTGCGTCGAATTACTGATGACTCAGCGCTGTTGACAAAAGAAAAGACCTGACATGCCATGTCATCACAAGGTAAGGCGTTGCGGCTGGCGAAATCTGATGGAAGTATGGCGGTGCCAGCGACGTGCTGCACGGAAGCTTGGTAACGACTGACTATGGAGAGGAATGTTGATACCTGTGGGCTTGCTAAGAATTCTCCTCTGCACAGCTTCCCGTATGCCTGGACACACGGCTTACTGTCTGTAAGGATGCAGGCCTTTTTGGACGACTGCAAGATGTAGGGACTGAAGTGCTTCGTTGACGTGGCGAAGGCTAAAGCTTCGACTTCGCATGGGAGCCATGAGATTTGGTGGCTTCAAAACTTGGCACTGAAAAATCCTGCAAGGTATAATTTTCCAGCGCGGGTGATGTACAAGGTTGCGGCTATCCCTGGCTTTCTCACCGCACCGTCAGTGACGATCCAAAGTTGGTCATCGGGCTTGGGCAGGTGGATGGAACGACTTGTAGAGAGTGCCTTCTTCGCAGAGCTGAAGGCATTGTGGAGTCCGTCAGTCCATGCGATGGTTTCGGTGGAGGGGCGTCCGGCGATAGCGTCATCGAGTGGAGCTAGTAGTGACGAACAGCCCGGAATCACGCGAGCCAGGACTTTGTTTGCACCGATGAATGACTTCATGCCACCGACTTTCTCAGGAAGAACACGCCACGAGTGTGGATATGCGATGAGGATTCGCACTGAGGGTACCCTGTGACCAGGTCCAGCCTAGGATAGTGGTCGTCTTGGGAAATTTTTTTGTTATGGAGGGGGGTCTTGAAATTTTAAACAGACGCTGTCTTAAATAAAAAAGCGAAAACATAACTACAGTGTACCAATAAGAGCGGGGCACCCCAGATTTCATGGCTGGGAGCCTTTGGGCTCTCTATGATTCTTCTAAGAGCACAACCTTGCACAGTATTTTGGTGCAGTCATGGAGCATGATTTATAATTTTAATTTCTTTATTTGGTACTGCCATAATTGTACACCCACCATTAAACATATTACTGGATTGTAACAGTATTAAACTGGAGGGTCTAAATAATTGACGTTAAAAGTATTAATTCTAGACAAAGGAATTTTCTTTTTCTGCTACATGGACATTAAGTTGAAGAACTGTTAGTAGTATCTTGTAGTTATCAGTTCGTCCCTTGTCATCCTTGTAAGTGAGTCAACCCACCCACCACTCCCGGTTTCTGGGTTGCTCAGTAGCAGTGGTTTTGTATCTTGCAATAAATCTTTATATAGCCCAGCTGAGTCTTGGTTGTGTAGCAATTAACAACTATTAAAGTCTTAACTCTAGTTCTTCAAATGCACAGTGGACCAAGTGGTTGAATTGCTTCAATAAAGAAAACCACACAAGAGTCAAAATGCCATAAGTTGTAATAACTATTTATTAATAAATTTAGTGAAAATTATTCCAAACTTTTTTTCATTTCCTGTTACAACATGTTATGGTTTTATTGCTTTTATGTCTGGTTTATACAGGTTTATGTCTCCTCCATATTTCCATTACATCCTCATTCCCATCGTACCCCAAGCCCATCATTTTCCAAATTTACACCTAATGCTTAAAACTAAATGATATTAGAAGCACGGTTTTTAATATCAAGACAGCACTACAGTCATCCCCAAATTTTCACCTACTTTAGATCTGAAAACCAACACGCTAGCCACTACATCATCGCGTCCCCACAAAAATATGGTATGGATACATACAATACAACTTTTATTTTATAGAAATCAGACTAATAGGTGGAGGGGTATTGAAATTCTTCACCAACAGAACAGGGGGGCCTGAAAAAAATCCAGATTCACTAAGGGGGGACATGAAAAAAAAGAGGAAAATTTGTTAATTTCTCACCCATCCCCCCTCCCATAAATAATAAACGGTCCCTAAGAAAGAAGGGTTTAGGTACTCAACAGAGACACCGATGTCTTCGGGTCGTTTGAAGACACTGAGATGTTCCAGCTCGTCGAATTTTTGCTGAAGCTCTACGAGTCTGTCTCTTGGGTATTGTGGTAGCCGCCCTTTCCGTTGGGGGGGGGGGGGGGGGGCTCAACAGGGCCCATATTGACCTTGGCCTGAAATGGATCGGACGCGCTGTTGTACCCTTCAATTTGGGATTGAAAACGCTGTCGAACTGTTCGTGTACCTCGCGGAACTTGGCGACGGTCTCTGGTAGGAAGAGACTTGCAGGATCGAGGCTCACACCACATGAATGGGTGGAAGGCGTGGGCGAGGTGTGTGACTTCAGGGGTCGAGGAGGTGTCGTTGGTGTCTGCTTACTGTCCCCTGGGGCAAAAACGGGGCTGACTTGGCAGAAGTGTTCGTTTCGCTTTAGTGCCTGTGGCTAATCGGTGAGGTTAGGGATCAGGATTCTGCCGGCAACACTAGATACGACACAAAGGGGAGGCCAAATGCCTATAAATATTGGCAGATTCAGCATTTGGGGCGTCCATTCCCGACTCGAGGGCGTTTTCGGAGTCGGTGGGGATATCATCAGGGAGACCTAACTCGAGGAATTCTCCGGGCCAAACAGTGGTGGATGTTGGGGGACTTCTTAGAACTACTGTTCGACGAACAGCCTTGTCACTTGAATCTTTAATAGTAGAAAGTGGTAAGTAGACTCTCCGATAATGACTTGACGACGAGCAGGCCTAACGGCGATATCATGAACGGGGTGCCAGCGAGGATTTCAATATCGAGATTTTCGACGATTAACCCTTTGAAGTGGAGCTGATTACCGTCCCGCATGAATGTAACTTCAGTTTCACCTGTGATCTCGAGAGGTGAGTGCCCATCGGCTTGGTGCACGGATTGAGAACTAGCCTCGATGGCGGCGTCAAGTCTCTTGACGGTGGACAGCCGAATCATATTGCAAGTAGCACCGCTATCGACGGTAATATGGACCGTGCGATGGCTATGAAAGGCATCGAAGTACGGGGACTGACGTACCTGTACCAAGCGTGTTGCCTGCATTGGCTGGTCCGGCTCAGCGAAGGGGATGTCATCAGTAGGGCCTTCATCATCGCCATCTGTATCGGCCTCGAATATCGCGGCTATCTGTCGAGCTCTTGCGATGTACTTCCGGTCCTTGTCTGGCAGGAACTTGCACTCACTCCAGAAGTGTTGACTGGGGCGGCCTGCCTGTTTACACAAGGGGCAGGACTTTCGCGTGAGATGGAACCTCCGGTTTGCCTCGCAGGGGTTTTAAATCTGTACCAGTTTGTGCTGCTGCCAAATTGTGATGTCTCTGCGCGCATTATCTTTGCATCATCGCTGGATGTGATTTCGTCAAGGAGGGAGGTCATAGCTTGACTGATTTCGGGCTTGATGGATCCAAGCGTGCGTGAGCAGAGCTCAGTCCCATAACGCTGCTTTACAAGCTTAGGGAGGGTAGGGTTGATGAGGCGGAGCCAGGTGAGGTCAATAAAGTTCTCGAGGGTTGGAGAGAGTTCTTCATCCTCAGTTATGGGCTCGTTGTGATGGGTTAAATTACCGTTGCCTTTTAGTAAACTATCTTCTACAAATGCCATCAGTCTTTGGTACAAGTCCTCAGGCCGCTCGTTGTCTTGTAACCTGATGTCATTAAGGTCAACAAAATGGGCCCCAGTGGCCTGAAATCCAAAATGTAAGCGGATGGCATTCCATATAAACTCAATTGACGTGCTAGATTTGACAATGGTGTTCCGAGAAATGATTGGGCAGAAGTTGGAGATCTGGCCCAACATCAACTCCAGCATGTTTGTTTTCTGTTCGGCAGTACGCCGTTTGGCTTCGGGAACATCCTCTCCGTCGGTGGTGAAGCCTCTTAATGGCTGTGTTTTTGTTTTCTGTGCCCAAGATGCTCCTTCTACGAGGAATGGGGTGAAATTTGAGTCGAGGGAGATCGTATATATGAGGTTTTGCTTCCAGTTTTCAAACGAGTTGATGGTTTCGGTCTTCGTAAGGCATCACTGTTTCGGTGCTCGAGTCGCCATTTTGTTCGCTAACCTTGCTGTCTGAGGCCTTTTGCTCAGCTTGGGTTCGATTGTGCTGCCACCACGCCAATAGATAACGGACTATGATCCAACACAAGGTCAGGATTTAATACTCGTGTAAAAGAAAACAAGATGGCTCACCTACCGGGGCTTGCCACAGGGTCACCAGCTATACAATTGTGTGACCGCTGACCTAGATTATACAACCATAATGGCGCAGCTCAGAACTTGAACAAATTGGACAATGTTTACAAGTTGCAATCCATTTCCATCCGATCCATCTGCAACCAAAAACACTAATTTATAGTTTCAGTGCATTAATATACATGTAACAATAAACAAATCTAATATTATTGTATAGCATCAAATTTTTGTGGTACTTTTATCTTTTCCTTTTTTAATACCAACAAACCGACTCAGATATACGCAAAAAAATCACATTTCACGAGTTAAAGTCAGTTACTGTTAAAGCACTGTTATTTAAACTGAGTTCTTCTACACTAACGTTGGCAACATGTTTTCTTGTTAGTTTGGAACTGTTTTACCATTTAATAGATGTTTATATTTTATGAATAAAGCAAGAGATTTTCTCTTCAATTTGTTAAAATTCCGTACCAATTTTTACCTCCAAAATTTTGCCCGACCCCCCCCGTTATCTTTATTTTTTGGGACAGCCCCCCCCCCCTTTAAAGCCATTTTTCGCATGACCCTCCCCCCCCCCCCCCCAAATCCTACCAGCCCCCTCTACCCCATAAAAAATGAACGGTCCCTAAATTGGTGAAATATTTTAAAAATAAATATTGCGTGACGCATCATGAAAAAGAAACCCCGTGATTTCAAAACCAAATCTAAATGAAATTTTTCTATAAGCTAGTTCCTTAAATAACTGCTTTGATTTTGCTGTGTATTAGTTTTTTCCAGGCGTCACAGTTTCTTGAAAGTGTTGTCGCAAATACACTTCGTTTCATGCAAATTTCGAATCCAAAATATTTGTTCTAAAGGTCAAAACTTTTTAATGAAACACATAATTTTATTCCCTTGAATAAAAGAGTTAAATGCTTATCAGAATTCAGTGATTTTCTGCTTCCGGAAGGAAGGTTTGGTGATTTATTTATCCTAATTGCAGCCCGAAGCACTAGCATCTGCGAATTATATCATAAATATCACAAAATAATATTTAAATTCAGCAACCTGCTTTATTATTGCTGCCGGCAGGCAGTATACTAATCGTGTAGAATCGAGAATGTAGAATTCTGTCCTTCTGTCCTTCTGTCTGTCTCGGTTTTCCGATAGTAACAATGAAATATTGTTTGAGAACCAATCAAAAGCGGTAGAAGATCTACTACGAAACCGTCGGCAGTCTCGGGAGAGCCTCGGTATCCAATCAAAACAAAGTAATGACAAGCCGTCTCGAGCATGCATAGATGCACGACTAAGCTGTTTCTGTTTCGACGCCATATTGGACTGGTTTTCAAGCTGTTTTGCTATCGATTCGACTTGGTAATGTCTAAAAGTACGCTGGAAATCAACTGAACATGGACAAAGGTTCTTCTCAGGGCCAACGTAGTTGCTGGATTTCTGTTGAACAAGACGCTGTGGGAGCGTATACATGTACTTGGGCATCGTTGTATTAGGCATATGGGAAAATAAGCTTACATGTCTTGGGAATCTGCATGCACGTTAGTTCACGATTTGATATTAGGGAGTATTGGAATAGTGTGAGCACGCTAACAAAGAAGCGCGTTAACGTTCAAAAACAAGAAGACACAAGCGTGCGAGATCGCACGCAAATTATTAAAATAGCGTGTCCACTGTACTGTGTCAGAATCTTTCAGTTTATTTTGTCTGGTCCGGAACCGGGGTCAAAACAACTTTTCAAATTGAGAGTTTTGCTGGAAGTATTCCTGCCATTAGGGACCGATCGTTTATTACGCCCTGGGGGGAGGGGGCGGTGGTTTTCTAAAAAATCAGGTGTATGAAAATTGTACCCCCACAAACTTTCATGGAGACACGGTGGTCTAGTGGTTAGCGCGTCGGACTTTGAACCTGAAGGTCGGTGGTTCGAAGCCTGGTCTCTGTCGTCGTGTTGTTTCCTTAGACAAGAAACTTTACTCCACACTGTCTCTCTCCACCCAGGTGTATAAATGGGTACCGGCGACAAAATGCTGGGGGTAACCCTGCGATGGACTAGCATCCCATCCAGGGGGAGTAGCAATATTCCTAGTCGCTTCATGCTACATAAACCGGGTTAAGCTCCGGCCGTTTGGGCCATCTGGCTCGTGTGCGACTTTACTTTACTTACAATAAACTTTCAAACAAAAGTTATACCCCCCCCCCCCCACTGCGCATTGCAATTACAATTTGAAAAGTTCCCCCCCCCCCCCTTACAATTCGTCAAATGAACTTGCTTTTACTTCTTTTCTTATGCTTCCATTCAAATTCCAGACCTTTGAACAGTTGGTACGAATTTGTAGAGTCGCCACTGACTGTTTAATATTGTCCTGTTCAGCAGACAAACTCGTTCCCAGGGTCTCTCTTCTTCACGCCGTCGCACCAGGTTCACGAGGAAGCTTTAGCAAACACGACGGCAGTGGCAGCGAGAGTGGCACAATACAATAGGTTTATGAACGAAAACAATGCCTCTGCACGTGCATTTTACATTTGATACATTTCTTTGCCGTTCCCTGCAGAACAACAACGTCAAATAATCAAATTATAGGTTTCGCGTAGAACGTGAACACATGACGGTTTCCTTGCTCTATTTGAACTTGGGGTCCGTCCCTACGAACTTAGCTCCTGGACAATTCAGTCACATCAGCAAATTAAACAATTTGGAACAACTTCAAAGTAGTTTCAGTAATGCCCCACATTAAGAACTACCGTAAACTTCATTGTTCTGCGGCATTGGCTCTTTCCCACATAGAATATCTTTGGTTTCAAGAATAGAGGAGGGGCTGATGGTTCATAATTATATTTCAGTATAAAAATAAAGCAAATCCATTTGCGTCAAATAAATTTTTGGAAATGTTCATACTTTGATTTAACCAATCAAAATAACAGAAGAAATAGGTAATAATTTTGCTTCTTTGGTGAAGTTCCCCAAATACAATATCTTTTAAAAATTGCATGTTGTGCGATTGGGTCTCAAATTACTTGATACCTTAAAAAAATAGACAAAATGCATCTTGAACCTTAACTTTTTAGCGGTTTTTGAGTCTAGGCCAATCAGATCACTAGTTATAACAATGAAAAAAGTTGACATTCCATCGTGCATTGCCGTTCAGCACTTTCCTTCTTATGCGGATCATTACTTACATGAGCGCAAATTATTTCATTCAATGACGTTTTCTTTCGCGTTGCCGTCTCACGGCAACAGCAGTGAGAGCAACACAAAATAATAGATTTAATGAGCAAAAACAACGCCTCTGCACGTGCGTTTTTCATTTGATAATTTATTTGCCGTTCCCTGCAAAACAACAAAGTCAAATGACCAATAATTATAGGGTTTTTAGAGAACGTGTGAACACGACGGTTTATTTTCCTTGCTCTATTTGAACTTGAAAGCCGTCCCTACCAATTCAGCTCTTGAACAATTCCTGTAACATTAGGCAAATTAAACTATTTGGAACAATTTCAAAGTAGTTAAAAATGAGCGCAAAAGTTCTTTTTATCAATGACGTTTTCTTTGGCGTTGTCTTCATGGTTACTAAAGCTCCCTGATCGCACCAGTATTCATTTCAATTACATTTTATATAATATATTATATATTTTTAACATTTGTTTTTTTCTAGATTGCCATTATTTCAATGACTATTATATACATGTAGTTGCTACCTTTTGTATGTCTTAAAATTTTACCCCCCTCACTTCTCACGCAAGGTAAAAGAAATACCCCCCCGAAAAGGAGCTTGTTTAAAAAAATTACCCCCCCCCCCCTCAAAAAACACCCCCCCCCCAGGACGTAATAAACGATCGGTCCCTTATTATAATAAATTTTGAATGAAACTTATACATTTAATCAAAGTTAACGACAGAAGTTACAATTTAGGAGGAGAGAAACAAATTTAGCCCTTTCTATATTTTTTTCAGTTGAGGTAAAAATGCTGCAATTTGCATAATGTGAAAAGTAATTTGAAACCTTCCCGGTAACGCAACGCATCTTGCAAAAAAGTATATCCAATTTTTTATATTCCTCGGTATTCGAAACATAGAAAAGAAACTTTAATGAAAAAAGTGATCGCTTTAAGGTTATTTTCCCCCGAGAAACATTAACTAGCGCAAGCGAAACTCGCATGAAACGTTCATTGTTTACATCGTCATCGGCGGTGAATTTTTGCACCCGAGGCTGTTTTGTTCCTCCAACTTCACGACTATAAAAATTCATGAAAGGCAAACAACCGAAAGAAGTGAAATAAATTGGGATTCCTATCACGCTTATATTTCTTCCTTCGCTGTCCAGTGTTCACTTTTTATTAAACAAACGCTATGTATTCGTCTATAAAATCTGACGCGGATGATTCGAGAAACGGGAAAATAACCGGCACGAAATCAAGACAAATAGATTATTTACATGTGGGAAAAATCTAAGACCTTTCGGAATGCACAGAACTAAAGGAGTTTTGCGCAATTCCACGGCGATGGCGTAAATTTGATTTATGTCAATCCGATATCCAGCTTAACCAGCATCTCGCAATGAGGCAGCACTTCACTTCCAGTATCTAGTGTTTTCTAAAATTTCCAACTTTTCTTGTGTATATAGAATGCCATTCCTATCTGTAAAGATGATTCGCATAATGTTTTGGCGAATCAAAAAATCTTGAAAGAAAACTTTATTTCAGAAAGCGCTATTTAACTTAATTATATTTACTAGCGTGCCTTTACCGTCATTATTGGCTTCACGATGAAAACATTCGAACAAGTTTGATCGCAATTTGCCTTTTAAGTAATGCTCCACATAAGAACTACAGTAAACTTCATTGTTCTGCGGCATTGGCTCTTTCTCACATAGAATGTCTTTGATATCAAGAATAGGGGAGGAGCTGATGGTTTATAATTATATTTCATTATAAAAATAAAGAAAATCTATTTTGCGACAAATAAATTTTAGGAAATGTTCGTGCTCAAGCAATCAGAATAGCAAAAGGCAACAGCTAATAATTTTGCTTCTTTGATGAAGTTCCCCAAATACAATTTCTTTAAAAAATTGCATGTTGTGCGATTGGGTCTTAAATTACATGAAACCTTCAAAAAATCAAACGAAATGCACCTTCAACCCTAACTTTTAGGCGGTCTTTAAGTCTAGGCCAATGAGGTCACTAGTTGCAACAATGAAAAAAGTTGACATTCCATCCTGCATTGCCGTTAGCACTTTCCTTCTTATGCGGATCATTACTTAAATTGGAAGCTTCTAATTATTTGATATTTCCTTCAAAGTTTAACGCATCAACTATTAAACAGTATGCTTGTTACGGTTTCGGCGGATTGGTCATTCTTTTGAGATCCTAAATTTCATCCCTGGTTACGCCGTAGGGAGACGGTTTGTTTACTGAAGAACCAACGAGACCAGTCTATTTCAATTCATTTTATTGATCCACGTTGAACTACGTAAAAACTTAAAATAACATAGAGGCTTATTACTGTTTCGTGTCTAGGAATTGGCCACACAATAATGCAATACCTCGTGGTAAAAAACTAATTTTCTAAAAAAAAACTTATATGCAGCAACAAAAAATAACTAAACAAGAGGCTACTATTGTAGCCTACACTCATGCGCTTGCGTAAGCAAGTTTTATGGTTTGTTTTGAACGGGTCACGCACCCCTTCCCCCCTCAACGAATTTTGCGTGACACACTAAAGAACACGCTAAAACACGTTTTTAAGTCGTGAATACGACTTATTGCGATTACTGGAGAAAAGTCACTCGCTCATCGTAAACTCTAGGAACACTGTTTGACATGCGCCGGTTCTCGTCTGATCACCGAAGTTAAGCCCTGTCGGGCGAGGTTAGTACTTGGATGGGTGACCGCTTGGGAATACCTCGTGTCGTAGGCTTATCATTTTTCTTTCCTTCACTCCCTTTCATTTTTCATTTTTTTGGTTCCGTCAAGGAGCCACTTGTCCTGAGGAGGGCAAACTGAAGCCAAACAGTCATGAAAACATAGCATACCTTCGACGATATTCCAACGACAACGAATGGGCGACGAAGTTTGTCCGTAATTTTCATTTTCGCTAGTAAACACATTCCTTCGTGTTAGCATGTTTTATAATTATTTCCTCAAAACTAACCAGAACACAGAGAAAAGTGAATCACAAATTGATATCAACATAAATTCTCACCAAAAAATTGTAATTTCTTTTACGGTAAAGTCCCTCATCTGTAAGAAATCTGCTTCTTCGGTTTTGATCGCCCCGCACTGATAGCAGCGTATGAATTTCCTTGAAGCAAGATTCAGTTGCTGAAAGCTCTCCTTTTTCCCCACTATAGCGGCTTTGGGTATTCTTTAAAGCTTTCTCTTTCCATTTTGAATATTTTAAATGTGAGTTATTAATGCGATGACACGAAACTACGGTTTTAAAAACCAAGCACATGCCGAGCGCGGCAGCCATTTTTGTAGAATATGTTGGTGACCCGAGGACCCGGTCACTAAAATATGCGTGCATAAATTTGCATGCAAAATCGTGACACAAAAAATAAAAATAATAATAATAAAAACAAGAAAAACGGAGCCGAAACCTTACCTCATGCCGCTTCGCGCATGAGTAATAAAAACAAGAAAAACGGAGCCGAAACCTTACCTCATGCCGCTTCGCGCATGAGTAATAACAAGGACATACTCAGCAGAAATGAACTAAATAAAAATAGATAAAACATGGGATAGGGATTCCTTGATTTTCGCTATCCTTGCAGGACAATAGGAGCACTAGCTTGTGGATGGGTCTGTCAAGATAGGAAAGCTTCTTCCGTTTTCCAGTTGTGTCGAGTGACGGGTCAGCAACTGCTACTTTCACTTTGCACACGTGGCCATCCTCATCAGGGTAGATCTCGGAGACTCGTGCAAGTTGCCAGAAATTCCGTCTACGTTGTCATCCTTCAGGATTACAACGTCACCGATTTGAAGGTTTCTCTGGGACTTGGTCCATTTCTGTCTGCTTTGCAATGACTGGAGGTAACCCTTTCTCCATTGCTGCCAAAAATTAATCGGCTAAGTGTTGGACCCGACGCCAACGTTTCCTTGAATATAGATCTGCGGTTTGGAAATTTCCAGGGGGTGGCAGGACTATGGAGGACTTCATCGTTAATAGGTGGTTTGGTGTTAACACATCTAGTGAATCTGGGGCTGTTAGGTCGTCCGTAGTGAGCGGGCGGCTGTTTACAATGGCTTTCGTCATTTAGTTGTTTGCCATTGTACTGTAGCAGGGCTGAAAGCACATTTCTCACTGTGAAATCTGTCTCCTCCACACACCGCCCATGTGACTGGCATGCGGGACGTTCATCTTAAAGCTTATCCATTCGAAGCTATCCTTCAGAAGTTCTCTTTCTATCACGTCATGGCGCATCTCTGAGATGGCTGGTTCTAGTTCGTTCCTCGCGCCCACGAAGTTATTGCCTTGGTCTGATCTTAGCTGTCTGATCGGCCCGCGGCGACCTACGAAGCGTTGATAGGCGTTCAGGAAGGAATCCGTTGTGAGTAATGCTGCCGTTTCTAGGTGGACTGCGCGCTTCATCTCCTTTCGTCCTTCTTTGATATACCACGGTCCGAAATAGTCGACTGCGCTGTATGTAAATGGCGGGGCTTGTTCTAGTCGGTCTACTGGAAGATCTGCCATCTTCTGCTGTTGCGTTGTTCCCCTCAACTTCCTGCACGTGACACATTTGGAAACATGACGTCCTACTGTGGAGCTGCCGTTCACTATCCAGAGGCCAGACGCTCGGATTTCTGCTTGCGTTCTAGCTCGACCTTGATGACTTGATTGCTGATGGTGGTGACGAATAATGAGCTCTGTCACGTGGGATTTCTTTGGTATTATCACCTGATGCTTCAATTCGTAAGGCATATCAGCTTGATCTATTCGACCACCAATGCGTAGAATACCGTCCTTGTCAAGAATTGGGTCCAAACAGTATATGGGGCTTGAATTTTTTATGGCCTTGGCTTCTTCACTTCATGTCTTGTCTTGAGTGCCAATGTCTTTCAGTTGTTTTATTTCATTCGAGAACGCTTCGCTTTGTACTGCTCTGAAGATCTTTCTTTCAGCTAGTTATAGATCTCCAACTTTCACCATACTGTATCGTGATAACTTCCCTAGATGTGCTGTGTGCTTGTCAGGTTGGTGCCTTAGGTGTTTTGCTCCTGTGAGAATCAGACCAGCTTCCTTCTTCCTTCATTGAGATTTCATTCTTTGTATAGAGAGCAGGCAAATGGCGACAGCCTTCTTGGCACGATGCCAGTCGGAGTAGTACTCAAGTCGTTGAAAAAGCGTTGGGTAATCTTGGGTTGCGGTTGTCAAGACTGTGTTATCTTCCATAATTCGGGGTCCTTTAAAGACACGACAAACGGAGATTCTGGAGGGCTTTTATCAGCCTTGGAAAGGTGCCACAGAAAGCTTGGTCCATTCCACCATCTTGTGCTTCTGATCAGTTCCTCTGCATCAAGGCCTCTAGAGGCATCATCTGCTGGATTTTCCTTCGGTCGATGTAGTTCCACTGCTCTTGCGAGGTGCGGTCACGAATTTGTTGGACACCGTTCACGACAGTGTGGAACCGTCTGGCGTCATTGGATATATATCCAAGAACTACTTTGCTGTCAGTCCAGAACACTTGTGACATTTTACCATACTTCAATTCCTTCTGTAGAAAGGCGCTAATTTTGGTTGACACTACTGCAGCAGCAAGCTCTAATCTCGGCACAGTGACAGGTTTCAGAAGCGTGACGCGTGACTTGGCCATAACCAGGGAGCAGTGTACTTCGACCATTGACCATTGACCATTTTGAGGTAGGTGCACTGGCCATATGCATTAAGACTCACGTCTGAGAAGTGGTGGAGCTCAATTAATTTTGGTTCACCGAAGGTGTCAGGCTTGTAGCATCGAGGGATTCTTAACTCCGCGAGACTGTGCAGCTGGATTCTCCACTTTTCCCACCTTGATTGTATGGACTCGGGTACTTTCTCATCCCAGTCAGTTTTGTCCTTACATGACTCTTGGAGAATTCTTTTCCCCGTTAGTACAAAGGGTGTCACCATGCCGCGGGGGATCATATATCGAACTTACAGAAGCCAGTATTCCTCTTCTGGTAAGCGGTCTGTCTTTCAGTTTGACTCGGAACTGTAACTCGTCCGATTCCACGCACCACTGTACACCTAGGACTCTTTCAATAGGGAGAAGGTCCTTAGTCAGGTTCAAGTCCTTGATGTTACTTGCGCGTTGTTCTTTGGGTATGGCCTTTATCACCTCCTTGTTGTTTGATATAAATTTGTGCAAATTAAACCCTCCCCTTGAGCACAAGGCCTTCGTATTCCATATCAGGGTGACAGCTTGACGGGCCGATGGAACCGATTTAAGGCCGTCATCCACATAGAAATCATTTCTTACAAATTCAGCCGCTTCAGCTCCAAACTCTGGCTCGAAGTCGTCTGCTGTTCTTTTAAAGGCCCACTGTCACCCAAAACGCATTGCGAATTTAACGCAGTCGAAAATTCCCGAAAGAGCCAATCACGAGCGAGCTCGTCGTTTGAAAACAAAAACGAACGACCGCAAAGCCGACTGGGTGACAGTGGGCCTTTAAGCGCGAAGTTTGCACAGCCAGGAGAGGAACCGGCGCCAATTGAAAGATGCACTGTCATTCTAAACTCAAATTGGTTGGCCGTCGATGTTACCATCTTCCCACCAGAAAAATCTGAGCAGGTTGAGATGATCGGGGTTGACATACACTTGGTGAAACATGCCTTCCACATCACACGTGACTGAATAGGTTCCTTTCGGAAGCGACAGAGGACACCAGCGAGGTTGTTTGTCATGTCAGGACCTGGAAGGAGTTCTTTGTTAAGTGACTTGCCCTTAAATTCTGCACTGTCGTCGAAGACGACTCCAATCTTGTCTGGTTTTTGCGGGTGGTACACCCCATGATGTGGTATATACCAAACTCGACCATTGTTGAGTGAAAGCTCTTCTGCTGGAACTCTCTCAGCATGTCCTTTGTCTAACGCCTCCTTCATAAACGCTTCATAGTGGTTACGGTATCGTTGGTCCCTCTTTAGCCTTTGCCTTAGTTTGTTGAGACGACCTAACGCAACTTCCTTATTGTTGGGCAGGTGCGCGTTATCTTCTCGAAGCAGCAGGGACATTTCATAATGGCCGTCTTCTCTTTGTTGGATGTTCTCCCTTATCTTCCTTAAAAATCTTGTTTTGAAACATTTTTATTCAAATATAGGTTAGTTTATTTTTTAAAGGAAAATGCGTACCATTAGCACATCGAGGAGAGCAGTACGCAGCTCTTACAATGTCTTCCCTGATTTACTGAGAAAACAATAGAACAAACAACACAACAATCGACCCTAGCCCTGAAAACAATAGAGCTGCGTGATACCAACAGGTCCAATGAAGTTAAAAGCTGCGTGGTCGAGGAACCATCCAGTACGCCAGCAAAATGTTAATTCTTTTACCGTAATGTTCCTCGGCTGAATCAAATTTCTTTAAAACTCCCCTTCTTCGATTCTGACTTCCGAACAAGAAACATCGCCACGCATTGATATAAACATTATGAAGTTTCTCGAAGCAAGATTTCATTGCTTGAAGCTCTTCTTTTTCCACTATAGCGGCTTCTGAGTATTGGCCCAATTTATACTGGAGACGGATGATCCGTCTGGACGAACTTGGGCAAACATTCGTTAGTTCGTCTGCTAATCCGTCTGTGTATAAACACGGGCAAAAAGACGGATTATCCGTCTAGATGAACTATCTGCTTAGTTCGTCGTGAGAGGAACATTCCTCCTTCATTGTCCCGCTTTTAATAAGAAATATTTCGGTTAATCTTCTCTTTAGCCGATACATACATGACTCGCGCTTTCCGCTCATTCCTTGCTCTGGTATTACCTTTTTCTGTTTTTTAAGGGGGAGGTCGGGCCAATAAGAAATCAATTCCTGCGAAAAATTGCAGACGAAAAAAATAATAAACACAATAAAATGAAGTTAAAAACACATTGAAAACTAGCGGGAAAGAATCAATGCAAGGCACGTTTCATGCACAGCATTAAGAAATATAATTGATTAACTAATCAATTAATTAATTAATGCCAATATAATGAAACGAAAATAAACTGATGTGATATTTTTTTGGTGTATGTAAGAGAGCTATAAGGCATTTAACTCTAAAACACCCTTATGAACTACTGGTCCTAGAAAGAAAATTAGGAAACCATGGAACAAAGAATCTTCCGCGTTCTGTATTCTTAGGGGTTTTACAACAACAACAAACAGTTTTATTTGAAACCTTCCAATTACAGCAGTACCTCCCGTCCATCATACATACATAATTTCATTCCACTTTAAGCGAGTGCTAAGTCGCTTGTACAATATATGATAGTCCAATACACCCTCTGGTGTCGTATTCAGGGCCCATGCACCCCATTGGGTAGTTTCTTGGTGTTGCGGATGGTGTGATCACCAAATGACGTCAAACAAAAGATTCAAAGGACACTGAACAATACCCACACCACAACACAAAAGCTAACCAACATTGGCTTCCGCAACACCAAGAAACACCCCCCCATTGGGAGAGATGGGATAGAAAACGTTTGGGAAAGTTCTGTTTTCTCTAGTTCAGAAACTGCAGTCGCACAGTGTTCAGAGCTTGAAGCATACCGCACTGTACATAGCGCGAGCATTAAGCGTTTCTAAAAATAATACATGAAACATATGGCGAAAAGACCCAATGAATACCTTATCCACCCATGTACAACCGTGACTGTCACGAACGCTTGCTCAGCCTGATATGCAAATTTGAGACGTAATTTTCAGATAGTCTCAAAACGGTTCACGGTTATGCAAGGATGGAAAACTGGGAACACATGCTTGAACTAGTTTGCTTTATTGTCAGCCCTTTTACAGTTTCCGCCAGAAATCTGGTAAAAAAATTGTATCAACAGTATAAAGAGTACGAAAGTGCAAAGTGAGCTACGAAGAATTCAGCGAAAAGTTTTTAAAAGCGTTTTTGATCGTGGCTACGGGCTTCACTGTTCATGATATAAAACTTCACGAATGAAATTGAACAGACGGCAAAACGAAACACTATGGACATTCAAGAATGTCATATCCAAGTTAAGGTTTGTATATTTTCACTGTTTTTTGTTTTTTTTGGCATCAGAGTTGCCAAGATTTCTCAAGGAAAAACGATTCACGATTTTCAACAAATTCTTAAAAATCCCAAATTCATTTTCCCAAACTAAACTTTACATATTTTGAAAGATCGTCAACTCTAGTATTGTCATTGTTAATATTACGAAATTCTGAACAAAGGCACTTGCTCAAAATCATCGTTGTTTTTCGCCTACCGTTTTACTGAGAATGGGAGAGCCATAAGCTTTTGACTTCACTTGAATACTTAGATTAATCTAATTTTTATGAAATCATGGTATTTAGACTGTGACAAGTTGTACAACAAATTGGAGCTATGACAGCTTTTTTCTAGCGCAGTAGTTTTGATACGCGAGTCGAGTGAATCATGACTTATTTTAAGCCTGTTTGTTGTCGCCAAATCGAACCCCAGGCTGAAAACTAATGTTTTTGTTTTCCCAGAAACAAATAAGTTTTTCAAGAAAAAAACTACACAGCAATTGTATACTTACTAAAGGCTACCTGTATGCAAAAGAAGAGCGAATTTTAGTTTTTTAACTTTGCCGTGTAATGTTTGATTTTTGCACGGATTTGCTCTTAAACTCTTATAGTACTCCCTCAAACCACTAAATAAATGCGCAGTAGATGGATTCTGATTGGTTTATTGGCCTTTTATAACAATAGGGGACAAAAAATACCTTCTAGGGGTGGTACGGGAGACTTTGCATACATGCACAAAATCACGGCCGGTTTTGGCCTGCACGGCCATCAATGGGTTATGCAAGTGTCATTATTCAGGGCTTTTTGGCATTTTTCCTCACTGTTTACCCTTAATATCATATAATTGTAGACCATTCTTTGTCACATGTAGTCTGTTGAGAGTGTGATTGTATGGGTAAGAATGGTCCTGAAGAGGGCTTTTGTTGATAAATGTTCAAACCCAGGACTCTGTAGTCTGTCAGGTGCAAGAGCACGATCACGAGCTATATCAATGCCTGTGAAGTTTTGGGTGTAACACCTATGGTACACCACCACAGTCTATTGTGCAACAAGCTTTTCAGTACAGCTATAGTTTCAGATGTAAATCATAAGCCCAATAGTCTACTCCTGCCACCAAATAATTCAAGTTTTAACCTTAGAAATAATCGCCCTTATCATATGACCCGTACGGCCCTGCGAACCATTTCTTTGCAAAACCATTGATGAAAGTCCCGTATGAGGGCCGTACGCATTTGCGCGAGCGGGGCCTTACAAAGGCGTACGGCCCTACTACAAAAGCGGACGGCCTCGCGCGTTAAAATTTCAAGTAATTTTGTCTCCAATTTGGTCATATGATAAAATGCGCCATGACCTCGAGCCAAATATTTTCCCATCCGGCCCTCCCACTTAGTCAATAAGTACACAGTATATAATGCCACATGTACATACGAACAGAGCAAAGAACTTGTTTATGCTTGCAATGGCCCGCTAAGCAAACGCCATGTCTTAACTGAAGGATCTAGTCTGTTTATACATTTTAACTTTGTATTTTTAAATGAAAATTAGAAATAATTATTATTACTGTTTTTATTATTATATTATTATATGTAATAATTATTGTTTGATACATTTATTATTACCTTGAATTTTTATTGGTATGTATAAAATGTTTAGCATGTAAATAATTATGTAAATTCAGCCTATGGGCTGCAATGTGATTTTAAATAAACTATCTGTCTATCTACTATTTATCTATCTATCTATCTATCTATCTATCTATCTATCTATCTATCTATCTATCTGTCTGTCTGTCTGTCTGTTTGTCTGTCTATCTATCCGGGTTAGTGTTAAGTTCTGCAATAAATATTTGCTATAATTTTATAATAATTGTTTACAATGACTGATGTTTCAACAGCCTGCATGCATTTTATATATATTTCTAAAATAATTTCTAATTTATTATTGAAAAAACCCTAGGGGTGACAATAAAGCATGTATTTCTGTCACTGGGGCAGTGAGTGAACAGAATTATGTAGTACACATTGTACTGGGTCCTGACAAAAATACAGTATAAGCTAACTTAGTTTGTTTATCACTTTGTTATTAAGGGGCGGGGTTGACATGCTTCAATATTATCCTGTAGGTGGATACATTTCGAAAAGATTGTTAATGCTTTGGCAGCTCAAAACATTCATCACATTGACATAGAGGAACTTCAAACCTGTGCCAAGGATGTGTGCTTGATAGATGACAAGGAAGAGTTTAAAACCATGGTGAATTTCTATCATGACCTGGGGATAATTATTAAGCACCGCAGCACAGTCTTTCTGAAGGCCCAGTGGCTGATAGACTTGTTCAGGCAGCTTATCACCATTCCACATTTTGATAACATGGTAAGAAATACTAAATAAAATTAATATAAAAATTGTTTCCTGAATAGGGGTTGACACATAATTATGCCAGTATAATTTCAAGTATAATCGCGTTCGAAGAACGCAATCCTAATTTCGTGTTGGTTGTCCTGTGGTTTATGTGCAGTAAAATTTGTTTTTTTTTCAGGGGCTCATTTCCGCCAGAAATTCCTTCGAACACGTCTCCATAATCTGTGATTACTGCTAGTATAATTATATACTGTACATAGTAGGAGAAGTGAACATAACACCGGACAACCTCGTTCCCAGGGTCTCTGTTCTTCCTGCCCCCTTCTCTCTCGCTCTTGGAGGCGGGAAGAAGAGAGACCCTGGGAACGAAATTGAACACCGGACGGCAAAATAGTGCTATTTTGTGACGCAATGGTTACTTTTTATATTAAAAGCAACTATTGTCCATCTTTGAGCAAAAACTGCAAAATGTCAAGTTTTAGGTGGTTGTTGTAAATGTTTAGCATTGTAGGTTTGTGTGTGAGGCTTGGTTACCCTTGTTCAGCCAGGCTCCCAAAGCCTTTGGTTCACAGGAGGAGGGGTGTGGGTAAACAATAATTTGTGGCATAATTACAATCAAATTAGCTGCAGTTTAGTGTAATTTAATAATAATAATAATAATAATAATAATAATAATAAATTTTATAGCGCCATATCCATGGGCTCATGGATATGGAGCATAATAGATTGTTTTGGAGGGTGGCATTAAAGAACGTAATTCTTATTTTTAGGAGCATAACAGTCAACCCCTACCGGTATTCCTGGAGGACTATTCGCTACAGTGATATTACAAATCCACTAACACACACTTCTTTTATTGGTACCCTCCCCAAAGGGAGACACCTTTTTCCCCTCCTCTGTACAGGATATAACCCCTTTCATGTGCCGTTAAAACAAGGTTTTGATTTTTTGGGGGATTTGAAAGGGCAACTATTCAGCAACCTTTAGATAAGGTCTCAAATGGTGTAAGGGACTTCAAGCTTTGGGCTTCAAGCTTTGGAGGTACATGTAAGTGCACCCGGCCACCCAGTGAATTGAGTCAGCTCCTCCATCTCCTTGTATTAATTATTACATCTTCCCCAGGTCAATCAAGTACTCTGACTTTATCAGTGGCGGATCCAGGGGGAGGGTCCGGGGGTTCCAGACCCCCCCTCCTCCATCAGACCTGTGGCTTTCTTTTTTACTGCTTGTATGACAGAAATTCTTGCATTGACAGGATCGCATATCGCTATTCAACTCGTTGATTTTTTTTTTAATGAATCGCGTGTTGCATTTTGCCACTAAACTAAACTGCGACTGGGGGGAGTGTTTTCGAAATCCAAGTTTGGAACTCCCAATAAAAAATTCCTGGATCCGACTCCGTTTATACAGACTTAAAAAATTGTAATTAAATTTTTAACTTGATGACCCATGGCCTATCTTTTTCTTACACTTTGGAAAGGCTGTTTCACATAAACATATTAAGCATATTTCGGATCATCTGTACTATTGGTAGTCTCGACCGATATGTCGGTCGACAGTCGGCCGACATATCGTGTAGGCCGATAGTCGGTCAAGAGTCGGTCGATAGTCGGTCAAGAGTCGGTCGATAGTCGGTCGATAGTTGGCCGACAGTCGGTCGATAGTCGGCCGAGTGTGGTGGTATATCGGTCAAGTGTCGGTGGTATATTTAACAAAGATCCAACATAAAGTTAAGAACAATTACTATAAACCCGCGGCACAAGTAAATAAGTGCTTTTCGCGCTCTCTGATTGGCTAACTCGAAGGTGAACATCCTCTGCTATTCAACGTGTTACTATTTGCGCCTACTTGCGTTTCCATGATTTGAGCACTGATAGGACAGTTTACGCGTCATGGCTGTGTGCTGTAGTAACTTGCAATAGGACATATAATGGGTTACTTTTCTTATACATGTCGGTCAAAAACAAACTAAACTGTTGTGTTTTTGTTAACCAAAACGTTTAAACGATGGTATTTTTTTAATTAGTATGTTTTATTATTTGGTAACAGGAATTCGTGTCGTCCAATTCGGTCTGTTATCACACAATACTAGAAATACGTTTCTCGCAGAACCTCGCGAAGCTCGGGGGAGGATGTACTGCAAAATTTTAGCGATGTGGGAGGGAGAGATGGAATTTCTGATTTAAATGGAGAGGTTGGGTTGCTTGATGGCAATGACCTCATTTAAAGTTGAGACATTTTCGTTCTCAGTCTCTTCAATTTAACTTGTACTTTGTGCCCTGCCTTCCTGGAGAGCTGGTGTTGGTCAGTGTTGGGTTTTGAGCTGTGGGTCGCTGTAACTGCCATGGGACTGCCATGGGACTGCCATGGGACTGCCCCCCCCCCCCCCCCATCTTCGGTCCAGGACAATATTTGACTGTCTCAATTAAATTCCATTTTTGAAACTTGTGAGCTAGTGCTATCCCCTGTTCCTTTTAAATACTGCTATAGTTTTTGTTCTATATACTGGGAATCAAACAATTGGTAATGCAATTCTCTATTCGTTTGAATGGTTGAGATCACAGGAGGTTAATACTGCTGAAAAGTGATGTTGTCCAAAAAATAACAACTCAATGGTGAAAGTGGCATGAGATTCTCCCGGCAGTAACAATACTATATTTTGGATACAGGTCATGGGAATTACAAAATTGATTACAAAATATGAATATTCAAGATGAAGCAACAGATTCTCTGCAAATACCATAAGCAATGTATAGAGACCTGGATGGAGAATTTGTAGGTTAAGACCAGGACTTAGGCCTTCATGACCAGTTAGCGCCTTTAAAAATCTTGAAATCAAAATTAATTTGTTGATGTACATTCTCCTTACTGGTGTCAATGCAGTTCACATAGCCATATAGCTACAGTGAATTTGTATTCAGTTTCCACAGACAACTTATGTTGAAGGTGATCAGGTTCTCAATTTGTATACTCTATGTACTTGCTGGTACACTGATATTGTGAGGAGATTTAAGATACTGATCACCGTTCCAATAATAAATGTGAAGCAGTAATGTTGATGTGTCATGTGTTCAGCTACATGTATACGGTTGCTACACATTGACATTACAGTCATTAGATGGTCATGATTGCTAACAGAAAATTGTTTTTTCCTAACAAAATGTTTTTATCCAAATTGTAAACAGAAATTCTCGTTACTTATTTCTTATTGAACTATTTTATGAATTCTGTAAACTCAAGATACTGTATACGTATACAACTCGATCACTGTTTCATTCACAAACAATGCTACATCATGTAAATGTTGTATATTTGGGAAATAATTTCCACCTGTGTGATCTGTAGTTTTGTTCATTTATCTGTAGTTTTGATCATTTAAAAAGTTCCTTAGTGACGTTAGTGAGAATATCAATAAACATCAAATTACAGTGTGTAGTAAGAGAATTGTTTTTCAGTGTTTGATTATCCTCTCAGTAGTTTAGCCGGTGATTTGAGCTACATTTCTTAATCGCTCTTCTTCTCTGAGCCTTTCCTGTAATCAATGTTTGCTTTTCCCTACGTACCGTATCAGGTATGAAAGATATTCGTCACGAGTATTTAGCTGATCGTGTAATTCTTGCCGCCTCTCGTTGCGTCTACAAACAGAATCATTTTGTCCAACACTTCCAGTCGGTGTCGCCTCTCCTGATCGGTTTCGTTCAGAATTCTAATGGCGGCATTTTGTCAAGGCGTTTGAACCTAGTCAAACGGTGTGCCTAGGCTGTTCGAAGTCTTTGTAATGTATGCTCTCGTTGTTCGTCTTCGTTGATCGATCGCGATTGCGCTGAATTTCAAGTCACCGTTCAGCGGAGTTTCGGTAGTTAATTTTCACGGACAAGGATTTCCAGCCACTTCTGGAATCCAGCGTTGTTGTCTTTGCTGTTCTTTCTCATTTGCATCAGAAATTGGTTGTGTTTCATCGAGAGTAAACATTTTTGACAGACTATGAGTAAAGTTAAACGGCCGCCGGCACGGCCGCCATGAATAAACATAATACGCCATTGTCAGCGGTCGCGATTTTTGTTGCCAGGCAACTGCCGGACATCTTCAGGTATATATATATATATATATATATATATATATATATATATATATATAAATATATATATATATATATAATCTTTCACAAGCACCAATATAAAGAAAGCGCAGTCTCCATGAATAAATATAAACTATCACAAATGAAGACAAATTGTAAATTTTGTCAATACCTATAAAATTGTAAAATTTTACCCTGATGAAGGCTGTTTAATGCAGCCGAAATATAGGTATTGACAAAATTTACAATCTGTCTTCATTTGTGATAGTTTATATATATATATAATTTTAACGAAAAAAAAAAAAAAAAAATTGAAAAAAATTGCCTGATGAGTGTGGTCATCTTTTGACCATACGAAACAGTGCTGTAGCATTAAACGAATGAATATCTTCTGAAGTCTGATCTGCATTCAATGAAATTTGTCTTTGCTCCTCTAATGAATTAGAGTTGAGCGCTTTTGAAATCCATTCTACTGAACTGTCATAGAATTTATATATATATATATATATATATATATATATATAAGTAAGTTGCAGGATTAAAGAGGACGCATCGATTCTCTGTGACTCTGAGTTTCGCGCTTAAGCGCTCGTCAGACAGAACTTTATTCAACTAAGAACATACCTTCTTATATACAAGTTAGGCGAGTGGCTAATTAATTCGCTAGTTTGCTAATCTGCTCTAGGTGTGAAATTATCAACGTGTGAAATAAAGACTCTATAGAGCTATTGTTGGCGGCTTATGAAATTTGCTAAGTAAAACTTATTCTCGTGGCGGCATTTAGAAATGAGTTCTGTTCTTTTGTTTAATAAAGACGGTTTCTTGGCTCTAATTGAGTAGAGTTTTTCTGTGAGGCATAAGTGGCACCGCTTGCTTTTGTTGCTGTAGGCCGGGGCGGTCGCTAAAATGCTCCAGTTAATTGTAAAATTGGTGTTGTTGACTTTGAGTGTCCAGATATGTTTTGATAGTTCCGTGCTGTTTGAATAGTTTCTGTTCCGAAAAGAAAGTTTGTGTTGCGTGTAACGTTGTTTAAAAGTTCCTTCTGTTAGTCCGATGTAATTCTTTCCGGTTGTGTCACTTTCCGTTGTTACGTTGGCGTTGTAGACGACGCTTGAAGTGAGGCAGTTTTTTTCCAGCGGGCAGTCGTTTTTTTTTCCTGCAGTTACAGTTGTTTTCCGTGGAGGGTGATCGAGGGTGTCTTGCTTGTTTCGAGGATTTTTCTGTTATGCTTCTTAATTATGGTTTGTAGGTTGTCCGTGCAGCTATAACTGACTTTTATGCTGTTTTTGTTGAAAATCTTGTTGTACCGGTGATTTGTCGGGAGATGTTTACTGACAAGGTTCAGGAACTCTCTGCCGATGTTTGTTTGTACGTTCATGCTGGAGCATACGTTCATTAACTGGAGCATTTTAGCGACCGCCCCGGCCTACAGCAACAAAAGCAAGCGGTGCCACCTATGCCTCACAGAAAAACTCTACTTAATTAGAGCCAAGAAACCGTCTTTATTAAACAAAAGAACAGAACTCATTTCTAAATGCCGCCACGAGAATAAGTTTTACTTAGCAAATTTCATAAGCCGCCAACAATAGCTCTATAGAATCTTTATTTCACACGTTGATAATTTCACACGTAGAGCAGATTAGCAAACTAGCGAATTAATTAGCCACTTGCCTAACTTGTATATAAGAAGGTATGTTCTTAGTTGAATAAAGTTCTGTCTGACGAGCGCTTAGGCGCGAAACTCAGAGTCAGAGAGAATCGATGCGTCCTCTTTAATCCTTCAACTTACTTATACTTAGCTCTGCTACCGCAGCATTGAGCTTTATGCCAAGGTAGACTTTAATTACCTCCACATTTATATATATATATATATATATATATATATATATATATATATATATATATATATATATATATATATATATATTTATTAAGCCAAATTTATTAACCTCGCTTCGCGAGGAACAATACAATACAATACAATACAATACAATATCAAGATTATGGTAATGACTAAAAGTCCTATTACCATTATAAGTCAGGAGTAGTAACTCCGGGATGACTAGATCGATTTTATTCATTTATGCAGCAACCCGGAGTTAATGAGGTTGGCTCGGTACAAACCGGTTTTGAATGGTTCGGTCAGGAGATAATGAGATGCAAGCCGTATAGGTACAGGAGGGGTTTAATGAGATGCAAGCCATATAGGTGGAGTCATTAAGGATGCATGAGTTGGGAGAGACGTACACTGAGAATTTATTGAATATTAATAAAGTGTTTGTGAGAGAAGTGTACGATGTGTTGTTACGTGTCCACCCAACCATCCGGGTGGTGGTTTCAATTTAAAGGCAAAAAGAACAAAGGACGGATGATGAACCAATGAGGATACACTGACGTCATGGTCAAACCGGTTCAAACGAGTTTGTCTAGATGTATATCATAAACGGTTTTGTTCACCCCTTCTGGCTTCGAATCAGGTTTTTCATCTTAGAAACCAGTTTTGTTTTCTTCTATTTATACGTGACAAAAAAAACCATGATTTTTCATGGTAAAATACCTTTGGGGTGAACCGTATTAAGGATTCATGAATTGATAGATCAACACTGTAAGTAGCAGAAAAGGTATTAAATATTTATT
Organism: Cladopsammia gracilis; assembly: GCA_022457155.1. Lineage (NCBI taxonomy): Eukaryota > Metazoa > Cnidaria > Anthozoa > Scleractinia > Dendrophylliidae > Cladopsammia > Cladopsammia gracilis. The sequence goes on along the minus strand of JAJGOT010000130.1, from coordinate 243,805 downwards.
AGATTTTATACGTGTATAACTTAAACCAGATAACCAGTGTTACCAAGTTTGCACCTTTAAAACAAACGGGTTTTGCTAAAAATTATAAAACGGGCGCAGGGACATGCTTTTTATAAGATCTTGCAAAATAAAACTTAAGCTAAAGTTAACTGTGAAGCGCGGTAAAAGTACCGCATACTTAGCGGTAAACGAAACCAAACGTTTTGTTCTAAAAGTCAAAGCAAGTTCAATGTGGTCGTCATGTTAAATTAAATCAGCCGTTCTTTTATTTCCGTCAGGTCAAATCAAACTAAATATTTTCGTAAAGAGCACGACGCGAAAACGTTTCGTACTAAGATAAACAACTGTGAAGCGCGGTAAAAGTACCGCATACTTAGCGTAAAACGAAACCAAACGTTTTGTTGTAAAAGTCAAAGCAAATTTAACGTGGTCGTAATGTTAAATGAAATCAGCCGTTCTTTTTCTCCCGTCAAGTCAAATCAAACTAAATATTCCCGTAAAGAATACAGCGCGAAAGCGTTTTAGGACAAACAAATGTGTAAAAGTAACGACTACACTTATAATTAGGCCCGGTTCAAACGTCGAACTTCACATGTGCCGAATCTAATGCAAATGAGCAAGAACAATAGATTTTTCTCATTTGCATTAGGTTCGGCACATGTGAAGTTCGACGTTTGAACCGGGCCTTAGTGGTAAACGAGTCTAATCAAACTAAATATTCTCGTAAAGAATACAGCGCGAAAGCGTTTAAGGATAAACAAATGTGTAGCACCGTTGAAGTGCCGCATACTTAACGGTAAACGAAACCATACGTTTTGTTCTAAAAGTCAAAGCAAATTCAGCGCGCTCGTAAAGAACAACGATGTTAAGATACCAACTGTCAAATGAAATTAACCTGAATATTCTCGAAAAGAATGTGACGCGAAAAACATTTCTCGCTAAGTAAAACAACAGTGTAGCGCGGTAAAAGTAACGACTAAACTTAGTGGTAAACAAAACCAAACATTTTGTTCTTAAAGTTAAAACAAATTCAGAGCGGTCGTAAAGAACAACGCAAATGTTAAGATACTTTGTGTCAAAAGAAATCAACCTAAATATTCTCGTAAAGAATGTGACGCGAAACATATAACTGTGTAGAGCGGTTTTCCATAAGAAAACGTGTAACGTATAATAAATGTACTAACGAAATGGACGATAAGTCTCGGTCTTTCAGCTTGTTGGTTTTCCATTTTCTCCTTCGACTTTTGACAGTGACGTGTATGGTTCTCCTCAAACTTTTGGTAACGTGTGCTTAAAGGATATTGCGTTAAGTCGGATTTTGTAGCCAATGCTTACATTTTGATTGGATATTTTATTTGTCTTGTGATTGGTTAAGATCATTTAAGGACACATACTAATTTGATCCTTACTTTCTTCAAGCTCGATCAAAGGAGGATATTACCGAAGAACGCACGTATTTTAGTCAAAGTTGTACGTGGATTTCGATTCCTCGCTTTAATGTAGAGGCATGGAAAGAAAACAATACGTACCTTATTCCTCTATTAATAATGTGTCAGGAAATGTTTTTCTTAGAGTGGAATGACCCGTTGAAAAAAATTATCGTGGTATAGTTTGACTGTTGTCGTCCATGTCTGTTTGTAAGCATCGGTAATGCATATTTTAAATTGGTTGGATCGATTCAAAAAAGGCGAGTCAAAAGCCAAATAATACCCAATTCCAGTCATTAAAGGTATAAACTTTCTCGAAAACCTAATTGACTCCAATTGACTCCACGATTTCATCCCAAATTTTGAAGTTGAAAGTGATCTATTTCGGCGGCTGTTTGTTTTTATCGGCGTTGAATTGAAAGTGACTACATCCAACAAGCTCCAAGTGGCGTGTCGTTTGTGAGAAGATCTATTTGCATTTGTGGATCGATTCGACTTTTATTTTGGTCACAGCAAAATATAAAATGAAATGAAGTTGAATGATTAGTGCTCGTACCATAGAAAAGTCAGAAAATAGCGAGAAAAGCGAAGATCGATTTTGAACTAAAAATAACATAACCGTAAACAAACACAGCAGGACAGTTGCGAGCTGAGTGGTTGAGCTGAGTAGCTGATGTTTTATAATTTATTAGCGAGAATTATTTCACCAGCTCTGTTCATCAGTGTTAGATGCAATAAGGCCGCAGCAAGCAAATATACGGATATTTCTTCTAATATAAGCCGGCTTGTTTTGAAATGACGAGACGTTTTATTGATTCCATGAATCTGTGAAGAGACTCAAGCGTCTACCATTTCGAACCACGCGACGCTTATCGCGGGTTTCGGCCCGTCTGGGAAGTTAGGCAAACTGTAAACATAACCCGAAATGGAAAACATTCTGTCAAGGTGAATAGAAAAAATACGTTAACGTAAATTTCTTTTGAAAGGTTTCCGCTACGACCAACTGACCGTCCAACCTCAACGGCGTCTGTGTAAAATGAGCTGCTTGCGGGTCGCCGCCGTTTGATAATATAGTTTGCTTGCAGTGCATGCCGGGAAGATGGTAATGTCCTCCTTTAGCTCGATCACATTTTCGTTCGTATGCGGCCCTCTTAGGAAACGCACGAAGTTTAGTGGCATAAGAACTGTGTATGAATAATGTTTTTAATGGTGGAGCAAATTTTCCAAATTGTTTGAATTCCATGTAATAAATCAAAATATATTTTTTGGTAGTAAAAGGGTTTTCGATTGGTGAATTTCGATCCTAATTGTTTTTTCAGGATTCGCAAAGCCACTATAAATAAAGGTCACCAGTGTTTTATTTTTTCACTTTGAGCACAGGCTTCCCAAGCTCTACATAGTGGTGTATGCGACAGCTTGTGTACATAGAGAAATGTATGGGAAAATAACAGATTCTCTAAAATTGGGTAAATAACTATCTATTTTGAAATAAAGTTTACCTACCTCAAATGTGTCGCTTACTTGTGTCTTGTACCGAATTTGAAGCCATTCCGACGCCATTTAGCGAAGTTATTCGAAGTCGTTGTCTCCCCTTCTAAAAAGAAGGAAAGGCAGACCACTGCATCCATCGCTGGCCAGAGGTCACTCCACAAATCGCTCTCTCCTCGAAAGGAAAAGTCCCGAATCGCAATAAAACCAACAGTTCCATAGAGCCCAATAAATTTCACTCCACATACGTGCGCTTCGACGGTCGAAAGACTCGTAAAGAACGAGATATTTTGCTTTAAATTCGCCTATTCGGCTTTCCAGATATGCTTGTGACCGACCTGGCGACAACGGTCGTTACTGAACGACAAGTATCTGGTTTCATCCTCAACTCTGATTGGTCCATTTGAACCAAGTCACACGCTGACAACACGACCCTCCACCGGAGGGAAAGATACATTTTGTCACGAATCAAGTGTCAAACTAGGGCTCCCAAGGGATGTTTTCTGAAAGCTGTATTGTTCGCAATAGACAATCACAGCCATGTTTACATGTTCAAATTTGTATTGAGTAGTTTTCCCTAAGCTTAACAGTTGAAATTCACTGAACTCCATCATTATGTTGGCTCGATATGTTTTCTTGAATATGTCTTCGACTTTGCGGGAGAAGAACGATCGTGACTTGCCACAGAACTCTCTAAACGTAAACAGAAAAAGAGGGTCGCCTGTATCTGAAAAAGACGATGCACCTTTTTTTACGCGAAATGGAAGCTTTGGCTGATTTCACATTACCAGTTTAAGTACGAATCGACAACGGCCATCAGAAGAATAGTGGAACATTCGACGAGCGTTACTAGTCTTGACTTTCCAACGCCGGCCTGCCCAGTAATAAAAAGGTTGTGACCCGCCGACACAAACTGCAACGCTTTTTCTTGCTCTGCGTTGAGGGCCATTTCGACGAAAGTCGCAGGGAATTTTTCTCGATCACTTACGTTTAGAGAGTTCTGTGGCAAGTCACGATCGTTCTTCTCCCGCAAAGCCGAAGACATATTTAAGAAAACATATCGAGCCAACATAACGATGGAGTTAGTGAATTTCAACTGTTAAGCTTAGGGAAAACTACTCAATACAAATTTGAACATCTACATGTAAACATCGTGACAAAATGTATCTTTCCCTAAGGTGGAGGGTCGTGTTGTCAGCGCGTGACTTGGTTCAAATGGACCAATCAGAGTTGAGGATGAAACCAGATACTTGTCGTTCAGTAACGACCGTTGTCGCCAGGTCGGTCACAAGCATATCTGGAAAGCCGAATAGGCGAATTTAAAGCAAAATATCTCGTTCTTTACGAGTCTTTAGACCGTCGAAGCGCACGTATGTGGAGTGAAATTTATTGGGCTCTATGGAACTGTTGGTTTTATTGCGATTCGGGACTTTTCCTTTCGAGGAGAGAGCGATTTGTGAAGTGACCTCTGGCCAGCGATGGATGCAGTGGTCTGCCTTTCCATCTTTATAGAAGGAGAGACAACGACTTCGAATAACTTCGCTAAATGGCGTCGGAATGGCTTCAAATTCGGTACAAGACACAAGTAAGAGACACATTTGAGGTAGGTAAACTTTATTTCAAAATAGAAGCAAGATTTACAAGTTGATGTGTGATCTCCTAGCCCAAGAAAAACCAGGAGTAAAGTCATACCAGGAGCTGGTCAAGCTTATTCAGGATCATCTGACCCCAAAACCGTCAGAAATTGTACAAAGGTTTAAGTTCAATAGCCGTTTTCGTAACGAAGGAGAATCAGTGGCAGATTTTGTGGTGTCACTGAGGAATTTGGCCGAACATTGTGAGTACGGGGATACCCTTGAGACTATGCTAAGGGACAGGATTGTGTGTGGAATTCGGGATGAGAAGATACAACGCCGTCTTCTTGTGGAAAAGAAATTGACCTTCCAGAAGGCATATGAAATTACAACCATGATGGAAATCACTATGCAAAATATGGCAGTGCTTCAGGAATCGAAGGAGTCAGAGGCGGTGAACCAGGTAACTGTACAAGCGGAAGGGACAACTGATGGGAAGAAAGGGGCGGACGGACGACGCATACCGCGCAAATCTCCTTGTTTTCGGTGTGGAGGGAATCATAGTGCACAAACTTGCAGGTTTAAGGAACTGAACTGTTTTTATTGCAAGCAAAAAGGTCACATTGCCGATAGATGTCCAAATCACAACCTAAGTCAGTCGAGGGGTGAGAGGCTAGACTTTCAACCGAAAAGAAGTGACCAGAGGAGATCTTCAGGTCAGCAGAGGTCAGGTAGTTTACACCAGTTAGAGGATGTTGTTAATATTTTTGATGAGGATGCTGGGGAGGAGGGAGATGTGTATGGCCAACTGTTTTGTGTGAATTCAAGTAGAGGCCACAACCCTTACAAAGTGACAGTGCTAGTGAATGGAGTGAATGTCACCATGGAAATTGATACTGGGGGCATCAACAACCGTTGTTGATGAGAAAACTTTCCACACTTTGTCCCAGCCAGGTAGAGGGTTGAAATTGAATACTGTGAATACTGTTTTGCGTACCTATACAGGGGAGGTTATTCCTGTGGTGGGGGAATGTGAGTTGGAAGTAGAGTACAATGGTTTTAAAGGCAGTTTACCAGCTGTGGTAATCAGTGGAGAGGGTCCATGCTTAATTGGTCGTAACTGGCTCCAGCGCATTTCTTTAAATTGGAGTGAGATTTTCCATTTAGCCACCGTGGATAAGCACTTGAATGAGATGTTGGAGACACACTCCTCGGTCTTCCAAGAGGGTCTGGGTAAGGTAGAAGGAGTGAAGGCGAAAATTTATGTCGATCCCACCAAGAGGCCACGATTCTTTAAGGCCAGGCCTGTAGCCTATGCTCTGCGTGAAAAAATTGAAACAGAATTGGATCAACTAGTCAAAGAAGGAACCATAGAACCGGTTGAATTCTCAGAATGGGCCACACCCATCGTCCCCATTGTGAAAGAGGATGGCACTATCAGAATTTGTGGGGATTACAAGCAAACGATCAATCAAGTAGCTCAGTTGGACAACTACCCCATTCCCAAGATCGAAGATTTGTATGCAACCTTGGGGGAGGGTATGGAATTCACAAAGCTGGATTTAACCCAGGCTTACCAACAGTTGGAGCTGGACGAACAATCCAAGGATTATACAGTCATCAACACACACAAGGGTCTCTTCAGATACAACCGACTCCCATATGGCATTTCATCGGCTCCAGGCATTTTCCAGCGCACGATTGAAAGTCTCCTCCAAGGAATCCCGCAAGTTGTAGTCCGAATTGATGACATTCTTGTGACAGGCAAGACAAGAAACAAGCATTTGGAGCATCTAAAGGAAGTGTTGGCAAGATTAGACAAGGCGGGCATCCGCCTTAAGCTGAAGAAGTGGGTTTTCCTACAAAATCAGGTGATTTACTTGGGACATCGCATCAACAAAGACGGTATACAACCCATAGAAGGCAAAGTGAGCCATCCAAGAGGCACCTGCACCCACTAATGTCAAGGAACTTCAAGCCTTTCTGGGGATGTTGAATTATTATGCTTGCTTCTTGCCAAATTTGTCCACTGCCTTGGCCCCTTTACATGAACTGCTTGCCAAGGACTGCAAATGGACATGGGGTAAAAGACAGGTGGAAGCTTTTAACCGAGTTAAGGGCATGTTGAATTCCTCAGATCTCTTAGTTCATTACAATCATAGTAAGGAACTTGTATTGTCTTGTGACGCCTCACCTTACGGATTGGGAGCGGTCCTCTCGCACATTGTCGATGGAAAAGAAAGGCCTATCTCGTACGACTCGAGGACTCTATCACCTGCAGAACGAAACTATGCCAAGTTGGATAAGGAGGGAGCTGCGGTGATATTCGGACTGAAGAAGTTCCACCAGTATCTGTACGGACAGAAATTCAAAGTTTTTACAGACCACAAGCCACTTTTGGGCTTGTTTAAGGCAGACAAAGCTGTTCCAACAATGGCATCACCGAGAATTCAAAGGTGGGCTTTACTTCTGGCGGCCTATGACTATGAACTTGTTTACCGAGAGGGATGTAAACTCGGCAACGCTGATGGCCTCAGTCGGTTACCTTTGCCAGATACGGTGGCAAAGGTCCCATACCTGGTGAAACCATACTTTTGATGAGCCAGTTGGAAGTTCTGCCAGTGGGTGCCGATCAAATTGCGGATTGGACAGCCTCAGACCCTGTGCTACAGCAGGTCCTAAGAAGAGTCCGGCAGGGCTGAGGTGATAAATGCCCTGATAAAAGCCTGGAGCCTTTCTACGTGAGGAGAGACGAATTAAGCACACACAATGGATGTATATTGTGGGGGAACCGCGTGGTCATACCAGCTCGGGGCCAGCGACAGCTTCTTGAGGACCTGCACACCGCCCATCCAGGAATAGTTAGAATGAAAAATCGTGCGCGTAGCTACCTTTGGTGGCCTGGGCTGGATACCGACATTGAAGAAAAGGTCAAGTCATGTGAAGCATGTCAGCTACATAGGGCAGCACCGGCTGCTGCACCCCTTCATCCTTGGGAATGGCCTGAAAAACCGTGGTCCCGTATTCACATAGACCATGCAGGGCCATTTATGGGACAGTTATTTCTTATTGTGATCGATGCATATAGCGAGTGGATTGAGGTATATCCAACATCCAGTACCAGTGCGACAGCTACTACAGAGATTCTAAGAAGAGCTTTTGCCACCCATGGATTACCTGAAATGGTTGTCTCAGACAATGGCACTGGATTCGCAAGTGAAGAATTTGGTAACTTCATGACCAAAAATGGAATTTTACACGTGAAAACGGCCCCTAGGCTTGGAAGGATCTGGAGGTACAGTGCACACCAAACTAAGTAGATTCTTGTTGGCCTATAGATCAACGCCCCAAACAACAACTGGAGTTACACCGGCAGAGTTGCTGTTCAACCGCCGTCTACGAACCCGACTGGATCTCATTCGACCAGACGTAAGGCATCGCGTGGAAACCCAACAATTGTCACAGAAGGAGCAGCATGACAACACAAGGACAGCGCGACAATTTGCAGAGAGAGACAAGGTCCTTGTGAAGAATTTTAGTCCGGGGCCCAAATGGAAGAAGGCACACGTTGAAAGTACAACTGGCCCACTGTCATATACGGTCAAGTATGAAGATGGGGTGGTAACCTGTAGGCATGTGGATCATCTCCTTAAACGACATGACGTGCCCTCGAAGGAGGATGACGTTCTGCCTGACTCATCTGTGCACGCTGAGCAAAACCTGGGACCGTCCACGGCAGAAAAGGAACAAGAGAACATGGCCACTGAGGAAGTTTCCACTGGTACAGGGGAGTCAAACACAGGATCTCAGGCAAGGAGATCTCAGCGCACAAGGAGAACTCCAGAGAACTTAAAGGACTATGTGACTGTTTGAGCGTTTGATTACGGTTGAGTTTATTGATCATTCTGTGATTGCTCAATACATTCAGACACTATGGAACAATCAGTTGGCCTTTAAGTGAGATATGTCAGAGGATGCGTTGTTTAGTTGCATGTTGCGGCAGCGAAGTTCACATCGAGTTTAGAGATGCCCCAGAAGGGCAGGAGGAGGATAACCACGAAGAAGAAGACCAGCAATCAGAAGAACCGTCTGTTAGAGAAACTGTATTATGAATTTAACCGTCCATCAGCTTTAGGCGGCGTAGAAAAGTTGTATCGTACTGCTCGTCAATATGGAATAACCCGTTCGCAGTACTTCACTGGTTACAATTACAACCAGGCTACACCCTTCACAAGCCTGCACGAAAACACTTTCGTCGCAACCGAGTTTTTGTCAATGGTCTTGATGAACAGTGGCAGGCTGATTTAGCAGATCTGTCAAGTTTAAATCGATGGAATCGTGGATACAAATACTTATTGACTGGCATTGATGTCTTATCGAAATATGCGTGGGTGGTGCCGTTGAAGACCAAAACGGGAACGGCTCTGGTGGCTGCATTCAAGAAAATATTTCGACAAGGACGTAAACCTGAGAGATTGCAAACAGATTCTGGTACTGAATTCCTAAACAAAACCTTTCAAACGTTACTCAAAAAAGAAGGGGTTCGTCATTTCGTGACATACAACGAAACCAAGGCTCAGATTGTAGAGCGTTTCAATAGAACTCTGAAACAGTTGTTATGGAGGTTGTTTACCACCACCAGTTCCTACCATTATTTGGACAAATTGGACAGTTTCGTCAATGAAAATTATAATCACAGTGTTCACCGTAGCATCAAGATAAAACCTGCGGAGGTAAATGTGTTCAACGCACAAGATGTCTGGAGAACCTTATATGGTAATCAGTCAACCTCAAAAAAGTATAAATTCCAAGTGGGAGATTAAACCAAAATCAGTTAGTATAAACGAATCTTAGAGAAAGGTTACTTTCCATCTTGGACAGAAGAAACCTTTACAATTGCAAAGAGACTTCCTCGAGATCCACCCGTGTATCGTTTAAAGGAAGCAGACGGTGGTTGGATCCAAGGCACCTTTTACGAACCAGAGTTACAGAAAGTGATCAAGAAGTCTGATCATTTGTTTCGCATCGAAAACGTTTTAAAGTATCGCGAAAAAGGTGTCCACAAAGAGGCGTTGGTCCATTGGAAAGGTTGGCCCAAGAAATACGAAAGTTGGATTCCCTGTAAACAGTTGGTGTCCCTGCAACAAGCATGATTTAAGATGATGATTTTTACGTCATGCTTCCGAGTAATGCAAACACGAATTTATTCACAACCAATTCAGAATCATACTACCACGACAAATTCATTTGAAAGACGAGGAACACTGGGAGGTTGGACTTCATCATGTTATCTATCCATACTCGTGGTTCGAAGTTCCCCGCGAATGCAGTCATCCCCACGTTATGTTCCGACGTTTTGGGACGAAAAAGGTAGACGCTGTGACGTTACTCGTGGGAAGATATCGAACAGCTTTAGATGTTGTAGAAGGATTATTACAGTGCATGAACAATCCAAGCAATCCCTGGTACTTTAACCTTGCTGGAGATGCCGAGTGGAACATTACTCTCACGTCACGTGATGTTTGGATGATGGATGATGGTTATCCAGCCTTATGATGCCTTAGGATGGATAACCAATGACAAGAAAATTGGAAGTTATGGTCTGTATGGCTTAAAGATTCAAGACACTTTGAAATCAACCCCTGATTACGGGTACGAGTGGTGCACACTGCCGCTACATTCATTTATAACCTTTCCTGGTGCCTTCATTATTCCTTTAACCGTTTCTCTCTGCCGCTGCAAACACAGAGTTGTGCAAGTACAAGCCAATCTGACAGAGCCACGGCAAGTGGGTGAAAAACGTCTACATCTGCTACACGAAATGGTACCACGTGGCATGTTTCGAGAGATCCTAATGGAGGAACCAGAACATATTCATTATCTTCCATTGCGAACCGAAATATTCCAAACCATTGACATCTACTTAACAAGTGGATGTGGACAACTACTTTCATTTCAAGGTCGCATCGTAAACGTGACACTTCACTTCAGACGACGAACAAGGTGAGTAATAGTTTCTACATCGTCGTAACAAGCGATGCAAGTACAGCTCAATACCCTGCCAACAAGACTGGTAGTTTTAAAATGCCACTTCCAAATCAAGTGCATTTGAGTGAGGATTGGGGAGTTTCAATAACAAATGTCATTTACCCCCATACTTGGCAAAATGTCCATCACAACCAAATATGTTATCTTCTAAGCAGTTATCATGGTTTCTCATGGACGTTACCAATTTATCTACCCAATGGAACGTATCACACTGTGGACGATTTGGTTAGAGGTATGCTGACGGGGCTGCACAGTGCATTTCCCGATATTTTTCTTAAAAGTGGAGAAACGATAAAACGTATCGGAGGAAGTGAGTGTTTCTACATTCGTACAAAAGCACAATGTTACTACGAATTCAATTTACCTCCTGGCTTTCAAGTGACGTTACCCAAGAACCTGGCTCGAGCTTTAGGGTATTTGAACCATCGAGATCTCGTACCAGCCCTTTATCAAACCAAAAATCCTACATCTGTTCAACTGAATAAGAACCAGAGTGTGACACTTACAGCTACCACCACCACTGTACGTCGAAACGATGAGTTGGTATGGGGAATGTTAAGCAAGCATTCGTTTCAAACCATGCATAACTACTCAGACCTAATAGAGTCCTTAGTGGTAGGAAATGTACAAGCCAATCTGTTGCGTATGATAGTACCTCGCGGTCAACCTGGTGAGATGGTGGCAGAGGAAATAAAGATACCTACCTACCATCGATTACGTACATCCATATTCTCTTCGGTGGAGATTAATATGAGGTGACACTAGGCAATTAATATCATTTGCGTCTGGTGCTGTACGAGTAACATTACATTTTCGACGTCGTGCAATTCTATAAAATGATTCTGCTTATGAACCATCAATTTTACCCTTACCAACGACAAGTCATACCTTTAGGACAACGAGGTAAAGGCGATATAAGTATCTTTGGAGGAAAACATCCTTATGGTCAAGGAGGCAATGGAATTGGGGGAATGTTTCGTTCCCTCTTTCGAACAGCTACACCATACCTCAAGACAACCGTTAAGAAAGCAGGGAAACGTTTGCTCAATACGGGATTGGACACCGGGATGCAAATTGTTCAAGACGTTATGAATGGTCAACCTATAAAGAAAGCTGCCAAATCCTGAGCAAAAACTGCTGGTAAAAGCTTTCTGACAGGTGCTTTACAAGACATTACGCAACGAGGTCGTGGAGGAAGAGTACTTAAACGCAAGCGGAAAGCTACACCAATCAGTTCAAGACAAGCCAAGAGACAGAGAACATCAACGTCAAGGTTCAAAACTATTTTTGACTGAAAACTCCAGTTTGCAGTTGTTCCAAGTACCAGTAACAGACGTCTCCATTGTTAAAAGTAAATGGGTGGATTATGAACCAATTCAAAGTGGGACCAATCCCATTGAATTTGTTATCAAGCCTCTATCAGATTACATTGATATCAACAAGGCTGAACTGCGGTTAGTGGTGAAAATTACAAAACGGAATGGAGGAGAGACAGGAGCTGGAAAGAAGGATACGTTAATCATCAACGCTCTTCATTCTATCATCAAACAGTTCAATATCAAGATCAATGAAACCCTTGTCACGGAACAATCAGACACACAAGCCTACAATGCTCACATTAAGACACATGGATGATTTGGATAATACAGTAGATCGTAATTTGGGCCTCAAAAAGTGAGCTTCTTTTACCACTGAAGATGCTGAAGTTGGAATGGTTGGTGTACCCCTGTGTGATGTATTCAACATTGATAAGTTACTGTTGGATGGATTGGAAATCAAAATCAAGATAGATCTAAACAGCAATGAATTTGTTCTGATGGGTGGTGAAAACGCCAACGATTGCAAGTTACAAGTTGTGTCAAGCACGCTCCGTGTACGTACCGTTCATGTTGGAGACAGCACTATCTTGGCTCACGTAAACACCATGACGGGTCAGAAAGCGCTTCCTGTAATCTACACACTAACAAGAACCCCTACGCATGCTAGGATCATCCCCAGAAGTGTATTAAATCACACAGAGACCGACCTATTCAATGGTCTCATTGCCCAATGCATCATATTTGGAATGGTGCGGAACGATGCCTACAATGGTAACTTGGGAAGGAACCCATTTAACTTCCAACTGTTTGATCTGAATGCTGTTCGTCTAACAGTCAATGGGGAAGAAATGCCTTACTCAGATATCGACTTGACAGGTGGTAAGAAAATCGATGGCTACAACACACTTTTCTCAGGCAGTGGTGATATGAACTGTGGTCATGGCATAGACATGGACAGAGAAGATTGGGAGCAGGAGTATGGTTTATTTCACTCGGACACAACACCAGCAGGAAGTGGTCACCCGGATCATTTGATCCCTCATCGCAGCGGAAATGTCAATTTGTATTTAAAATTTGTCACTGAGACCCCTGCAGTTCTCAATTTAATTGTGTACGCAGAATTCCAGAATCATTTGGAGATCGTAACAGACGCGTGGTGTACGACCTCTCTCAAGGTGCTTAAAAGATGCATACCACCTACGAATTATGGCAAGCTGCTTTACAAGATCATGTTCTGACACCCATCATGAGAGGCGTATATCCCAGTGACAAGGTACCCATCATCAACACCTTTCCGTCCTGTCTGATTGCGAATACAGACCCTCGCGATCTTAAAAGCGAATTCTTTGACAGTTATGGCTTCCCTCCTGAGACGTATGACATGGATGGATATTTGTTACACGATGATACATATTACAATGACAAGCCACTCCAAGGACTAGGATCAGATACATGTGGAGACTATTGTTTGTTTTACTTATTTCATCGAGCACGCAATGTAAATTTGAATGCTATACAAGCTAATTTTAGAAGGCACGATTCACAGTGGAATGATACACAAGAAGCAAAGTTTGTACACAGTTATGTTAAAACCATAAGCAATGTTAGAAATAATATGTTTCTAGATAATGAACAACAAGTTTGAAAATCATTACAGTGTTGGCGTAAGCAATCAATAAAATATTCTTGAAGTTAACATAAACAATGTGTGCGCATCTTTGGTATCTATTTAAAAGGAGTGTGACTTTAAACAACCCCCAAACTGTATCCGCTTTTCGTTGCGACAACATGTCTCAGTTTAAATGTCCAAGCAGTATTATGATAGCGGGGCCAAGTCAATGTGGCAAGACAACGTTTACAAAACAACTACTTCAACAAGCGGATTCTTTATTTGAGCAACCCATTGGTAAAATCGTATATTGTTATGGACAATGGCAAGACTGTTTTAAGGATATGACAGCACAAGTGACGTTTGTAGAGGGTATTCCTGAAGATATCCCAAGTTTATTTCCTTCCAATTGTCGTCCAGGAATACTGGTGTTGGATGACTTAATGAGAAATTGTAGCGATGACGAACGCATTCTGGATCTATTTACCAAAGTGTCTCATCATTGCGATGTCACCTGTATTTATCTGACTCAAAACCTCTTTCCACCGGGAAAGTTTTCCCGGAGTATCTCTTTAAATGCTCATTACATTATCGCTTTCAATAATCCTCGCGATACACTAGGGTTTCGAACATTAGCCCAACAAGCATTTGCAGGAAATGTTTGCAGGAAATGTACCATATGTGTAGGAAAGTTTCCAAGACGCCACTTCACAACCCTTTGGATACCTGGTCTTGGATTTACACCCTCGTACACCCAACATTCAACGATTTCGGACAAGAATATTACCTGCAATACATCCCTACCCAGTGATCTACGTAAACAAGAAACTCTATAAAACAGATGAACCACCGCCAGTTTATTTCAGTTAATATCATGCCTGCATGCAAGTCACATCAGCGAACGATGCGTATGAAAAAGAATCAACGTGGTGGTAATAGATTTTGCGTTCTGGCACTAATACAACTCGCTCAAAACGAAAGCGTCCGGGAATATCTAAACAGTTTAAAGTTGGCCAACATTTAACCTTTCTTTGTACGTGTTTTAAAAGCAACGGAAAACAACGCAAAGATATGATATCCCATGCGAACAAAAGTCAAATGGAAGCTATTGGCGAGATTTCTCTTAATCTCCTTAAAGGAAACATTGTGGTACCGAGTTCATCATTTACACGATTGAAGCCGCACAAATCAAAGCTCCTGTATTTGACTCGCAAGACACCAAGCCTCAAAAGGGAAAAGAAAGTGCTCAATCAGAAAGGTGGATTTCTACCAGCCCTAGCTGCCTTGATTGCTCCTCTTGCTGTTGACTTATTGGGTAAAGTTTTAAAATGAAACATGCACAAAAAATGTTGATGGTGCCCGAACAATTATTGCAAAGTATGGAAACAGAACATCGATTGACTACCCCCGCTCAACTTCCGACTCTGACGCGCTTAGATCAAGACATGAAACAAATCATGGATTCGTCTTTACCAGAAGATCAAAAAGTTCTCATGTTGGATCAACTTCTACAGAGGTATCAAGGGTTGACGAAACAGATGAAGAATGAAACCGTCGTAAAACCCACAGTGGTACTTCCTACATCAAAACCAGCGCCTCCACCAGCCAGTTCACCTAAATGAAGCAAAAACGACCAAAACAGCTAGAAAATTGCCTGGTACACCCATATCTACTAAAGGATCCAAACTCCCTAGAAGAATAGAAACACCGCCTTCCGTTTTGCCTGACGAATCAGCACTTTCTTTGCTTTTGGAAACGCCACCTGATTCCATGCGCAAAACTGTGAAAAAACGCAAGGCGAGAACACCTGTGGTGACCAGGTTACGAAGCAACAAGCAATGGGAACCTTACTAAACTGGACGAACCAGGTTTTCAAGCTGAATTCAAATATAATGGACAGACACTGTGTTGTCAGAACATTTTTTTATTGGATTGGCTTTACATCATGACTCCTGATATCATTAAGCACCACGTCCTAGAAGTGAATGATGAAAAAACAAAAGACGCCTATTGGATATGTCTGGCTTTCATGGTGTACGACGACATTCAGAAGAGAGACCCCAGTTCTGTACAAGACAATAAACAGCTGACGATATGTTTGGATCATGCGTTTACAGTTTTGGATCACTATCGCACAAAGGCATACTGGGTATGGCACGAATTATTGGACATTTTGGATTTGCTTGCACCTTATGAACAAGACTGGATTGATAATCTACAACAAGAAATATCCCGATCAGTTTTGTAAAACCTGTTGGTACTGGTTAGACATATTAATAATTGGAATTGATGAAGTGGATTAGTAATAACCAGTTCGTACTTGTTAAACAGGTTTATTGATTGGTCAAAAAACTGGTTTTTTAAAAAACTGTATAAAGTTTCTGCGATAGTGTTGATCACACATCAATTTCAAGATGAGTTACTCAAAGTGTGGACTCTGCCTACAACACCTTGAGGTGATCAAGCCCGCATCAGGTATACCTCATCTTCGTTGTTTGAATTGGAGAGTGTCCCTTCTTCTGCCGTAAAGACAATGTCTATGGATATCAACAATGTATCAATGACCATGTGATACATGCATATAAAGTACGCGAAGGTGGAAAACAGCTCTGTTGCAAACACATGGAAGCGTCAACCTTGCGGGTATCAAGATCAGAAAAGAACCCTTTCAGACCATACTTCATGTGCAGACAAAAGGAAAAGTGTCAGTACTTTCAATGGGCTGAAGAATTGCCTGCAGATGTCTTTTGGTCCTCCAATGTACAAGCCAGGAGAAACTGCAGCGAACGCGGTCATTAAAGATCAAGACAAGATCAAACGACCTACACTTCAGAGACCATTTAGCAGAATAGATAAATCAAAGTGTCAAAGAGATCTTGGACAATTAATTGCAGATGGCTTGTAAAATGAACATAAACAACACACTCTTTGTAACAAAACAGAAATCTTTGTAACCATTGTTTTTGTTTACCCAATAAAATAATTTTGACAACATCAAATATTGTGTCGTGTTCATTTTGTGGAGACACCGTTCAGGGTGCAATTTTGAATACTTAATAAGGGTGAACAAAACCGGTTTGATTAGTTTTTTCTAGAGAGTGGCCAATTTGAATGATATACATCTAGACAAACTGGTTAGAACCGGTTTGACCATGACGTCAGTGTATTCTCATTGGTTCATCATCCGTCCTTTATTCTTTTTGCCTTTAAACTGAAACCACCACCCGGATGGTTGGGTGGACACGTAATAACACATCGTACCATACACTTCTCTCTCAAACACTTTATTAATATGCAATAAAATCTCAGTGTACGTCTCATGCCAACTCATGCATCTTTAATGACTCCACCTATATGGCTTGCATCTCATTAAACCCCGCCTGTACCTATACGGCTTGCATCTCATTATCTCCTGACCGAGCCATTCAAAACCGGTTTGTACCGAGCCAACCTCATTAACTCAGGGTTGCTACATAAATGAATAAAATTTATCTAGTCATCCCGGAGTTACTACTGTCAGGCGAATACTTTCAACTGTTGACTTCACCGTGATTTAAGAGCAGTTCTCTGTGAGAATTGAGAAAAGTGGGATATGAAAATTTTTCCACCACCTTCATATTTTGCATGCAGGTAGGTCTTCAGGGGGGGATGTTCAAAAATGACCTTTGTTAAGGTCGTTTCTTTGTTGTCATGGTAACACTGCATGTTTGTTGGTGCCACTAAACCCAACTTTGACCTCAGAAACTTCCTTAAAAAGTGCAAAATGTAAGACATCGTTTCTCCGGCCCATTAATACTGTACAAATCAAGACTTTTACCAAATGTAAAACCTTTATTCTAGTTTACATTTATGCATGTGGCATTTTGTTACATCAACTGTACATGAACTTAACGGTCAAACAACTTGATGGTGTTTCAGCCATTTTAGTTGACGAGTAAAACTAGTAATACCTTTTCTTAAATTTTTCCAAAAGCACGCCGATTCTAGAGCTCAAACTACATGGCTAGTTTAAATAGATACTTTAGTTACTAAATCTATAAAAATCTCTGCGGGGCGGGTTAATTTTGGACTTCGGTTCACTGAGGAAAAACCTTCAAAAATCATTTGTTGTAAACTTTGGTGAAATTAACATTACGTTCATTCCACAGAAATCCTTTAAGAAAATTTAATCGGCCTTCAGGCTTAAAGAATAGCATATACTCTATCAATGTCTGGTCAAATCTGCTGTTAATAGCAGTTATTTTTTTAACAATGTCAATCCAAATAAATCTTACTGTTTTCTGCAGTTCTCAACTTGCGAAACACGAGTCGGTTCTTTCTGCACAGCATACATTTTCTGCACAAAATTCGGATATCTAAACCATCTCTTGTGGCTGAGCATGCTGTTTGTCTTAAGTGGAGGTCAATTAACCCATCACAGTGTAAATAACAACAGCTTTTGCAGTACCCGGAAGGCCACCGAGGCAAGCCATCGTCGGAAGCTTTGTTCGTCCACGAACATTTCTAATTTGGATTTACGGTATATTTCTCCGGGGCGTCTGGAAAACACAGAATCCGGAATCCGGAATCCGGAATCGGAATCGGAACCGGAACCGGAACTGGGGCCGGAATCCGGAATCCGGAACCGGAAAATTCTTGTTAAGATAAATTATATTAATACGGAACATTTTCAGCCGAAGCAGACTAGGATGCGTTGAAATATGTAGTAAAATCACCAAGGAAACAAAACTTGGAAAGGAAACATTCGTAGGACTTGTGCACGTAGGTAACATGGGTTTTTCCTTGCCTTAAAATAGGATGAGGAGGCTTTTTTGCTGCTATAGGAGAGCTTCTGCGCCATAATTTCCACATAATGATTATACGACCGACAATTGATTTGATCTCCAGAATTCAATCTATATTTTTTGGTAATCGAACTCCATGGTGCTGACAAAAAAAACCCAGGTGTTTGCACAGACATCGTCCAAGCAAAAAATAGGAGCGATTACCTGCCTCTCGATGCAAATATGGCGCGAATTTATGAGGTGATGTGAAATTCGTACTGTACTGTGCAATTTTAAACACCCTAGCGCTTCCTTTGAAGGCCTTAAGACATTTAAATATTTGCTAGAATCAGTTAAAAATTTTTGAAAATTGCACAGTACAGTACGAATTTCACATGTGCTGGAAACTTACCTATGTCGAGTTCTTGTCGTCTTGTCTTCGTGACGAGATCTAAAAAATGAAGCAAAAACATTTAGGAAAACAAATAGATCGGCGTTTATTAAACGCTAACCATGCAACAACAATAAAACTCGAACATGTATTTTTGTGAACCACATTTTCTTGTCAGGACTGTCGTGACTCCTTGGCTCTTGCATTTCTCATGAAGAGCAAAAATGTTCTCACACCGGAGAACGAAGGCGGAGTACAGATGTCAATCATAGGTAACTTAATCCAGCACATCACCTCATAAATTCGCGCCATATTTGCATCGAGAGGCAGGTAATCGCTCCTATTTCTTGCTTGGACGATGTCTGTGCAAACACCTGTTTTTTTTTTTTTTTTGGCAGCACCATGGAGTTCGATTACCAAAAAATATAGATTGAATTCTGGAGATCAAATCAATTGTCGGTTGTATAATCATTATGTGGAAATTATGGCACAGAAGCTCTCCTATAGCAGCAAAAAAGCCTCCTCATTCTATTTTAAGTCAAGGAAAAACCCTTGTTACCTACGTGCACAAGTCCTACGATTGTTTCCTTTCCAAGTTTGTTTCCTTGGTGATTTTACTACATATTTCAACGCAACCTTGTCTGCTTCGGCTGAAAATGTTCCGTATTAATATAATTTATCTTAACAAGAATTTTCCGGTTCCGGATTCCGGTTCCGGTTCCGGTTCCGGTTCCGGTTCCGATTCCGGATTCTGGATTCCGGTTTCTATGTTTTCCAGACGCCCATTTCGCCGTCACATGTCATCATTCGCTCCAAAAGGAGATAAAACGGTTTTCTGATTAATACTTTAACGATCATTTAGCTAAACATTTTACCGTCTTTCTTTCGCCTTTCTTTCGTAGTTCAGGCCACCAGTTCAGGCAAAAACATCTCTGGTCAGCGGTATAACTAGAATACGATTTCATTTCATAAAATGCCAACATGGCGTCCGCATCATATTGAGGTGCCAGAAAGTATTGGAATTGGAATGCCAGAACTCTTCTTTTGTTAGATTTTCTTTTCATCTACATGTAGATTTCTATTTGCATGTAGATTACATTTCCCATACTTTAGTAGTATAGGGAGTGGGCCCTGGGGGCCCGGTAACTCGGGCGTTCGGGAGTTCCCAAAATAAGCGGTTATTCGGGCCTTTGGGGGTGGGGCAGGATGCACCCACTCCCTATACTGCATAGTCATCAATTCTATACGACCCCACTTAACGATGCCTTTGCGTTACAGTCCCACTTCAAATAAGGGTTAGATTGCATGATTTAACGCCTCCTGTGTTAACTGGGGTCGGTGTTGTCAATTGAATAAACGCTTACCCCTTGTATACACGATGCCTATGCTACACTTTGCTAGGCAACTGAAGGCAAGTAACTCAAAAATCCCCTGTCCCGACTGTCAGCGAATGGTTTGCATGTCAACGTTTTATAATCATATGAATAAGGGCTGCCCGATTGTTAGAAGAAACCTTCGAGTTTTTCACGCGCATGAAGGGGGATTTGCCACCACCACCCCCGGCGATTATTCGAGAAGTTTTTGCAAACTCAAACATCAGCCAGCATGAGCTGAATTCATGGCTTGATGAGCAAGAGCAAGAACAAAAAACCTCTATAAGTCTGAATGATCTTGACCCTTTACACAGGATCCGTAATGTAAGCTTTGTTGCGGATTTCATCGAAGGCAAAACACCGCTCGCAACGTTTCGAACCGAGTTGCTCGGGTTTTACCAATTGAAGAAACACTTTCCCTTCGTATATCAATGATGACGACAACACAAGTGTTCTTGAACGTTCTCAAATCGAGGAACACTGGTCTGAAACAAAAGAGCGCCGACTGGGTGAGCTACAGGCAAAATACTATTGGCGCGTCCGAAATTGCAGCCTTGACCGGAGATTCGCCATTTGAAACACCAAAGAGCTTGCTCTTAAAGAAAATACAGCCAGCCGACATGCACAACAATACGGCCTGTACCTGGGGCAATCTGTTCGAGCCGCTCGCACGTAAGTACTTTGAGCAGAAGCATTGTGTGTGGGATTTTTGCTCACAGTATATCTATAAATCTAGCAACAGATCACCCATTATATCGAAAGGTCACATGCAGCCCTGATGGCTATTATCTAGACAAAGAAAACGCTTTAATTCTTTTGGAGTTCAAGTGTCCTTTCAAGCGGAAAATAGCTATGTCTCGAGTTCCTCGTTATTATGCAATCCAGCTACAAACTGGCCTTGCTTTTAGCGGATCTATGGTCAACAAAGGCCTTTTCGTTGATTCTTACTTCAGAATATGCTCTCTACAACAGATAAAGCCAAGTTTGAATCATAATAATCTTTTAAACGGTGGAAATATTTACAAGACAAAGGGCACACAGCGCTCGCCTGTGGCATCTGTTATTTGTTTTCAAAACAAAAGTTAACACGCAATCAAACCGAACTTATTGACATTGGTGCTCTTAAACAAACTCAGACGTTTGAGCAAATAATGTCTTCAATAGCCGAGAAAGACCTATGGTGTTCTTACGGCGCGGTTAGAATGTCGTTCAGCAAACAGTACGGAGACGAGGAGTTTTTGCGGTACAATAGAATGAAAAAGGCTCTGCTTGCTCAAGACGAGGGCCCGAAGCCGGTTGCATTGTTTGCATGGAAGTTGCTGGACGCAACAGAACTCCAAATTATCAAGCACGAGGGGTTCTTGAACAGTATTCAACCGAAGGTCGAGCGCTTTCACAAGAACTTGGCAAGTCTTCGCAAAAAAATAGCCGAGCACTCTGAAGTTCCTCGACCAACAGCCAAGTGGAGCATCGCAAAATCAGTGCGTGACGACACGCGCTTTCACGAGAACTTAGCAAGTCTTCGAAAAAAATAGATGAAAATTTATCAAACCAAAAACAACTTAACAAAACCATTCCTGGTGAAACTTTTTAAGACAACATCGGCGATGACAGTGCCACGTTGGAAGCCTTTCTAAATGAGAAAGCGGCAACGTTTACTCCAGATCTCGGAAAGCATTGTCCCATAAATGTTCGTTTTTAATTATCATATTGTTTGACATCTGTTCTCTTATGTACTTTACAATCGCTCGTTGCGGGGCTTCAAGCGGTATTGTAATGTCCAGGATTTTGTAGATCACAAACGTATAAGAGATTCTCGGAAGCCGAGCTTGTATAAATTTGAAAGTGCGTTTCGTCTCATTGATTTGATCTAGAGTCAGTTTCACAGGCAGCAATTTGAGCTTATTGTTAAGCCGGGTCAAAGCATAGCCAAACGCATAACATCGCGCCGACTGCCTTTGCCTTCGCTTGTGAAAAATGTTTTGATCCGTACATGCCGGAGCATCATCATCTAGCACTTCCACACGACCGCAGTTTCTGCAATAAAGTTCACAAGAATCGATTGATCGCGAAAATGAGCCACCACAAGTATAACAAGACAGGAATCTTCGGGTCCAACGTTCACGCTGCATGTTGTTATAATGTTCTTGTAGATATTGTTTCCCCATCTCTGCCAACCCCATATCTTCGTAGATATGATTAAGTTTTTCCGGCAGGCACAAGCGGTGTATTTCTTTTCTGTAATCGCTGATGCCGTATAGCGAGCGAAGGATGGCAAATTTGTGTTCTTTGTCAAGTTCATTGAGCAGTGCGGTGAAGTCAGTCATGTTTATACATTACAAATTGTTTTTTCAGTTTGGGGGTTCCCCGTGATTTCCGGTATCGTTGTGTAAAGGCGAAGCGCCCCCAAAATACCGAAGCGCCCCAACTTTGTTGAAAAAAGTTTTTCTGGGGCGCTTCGGAATTTATTTTTTAAAAAAGTTTTTCTGGGGCGCTTCGAAATGTATGGGGCGCTTCGGTATTTAGGGGGCGCTTCGGAATTTATGGGGTTTCTAGCGCCTAGGTGTGGCGGGCTTTTCCCCTCAAGATTTGTAGAGTAAAACCCGAGTTTACTCTTTCAAATCTGACTTGGACGCGGCGGCAAGACGATTGAGTTTTCTTGAAATTCTTCTTTTACTTCTTTGCGAAGCTCGCCTCTGAGTTTTTCAAGATCTGGAATTTGAGTTTGTTTGTCTTGTGAGTGCTTTGTTTTGCCAGAACGTATTTCGTTCTTTAGTTCGTGATACTTTTCAACTTCACGCAAGATGATTTTGAACTCTGAATCGCTGATACTCTTGTCAGTTAGAGCTTTTGAAACTAGCTCAAAGACAGAGTTTCGTTTTGCAAGGGCGAGTGTGTAGATTTTCTCATGTTTCGTGATTTTTTTCTCGAGCCGCTTGCTAAACACAGTGAGGCCAGCCGATGAAAAACCTGAAATAGCAGCTAAACCAGCAATAACAGGGCTAGCGACGAGCCCGACTCCAGTCAGAGCTGTGGCGATTGTGGCTGAAGACAAGCCTGTAGAAATGAAACCAAAACTTACTGCTGTTCCGTGAACAATGGTGTGTGTTCGCTTGTATTTCTTTGCGACCTGTCTATAGTGGTCAGCCTGTGACTCAAGTTCTTTTTGCATGTCAGAGATTTTCTTGAGTCTGAAGTCTTCACCATTTTGGGGCAAGACTGGGTAAAGTGTTTGAGTCTCGCTGTATTCAGGAGCTGATGGCAACACGTTAGCCGAGCTCATGGTTTGTATATATTAGATTTTAATTTATCTCAATTTCAAATCCAAAAGGCATGTTATTGAAATCAAAAAGGTCATTGTTCTCATCCCTCACAGACTGAGTTATATTGTTTACATAATCGCCAGACGAGATGCACGCAAGATGTTGTGCTGTGTTGATTCATAGAAAACTTTCTCATATGGCTTTCCGCGAAGATCAAATTTAGCCAAAAAAGTCAAATGCTCACCGTTGAACAGGTTCTGTTCTTTATCCACCAGGTGAAAGGGCTATTTCATGTTTCTCTCCTGGATTCAAAATCACCATAGCACCACGAGCTGAATACAATTCAGCTTTAACATTTATACCTTTGTCTGCAAAATTATCCATTATAACTTTTGCTAAACTGCTAGGAGTGTAAAAACCAGGAATAACGCCAATCTTAGTGTATTTGCCTTCTGAGCCAAATGGTCTTATGTATATTTCCTGATTTTGTTTCAAATTGTGCCACGAGTTGTAAATCGAACACGAGACGAGCTGGATGTAACTCGGTTTCTGAAGCGGGTGGTCGAAGTAGATGGTGTGAGGGTTCGAAGGTGCGACGACTGTTAGCACCACCATTGTGTATATATAGTTTTATATTATTTATATTTCAAAAAATAAAGGTAAGCCATTAAAATCAAAAAGCTCTCCGTGTTCGCCCTTGACTGAAATTGTTAAACTGTTTACAAATTCACCAGACGATGTTTTAAGATATGCAGCATTATCTCTGTCCTCAGCGTACTCATACTTATTGTAGCCGCCATAAAGCTTCCGTCCACAATTTTCGCCATCCCCAAAACATCTGAAGGGTTTCCATTGAGTAAGGTTTGTTCTTTATCGATAAGATCACAGTGAACGTAATACATCGCTGGTGATGTAAGTTTTTTAATGTATGTATTACTCTGTACTTTAGTACTTATACCGAACAATTTAGCCAAATTAGGACTAAGTTCTACATCATTAGGAAAATGTTTTTTCACATGCATTCTCGCATTGGGTTCATCGTTTACGATATATACTTTTACTGGTTGACCCTTAAATAACTCCTCTACCCAAGCCTTCAGAGTGTCTGGAGTGTAATGTCCTTCGGGTAAATTCAAGACAGTTCCTTTTTTATTTTCGCCAGTTGTATACCATGTTATTGTTCCGTCGCCTTCCAAATTATACCACGAATTATAAAGCCAGAAAGCGATAAGCCGGATGAAACTCGGTTTCGGAAGCCGTCGATCAAAGTAGATTGTGTGGGGGTTCGAATGTGTGAAGATTCTTAGCATAACCATGATTGTATATATATATATATATATATATATATATATATCTACCTGGATTTTTGAAAACGATATCGCTCCAAGTAAGCGTTTGTGAGCGTTCTTGGCCTTGTTTTTAATATAAAGGTATAAAATATAATAGACTGTTGCTAGTCTTTTTTTCGCTCGCTCTTGCTACCTTTTCCTCTTCTCTCTCTTCTCTGTCATTTTCGGGCTGATCGGGCTCATAAAAACCCTTGTTTGGGCTAGTTGCAGTGAAATTGCGTAAATTTTCGTTGAACACGTTTTGAAAAATTCAGGTATATATTTCAAGCAAATGCTGTGGAGTGTTCCAGAAAGCGCTGACTTTGGCCGGAGATTGCTTTTTGGTACTTTTCCTGATCATTGTCGCCAATTCATTAACCGTTTTACTCTTTTCCCTTGATTTATCGTTCGCCGGCGAACGATGAATTGGCATGCTCATTATTAGAACGGAAAGCCCGCAATCGACTTGACATAAACACTATCCATCTATTAGCATATGGTCATTTCTTAGAAGCTACTAGTTGAAAGATGCTGTTTTAACTGTGTTAAATTTTCTTTAGTTTAGCTGTACCCTGAATGTATCTGAAAGCGACCAAATTAGAGTAAAAAAATGTGACATTTCTATGTGCACCTCAGAAGTAAGAAATTCAATGCAAACAAGACAACTTTTCACAAAGATATAAAATAAATTGTATTGGCCACAAAAAGCAAAAATCTCATGAAGGTTAACAGTCTCGTATACGCCAAACATGTTTCTAAAAGAACTAAAATAATGGCAATAAGGCTGGTTTAAGGCATTTTGCTGGCATTATATTGAGACAGGGGCCACAAATATTTGAATTTGTGTCACACATGCATAAGCTTATTATCTGACTGAATTTGTTAAAGCAAGGCTCTAGAAATTTCAAGTACGTTTTAACAATTTCACACTTAAGGCGAATGAAAAGCATTTAAAAGAATCTAGTTAGGCTGAAAATGGCATCCTAATTGCCGACAGTTCACGACAAGTTGCTCTCGGCAAAAGTGACAAAGCTTTGCAATGAATTCGAAATTAACAACCAAAGCAAGTCTTATTAACCTTTTAGTAGGTCAAACGATACGGTTTATAGCAAACGTTCGCCGCAGATAAATCTAGAACCCAGAATGGGCTATGCAAGGCACTATTGCT
The DNA here is from genome assembly GCA_022457155.1 of Cladopsammia gracilis. Taxonomy (NCBI): domain Eukaryota; kingdom Metazoa; phylum Cnidaria; class Anthozoa; order Scleractinia; family Dendrophylliidae; genus Cladopsammia; species Cladopsammia gracilis. The sequence goes on along the minus strand of JAJGOT010000130.1, from coordinate 218,054 downwards.
TTAACTAAACACAGAAGAAGCTGTTTTATGCCTTGCACGGAATATACTAAACAGATGGATCGACATACCTTGACACTGACAGCTGATCAGCATTTGTCAACAACAACTCGACCAAGCCGGAAATCACACAATAAAATTCCTTTGCAGCAGTAGAAAGGCTTCCGGGAAACTACCGATGGTTTTTCCATGATTCTCACAAGCAAAATATCATCAAATAACTCGAAAAGACTCACGCTCTTGGCAAGTAAACATCCACAAACATTTGTCTTCGCAGTAATTTTATTCGAGTTCCCGGATGTAGACTCGCATTTGACAGGGGAACACATTCTCTTGCCTTCAAAACAATTTTTTACTAAGTCTTTCGCCGGGTCAAAATTCACCAACAATTCGGCTGCTGTCTAATAGATATGACCCGTAGAAGCTCCTTTTTGAGGCCAAAGACTTGTTACCGCCAACAACAAAGCCCACAATATCAGTAACCTTTTCGTCTCGGCCCGAGATCAAAAGTGGAACCCGTTTAGCCTCAAAAGAGACGAAATACAGTAAGATATAAGGACGAGGACACAGACTGTGCCAATCGCCAGCTTTCTTTCCCTCACGGGACTTAATGATGTCCTCAGGAAAACTTTGTTCAAGGCGGCCAAAAGGAAATCTACTGAAAATAACCGACAAAGTAAGCCACTGATTTCTAGCGCGCGCACTGGCTTCGAAACGTTTGAGTCTGTCATAGTAGAGAATCATGGGAAGTAACGACAATCTTTGCACTTGGAGGGAAAGGGAGGGGCTGGGGGGGGGGTCGTTTGTTGGTTTTAAGATAATTTCAAGCTGTGGAGTGTTCCAGAAAGTGCCCACTTTGGCTGAAAATGGCTTTTTGGCACTTTTTCCAATCATTGTCGTCAATCTATCGAGATATCTACCTGGATTTTTGAAAACGATATCGCTCCAAGTAAGCGTTTGTGAGCGTTCTTGGCCTTGTTTTTAATATAAAGGTATAAAATATAATAGACTGTTGCTAGTCTTTTTTTCGCTCGCTCTTGCTACCTTTTCCTCTTCTCTCTCTTCTCTGTCATTTTCGGGCTGATCGGGCTCATAAAAACTCTTGTTTGGGCTAGTTGCAGTGAAATTGCGTAAATTTTCGTTGAACACGTTTTGAAAAATTCAGGTATATATATATATATATATATATATATATATATATATTTAAATTATATTTATATAATCATGTTCGGCAGACGCCCTGGTGGTTTTAATCCTGGTTCAAATCTCGGTCTAGACGTTGGCGGCCACGATTACGGCCCCCCACTCCCGTTTTATAGCCCCCCTAATATTTATCAACATCCTAGAACAACACAACCTGCAGTAAACCCGCAACTTGCTTGGATGAGAACGCCAGAAGCCACAAAACTCTCCACAGCTGCCAAAGCGAAGGCTATCTCAGACTTCAAAAGGCGTTTCCCGCACGCTGATATGTCAAGATTCAAAACAGAAGTTTCTTTCGACGAAAAGCACAGAGCCTCAGCAGTAGTGCTTTTCCCAGAGGGGCAAGGCTCATGGGCTATGCCCTCAGACATACCGCACAAGAATTGGACACAAGCCCTGAAAGACGCTCTTGGTTTAGAGTATATTGGCGGTTTTCCCTATCAGTTGACGTTAAACCGAAACACACAAAAGCCAATCACTGCTGTTGAATTCTCCACCTCAATCGATAAAGACATGATGATTGGCTGTCTTGAACGATGAAGCGCAAAAGATCTATGTCACACCAACTGATTATTTCACGACGAAATACAGAAACATTTTCAGAGACACACAGATTACGTTCACAACCGCGAAATATGGGAGAAAGTGGCTCGGCAGCCCGCAAATGAGTTTCTGGCCACAACAACTGAACTTCGCCCTGTGGTGTGCAACAACCGGCAGCGGGATCTCGCGTGACCTTCTGTTTGATAAGAACTCTACTCTCTCCCTAACCCCGCAGCTCCGGTCATTTTACAGGTTTCACGTCTATTTCACAACAAGACGAATACTCTACAAGCTGGGTGGGGAACATAGCGTGAGTGCTTTGCCAGACGACCCCACATTCAACCAGAAAGACAACAAGTTCAACATCGACGCATACAAGAGGATTTTTCAAGAGTTCGGTGTAGACCCCAATTCTGACTTCCGTTTCACATACGGCAAGAATCTCAGGTCTTGGCAATGTGTACATTTGGGTCGCATATGATGGGCCCCTTTCTACTGATTACGACTATCCTGATCCCGATCTAGTCCTGTTTGATGACGAGCGTGTGACAAACAGAAAAGACCCAAACTATCGCGCAAACGGCATATACTTCGTTCGTAACGACCAAGGTGCGGTTAGTCAGTTTGAACACTTTGTACCGAATTACGCACAAGGGCTAACACAGCCAGGGCTCGCGCGTATGAACCAATCAATCGAGGCCTTTGTGTACTGCGTTCTGGGTGCACAAGCAAACACTCGCAGCAGCATTCTTGGGAATGGAGGCCGGGCATTCGAAACGCAGAGAGTATTCCTCACGCTCTTAGAGGACGCCATAAGACTAAACGACATATCTAAGAGCGTACAGCAATATCAGCAGGCCATCCAAGCAACGAAAGTGTGGCTAAACTTTGTAGTTGCCCCTGGGAGCTGGCTGATGCCGTCACGCATGGTTATCAACACAGAGAGCGTGGTGGGGTACAATAACAATCTTATGCAGGCAACGCAAGGGATGAAGCTTGGTGTTAACAATGATGTCAATCTGACCACAAAAAAAGCATCCTTGCGCCCCATGGATGGTGGCCCGACAAAGATAAATCCACCAAACAGCCACCCATCTAACCCGATTCACAAACAGGCGACACAGGCACAGGGCATAGCGCCAAAACCAAAGGTCACACCCACACCACAACCAGCCCCCACACCAACACCAGGCCCCACACCAGAACCAACACAAGAGACTAAGATCGAGCCGCATCACGTGAACAAGGCGCTCATTGGTGTGGGTGCGCTTGCTTTAGCAGGCCTTGTTGTTTGGATGGGATAATTATCTCCTGCGCTTGGTGATCCTTTCAATCATAAAGCCTAGAACGGCAAGGATCAGCAGCCAGGCGTGCTCGCCAAGGAAGGAGATAACCTGGCCGGCCGTTTTAAAGATAAAGCTCACGATCGAACCGATCAAGCCTGGCAGAATGGAGGTAACCTTATTTCCTAGGGCTTTGAGCCCATTGCCAATAGCCTTGGTGCCGGCCTTTAAGCCATTCATTGCAGCAATCGTCACAGCGCCTATGACTAGACCTGCAGCCAGAACAACTGCTTGAAGGGTCCAGCCATATTTCTTGAAGATATTTTTGACCCGCTCTCGAAGAGGTAAGGCTTCTTCTCTTTCCTGAACTTGTGTTCTTAGTCTTCCCAGCGCTTCTTCTCGCTCAGCAACTCGGGCTTGCGCGGCTTCTCTGTCAGAGGGAGAAGTGCTCTCATCCTCTATCACGCGTTTGTCTTCCTCGTTTTGTTGTACAAGCTCGGCCTCTTGTTCGTTTAACTCATCCAGCGGCTTGGTGGAGTTCAGTCTTGCTTCGACAGCATTTCTTTCTCTTGTTTTCGCAGAAAGTTGTGTTCTGAGTTTGTCAACCTTTGCCTGCTCTTGGTCTCGTTGTTTTTGTATTTTTAGAATAGCGCCTAATTTTTTTTCTGGTTTTCAAGATCGCCTTGAAGATTTTTCTTTAGTTGTTTTAACCGATCTAGCTCGGTTTGACTCTCAACGTTTGAACCATGTTCCTGCTCCAGAGCTTCAATCCTCGCTTGAGTTTCTTCGATTCTTCCCCTGAGATTTTGAACCTCACTTGCTGCTTTTTGTTGTTCAACAGCAATTCTTTCCGCCTCCTTCAGTTGTTTTTCCGCCTCCTTCAATCTTTGTCTTTCTTCTCTTATAGCTGTATTGCCTTCAGAGACAATCTTTTCAGCGCTTGGGCCGAGAACCGATCTGAACTTGTCTGTAAATGATTTAAGAAGGCCAGACCCATCTTGTTTGAAAACGGGAGTTTCACCGCCTCTTGCTCCAAAGGAGACTATTTTGTTTTCGTTTCCTGGTTTTTACCGAAACCAATAGGGCCTAATCGTCTGAAATCCACTCTCGGACGGAGACTTTTGATCCAGTCCATAGCTTTATCAACTATCTCTGCTTTATCAGTTGCATCTAAGAAGTCTGTAAGCAGAGGGATGTCTTCAGGATCAAATCCGCTCTGTTCGCGAGGCAGTGTATGCATTTCGTGCTCTTCACCACCATGATATGGGGTGGATGCGGCGCCCGGTTGAAAAGGGCGTGTTGTGTCAACTTCTTCTTCGTCGTCATCATCGTGGTCTATGTCCCAGTCAAGCCCGGTGTTTTCATTCTCGCCAGGTATATCATATCCACCTTCTGCCATGATGTATATAAATATAAATTTATATATATACTCTGGCTATGGCTGTGCAACCAAACCTCCTCCCAACGAACGCCGAGAAGATGAAAAGCAGAGCGCACCGTAAAGCGCATCACATTTGATCGCTCTAAAGCCAAGCCCGGCGAGACCCTGTACGTCTCGGTGCCCAAGCTCAACGAACATGAGGTTATCGTGTCGGGCTCGCTTGCCTTGCTCTTTAACATCGACCTTGCCGGCGGCCACGCAAACAACTATCTTGTACAAAATGTCTCCAGAGCACTAGTTGACAGGCTTGTTGTGAAGTTTGCCGCCACCACTGTACAGGACACCGTTGGGTATGATATTTACAAAATCTTTGAGGACCTTTTCCTTTCTGTTGATAAGAGAGACATGCTCCCTGAGGGCATCCAGAGTGTAGATTTATGCAAGATCCGCTCTAATGCCGGCGACAAGAAGACCTCTAGCGTGGATGCGGAAAACAAGCTGGAGACCATTTACAAAAACAAATACTGCATCAATCTTGACCACCAGATTATAACAGACCACGGTGTCATGTACCCACAGGCACTCTACAACGATTTGATGTTCGAGATTACGCTCGCCCAGGCTTCTCAAGTTGTCAAGGGTTCGGATACAAGCAAGCTTGTGTACAAGTTGACAAATATCCAGCTTGAGTACGAGACAATTCGAAGTAAGCAGCTGGCTGACGTGTCAGCAAGTGTATACTCTAGCGGAAAGGAGTTTGCCTACGACCATATCATGCGAGAGGAAGTGGTTCCCTTCTCGAAGGGTTCAGACGCACGGCTGAATCTCAGGGTAAACCCTCAGCGCGGGTCACTGAAAGCCATCCTTCTGCTATTCATCGAACCCTATACGGCAGGAGCCAGGGACTCAGAAAAATACTTCAACCCAGACATCACCAAAGTTAATGTCACCATAAACGGCTCCCCCAACAGGATTTACAACGAAGGCATCAACGGGACCGATATGTGGCGTGAAGTCAGTCGCCTCTTCAAAAAGAGTGGTGACGGCAGGCCCAACATGAATCTAACCAAATATCTCACGGGCAACAAGTTCGGGCTCCTTATCGACCTTAGATCAATGGCCGATACAACCCTACATGGCAATGGTCAACGCCTCGTCAACACAAAGGAGGGCGTACATCTTGAGATCGAAAGACAACCTCCGGCTCGGGAAACGTGCACTGCCACATCTACACGATCAGCGACTCACAGATGAACATCATGGACAAGCAGCTGCAGGCTGTTCAGTACTAGATACATAATGGACCCACGAAAGCTGCCATTCAATGCACTAATTATCGGGCCAACTAACTCTGGCAAAACACAATATCTTCTGAATCAGCTGCGCGGGCCCTTCAGGGGCAAGTTTGACTATATTGTTCTCTTCTGCCCAACATTTGTCCACAACAAGACATATGATGGCTTCGTGGACAAGGAGCCACGCATTTTCGTGATAGACTGTCAGCAGCATGAGATTGAAGCATGGTTAACTTTGGCCAGTTATTACTTCGACGGGACAAACACGCTCTTTGTGCTTGATGACTGTGCTGCTTCGAAGGATGTGAAAGGTCGCACGAGTCAACTTGTGAAACTAGGCTTCAGTGCTCGCCACAGCTGCTTGTCAGTGTGGGTGCTAACCCAACAGTTAACCAGCATTGCGAAACCCTTTAGGGAAAACGTTGCAGCGATTGTGCTTTTTTACACCCCATCAAGCCAAACAACAAAGGCCATCTTCGACGACTATGCCGGTGAGCTTGAACAACAAGAGTACAAAGAGTTGATTGCAAAATTAAAGGGACACAAGTTTTCTCACCTAGTCTTCTCTCTGCGACATCCCTATGGGATTGAAGTGAAAATGTGAAAACATATATATACGCTGAACCATGAACACCTCAACCAGTATCCACAAGCTCACGGTCTTTTCACAGCTTCTGAGTGAATTGCAGAATCATGCGGAGGAGATGCAAATACAGATAATCAAAGCCGCTGACGCGGACGATCTGCGCTTCATGCTTCTTAACCGCTATCCTTTGAAACTCACTGTGTGCCCAGCCACCATGACATCGCTTATACGTGAGGTTGAAAGTCTTTTGCCTGACATCAAGAGAATAATTGAAAAATAAATACATAATATATATGCAATGGCAACAAACCTCCCAGAAGACGTGGCCGCATTTGATAATGAAATCATGCAGCTGCTAGGGGCAGAGCCTGATAGCTCCTTGCCATCAGCGATTCCTGAAGTCTTAACAGCTAATGAAACTCCAGCTCAACGCGAGAAACTGGCAGTCCTTGTTTCAACCGTCAAATCAAAAGAGGCCATCGGGGCCCAGCTCACACACGAGCAGGTGAAGCGCCTGACGGATAAACACGTTGAAAAAAACTACAAAAGGTATGAAGCCTATGTCGGCAACAAGACGACCGAGTCTCTGATTGACAGCGTTATAATGCTCGTAACCAAAGGCGTCGGCATGTTTGTAGATATTGACGATGTGAAGGAGTTGCAGAAAGAACTAAAAAATGACTACATGATTAACCATGAACTGTCAACTCTTGAAGGAAACATTGCACTGCGTTGTGGGCGAGGCTTGGCCTTGGCCAATGCTGTTTTGATCACTACAAAACACATCGACTTCAAAAAGGAGCCAGAAGAGTTGCCCCCTGAACCTTCTCCACCTGTACACCCAAGCAGAGATGGGGAAGGTTATCCACTCGAGGGTTTTGATGAAGTTGACAAATAATCTGAAAGGAACCACGAAGGAACCTGACAGGAACCTGACAGGAACCACGAAGGTTTGAAATAAAAAATATACATATATACACATGATGGCACAACCACTCGAGACGGTGCCTGAAGAAACAGTCGCGCCAGCAGCACCCACAACCAACACGCACGTTACCTCTGATACCCCAAAGACTGCTCCAGCCAAAAACCCTGGTCGTGTTGCTTCTGGCTAAAGGCTTGCTGAACGCAACCGCCTGGCAAGAGAGGCAAAAAAACAAGCACAAGCTTCTAAAGCAACAAACGAGCCTGCCCCAAACTCGGCACCCCAAAACTCGACAAATGAAGAAGCTAGCAGCAACACAGCATTTCTCCTTCTTGGTGTTGTCGGGGTGATTATATCGGCTTGGGGCGTCTATTACCAACGCGAGTCCATTATGAATACACTTAGGCGCAAAGCCCCTGCGCCGGCAGCAGAGGTGAATGAAGTTCAAACACCCCCACCACCGAGACGGAGAATTCGTGAAATGGAGTAAAAAAATGTTATATATACACCATGGCTGACAACAAGCTCGTGAAATCTGTTCTCGATGCAGCAATCACTGGCCTTGTCGCAGGTATTGGCTGGGTTGGCAAAAAGGTAATCAAAGAAAATCTCACGGCCGACCCCAGCTCGAATCTCATGAACTAAGTGAAGCTCACTGCCGTCATGGCTGGGAGCATCGCTCTCAAGAAATATCTCGAGGACCAGAAGATACTGCCGGCCTCAATGTAAATCATATATATATAGCAATGGCCTCGATCGCTATTATGGTTGGTGGAGCAATTTTGAATGCCGCCGCTTTCACGGGTGGCAATTATCTCGCAAAATATCTTTCCGGAGACAACGGACAAGCCGCTCTGGATGAGAAGACCAGACACGACAAGGCGTTAGAGGCCTATCAAGCGGCCTACGCTAAATATCAAAAAGACCGCACAAAGCTCCTCGACTGGATTGCCAGCAATGATCGGATCAAAGATCAAGCGAAACACAACTTTCAAGACACTGACCAAGCTCTGGTGCTCTACAACCAAACACATCGGGAGCAGCAAATAACACTCCCCAAAGAGCCCGAGTTCTCTGACTTCTATAAACCAGGCCCACAGCAGAAACAAGGCAAACTCTTGTTTATCGGCACTGGCGCACTTGCTCTTGGCTATGCAGCGTTTCGCTTTCTGTAAAAAAAATCTTATATATACAACCATGGGTTACGAAAGCAATGTATACAAAGGAGCCCTCTACATCACCGGAGCTATGAGTCTCACTTGGCTTTGGTATGAAAGCATGACCTTATTAAGCCTTTCACCAGCTGCTGAATGATGAAAGACAAAACCGGCTAGACTTAAGCATTGCTCTCAAGATGGGCAAAGAAAATATCGAAAAAGAGCTGGAGTCCTATCAAGAAAAGATTCAAAAAAATGTAAAGAAATGTAAGGAACGCTTTCAAAGCTTTACAAGAAGATACATCTGTCAGTGACTATCTCTTTGATCTGCTGGAGAAAGCAGATGAACAATAATGTATATATGGATGCGAAACTCTCAAAGATCTATTACAGCCCCAAAGGCTACTGGAAAGGCCTTGCCGCTGTCAGAACGCTAGCTGCAGCGGCCAAGGTCTCTGAAGAGGTGGCTAAAAAGTGGCTCGTCAAACAAGCCCTTTTGCAAATATATCTCCCTGCGCCACGCCATAGCCCTCGACCCAAGTTTGATGTTCAAACTCCTAATGTCGTGCATCAAGCGGATCTACTTTTTTGCCACACGACAAACTGCCTCATGGGCGAAAGATTTACAAATATGCTTTGACAGTTGTTGATGTAGCAAGCCGTTACAAAGCAGCAGAGCCATTGACTTCGAAAGAGTCTGATGAAGTTTCGAAGGCGCTTACACGTATTTACAGACGAGGGCCTTTGAATTGGCCACAACTGTTGCAAGTCGATCCGGGGACAGAGTTTATGGGACGGTGACTAAAGAGATGGAGGCTCATAAAACAACCATTCGCCGTGGGCGTGTTGATATCCACAGAGACCAAGCGATTGTTGAAAGATTCAACAGAACCCTGGCTGAACGATTGTTTGGTTACCAGTATGCCGTTGAAATGAATATGCCCTCTGGCCGTTCGACTGCTTGGGTTAAAAGGTTGCCAGATGTTGTCTCTGCCTTGAACAATGAAGTGACCCGGCTGACTGGCAAGAAGCCTGCACAAGCAATCAAAGAGAAAGCAACCTCAGCCAAGTCCGCGACCCCATATGCTAGACCTGTGGGGGTGAATGAAAAGAAGCTACCTCCTCGGGTTAATTTACGATATCTGTATTACCCCGGTGAGCTTGAGGGGGGTAGTCGACGAGCGACGGATCCGATCTCGTCTTTGAAGGTCTACAACATCGAAAGGGTTGATACCAAGCCAAATGAGCCGGTCGTGTATTACCTTTACGACGGGCCCAAGCGCGGGTTTGTGCGTGAGGAGTTGATGGTTGTGCCGGCGGGCACTCAGTTGCCTCCGATGTCTTTGTGACCATATACAAGCGTATGGACGCCATCGTCTTTTATCCAGCGCTTTGAATCAATGGGCGAGAGCGTTGTCTTGTTTAGATGCACGCCATAGATCTGGTGATTCACGCTTCGAAGCATGTCCATCCCGTGTTTGAAGGCCTCCTTTCTAAAGAGGGCATCTTTGTAATTCTGGTGTGTGATCTCCTTCTTCGTCACAGCCTTGGTGGTGCCCTTCGCCTACTTGATGTTCTTCTGACTGCCAAGCATGATTGAGTACATCTTTGAGCGCAGGCAGATCACTTCAGAGATAGGGGCGCCCGCGCACTCGTCCTTCATCTTGCCGATGACCATCTTGTCTAGCTGGCTGTGAAGAAAGTGGTCTTTCGGGTAGTCGCTTGTGTCGTAGAGTTCATCGATACGATTCTCCATGTCCTTGTAGACATCCTCTGTCTTGATCTCTAGAAGCAGGCTGTCTGTGTCTGTGTAAAGTAGGTCTACGCATGGGCCGTACTTAAACTTGAGGTACTTATAGTAGAAGTCGTACATCAGAGTCTTAGAAAGATCAAGGATGCACATGCCGGTGTAGACTGGGCGTTTGAGTAAGATTTTGTCCTTGTGCATTTGAATCACTGCACGATTTTCACCAAAGACTGTTGCTCTGGCGAACAGTGGGTTTGAGATAAGCTTTCTCAACTTGTCTGTCTCATTCGCGCGAACAAGCCTCATATCAATGCGCTTTCTGAGGTTCTCCATGGTCTTGCCAAAGACAGAGTTGTTCATCAGCTTGAAAAAGTTATTTTCGAACTCAGAAGTGGCTTGCTTTCTGAGTTCTGTGTCCAGCCTTATGTAAGGCTCCATCCAAGGCTTCTGCTCGAATTTGAGGATTCGATGAATCTTTTTCAACTTCATGCCTAGCTCGAGATAAAGCTGAAGATTCCTGTAGTGTAGAACATATCTGTCTTCGTTCTTAAAGGTTAGGAGCAACTTCTCTGTCTTATCCTCTGCCTGCCCCTCTATCAATGCCCTTTGATAAGGAGACATCCAAGACTTTGCGACAATATGCTTTTCTGGTGCTAAAGGGTAAGCATTGTGTTCATCGTGCAACTCCTCGGGGTATTCTAGATCAACCTCAAGGATGTAGCCAATCTTTCTGTTTGGGGACCACTTCCTGATTTGGTGTTGTGTTGGATAAACTAAGCACCATTGAAAGTTGCCAACAGGGAGTGGTTGACTCATGGCCCAGCCGTAAAGATTGTTTGCATCGAAGTACATGATGTAGCTTGTTTCTTGATCTGGGTTGTGATCATCAAGAAAGGGGTTGTTCGCTTTGCAGAAGCGCCTGCTCTCCATTGAAATACCGCCACGCATGCCTTTTCAACAAAGAGGTGCATGTTGATGTCTGTTAACAGTTCTAAATTGATTCCTGTGTATTTCAAAAGAGCGTCCCAGCTTAGGCCCGGGGCTGTATAGTAATGCGCCGGGTCAAGTTTGTAGTGCTTGAGGCATGTTTTTCTGACGTTCTCGAAGACATCTGCAAGGAGGAGTACGTCTGTCTCTAGGTAAAGATCATGATACTCACCGAGGTCTTTACATTCGAACGCTTCCCACACTTCCTGTGCATGAGTGTAGTCCTTATCGCTGATGTGCTCCTTTTTGAGCTCGCTATAGAACGCGCTCTTCTCTGGGAGTGACTTCTCATCAAACCGCCTCCAAGAGTCCATGTACTCGTATGGATAGTTTCCTTTTTGCAGAAGTAGCTTGAGTTTATTGGGGTCCTTTTGATGGTTTGCCATGATTGTAAAGGACTCTGGTTCGTTTGATTTAACCAGATTATCGAAGCTCGACTGCATGAACTGCAAGCTGTCGATAAACCTTAAGTTGCCCAGAGAGAAAGAAACGTACTTCTCCATATTTGTCGGGATGCACTTCAGATCAGATTGTATTTCAGCTATACCGCTCATGATATGATGTGCATCGTAGCCCTTCAAGTTGTGAAAGACAACAAGGATTGTAACAGTTTCCGGGTTGATTCTGAAGTGATTCAGATTACATGCGTTGTGAGCAGCGCCTCGATACTTGCCTGTTATGTGGCAGTGATCTAAAACAGCGTCTCTCATGAAGTCTAGTACAAGAGACTCCCCGCAGAAGAGGCAATCAACTTGCTCAAAGATGGGCTTTGTTTTTTGTTGCCTTTTGTTTCTTGGGCCTATGAAGGGAAACGCCTCCAAACGCCCTGTTTCTTCGTTTTGGATGTAGGTTTTAAATGCATTGGTGAAGCATTTGTTAGTTTTGCGATGAACAAGACCTGCGTACGCTCCCGTGTTCGGATCGTAGAGATCGATAGAGTCGTTAAAGTTCTCTTTGTAGAGATCCTCATCACAAATGCTACAGTAGTTTGCATTGCTGAAGTCTGCCCAGTCTGCTCGTGTCATTGATACGGGCTTCTTTTGATGAAGTTCGTCTCTTATCTCCCTCTCTAACAATTGTATGTAATGGAGAAACCCCTCAACCGCGTCCTCACCTCTGTATAAGTATGAGCCTTTTGTTTTGAGATCAGAGCGAACAGCCATCATAGAGAACCCGCATGGCGTATGTACTGATGTTTTGGTTGTGCTGCTTTCTTTTGGGTCTGGCTTGCAAGTGTAGATTTTTGTAACGAGACTTTCGAAGTCAGCGTAGATAACGTAAGGCACTTTCATCTGGTTCTGGTAGTCCTCGAAACACAGGATGTTTTTACCATCTTTGGGCATTTCAGTTCGAACCGGCCTACCTTTGATACCCCTGCAGTCCGTCAGATGTTTGTTGAGAACATCTTGCGATGAAAATCCTTGAAGACATCTTTCGCAGAAATGAATCCTTCGGCCTGCCTCATAGTTGCTATGAAGAAGCCTGCTTAGGCTTGTTATGTAGCAGTAGTGTGTTATTTTCATTGGTTATCAGCATTAGGTTGATTCGTCTTATATCAGGATCTTCTACTTCACTAATTGTAAGAACTGTTGTGTTACCGTTTTGCCAGCCAAAGACGTTTATTGCAAGATTATTGAGTTTTTCTACTTCAGAGATTTGATGCAAGGGTGTAGGGAAAGAGATGTCGGTGAAATTTAAGCCATCCTCTGTCGGATACTTGTTTGGCCTGTCTGAATGCTTCGTATCTCGAGTGGGGAACAGCGCAGCTCGCAAACCCCATCGAAAGCATTGATTATCTCTGTTTTTGATGTTTATGATGGCTTTTTTTGCTTTGAGCTTTGGAGGAAGAGGGATATAAGAACCGCCTCTGATAGCTTGATATCTTCCGAAATCAAGGAAAACATACTCAACTCTGTCGATAACCCAGCCTGAACCCATGTTTACCCATCTGGCTACTTCTTCCTTGTTTGAGTTAATAACAGCTTGTAGTTGCCCGTTGACTGCTGCTTGATAAAAGTGTGTTATTATGAGAGGGTTCTCTTGACTAAAGTAGTGGGTGATTCTTTGAGTCCCGTCGGCTCCTTCCTTTGAAAAGTGAACTAAGAATGAAAAATTCACTTTGATGGGGCCAAGGTCTGAAATCTCTCTAACTATAGTTCGAACTATAGCAGGTTTGTTCTCTTGATAAAACAAATCGAGATCATGTATTGGATAGTCGACAGGAACAGTCATTTTATAGCTGTGAAGCCAGTCACGCCAACCCTGATGTCTCCGAACGAACTGAAGTGGTGCATCCATGGGGGTGTATATACAAAGGGATTTACATTTCTTCAATTGGTAACACCGACCCCCAGTTCACACAGGAGGCGTTAAATCGTGTAATCTAACCCTTATTTGGGGTGGGGCCGTAATGCAAAGGCATCGTTAAGTGGAGTCGTATAGAATTGGTCGCTATGTAGTATAGGGAGTGGGTGCATCCTGCCCCAGCCCCAAAGGCCCGAATAACCGCTTAATTTGGGAACTCCCGAACGCCCGAGTTGACGCCCCCAAGGACGAATGAAATGAGTCCTTGGGGGCGTCAACTCGGGCGTTCGGGAGTTCCCAAAATAAGCGGTTATTCGGGCCTTTGGGGCTGGGGCAGGATCACCCACTCCCTATTCTACTACTTTTCTTTGCTGATAAAACGAAAACGTGAACAAAAGGTGAACGACTGGATGCTTTCTTCTGATATTATAACTCTTACTCTCTTTTGTAACTGACTTTTGTACAATATTTTCGTTTTTGGTAAATGCCTGTTCTGTGACTCGGTGAGCTGCCTCTTTTATTTATTTATTGCTTTAAAGCAAGGAAAATACGAGCAGATTTGCCGTTTCCTTAGGAATACTTGAACTGTAAACAACTGAATTTTTGCGTCTTTAACTTTGGCGCGTTTTCAGGGTCAAAATTAGATATGTGTAACTTCTACCTTTTGACTTTCTAAATAAAATCTTTTTATGCATTACTACTTTTAAAAACACGTCGTTTTTTGTAAATTAACTTATGAAACAAGTTTACTGGCTCGTGCCGACTTTTAAACTCGCTACTTTGTGCATTACTACTTTAAAAAACACACTAGTACACTTCTCTTTGTACGATTACTTATGAAACAAGGCTCGTGCCGACTTTTAAACCCGCTACTTCTCTCGTTTCATATTTGTAAAGCCGTATGATGTCACGCAACACTCCATGATTTGCGAACACTCCATGATGACTTGCGAACACTCAATGACTTGCGAACGCTCAATGACTTTCGAAACACTTTTCGCCAGGCGTTCCTTGTCCTACTTGATCACGTGATCAAGGATCCACAAGGATCCACAGGGATGTAAGCTATATATAAGACCGACTTTGTGTAAAAACATGGCGTCAATTTCTGCAGAACAGTCGCGGTTTTCGGACAGTCTGTGGTATAAAAAAGGACAGGCTAAACAAAAAAGTATTTTAAAAGCTTAAAGTATAAAGCCTTCCCAGTAAGACTTCACAGAGGATCGCGCCTTTAGATCACAGTTAAGAATTTGTTCTTTTCGATGATATAAACCTTTTGATCTAGGCGGATTATCTCTCAGATTGATAGGAGGGTTCATGCTGTCCAGATCCGTTAGATGATTACTTTATTTCTTTATGCCGTTATTACTTGCTAGCTATATTGGCATACATTGTGGTTTCTTTGGCTCACTTTTGTTGCAAGATAAATACTTATCGGCTAAAGTTTGTTATCGCTTTGAAAGTGCCAGGATCGTTAAATTTCTCAGGCCGTGATTAAATGTCTAAAGTCTGAGCGTGCAAGACTTGAGAGAAAGTGTTTCCGGCATAACGGATATCGGCGTGTTAGATCCGACTGTCAAAAAGCCGTAGTCTATAATTCCACTGCAGTGAAATCATGAATTCTTGCAATAATTTTTAGCTCGTAAGTTAGTTCTTTGGTTGAGTAGTGTGTCTTAGTGGACTGGAGCTAGGATAAACCTCCGTTGCTTTGTAATAGCGTTTGATTTGACATCCAACAGATAATCTGCAGTATAGTTGCTGTTTTGTTAATCTCACGGACGGCTGTCACGGATGCCAGTAAATTCTTGAGTCCCTTCCTTAAGCAAGGCACAATTTAATGTCTTTAAGCAAGACTCGTCAGTTGCTACCATGTTAAAGTACCGTAGAATGATATGAAACCATTCAGTTAAAATGAAATGTCTGTCGCCTATCCGTGATGCGGAAACCCCCAGGGGGGGGGGGGTACTCCCTTATAAGGGCTTAATGGGGACGTGCGGCCAGCCAGGGTATGTTTTTCGGGATTTTTGTCTTAACAGGGTATCGATTTTATCATTTTTTTGTTTTAATCAGGGTACCGATTTTATCAATTGTTGTCTTAAACAGGGTATCTTTTCTTGGACGATAAACAACCTACGCGTATGTTCTACGAACTAAACTACAGCAAAATTTTTCATCTGGGTTTGACTTTAATGGCCACCCGACCATCAAAACAAATTAGGGCTAGCGCGCTCACTGCTCAAAGCTGCAGCTGTCGCGTTCCGTTTGTTTTCCAACTTCCATATTCTTTCCACGACTAACTTTGCGTCACTAACGTAAGTGCCGTAATTACAGTGTTTCTAAAGTGCATAGTTTCCAACAAAAGAAATTTGTACACGCTTTCTACGGGAAGGAGAGTATATATTTGAAGTATTAAAATTAGTTGTGCTTTCACTAGGAGATAAGAACCGTAAATCATCTGTTAAACCCCCTGGGGACGTTTTTATTTCACGAGCGTTTGAGGGGGCTTAATACTTAATAGACTAAGAGGGAGAGAGATTGGGGGAGGGGGGGGGGGGGCGGTATTGTAGCGAAACGCAAGCAGTTCACCACTCTTTTTTATATTCATAAAATTACAATAGGTTCCCACAACTTAACCTGTTTGATACGGATGTCACTCAGATCTCAATGTCGGACAGTCATTGCCCCCGTTTAAAACAGGAAGAAGAGTGACACTCTAGTCTTTTTTCCCCAGTTGTTTACTATACCAAATCGCAAACCATCAGAACGTTTCTCGTACATGAATTTGTGCTCGGATTGGTACGGTAAAAAAATGTATCGGTACCGATAAAATAAACAGGATACCCATAAAACAGACGAACTTGATGGGAACTTTTAAACCTATAAAAAAGTAAACTTTGGTCATGCAGTTAAGATGAGGAATATCGGATTTGTAGGTGATTTTGGCATTTTCTGATTAATGCAAAGCTCAATAGAATACAGTCTGCGGCTATTATTTCGTTTTCCGACGTCATTTGATGATCACTTTTGCGACTAAAATTTTGCTTCTTCCATTGAAGAATACATGTAGCTGTCAAAGGACAAAGAACGCTCGCCATACGGCAAACTTGTCTTCAAACTGTTTAATATATTTCCCACCATTTTCTTGCCGGTAGTTGCTCTTCAGCTGATTCTCTCCTAATACTTAAGATATGCGTCTCCGTATGTTTTTTCAGCAGACACGTAATTCCTCGAATTTTAATTGCGTCGACTTCTAAGATATGCGGCTGAAATACTGGCCATTCCCTTACAGCCGATTTCACTGTAGGGTGTATACACGGGTATTTCAGACATGATTCGCCGGCTATGATTCGCTCGTCATGAATCGCTCATCATGATCAGACAGCTGTGAATGAAATTCACTCATAAACGGAGTTAACAGAGAAAATACTGACTTCCCGTGAAATAGTCCATCGCATGGATACCGCCAAAAATAAAACTAAAGGCAATACCCATGCCTAATGTTTGGTGTTTTATTTTGTTTACGTGTCTACGTATCAGAAAATAAAAGAATGGGAATATGTACCCTTAGGCTGCTCAACGGTTTGTTCTCAAACATTGCTAACAACAGAATATAATCGACAATTAGTGACAATGTAATACGATGAGGACGCCACGTTATGCACTTTACGAAGGAACATTGTATTTTGGACTCCACCGCTGACCAGCAGGGCTTTTCCTGAACTGGTGGCCTGGACTTCGAAAGACGTAAGAACGGCGAAAGAAATGCGGTAAAATGCCTCGCTTAATGTAGGTAGGTAAAGTCGCACTCGGGCCACGATGGCCCACACGGCCGGAGCTTAACCCGGTTTCCGTAGCACGAAGCAACTAGGAATATTGCTACTCCCCCTGGATGGGATGCTAGTCCATTGCAGGGTTACCCCCAGCATTTTGTCGCCGGTACCCATTTGTACACCTGGGTGGAGAGAGACAGTGTGGAGTAAAGTTTCTTGTCTAAGGAAACAACAGAGACCACGGCAGAGACCAGGCTTCGAACCACCGACCTTCAGGTTGAAAGTCCGACGCGCTAACCACTAGACCACCGTGCCGCCCGCTTAATGTGATTGACTGTAAAAGTATTAATCAGAAAACCGTTTTATCTTCTTTTGGAGCGAATGATGACCTGTGACGGAGAAATATGCGGTAAGTCCAGAGCAGAATTGTGCGTGGACGAACAGTTTCCGACGATGGCTTGCTTCGGTGACCTTCCGGGTGCTACAAAAGCTGTTGTTATTTGCACTGTGATGGGTTAATGGACCTCTACTAAAAATAAACAACATGATCAGCCACAAAAGATGATTTCGACATCCGAATTTTGTGCAGAAAATGTATGCTGTGCAGAAAGGACGGACGCGTTCTTCGCAAGTTGAGAACTGCAGAAAACAGTAAAGTAAGCTTAATTTGGATTGAGATTGTTCAAAAAATAACCGCTATCAACAGTAGATTTGACCAGACATTGATAGAGTACATGCTATTCTTTAAGCCTGAAGGCCGGTTGAGTTTTCTTAAAGGATTTCTGTCGAATGAACGTAATGTTAATGTCACCAAAGTTTACAACAAATGATTTTTGAAGGTTTTTCCTCAGTGAACCAAAGTGCAAAATTAACCCG